>ML058383.1:0-1200000 GCA_003013855.2 Liriodendron chinense | reverse complement strand
TGTTTTTTCATCTCATTTTATTATGCGATCCCAACCCTTAAAAAGATCATATCTCAGGTGGACCATACCAAAAGCAACAGTGATGAATGGATATTAAAAACTTTTTGTGTGCCATAAAAGTTTTTAATCAAGCTTATATTTGTATTTTCATTTCATCCAGGTATTCTTGACATTATCAAGAGGTTGGATGGTAAATTAACATTAAGAAAACCTTAAGATAGGCCTTTGTAATATTTAATGGTAAGGCACACAATCACCACTATTTCCTGTGGTGGGGTCCACCTGAGATTTTGATCTGCTTAATTTTTTGATCCACGCTGTAAAATTGTCTGGAGAAACTGATGGACGGCGTGGATATACAGCACGTCATAAAGGTGAGCCGGGTAACACCTAGTCCGCTCCCCCTCTGGAAGGTTAGGAGTCATTTTGCGGTGGTCGCGACTCCGGAAACAACGGTTGTCGGCAGCCACTCTGTGGCCCATAAGCCAACCAATATATTTCAATGATGTGAACCGTTCATATCATCTTTTATTATAAATAAGTTATTATTCTAAAAGGTTCTTTTCATTGTTCTAGATTCATCTGCTGACAATGATGGTCATACTCATTGTAAGTTTCTTCGATGGTGTGTATATCAATCATAGAATATAAAACATAGGCGGTACCACTTGTGGTACCAACTAAGAATGTGGGACCCAGTATGCGGCAACAGACAACGGATCTTGAGCCGCGACAGAGGCAAAACGAAAACTTTTTAATTAATCTCCTATGATACTGGCAACAAAACTCTTTGATTGGGTCATCCTAACCATCTGTCTAATGTACTTTTCCTATCAAGGGACTCGGATTGGCTACTACCCCGCCTGTCCTGAACTTGGCACAGGTAGGGCCCTAAGGGGGCCACCGTGATGTGTGGGTTTTATCCTCACCATTCATTCATTTTTTTAAATATCATTTTAGGTTATAATCCAAAAAATGCGGCATATGCAAGGCTTAAGTGGACCACACAGTGGGGATTAAATACCTACTGTTGAACACTTCTTGGCGCCATAGAAGTTTTTTTGTCAAGCTTATGTATGTGCTTTCCCTTCATCGAGATTTATGTGACCTTATGAATAGGTTGGATGGCAAACAAACATCACCATTGGCCCTATAAAGGTTTCAACGGTGGGCATCATTATCACCTTTGCTTTCTATTGTGTGGTCCACTTGAGCCTTTGATCTGCCATATTTTTGGGATTATGCACTAAAATGATATGGAAAAATGGGTGAACGGTGTGGATAAAAACCATACATCACAGTGGGCCCCTCAAATTCTGTTTGTGCCGGGACAGGCCGGGTAGTACCCCAGCCGCATCCTCTGTCAAGTCGACAGGGATGAAATAATAAAAACAATAAACTATAGACAGTTTAATCTGAGTTATAAAATCAATAAAATATAGATAGTTTAATCTTAGGATTTATATGAGTTTTTCTGGACGAAAGTGTCCGAGTCAAATCAATGTCTCTTCTAGCAAATGCCCCGTACATACCGTGAAACCACAAATAATTTAAATAATTTATCATTTAAGTATAATTTTTAAAATAAGACCTTTTTTTTTTCTTTCGAGAAGAACACGATACTTTTATAATCTAGATCACTAATCTAAAATTATTATAAAATACTTTTGACTTAAATTAATTTGTGCTACCTTCTACAGTGAGCATTTTGACAAGATTTATATTTTCTTCTCCTTTTTTTTTTTTTTTTTTGCTGAATGTGTTGTACCGTACTAGAATTTGTGTCGGGTGTGAGGATCGGACTTTCATTACCTATCGTCATTAATATAGGATTTTTTTTGTTTGGTATAAAAACATTTAGAGTCATTGGAAGAACAGCGGTTAAACAACAACGGCTAAACTCTTAGCCATTGGAATTGTGTATCTAATAGCAAATGGGTGAAATCTCGACCATTGAAATCGTTATTAGATCATTCTTCAACCATTTGAAGTGCAATGGGTTCACATCTCAAGAGTTGTCAGAAATGTCTATTAGCTTAAAACTATTTATTGTTTTATTGTCATTCACTATTTCGTCGCCCTATGCAACAGTTGTAGCTTTTTTTATTAAATAAATGTTTATCATATCTTTCAAACTCAAGTTTCTTATTTCAAAATATCTTGAGTATGAGGGGGATGTTAGAATATCTTTAGCCTAAATTAAGGTATCTAATTAAAATAAGGTGTATTTCTATATTCATTTAGACATGTTTTTGTGAGAATCTCTCCAAATCTCTTACAAATCTCCAATCTCTTCTGTATGTTCAATTGTTATTAAAGAGATAATACAAGTTGCATATTTTCACGATGTAATGTATATGGTTTAACAACTTGTAATGTTAATATCTCCAATAGATATAGGTTAATATTAGTTTTGGACATTTTGTCCATTGAGTTTTTATTGCCTAATAGATAGTTTAGATTGAACCCCACTTCGTTAGTGTCATTTATATTTGGAGCCCAAAAATTATTTGACAGCATATATAAATTCGAAAGTATTTGAAATACACAATTTTGTCGTGTTTTTAAATCTCTCCCTTTTGCTGTAATTTGAAAATAAAAGCGGGAGAGTTGGGCATGTAACAAATGTATAAGTAGGATAGTAATCCATTATACATGTGATATGCTAATGATATCCCAAACCATACAAATTATCTGTTTATTAAAATAGTCAAAGGAATGGCTATATAAATCTATGATGGTAAGTTGCTCATTTATGATCTTATGCTTGTAGCCAATTGAGGTTGGCAATTTCATCATTTTTAAACGAAAGCATACATTTGAATGGGCTTATTTCAATCATTCCTTCAAATATCATTTTGTAATTTGGAATCCACTGCATTCAAATGCAAGCTCCCAAATAAGCTAATTTTTATGTTTATTGTTAAACACACACTCCACACCCACCCATGCAGACACACCCTCGCTCTCATGCAGTAGTGGGATTTCACTACCTACAGGTACTCAAAGCCTAGACCTCGTGTTGAAACTCTTGAGAGTCCACCACCACGAAAAGGACTGACATGAGTTTTTTCCCCTTTGATGATTTATAATTGATTAGTAGGTTTGATGAAAGATACACCCATAGTGGCCTACGCACAAAGCTATGGTTTGCATTCCCTTCCCTTGTCCATGTTATCCGCCTTATTTGAACGTGGATCTAGCTGATTTTTTTTTTTTTTTTTATTTATTTATTTTTTTACTTTAGACCTTAAAAAGAACCCAAGAGACCGAGCGAATTTTATATCTAAAATGTGGTGGGCCACATGCTTGGGTATTCTGCGATGTGTTGCAGGGACATGGATTGCATCCAGCCTGCAGGGCATTGGATGCAGTTGGTCCACCGCCATGTGCATGTCTACATTCATAGGATCGACGATGAAACCGCGTGCATATCCTTCAATTGGTCCTACCTTTTGTAGCCGTCCGTTTTCTAAACCACTTATGGAATGGCTATTAATTGGTTCCCAACAAAAGTGGTTCTCCCTAATTAAGAGATCATCAATGATAGTCCCCAACAAATAGATGGATCTAATAGTTGATTGGACTTATTTTTGTGTAAACGATCTTGACCATCCATCGGTACTAAACACTATTGTTCAAACGTTTATGATTGTTGATTAGTATGATATTTATAAGGTGGCCAATGAAGTATGTATTGGACCTAATGAGCAGTCTAGATCAATGGATCGGACTGTATGAGCATCCAATAATACAACTGAGAGCACTATAACTTCCAAACTTAATAGTGCTCTAAGAACACTAAAAAAATTTCTTTATAGAATATTGGAAGCGGGTTGGCTGGTGAACGACCTTGCTGGTGTAGCTATGTGGCGCACCCTGGCAGGGGTGTTAGTCCTTGAGCATAATGAATGTATGAAGGATTCAAAAAAGATCAAGGTTTTGTGGGGCCCAAAATGATTTATTTAATGTATCCACACCGTCCATCCATTTGGATAGATCATTTTAGGGCATCATACCAAAAATGAGTAGTATAAAAAGCTCAAGTGGACCACACCACAATAGTCAGTGGGGACAATGATTCTCACCGTTAAAACATTCATAAGGCCCACCATGATGTTTATTTTCCATCCAAACTGTTCATAAGGTCACATGGACTTGGATAAAAAGTAAAAACAATTATTAGATTGATCCAAAACTTCTGTGACCCCCAAGAAGGTTTTAATGGTAGACATTCAATCTCCACTGCTTTCTGCAATGTGGTCCATTTAAACTTAGTATTCATCTCATTTTTGGTCTAAAGACTAAAAATGATCTCACAAAATGAACAAACAGTTTAGATATAACACATACCTCTTAGTGGGGCTCACAGAACTTGCTGACGTCAATACACTAGTGAGGTTGCTGGTGTAGGGTACACCACGCAAGCCATTGGGAGGGCTGTCAATGGCACATATCATTATCCGTATCCGATCCAGATCTGCTCCGATTTAATTGGATTCAGATCAATAATCGGATCATCGGGTCGGATACTGATACCCAAAGATGATCCGTTTAATATTCGGGTTCGATTGTCGGATTCGGATCAACATTGATCCGGCCCGTTAACGACCCGACCCAATTAAAAAAAAAACAGTCATTTCCTTCGTCTCTACTCTCCACGCACCAGCATCTCTCTCTCTCTCTCTCTCTCTCTCTCTCTCTCTCGGATATCGGGTCGGATCATAATCGAATCGGAAACAGATTTTAAATATGGATATCGGGTTGGATCATAATCGGATCAGAAACAGATTTCAAAATATTTAAACGGGTCGGATTTGGATCATATACTTGTGATCCGAATCGGATTCGGGTCGGATATATCCTTAATCGGGTCGGATATGGATCATTACTGATCCGATCCGTATCCGACCCGTTGACAGCCCTAGCCGTTGGGAAGGTCTCACGTCGAAGCGGTTAGAGAAAAAAAAAAAAAAAAAAAAAAAAAAAAAAAACACACCGTACCACCTAAAAAAACAACTTCTGACCTGTCACGTGCTTACGACATCTAACCCATCCAATAGGTTAACCCAATCATTGAGATTACCTTATACCGTACTAGTATTTTGTTATATTATCAATGGCTACGAACGGTTTTCTATGGTGTGGCCCACCCAATAAGTGAATGGGACTAATTTTTCAAAGAGGTGATTTCTTGATGGTGCCAACTAGTTGGAATGGCTTCATGTCACATAAACATGATAAATTAGAAGCTATTCATTAGGTGGACTGTAGATTATCGTTCAACTGGTTGGACTTGAACCTTAATATTATGCATGCATAGACACAGGAGAGCATATATCTTCCTTGGAAAATTTTCTGAGGTAGGCGTTATACTTAATATCTTCCATGCATAACCTTAATATTGAACATTCAGTTGAATCATTAGTATTCATAATACTAATCAAGTAGTGCCAGAATTAATTGCATTTTGCTTAAGGCAAACTCTTAGCTTGTTTGTTTGGTTAATTTTCTCAGTAATGTAAAGGAGATGTATCACGAATATGATTCTACTACACCCAAGCCAAAAGGTTGGTCAAATGCAAATGTATTATGGAGACACGTGTTTTATAATAATTGTATTTTTTCATGTAATTATTGTCAAAATCTTGAACCAATTTTCATTGCTGATATACCGGACATAAGAATAGCAGTCAAATACAATTATGGTTTTGCCACTGCCAAACCAAACGATGTCAGTCAAATGCAAATATATTCTTGAGACACGTTTTATAATTGTTGCACTTTTTCATATAATTATCCTGAAAATCTTGAATTTGAATAGTGATATCAGTATATACCATGGCAATTGGCAAAACAACAAGTCCAAATCGAATCGTAACTAAGTAATTATAATTTAATTATTTTGCAATACAAGTTGTTGGTGCATCCAAACACATCTAAAAAAAAACCCTAATGAACAACATTCATATTAATTTCATTTATAGAATATGAATTAAGTTACCCATTTTCAATTCTGTATAGAGATTGCCGATATGTGTTGAAGAGACTCTGTGGGAGGCTACCGGAAGAGGAGCTTGGCTGGTCATTGTCAACGTTATACCATCCATCCATGGATGCCAAACAGCTGATTGAAATGGGGAAAAAAAATGTGAAAAGAAAAAACTTAAGTATCGTGAAAAGAAAAAAGAAAAAACCACGTACCAAACGAGATGACCGAAGATCAATGGTGGGCGGCAGTTTATATTGAAAAGAAACAGGTCTTACTTGTTTGGGGAAGGAACGTAGGACCATAGGCAAATGTAAGTGCAGCCGAGGGCTCGACCGATGGTTCGGAGGAAGGTGGCTCGAGCTTCTCCTTGTAGTAGGAAGATAGAGTCCATAATAGAGGTAGAGCTGTTGCAATGAGAAGCTCGGAGGTGTTGTTCTGGTTTCAGCAGTTGTGTTAGGGTTTTAGTTGTTGTCTGATCATTTGTACGCGTGCTTGTCACCGCATGTGGAGAGAAAAAGTGAGAGAGACTTGAAACGTAGGGCGACTTGCGTGGCGCGCCAGCCAGGATGAAAAGTAGTTGGTCAATGTTGTCATGGTCGAGGAATGTGAATGTGAGAAGTGAATGTCACCTTCCTCCTTCCACGTTTGAGAAAATCTTTGGTACTTTGGCAGAGCGTGATATTTGATACTGAGGCAAAAATAAATCGTAAACCAGGAAAGAAATAATTCAATTTAAACCGACCAAGTTGTTTATTTTTGTTTGGATAGAGAATCGACCAAAAATTACATTATTTTGGAGTATCCGTTATCCAATTGAAGGTCATCTAAAATACCCAAAGGTCTGAATTTAAGAAGCATGTGTCTAAGGAGTCAATATAGTCTGCGTCTCTCATTGGTTCAGCTCATCCCAACGGCATAGCTCTGATGCTGTTGGCTGAGCTAGACCAATGAGAGAGATGAAAAGTAGGATTTCTCTGCTGGGATAGAGCAAAGGATCTGGATTCCTTAGAATAAGGTAGAGTACAGATTATCTATGTTGAAAGCACAAGAAGTTACAGCGCCATGTCATTTTCGATGACTTCATCAACCACATACGCCAGATTTTCCTCTACACATACATTGCTAACTACACATCCGTCTTTTAATGTGTGAAACTTTTTCTGAGTCTCACCATGATTTTTTTGTTAAATCGATACCGTCCATCATTTTTTGCAGATAAATCTAGAGCACAATCCCAAAAACGAGGTACATCCAAACATCAAGTGGATTGAACAACACATAAAGCAGTTGGGGTTGAAAAACTTCCGTTGAAATTTTACTATGGCCAACATCGTGGCTTATTTTTCATCTGACCTCTTCATAAGATCACACATGCCTAGGTGAAGTTAACATAAAAATATCAGCTTCATAAGAGCATTCTGTAGCCCTAAGAAGTTTTCAATGGTAGCATCAATTCCTACTGTCCTCAATGATGTGGTCCACTTTAAATTTGAATCTGCATTGTTTTTGGGTTCATAGCCTATAATGATCTAAAGAAATGAATTGACGGTGTGGATCTAACAAATACATCATCATGGAGACCACGTAAATTTCACACCTTCGTTGTGCTTGTTGTGTGATGCTGGGAAGCAGCAACCCTTACCGTGGGGCCCACCTTGATTTGTTTATTTTCTATCCACTCCGTCCATCCAAATTTTCAGATCATTTTTGAGCATTCTACCAAAGTTTAAGAATATCCAATTATCAAGTGGACCATACTCTAGGAAAAAGTGGTGATTGAACACTACTATTATAAACTTCTTAGGGATCACCTTAATGTTTTTATGGTTTTTATTTGACATCCAATCTATTGATAAGTTCACATAAGCCTGGATGAAGAGGAAAAACATACATCAGCTTGATACAAAAATTTTGTGGCTCGTTGTTGGTAAGTCACCACTGTTTCCTATGGCATAGGTGTTAAGAATTTTCTGATCTTTAAAAATAAATAATTGGAAAAAACCGAGAAATAAGGACAGGCTGAAACACGTGAAAAACACGTTGTCCTTAAAGTGTAATTCGCCCCTACTCAATATAATTTTGAGTCTGCTGATAGGTTGCAGGTGGATTGCTTCCAAGATACAACGAGCCTTATGTGGTTTTGCGTTCAGCAAGAAACGAAGGAACCACTATAGAACTCAATAACACAGTTTGGTAGATAAAGAAAAAGAAAGAGAGAAAAGAATGACAGTCTTCTTCTGGCGGCAGCAGACCACTACACTGGTCTAAGTGGCTTGGTTTATTTCAACCAAACCGAGAGGCTAAGAGCCTAATATGGGTGCTAGTTCAGTATTCGAGGTTGTGATTGCTGTTGTTGTATTGGAATGAACCAAACCTGTTCGGTTTATATAGGCAAGGGTGGCTGACAGTTTTGGTCCAGAGCCATAATGACACTAGCCGTTTTCTGGCTGTTGTGAGAAACTAGCCGTTTATGGCAGTTTCTAACTATTGTGCATGTGGGAGTTATGCACCTACATGCTGGCTATTTAGACTCAATGGCTAGCCGTTTCTGACTGTTGGGCTAGCCATATGCAGCTGTTACTGCATGGTCTAGACCGTTACTGCATGAGCAGTTACACAGGTCCCTCTAATTAGCCCTGCAGCTCTCTATAAAAAGCAAAGAGGTCTCTCTGTCAGACCTCCCACCCACAGCACCTCCTCTGTTCAGAACCCAGCCACCTGACCTACTACCTAGCCTCTGTCGCACCGCGACTCACACCAGTCTCGCTCCTGTCCGCGAGGTCGCGACCCATCTGCTACATGATGCGCACGTACGAAGTGCCAAGTGCGCTACTAGTGCCTCTACAGCCACACTGCCTCACGTGCTCATACCTTCACACCTAGCCCGAGCCCGAGCCCAAGCCCATGCCCGTGCCCGTGCTCGAGCCCGAGACCGAGTCCGAGACCAAGACCGACCCCGTGCCCGTGCGTGTGCGCGGTGTTCCAATGCTTCGCACTGGAACATGCAAGCCACCATTCTCCATCTCTTCCACTATAAATAAGTAAGGTGCACAACACCCTACTTATAAAGATGAAAAAATCCTTTCTCCCATTCGATATGAGACAAAAAACCAAACGCTTTTTTCTTTTAAAATTGTTTTAAAAAAACAAACTTTTTCAACAATCCCTCACTTGTTTTTTAAAATAATTTAAAACAGAAAAATGGATGTCTGTCAGAATATAAAAGATTATATGCATAAAGAAAGATATCTTTCGATTTGCATCCTTCCTTAGTGTAAGTATTTCAAAGACCTATCGAAATTACTGGTAGCCGCAGCTTTGAAGTAGTTATTTTTAGATAACAGGATCGAAAATACCACACACATACTTTCTAAGTGTTATTTGAGTTCCCACAATTCTTTTTCAGCACATTTAATGGCCTTGTGCTTATCCTGTTTCATGAACGATCCCGAGAAAACTCTCATTCTCATAAGAGGCGGCACCACCTCTACGTTCATATAGGTGACATCCTTCCAGTGTCTCCGTTACTTTTAGACACTTGTCCTTAAGACTAGACTGCATTAAGAGTTTCTGAGACTCAACCCTCTTTCTGTAACAGCTAGCACTATACTCATGGATGAGGTATGTATTTATAATTTAATGTTGAAACTTTTCATGTATCAGTGACTTATTTTTACCCATTGAACCCTTATATAGAGATTTTCTAACTTTAGGTTGGGTTTCTATCACTAGTGAAATCTTTTGAAAATAGTTTTAACCCCATTCCTTTAGATGTTGTCCTTACCACCTCTCTCGTTAGAGGTTCAGTAAAAGGATCAGCTAAGTTGTTACTTGACTTTACATAAGAAATTGCAATGATTCCATCTTGAATCAATTGTCTTACATAGTCATGTCTCAGACTTATATGTCCGGATTTCCCATTATACGTGCCGCTGTAGGCTCTAGCTAATGTGGCTTCACTATCGCAATGTAGTAAAACAGCCGGTATCGGCTTCGCATAGAATGGAATTTCTAAAAGAAGATCCCTCAGCCACTCAGCCTCTTTACTTGTTGCAGCAAGGGCTATGATCTCAGACTCCATAGTTGAGTGAGTTATGCAAGTTTGTTTCTTGGATCCTCAAGATACAGCTGCACCTCCTAATGTAAAAATCCATCCAGTAGTGGATTTGTTGTCACCTGCACTCGATATCCAACTTGCATCGGTATATCCTTCTGGTACAACTGGGAATTCTGAGTAAAATAACCCTAAGTCTTTGGTTGCTTTTAAATAACCAAGTACTATTCCTATTGCCTTCCAGTGTTCTACACTGGGATTACTAGTAAACCTACTTAGTTTACTCATAGCATATGCGATGTCTGGTCTAGTGTATTGCATTTCATACATTAGACTTCCTATAACACTCGCATACTCTAATTGTGCAACCGCTCTTCCAGTATTTTCATTTAACTTGATACTTAGATCGAATGGGGTTTTCGCTTCTTTAATATTCAGGTGTTTAAACTCGTTTATTATTTTCTCAATATAATTAGATTGGCATAGCGCATAACCCCCACTATGAGTTTTTACTTTAATACCTAAAATGGTATCAACTTGTCCAAGATCCTTCATTTTAAATACAGAAAACCGAAACTTCTTTGTTTCAGTTACACCTTCCATCTTGTTACTTATTATTAGCATGTCATCAACATATAAACAAATAACAATTATATAATTATTACTTGTTTTGGAATATATGCATTTGTCTGCTACATTATGCATGAAACCATGAGAAAGTATTTTAGAATCAAACTTCTCATGCCACTGTTTATAGTCCATATAATGATTTAATTAATTTACAAACTTTCTTCTCATTTCCCGGCAGAACGAACCCTTCAAGTTGTTCCATGTATACCTCCTCGTCGAGGTCTCCATTCAGGAAAGTAGTCTTTACATCTATCTGATGTATATACAGCTGATGTATGGATGCTAAAGCAAACATAATTATAATAGATGTTATTCTCGCCACATGTGAGTATGTGTCAAAATAATCTATTTCTTCTTTTTGTCTAAACCCTTTAGCTACTATTCTAGCTTTAAAGATTTGAATAGTTCCATCAGTGTGATATTTCTTTCTAAATACCCACTTACACCCTATGGGTTTAGAACCTGGAGGTAGATCCACTAGTTCTCAGATTTGGTTTGACATAATCAAGTCCATCTCATCATTGATAGTTTTTTTTCCAAAAAGCTGAATCTTTAGAAGTTACAGCTTTTCTATAGGTTATTGGATCATCTTCTATAGTCATAACTATATGTATATTTTTAATGACATTCTCTCTATCTCATTCTACGAGATGAAAAGAGATACGTTGAGAGTCTATCTATTTATGATCAAGACTCTTTTCTACTGTTACCCTTTGACTCCTACGTGGTTCTATTGGAGCTTCAACTTCTTGTTGAGCTTGTACCATTGGTTTCTCTGTTGGAGTTTGGATTTCATTATCCTTTTCCTCTAAGAATAGGGAGTTTTCAAAGAACTCAATATCTCTAGACTCTAAGTCCAGGAGTCTATATGCTTTGCTATTTTGTGCATACCCTACAAAGGCGCACTTAATAGCTCTGGATCCTAATTTAGTTCTTTTGGGATCAGGCATTCTACAATATGCGAGGCACCCCCACACTTTAAGATATCCTATATTAGGTTTTCTACCTTTCCATACCTCATATGGTGAAGTGTTAAACTTCTTAGAAGGAACCCTATTTAGGATGTGGCACGCTGCAAGAAGTGCTTCTCCCTAAAGTCCTAGTGGCAACTTTGCTTGTATTAGCATTGAGTTGACCATTTCTACTAAGGTTCTATTCTTCCGTTTAGCTATACCGTCTGTTGTGGTGTGTACGGAGCAGTGCATTGGTGTATTATGCCATGTTCTTCACAGAAGATAGAGAATTCATTTGAAAAATACTCTCCTCCTCTGTTGCTACGAAGAACTTTTATTTTTTTGTTTAGCTGATTTTCCACTTCTGCTTTATATATCTTAAACATGCTGAGTGCTTCATCTTTATTCTTCAGAAGATATACATGTACATATCTGGAGCAATAATCGATAAAGGTTATAAAGTATCTTCTTCCTTCACGTGTAAGAATACCATTTAACTCACAAATATCAGTATGTATTAGGTCCAATATTTGAGATGATCTCTCAACACTAGGAAAAGATTTTTTGTAAATTTGGACCTTATGCACACTTCACATTTGTCATTTTGACTATCTGTGGATGAGATTAAGTCATTCTTAGACATGAATTTTAAGGTACTATAACCTATGTGTGCTAATATACCATGCCACAATGCTACAGATTCAATCATATATGCAGAAGAGCTACTTTCATTCAAGAAAAACTTTATCATCCCATTACAAGCATATCCCTTACCAACGAAATTCTCGTTTTTCGATAGAATCAGTTTTCCTGACTCAAATACTACCTGTATTCCAGGTTTTCCCAGAAGATCCACAGAAACTAAGTTTCGTCTCATGTTAGGGACATGCAACACATTAGTTAGGATCACTTTCTTTCCAGAGGTAAAGACTAGTTCCACGGTTCCTTTGCCTACGACCTTCGATGAGACTTCATTACCCATTTGGACCTCTTGACCATCGGTCATGTCCTCATAAGTTTTAAAGGCTGATCTGTCATAGCTTACATGGACTGTGGCAGTTGTATCATACCACCAACCGAGTACTTTGCCTTGGATCATGTTTACCTCAGTGATCATGGCAACTATGTCTTCTTCAACCGCACTTGCTTCATTCTTCGATTTTTGAAGACGGCATACTCGAGCGTAATGCCCGATTTTCCCACAGACATGGCAAGGGCTTTTGAACTTTCCGTTTTTCTTCTGTGATTTCTTGAATTTTCCTTTATTTGGTTTCAGGGAACCGTTCTTCTCGGGATTCTTGTTTTGGGTACTTTTTACTGCTTGCACCTTGGATGAGGAATTTTCATTTCCATTTTTCTTTTCACGGTTTTGGGATTCTTCCTCTATTCGGATATGTTTCTGGATTTGTTCCAGTGAATAATCCTCGGTTTTATGTAGCAGTTTCTTCTTGTATTCTGTCTAACTCGGGAGCAATTTTGCGATAATAGCCCCGACTTGGAAAGCTTCAGGGATATCAATTTTTAGGGCACTAATTTTACCAACAATTAGTTGTAGTTCTTCGATTTGGGCTAACAACAATTTGTTATTTACCATGGTGTAGTCGAAATAGCTAGCTATGAGATATTTGTTCGTACCTTCTTCTTCGGCCTTAAATTTGAACTCGAGAGCGGTCCAAATTTCTTTGGCAGATTCGGTTCTGGTGTATTGATCATACATACGATCAGATAACGTGTTGAGGATGTGTCCTCGACACAGCAGATTATCTTCTTCTCTTTTGATGCGTGCGTTGATCTGCTCAGTTATGTCTTTATCAGTAGCTGGAGGAAGCGGCTTCAAGTTCGGGTCTAAGATATAGAATATCTTTAACGCCGTAAGCAGGAACTTTATATTATCTTGCCATCTGGTGAAATTGGTTCCATCGAACCGGTCCAGACGAATCAGATCCTGGTTCATCAGTTTGATTAATGATACCTCTTCGGTTTCCATATCAGAATTACGCTTTAAGATTGTTAAAAATTTTCTGATATTTAAAAATAAATAATTGGAAAAAATCGAGAAATAATGACAGGCTGAAGCACGTGAAAAACACATTGTCCTTAAAGCGTAATTCGCCCTTACTCAATATAATTTTGAGTCTGCTGATAGGTTGCAGGCGGATTGCTTCCAGGATACAACGAGCCTTATGTGGTTCTGTGTTCAGCTAAAAACAAAGGAACCACTATAGAACTCAGTAACACAGTCTGGCAGATAAAGAAAAAGAAAAGAGAAAAGAATGGCAGTCTTCTTCTAGGAGCAGCAGACCACTTCACTGGTCTAAGTGGCTTGGTTTATTTCAACCAAACCGAGAGGCTAAGAGACTAAGATGGGTGCTGATTCAGTATTCGAGGTTGTGATTGCTGTTGTTGTGTTGGAATGAACCAGACCTATCCGGTTTATATAAGCAAGGGTGGCTGGTAGTTTTGGTCCAGAGCCATAATGGCACTAGCCGTTTTCTGGCTGTTGTGAGAAACTAGCCGTTTATGGCAGTTTCTGACTGTTGTGCATGTGGGAGTTATGCACCTGCATGCTGGCTGTTTAGACTCAATGGCTAGCCGTTTCTGACTGTTGGGCTAGCCACATGCAGCTGTTACTGCATGTCCGGTCCACGAGGTCGTGACCCATCTGCGACACGATGCACACGTGCGAAGTGCCAAGTGCGCCACTAGCGCCTCTACAGCCACACTGCCCTACGTGCCCACACCCTCGCATCTAGCCCGAACCTGAGCCCGTGCCCATGCTCGTGCCCGAGCCCGAGACTGAGTCCGTGCCCGTGCACGGTGTTCCAGTGCTTTGCACTGGAACATGCAAGCCACTATTCTCCCTCTCTTCCACCATAAATAAGGTGCACAACACCCTAATTATAAAGAGGAAAAAATCCTTTCTCCCATCCGATATGAGACAAAAAACCAAACGTTTTTTTCTTTTAAAATTGTTTTCAAAAAACAAACTTTGCCAACAATAGGTAATGGTAAGCCACCACTATTTCATTTTTTGGATAATTCTTTAAAATGATCCAAGAAAAACGGATGGAAAGGGTGGATATAGAATACACATGTTAAGGTGGGCACCACTGTATGGGTTGCACGGTCTTGGGTGAGGCCGGGGTCTCACCTAATATGCTCCTTTAGTACAGCGCATTCCGTGAGAGAAGAACATCATAAGTATTTACATGTGAAACTTAAGTGGGCCCTATTATGGTGTATTTATCAGATCTACACCGTTCAGCCATTTTTTTCATACCATTTTATGGAACTAGACAAAAAATGAGGCAGAACCAAGCTCAATCGAGCCATAATATAGAAACAGTCTGAATTGAACGCCTACCGTTGAAAACTTCTTGGGGCCATAGGAGGTTCTGATATTTGTGTTTTACCTTCATGTAGGTATGTGTAAGATTATAAGAGGTTAGATAGCAAATAAACGTAACAATAGCCCTCGAAAGGTGTCAGCAGTTTTCATTCAATATCAGCTACTTTCTTTGACGTGGTTTACTTGAGCTTTGGATATGCCTCACTTTTGGGCTCATGCTCTAGAATCATCTGTAAAAATTGATGGACGGTGTGGATATGAAACATAAATCATTGTGGGACCCAAAGAAGTTTCACACGTTAAAAGTGACGTTGTTTTTAAATGCCTGGGTGTCAACTACCATACTCTGCAAGAGCATCAAATAACTCCCGCCCGCCTGTCGGTCGCGAATTAGCTGAGGTCATTGTAAAATGTCCCTGGATGATGAGGCCCCTAACAGTGGGGCAGTATATCCATGCCGTCCATACGCTATTCCATCTCATTTTAGATTAAAAGCCCAAAAAGTGAGCAGACGAAAATATCAAGTGGACCACGCAACAGGAAGCTGTGGGGGAGAATAACACCTACCATTAAAAACTTTCTAAGGTCGACATAAATGTTTAGACAAATAAATTCCGTACCACCTAAAAAACAACTTCCAACCTGTCACGTGCATACGACATCTAACACATCCAATGGGTTAACCCACTCGTTAAGATTACCTTATTACCGTACTTATATTTTGTTATATTATCAATGGCTAGGAACGGTTTTCTATGGTGTGGCCCACCCAATAAGTGAATGGGACTAATTTTTCAAAGAGGTGATTTCTTGACGGTGCCAACTAGTTGGAATGGTTTGATGTCACACGAATATGATAAATTGGAAGTTATTCATTAGGTGGACTGTAGATTATGTTTCAACCGGTTGGCCTTGAACCTTAATATTATGCATGCGTAGACACCGGAGAGCATATATCTTCGTTGGACATTTTTCTGAGGTAGGCGTTATACCTCAGCAGGTGATCCGGACCATTTATATGTGGGCCCCCGATGACCCACTATTGATGTCTCATGGTGCACATCCATCAATTGAATTTAAATGTCTGATTCGTATGTGATCCAAACCGTTTATCTAGTAGGCCATTGGATCACATACCGTTTATCTAGTAGGCCATACCCTTATATGGGATATACTTGAAAAATCAATTGATCGTGAATAGGAGTTCCGGAGGAGTGCTTACACCCACGCAGACCAATGGGATGTTGCCATGTGTTTGGACTATGCGTTAAAAGATGGACCAAATTAATCCAACTCGGAGGATATCTTTCCATGCCATGTCACCTTCCAAAAAGAAAAATATCATAGAGTCATACACGCCTACATATAAGACACTACAATGAATGACACATAGCCTTAATATGGAAGGCACGACAGCATACTCAACAAGGCTGTAAGACCCGCCAAGATAGAAATCTTATTAGAAATTCGAATTTGCTTAGGAAGGCAGTCTCATACAGTCATTCAATAATAAGAGATCCTCTCGTAGGATCATAGATGTTCTCGTGACGACTACGAATATTTGAGAAGCATATTCTTCTTAGAGTGGATGGGTGTGGTGATGGATCTAGGGTCCAGTGAAGCTAGTGTTGAAAGATCCATAGATCTCTACAGTCACACTAGTAGGAGATTTGAAAACGATTTCTGATACTGTGAAGATCTCTTTAACTAGGTTGGGATGGTTAAAAAATAATTGCGCACCATGACTATCAAGAATCCTAGACCAACAAGGAAACCCGGCGAGGATTGTACTGCCTCCCAAAGTTATATAAGGAGCACTCAATGAAAAGCTCTAGGTCTATGCCAAACACAATCAATTTACACCGCGCAATGTTGCTTATCTTAGTTTTTAATTCTTCTACTTATGTCCAGTCACGTTGCAGAACGTCTAGAGTTTAGGTTAGCTTAGATCGCTAGTGTCTAGTGCCATTGTTGTAATACACTTAAGAGTAGTATAACTATCTGCGACCTACCGTCATCGAATCTCCAATAAACAGAATCCTTTCTTGAAATATCACACCCTAGTCATGACCTGCTAACCAATCCACCTCGATTATTTATCCACATAGGTGATCTCGAGTATTTATCTTTCGTTTATTTCTCTACTTAGTTGTTCCTTTGCTGATTATATTAAGCTTTAAATCCTGATTAATTAAATCGATATTTTTTAACCTTTAGTTTTAAATCTTTGGTTCGCCTTTTTTTTATTGAGAAATAGAGAAACCCTGCTATCATTGGTGAAAGAAAAATCTTTAACCCAAGGTAAAAATGAATCCATTCGGAAGAACTAACCCCTACCCTTCTAAAATTGTCTAATTGTTGTAAACGTCGGTGGCTCATAAGGCAATCGATTTCTTGAATTCAGTCTTAATCGGTCTAGCGTAGTGCAAGGGGCACTAGCATTCAACCGAACTCAAGTCGAGTACGACATTGGAATGCCCACACTATTCTAATCGCAGATGTTAATCGAATACGAACCTTCATTAACACACGTGGCCTCGTGTTTGATTGAATTGCACAAGCAAAAAGGTCAACCAAAGTTTCATAGACCCTCCAACTTTTCCTAGAAAAAGTCTTCTAAAGGGTTTCGATTGTCTTTTCCAAGGATATATATGGACCATCCATTGCAGGTTAGCAGGATGAATGGTTCTAATCTTTTACATGTGTTCCAAAACCTATAGTAGAGTTGATATACTAAAAATCATGTACTCAATGGGCTTTTTAACTCATGCCTTCCTTATTCTTATTTTTTCAGGCCAAAGCAAATGGTAGGAGTAAATGTTGGTTTCGAATTTGGTCATACAGGATGCGTGTGAGGTTTGTGGGTGTGTTAGAACCAATTGGATCCGATTCAAATTGTGACCACCAACCTATGGCGGTGAGATAGAACGGTGCTCGGTCATGGTTTGACCTTTCGTCTATTTAGCCAATTGTCGAGTGCGCACAATATCAAGCAATTGGCAGAGGTTGAGGCTCTTCCTCCTATGAGCTCTTTTTTTTCTTGGGAATCAAGGACTTTTGAAGGTGTAGTAATTGTATAGTCAAATGAAACAGATAGAGAATGGATGTAGAAAATGAACGATGCTTACCACTACAATGAGATTACCGACCTGGCTGAGAGCAACAAGGCGCTTCGCAGAGCGGCATGCTGATGAGCGAGGTAGAGGTAATATCAAAAGTTATAGCTACAATCGACCCAGCATATGAGCGTAGGTAGACGGTTCCTAAAGCTAAGCTCTAACTGTAAATCCAACACGCATGTACAGATGGAAGGGAATTAAAGTTACTGGCTATAGCTAAGACTCGGTCCTGTGTGATTGCAAGGACATACTTAAACTAGACTACTCTTGGAGACTAAGCATCCCATGGTTGAGGAGTGGTGGAGATGGTAAGCTAAGCTAAGATAAACAACGTTACGCTGGTTGATAGATTGGTTTGAGTTTAATTGTGTTGGATTGGATCGTTCTTTTCATATCTGACTCTGTTATTTATAGCATTCCCTAGAAAAGTATGAGAATAATTGCTTATCCACGTGGCACCTTTGCATGTGACTATTGGGAAAGAGCAGTTACTCTTCTTGATCATGGTTTTGCCTTCATTGAATGCCCAGAACATGCTCCAACACTAACGTGGCCTTAATAGTTACCCATCCGTGTCTAGAGATAGGGGTGCACGCAGTTCGGTTCGATTCAGTTATGGGGTGAAATCGGAACCAAATCGTTCCCAACGGTTCCAGAAAATTTGAAACTGAAATCGGACCGTTAGCACCCTAGAACTGAAACGGAACTGAACCGTAAAAATTGGTTTGGTTCTAGTTCGATTCCGCAGTTCTAGGCTTCTTATAATCCAACCCAAATGCATTGGATTCCTTTTTTTTCTTCTTTTTTTTTTTTTCAGAATCTGCTGTATATATATAAATCAAAAGAGAGCTATACAAACTACATGCATTCGGGCTGGCCACCCGCAACAAAAAGGAGCTAAGCTAGCCTATCATATACCTCTAAAAACACCCCAACCCAGGGGAAGCCCTTGGCCTAGAAAGCACTAAGAAGATTTTTTTTTTTTTTTTTTTTTTAAACAAAGAGAGCCGGCCTAAAGTCCTATCCTTAGCCAGAAAAAACGGCAAGGCAACTGCAAGAGGGCTCATTCCCTAATCTTACCCAAGCCTAAACGGTCCATAAACAACTCTTCTCAAGCCGTTGCTGGGAGGCCAGCTGTATTCTCGAAGATCCTTCGCACCTGAGATCCGCTACCCTCCCTCGCAAGCGCATCGGCAACTCCATTCGCCTCTCTAGGAACGAATAGGAATCTGATATTCTTGTCTTTACCCAGATTGACGATCCTCGTCCACCAATACCACATATTCCAGGAGGGGATCCTATTTTTGACGAGCGCATTTACCATGCAGAGCGAGTCGCTTTCCACGACTATTCTCGTATATCCCCTCTCTACCCCTTGGACGAGCCCTTCCTGAATCACTCGCAATTCCGCTGTGCCATTGGAACCTATTCCATACCCGCTTGAAAAAGCAAAAAGGAAATTCCCTTTTGAGTCCCTACCAATCCCTCCTCCCCCCGAGGCCCGGGTTCCCTCTGGAAGAACCATCGACGTTAATTTTGATCCATCCCTCTTCTGGCCTTGCCCACCACACAATGTTCGAGCTTCTCCTGATCTCGGTTTGGAATTTGAGCCCCAGCTCCTGGAGGGCCATTTGCTTGTTGCTAGGTAATGCAATTTGCTTGTTAGATCTACACCATCCATCCTCATTGTTAGGCAATGTTTAGGTGGGCCACATTAAAAAAATCAGATGGATACAAATTTTAAGTGGACTACTCGACATGAAATAGTGAGGGTTGAACACCCAGGTTCAGCTCCACAGTTTGGTTCTACGATCCGGTTCTATTCTACAAAACCCCAAACCAAGAACCGAACCGAACTAACCGGTTCTTTGATTTTCATAATCGACATTGGAACCGGTGGACTTCAAAACCGGACCGAACAAAACGGAACCGAACTAACCGGTTCTGGTCCAATTCCACCGGTTCCTTGTGCACCCCTATCTAGAGATAGCTTAAACACTAAAGCTTTTCAAAGATATGATATCTCATTCATATATTTGGTGCATGCCCTAAGGATATAAAATATGCCACATGGCTCAATCTGCGACATTGATCTGACTCTGCCAAATTTTGGTGTGAACAGTAGCATATCATGGATTATACTAGCTATAGGTTATACTATGATGTTTCATTTTATGGATTCATGTGATGTATAAATTGAAACTCGTGTATTTGTTGTATTTTTAATATTACTTAATATAATTAAATTTTTTGAATTACTCTCTTATCTCATTGATTTTTATAGTTGAGGGAAATAGCACCAACTATACCTTAAAAAAAATTAATTCCTTTCCTAAATGACATCCAAGAACGGAGTCAAGGGCCCCAACTCCGCTTTTGGCTGACTAGCTAAGCCATGCAAATGCGCATGTGGGGATCATAGGGCCTAGTTTTGCACCATTTAAAAAATTGTCCTTACTCTTTTACCATACAGACGGCAAAAAGATATAAAATATGCCACATGGCTCAATCTAATGCATAATTATACTGAAAACCAGACTATCCAAATCACTGACCCAAGTGTTGATGAAACATACAGAAAAATTACATAGATTTTTCCCTTAGGAGTCGGACCACTGGCTATTTACTTTTAATGGTTCATATGATAGCCATTAGTTGGATGGTTAGGATTGTTTGATCATTTTGATGATGGCCTCTATAGAATCAGAATTTAGATGGTCTAGACAGCTGTAAGTGGCAATGTGCGAGGAGGATGAGTCAACACCGCGCGTTTTCAAAGCGTCCATAAACTAACGTAAGTCCAGCTAGCCTTTGTTCGGGTCCTTACTCATGGCTTGGTGCCTGTTAGACTCACAAGAGTTTCAACACCAAAGTCCTGGGCTCGAGTACCCGTCGCGGTGTGTGTGGGTGTGAGTGTATGTGAGAAAAAAAGAATAGAGTCCTGGCCTTGGTATCTACTACCTTCATTCTCGTCCATCAATTCGCAAAGTTGACAAACACGGTTGCAATCCCACTGACGCACACCCATCTCCCATTTTGGAAATTGAGACAAGTACACTTTCGGACCATTTCAATTCCAGGTGTAATCCACTGGTGCTACAAAAGGCTAAGGTCTATTTGGTTCCAAGAGAATTTATGCATGAAAGATGTTAGGTATATTTGATTAGAAAGAATGAAAACGTGGATATGAAAAGGCTATGAAATTCCCTGTAAGGGTATGTTTGGATTTGTGAAAATTGTGGTAAAAGAAATTGTATTTTCCCGTAGAATCTTGTTTCCATGAAAGAGTGGGAAAGGAAATAATGTTTATCAACAACATTTTCTTAAGAAAATTGAGGTTTGTTTTCAAATCATATGTTTGGAAAAATAAAATTCTCTTAAAAAATTATATTGGTTTATGTGTCCAACAATGGAATGTATGGAATTAACAATTAATATTTTCTTTGTAATATGGAAGTATTTTTCAGAGGGGCGTGGAGCATCTAATGAATGGTTTAGATGGAATATACTAGACATATAAACCCATTTTCATCATACCCCTATAGTTTCTTATAGTGTGTCTCACCTAAATTGTGGATTAGACTGAGATTTTGTCCCAATGCTTAACATTGAGGTACAATCTCGATTGACGAAGTGGATTTGACAAAGAGAACATGGTTGCCTCATGCATGTGAAACTCGGTTAAAGAAAGTTATCTTTCCCTATTTTCAAAAGGTTGAGACCATGACTTCCAAAGTGATTTATTTTATACCCTTGCAGGCTTGATACAAAGAAACTTAGAAATTGTTGTGCAATGAGCTCATTAACTTAAATTAAGTTGACTAGATTGTGGAAGTCATTGTCTCTATGTCATTTAGTGAAAGTTAAATTTGTTGAAGAATCCTGACCGTTGATTCACGGACACTCATCTTGTTGAAATAAGACTGTTGAATATTTTTCGTTTTTAACCATTGGATAGATTTTCACCAATCCATTAGAAAGATGCGCCGATAAGGATAATACAATAGGTTCATGACATGTTTAAACCAGAATCAATTATTTGTATAATTTATTTTAAATTACTATGTTTATCGCATGAAATTTTAAATGCATGTGTATTATCTATATACTCTGATGGAGTATTAATGCTTTTTCAATGACACAATTGGATGACAATTGCCTATTGACGCTGCCTATAACAGTGTCTCTCCTGGTCGGTCCTCTGTGGACCCCACCGCAGTGTATGTGTTTTATCCACGCCATCCATCCATTTTGTCATATCATTTTATGGCATGAGTCCAAATGCGTACCCAAATCTCAGATGGACCATACTATAGGAAGCAGTGGTGATTAAATGTCCACCATTAAAAACTTGAGAGCCACATAAGTTTTGGATCAAGTTGATATTTGTGTTTTCCCTTCATCCAAGCTTGCGTGACCTTATCAATAGGTTGGATGGAAAATAAACATTACAGTGGATCCTAAAAAATTTTAATGGGGTGAGTTCAATCACCACTATTTTCCTCTGATGAGGCTCACTTGAGATTTGGATCAGCCTCATTTTTGGGCTCATGCCCTAAAATGGTTTGAATAAATGGATGGTTGTTGTGGATAAAATACATACATCATGGTGGGGCCTACTGTGCACCGACAACAACAAGGTAGTTAGTAGAAAATCCGCGTAGACACAATTTTTTCAAGGAGAAAATGTGAGGTCTGGGTAACCCACTTTCCGAATGGTCTGGGTAAGAAAAAAAAAAAACTGATTTTTAGGAAAGAAATTAACCAAGTAGGAAATTAGATTTCCCTCTATTTCCTATATATTCGGTGTTTACAAACAACAGAAAGAGGATTTCTTGAGAAACCCTCTTTCCTTTCCCACCGTTTCACTAAATCCAAACAGGCCCTAAATGAAAATATTTCTAACAATAATTCTATTATTTGGATCTACGTGTAGTTTTTCATAGAAATGTTAAAAGATCAATGATCAAGAGTCAGTCTCCTTTCATAAATTTGAAAATCACATTTAATATGTTTTCGAAATCTCACATGTCTTTTAAACTTCCCACAAATGAAAAAAAAAAAAAAAAAATGAAATCCAACAATAATTATGTTGTTTGGTTTGAAGTTTAGCTTTTCATAGAAATATTAGAAGGTCGACACTAAGGTCATAGTTGTCTCTCATAAACTTGGAAATCAACAATGATTCTGTTGTTTGGCTTGAAGAGAAGTTTTCATAGAAATGTCAAAAGGCGAACAGTTAAAGGCTAGAGTTGTCTCTCCTATGCTTGAAAGTTGACAATTAACATGTTTTTTGAATCTGTTGCAAATTTAAAATCGAATGAAATCCAACAATGATTTTGTTGCTTGATTTTTAGTATAGTTTTTCATAGAAATGTAAAAGTCAATTTCTGCAGTTATTTTCTTACACAAACAAAGGTAAAACTCAATTTCCATAAAAGATTTGAGATTGGGTTTCTATGGTTCATGGAAACTTCCTTACTGCAAATGGTGCAAAGAATTCGAAGCTCTAGAACAAAGGCCACTACCTTCTTTTTTTTCTTTGTTCCTTTTTTCCTTTTTTCCTATTGAAGGTGAGAAGGTCGCTGTCTCTAGATAGATAATTCTATACATGAAAGATGTTAGGCATAAAATACAATCACCAATATGTTTCTTGGCCTGCAAGAAGCCAAACCAGGCGTCACTCAATACATCAAAATATTGGATTTTTAAGACCTCGTTTGGAAAGCAGTAGAGAAAAAGTCTCCCAACTTCACAAGAAAATTGCATCAAACCAACCTCGATAGTCAAGAAAACGAGTCATGAAACCCATGATTCATTTCCCGGTAATGACAGCACTAAGCCAACAAGGACCTATTTTAATGTCCAGCTACAATGAATTTCAAACTTGAAAATAGCAAATGGTAGAGAAAATGGTGGGTCCATCTTAATTCATAATGGTCCCCAATCCTCTAATTGAGATTCCACACATTCATGACCCTAATTTTGATTGGGTGTGATGCAGGCCACCTCTAGGCCAGACCAATCTCCACTGTTGATTTTCACATGGGCTGCGATCAAACTGTCCGGAGGCCTAGATATTTGACGCATCACATGAGAGTCTGCGGCTTTGACCTGGAGTACCTCAGCCATGATTGTGTGAACAGTGGGCCGTTCTCATGGGTCCCACATGAGAGTCCTGTAAATTGACCAACACCCAACTCAACATAGTTTACTTCTAGAGGCTTTTTTGTATGTTAGGACAGTTTCCTTATCTCTGACCCACGATACCAGTGGTATTTAGAGCACTGCTGAAATCATCTAAAACATCTTTTATGCTTGCACCCCTTTCTTACAGTGCAAAAATGCACAATATCCTCCCTCGAATGAACTCCAAAGATACACACGAAAACAGCAATACTCATGGTAAACCTTTGAATCTATGAAACACTAAAAAGATCACAATGACCAGAAAATATCCACCTATTTGAAACATCTCTAATACTAAGAATTAAAGAATTCTAGTTGGAGGAAAATATGCTTAGGATAACCAAACTATCCCATCCCAAACACCAAAGGACCCGAAAATAACCTTGACAACTGACGAAAATGAATAAATGGCCCTTAAAATTGACCAAAAATCCCCTTGACACCACTCCCTCTTCACTTCCAATTTGTGCATTAGTTCAAAATGACTGCTGCTAAACAACTTGGAAGACATCGCATTGTTCCTAAGCATGTGTTTAGAGCATTTCCTTTCTCCCTCTCCTAAGACACCGATAGGGTGGCCGAGATCCGAACACCTCTCAAACAGGGGTGCAATTACGGTGGCTAGGATTGGGTTAAGGGAGAACCCAACCCAATCCGAGCTCAAGAGGACCCAACCCACAACCAGAATTCCAACCCGAGGTGCCCAACCCAAAGTACTTTATACTGAACCCAACCAGATCTAACTGGACCAACCTGACCCAAATACATGTGATTATTCCGGACCCGTCATAACCATATCTGAATTTGATCGACTCGAAACCAACACAAATTCAAATCAGGTTGGCCATTTTCCAACCCGGACCCAACCCATTAACCCAAGGACCTTAACAACCCATCCTGAACTCAGGTACGGTCAGTCAGATTTTGGGTGGACCCAAAACCAAGTTATGTCCTACTTTCAGATGACATTGAATGACATCAAGTAACTGAATACTGATAGCATGAATTTGAATAACCTAAAAATACTCTATAAACAGTTGTGAAGCAGTGGCAACATGAACAATGACAAGAATGCCATGCCTTTTATTTTATTTTTCTTACAAGCATCTGCTGAATTAAATACAAAGATATTGGAAATATACAGTAAGAGGACGATGTGCAACAGGAATGGCTTCAAATTCAAAGGCCTGGTGTAGAGGAGAACAGGATAAAGAGGGCTATCTGGAACTGGCTTCCGCAGGCTTGTCCACTGAATTAAGAGGGTCCAAGAAGGTCCAGATCTCCTACACCCAAAGGTGGACCAAGGCTACAACGAGAACTGTTATGTTTTTCGATAGCTTCCTTTATTTTCTGGAACTGCAGAATGTTTTGAAAACGGGGTCAATGAGATGGCCATTGCAAGAGAACAGGAATGTATGAAACAATAAAAAAAAAAATGCAAGGTTTCTTCCTCAGTTTGGAATACTTTACAGGGTCAACAGCATTCTAGCCTCTGCAAGTGTGAAGGTTTATAGGGAGGAATTATATGATCATAAAACTAAGGATATGCAAAGAATGATCAGGTTTTCAGTTTAGTGGGACATGAATTCAGTGGTCCAGACCTTTGGTCTGATGTGACCTGCAGTGGATTGACACTGCCGCAAAAATCTTGTCCACGATCCTTAATCTGTAGGGGATGATATACTCAAGGTAGGGCCAAGAGACCAATTGTCTGGATTAGTTATCCATAGGCCCCACTTGTACAAATGGAAAACCTGTTGCATGTCTTCGGTCAAAGATCCTATGATTCATCCACTTTTCTCATGGTCAGCCATTATTTCATCTTTTTTTTTTCTTTATTTACTTATTTAAAGATGGCCATTATTTCGTCCTTGTTTTTTCGAAAGTAAAAAGATCATGTCCAAAACATTGCAGAAACTAAATGATATTTTCTTCGTTAACAAAAATCTACTGCTTCTATAGCGGTCTGTTCCAAAGAGTACATCTTTTCTTTTATTCTGAATTTGAGGGTCCTATCTTGATGGTTTTCCAACTCTAGTTTCAAGTTCAGCAAATCGCCAGAAACTGGAAAAGTGTATTTCGAGTTTCTTTGTATTCATAAACTGAGTTCATTCTTAGGGAATGCCACACATTCCAGACTGCTTCGCATGCTTCAAAAATCGGGATTAGAAGTTCATTATCTCTTTACATTTTGCACTGTAATTTTGCCGATTCTGGGTACATTTAGTCATGTCGTCTTTCATTAAGAATAACATTGCATGTGAACAACTACCACCCTTTTTTAAATTGCATTCCCACATTGTCCATGTTGAGAAGAATTGTTGTAGAAAGTGTTAAGAAAGATGGGTGTAAATATCAATCCCCTTATGATAATTACTTGGATTTATGTTCTTCAATTCCTTATCAAGATGGGGGAATTGAGTTGTTTTTTTTTTTGTTTTTCTTTCAGAAGAAGAAAAGTTATTTCCTTTAAAAAAAATAAAAATAAAAAATCGTTCTTGCTTTTTGTAGCAATCCTTTTTCCAAAGCATTAATGGAATGGTTATTGGTTCCTAACAGAAGTGGTTCTTTGTAATTATAAGCAATCTACGGTAGTCCCCAACAAATCGATGGATCTAATTGTTGATTGGACCTAGTTTTGTGTAAATGATCTTCACCGTCAATATATACTAAACACTATTGATCAAACGGTTATGATTGCTGATCAATGTGATATTTATAAGGTGTATGTGTTGGACCTAATGGACAGTCTAGATAAATGGATTAGACTGTATGAGCTAGCGTCCGATACAATTGGGAGCACTATAACTTTTTTTTTCATGCCAAGATTTTATTCATGTATAAACTCTGACTACAGAAATTTCACGCGGAACCCTAACAAAAAACACTGGACCTCGCCTATCATTAAATAAATATATAAATAAGGAGAAAAGCTACCTCCCTGGACATTATCTAATGAGTCTCAAACTTCTCGAACCTGCGCTATCCAGCGTAATGTCCCCACGGACTGAATGCGATATGTCTGTCTTGGATGTGAAACACCGCTTTAACTGGTTGCAGCTGCCACAGCGAGCCAAACTGTCCGCCACTCTGTTGGCTTCTCTTGGCACCTTGATGATCTTCACCTTATTATGTTGTCTCAAATTTTCCACCTGGTGCCACCAATACCATTGCCTCCACGCATTAGGCTTCTTAGCGTTAAACATCGTCACAGCAACAGAGGAATCACTTTCGTGAAACCCCAGGCAACACACATAGCTATCCCCTCCGCTAATGCCTTCACCTCCGCCAAGTTGTTAGAGCCTACCCCATAGTCCGAAGAAAACCCAAAAAGAAAATTTCCCTCATGGTCCCTGCACCCCCCCTCCCCCCGAAAGTCCTGGGTTTCTCCTGGAATAACCGTCTACGTTGATTTTAACCCATCCAACTTTCGGTCTGATCCACATCCCACTTACATGTATTAGGGATGCCACTTCCAATCCCTAAGGCTATGATCTCTTAAACATGTGGCTTAACATAATTGATGACGCTTATGTGGAGAATTAAGAAAATTTACTTGGCCGACTATCCAAATCTCTGATGGTATTGAATCATACAAGTGGCCATTGCTTCTTCAAGTTTATAAAAGTAGCATTGAAAAAAGAGCTCCAGACTTTTGCCATACACAATCAATCTCTCTACAGTGCAATGTTGCCTATTATTTTAGTTTAACTTCTTAACTTTAGTCACTTCACTTCTATTCAGCCATACTGTAGTAAGTTCGAAGGAGTTAAAATAGCTTAGATTCACTGTCTTCTAATACCATATCGTTGCAATACACTCCACGAGTAGGTTAAATATCCATGACTACCGATCCTTGATTATCAAGTTCATGCTTGATGCATTGTCGGTCACATCATACTAACTTCACACAATGATTGTTTGGTACTTTCCACGACCATTTTTTGCCGATACAAGCCACCATAGGTATTTATTTTCTTTTTTACTTATTTTTCTTTTTCGTTGATTGTAAAGTTCTTATATTCTAATTAATAAAATCAACAATCAACTTTATTTTTATCTTGTCCATCCATTACTGATTTGAGGAAAAACTGTATATACTATCATCATTGGAAGAAAAGTCTTTAGCTCAAGACAAAAAAAATATATATTATGAAAGACTAAACCTCCCCTTCTTAAATTATCTGATCGTTTTAATAATTGGTAGTTGGACATGCAGTTAGGACAACCTTCATAGATTTGGTCTTAATCAGACTAGTTTGGCGTCTGGGATCACAAGTATTTAGTCGATTCGAGTCAAGGATGACTCTGGCACACCCAGCATTATTCCTAATTGCATGCATTTAACTGATTTCGGATTATTCGTTACACATGTGGCCATGTGTCTTGGATTGAGCAACAACTCAGAGGCCTAATTTTGTATCATTTAGAAAATGACAGTTACTGTTCTTTTACTGTCCACATGGCATAGCTGTACCCAAAATCAGACTATTCAAATCACTGACCTAAGTGTTGATGGAGCATAATGAAAAATTACACAGAATTTTCCCTTAGGATTTGGATCACTGCCTATTTACTTTTAACCATTCATTTGATAGCCATTACTTGGATGGTTAGGATTGCTTGATCAGTTTGATAATGTCCTCCATCTATTATGGGACTCACAATTTAGATGGTCTAGACAGCTATTTTAGGAGGCCTCTCTTGGGTTGCATAGCTTTGTTGTGATCAATTGGTGCGGTCTGATTTGTCTGTGGACCCACCAATTAAATCGTGTATTCCGCTCTTCCTTTTAATATTAAAATAAGCATTTTCTGCCGAAGAAAAAAAAAAAAAAAAGACTGCTATATGTGGCAACGTGTGATGAGGATGAGTCACCGCCATTTTCAAAGCGTACATAAACTAACATAGAGTCCAGCCCTTGATACCTACAACCTTGATTCTGGTCCACCAATTCACAAAGCCGACAAACGCGGTTGCATTAATATCCTACTTAAACTTCTCAGTCCCTGTCAAATCAATGAGATTGATCTCTATGCACATCCTTTCCCATTTTGGAAATTGGAAAAAAAAGTACACTTTTAGACCATTTCAATTCTAGGCGTAATCCACTTGTGTTTATCAAAAGGTTAAGGTTTATTCAGTTGGAGAGAATCTATGCATATGCATGAAAGATGTAAGGCCTATTTGGTTAGAATAAAAAACATGTATAAGAAACACACCAGCGCGCGGGATCTTCCATGCATGAAAATTTATGAAATCCAACAATATTTTTGTTGTTTGGCTTGAAATGTAGTGTTTAACTTAAATTTGATATTTAACATGTTTTTGGAATCTCTCACAAATAAAAAACCATGAAATCACAATAATTATTTAGTCAGGTTGAGAGTGTAGATTTCCATAGAAATATTAAATGGTCTACAGTCTATCATAAACATGAAAATCAATATTTAACAAGTTTTTTGGAATATCCCAAGACTGAAAAACCATGAAATCCAAGCTGTCACTCTTCAACTTCAGAAGGAAAAACTATGAAATCCAACAATGATTCTTTTGTTTGGATCAAGTTGTAGCTTTTTAGAGAAATATTACAAGGCTGACGGTCAAAGGTTAGCATGGCTTCTCATAAACTTGAAAATCAACAATTAACATGTTTTTGTAATCTTGGCAAACCAAAAACTATGAAATTTAACAATAGTTCTATTGTTTGGTAGAAAGCGGAGTTTTTAAAAAAAAATGTTAAAGGGTCAACGGTTAAAGATTAGGGTTGTCTCATATAAACTTCTAACCATTTCTTTGGCAGAAATTAATATCCACAATTTTTGGTAAAATCTGGGAAAATGAAATCAAAATCAGCAATTGCATTTTTACACAAACAGTGATAAAACTCTTTTTCCTTAGGATTTGAGAACGGGTTTCTGCTATTCCTGGAAACTTCCTTGCTCTAAATGATGCAAAGGATTCGAACCGCTAGAAAAAAGGACACTTTCTTTTTCTTTTATGAAGGTGCAAAGGTCACTCCCTTTATATATATAAAATAAAAATTAAAAAAAATCCTATATATGAAAGATGCTAAAGGGCATGAAAGAAGAAAGGCATAAAATACTCAAACCCGCCTCCAGCGCTACAATATTGAAGGGCAAAAAAAAATACGTACATGTCGGGTTTACTGTAGTAATCGTTTAAACAATTGATTGAAGAAAGTGAGAAATGATCCGATCCGTCTATTCATAGGACCATTTCATGTTTGATACAAAATTGAGAGAGAGAGAGAGAGAGAGGGAGAGAGAGAACTGACCGTTCATCACAACCATCACCTCTTTCTGGCTGGCTAGAAACGGTCCAAATAAATCATCTGCCAGTAGAAGTTTAAAAGCACCGAATTGGGCCATTACTGCAACTTTGAGCCTTGGCCCATACATCAATTCTTCCAATCTTATGACTTGTATGGTCAATACAATCTCCTAAATGGCTAGCCGAGATACACCAGATCTAGCCAGAAGTACAATGAAATGGCATTAAAACAAAAAAAAAAAAAAAAAAAGGAAAATGAATACACACCGATACCAATCGTAAATATCTAGGCTTCTCTTTTGAAATTGGCGTCTTTGAATGGAATCATGCTCCTCCAATAAATCTGTTTCTCAGTGGGGTCCACATGAGATCAATCCCTTGATAAAGACGTTGTGGATCCGACATCTGTCATCGTGCCACGTCAGCGACGGCCTGGTTCACGGCTGCCTTGAATGACTCTTCATTCCATGCGCTACTCTGCGAAGTGCAAACAACCAAGCACGTATTAACATCCGTAGCTGTGATCTGAACAGCTTACCGTTTGTTTTGAGGAATCCAATGTGCACTCCCCTCGAGTGCACTTTGGCCTCATTCATGGAAACGGGGAACGTATGTGAGAAATGGAACCGTTCATCAGCTGATCCCTGCTGGCAGATGCTGTGGATCCAAAGTCATGCTGATATGATCATCGGGTGGGCCACACATGTACAGAAAGAAAATTACATAACTCTTTTCTTTTTCGGCATTCAAATTGATGACCACCAATTGGATGATGATGGTTACAATAGTTTGGTATGTGAAATTTTCTACCAGTGATACACCCAGAACCAGATAACCATGTAGAGGAGAGAGAGTAAAAAAGATATGCAATGTTAAATGCGAATAACAGATTGTTTGTGCATCAATTATGATAATCATAAAATTGAATAACTGAATCTTAAATGTATCATAATGGCGTCAAAATGTTTAGAAGTAAATTAATGAACTTAGATCTCAAACCATCACTACTACTCCTTAGGAGTCTCCGTTATAATTAGAGTCCACATCTGAAGTAGTGTGGATATGTAACACAATCACACCACTCTATTAAGATGGAATCTATATGCATCAGGATTCATTGATCTCTCCGTTCAGGAGATAGTAGAAAGAGAGAGAGAGGGAGATGCTCATAAGCAATTGATTGCAACATTAAGCTTATGGTCCAGCCAGCAGTAAGTTCCAACCGAGAGAGACCCAAATGATAACAAAATCTTCCAAAACAGAGATGGAGAGAGAGAGAGAGAGAGAGAGAGAGAGAGAGAGAGAGAGCACAAAATCTTCGAACCTTCATCGTGAGAGAGTTTGCTCAGCCCACTTGCACCTCAAGCAGCCAGCCACTTACACCATCCTGTTATATTTGTGGAGGTTCCGAGTCATGAACGAGGTGGGTCCCACCATGTGTATGAAGGGGCCGACTAATCAGGCAAATCAACTCATCAGGTGCGCCACATGCACGAAACCAATTCATAACCATCATCCTAGCTTTATCCTGGTTATATTAGGCCGGTTCTCATATCTTCTTAGCAAAGAGCTCTTTGTTTAACCTAAAGGGTGTATCAGCAAAGATGGCCAAGCTGGTCTAAGCGCCAGTTTGAGTTACTTGACAAGCTAAATTTAAATGTTGGGCTTTTGGCTGTGAACATACACCATTGTTCCTACCGGATGGACTATCACTTATGTATCACAAGTCTTGGTATGCCAGTTTGTACAAATAGGGCCACACTTCATCAATCCAGGCCATTGATCTGACAGGCTCCATCATCCACAGTTGAAAAAAAAATCCCCCACTAGGAGTGGATGAATGAACAAGGGTCCATGACAAAGTGAATAGATCTGCCATTTCTTGACATCCCTATTCTGATTCAAAATGGTGGGGTACCTGCACCAAACATTTAGTGCATATCTAGTCCTTTTGTGTGACCATCCCACCAATCTGAGGGTGGTCATGAGCGTTGGTCCCATCACCTTTTCAAACTCAGAACCTTCTTAGGACCTTCCTAGTAAGGTGTTGGGTCCTGCTGATAACCACCGGCTGATCATGGTGAATAACAAAAGGGCCAAACTACAAAGAGTGTAATATTTCACTAGATCAGTCCTCCGTGAGAAATGCCAGCAGGAACGCTCGTGAGTGCACACTTGTGGCCGGATCACCATCATGTAATGTGTGAAACAATCAACGCCACTAATCAGGTGGATCACACTGTCCATGCCAACCAAAAAGAAGAGGTGAATTGGTCAATTCTTCTAATCAACCATTCCATTCAAACATGTGTGGCCATGGCCCACTTACGAGAGTGTATACTAATTTTTTGCCATAGAATCTTCATGGTACGTCCACCTGATGAGCGGCTTGGATCTCATACAAATGTTACCCGTTGGCACCTGATTTGAGGTGCAATGGCCCATCTGCAGTGCTCTTCCTCAATATAAGATGGTCATCTATAGATTACTAAACAGTGAAAAATAAATCCTTCTATACCAGCATTCTACAAATATATTTACCAAATAAAGCTCATTACTTAATTTCAATACCTTGATTTTTAATCGTAAGATAACGCGATTCCACCGGTTTGTATGGTGCAACTGGGTGTCTGCTTCCAATGATACTATGCTTATATCCTTCATTTGTTTTAGACATTCAAGTATGCGACTCGCCAAAACCACCATATCACAGTCCTCTTCCCTCACTCTAACTCGCAACTCGATTTGTCGCTCTTCAGAGGATAATGGTTCAGAGGATGCCCCGACAGCTTGTATTACTACTCTCTCCATCTGGGTGTCGGAGTCATGGTCTTCTTTTGCCAGAAAAACTTGGGTCTCTAACATTCGGTTTTTGTCTTTCAGCTCGGCGAGTTGAGCTTTCAAAGCACTTAAATATTCCATAGTATTGGAGAGCACAGATATCCTATCTTTCTATTAAAACCACAGATCAGAGTTAGTATTTGTAATTCTGATTGAAACAGCAGTTTTCACTAAGAGAATATTTGGATGAATGATCGAAAGAAATCAGTTCTAGAGCTACCAGATATCAATATGGGCAGAGAAGCATCCTACATGCCTCACTTTTCGGGAACACCCAAATGCAGCCATGGCATATCCAAATCTCCATACATAGTTCTAAGGAAGTGCATCATGCCATGGAAATGCATGGCTTTTTACCTTCTTTTTCTTGTTTTTTTTTCTTTATTCAAGTCAAGTGCATACCTTCCATACACGAGGAAGCAGCGAGATCAGCTCCTGAAAACCTTCATTAATCTTCTCTCTCCGCCTCCGTTCTGTTATAATATGGTGCATCTGAGAGCTTTTTCGTTGGGTTTCTTGCATCCATGGCTCCTGGCTTTTTGAATAGATGCTTTGTAAGATGGCGAACACAATCTTCATCCTGTACTGGCCATGCAAATTAGGCCTCGTTCCAGTCATAAGGTCAAGTGCTGGATCGTAAGGCTTGAAAGCACCTGTTCCATCGCTTATCTGATGTTGGAAAGTTTGAGTTTGTTGTGTCCCATAAGAGGATGAGAATGACGAACCAGAAGAGAGGACTGCAAGCATGGCCCTTGTCATTGCAGCATCATCGCTAGCTGGAGTTGGCAATCGAATATTGTGGGATTGGGCGTGAGCTTGCATGGCCAGCTGATGAGGTGGAATCACAAGGGGTGTTGGTTCGGTTACTTCGGTAGGATGATGCCTCCTTGAAAGTATCCGGCATGGAAGGAGTAGTGCTAGGCATGTCAAGAAAAGGAGACAGATAATCTGCACCAATGAGGGAGAGCGGCATCGATAGTGAAGGTTGGCTCTGATCCAGTGGGCCAGACTCACTTGATAGATACTGTTGAATGAAATCCCCAGTAAACAAATTTCTTATCTGATCCATTTGCATATTCGTCTGGACAAAGAAATCCCAATCCCAACTTAAATGAGATTAACATATCCTGAAAAATTATTTCATTTCTATTTCATGAAACATCCACTAAGAACGAGAGAGTTAGTTTGATATACATTATTCAGCACCGATAAGCCTAGCTCGATTTCTCCACTTTTGCACCCCATGAACATAGCAATCTGGCATAACAAAAAGAACATTTTTCCATTTCTATTCAAAACATCTCAAAGCTTGAATTCACAGACAGAGATTTGCATCCGCACCAACCTTAATCCTTGCTTCCTGTAATATTCAAACAGAACCAAGATAAGAATCACTTCACCTATATAACTTAGTGCACTTGAATTCACCATCTTTTCATCATTCACTGACTGACTCTTACCTGATAAAACCGCCGTTGATTTTCAGTTGATGCCCATGTCAAAAGATCCCATTCGTGTAGCTGTAGACAAGGCATTCCTTGCTTGAAAGCGAATCCAGGCACACGACTGCAACATTCAAAACCTAAATTAAGGCTGCGGTTGGATGCACATGTCAAGAACATTCAGTTTAATCATTAGTATTCATAACAATGAAATAGTGCCAGAATTATTTTGTTTTTCTGAAGCCAAACCCTTAGCCTTTTTGTTTGGTTGATTTTCTAAAGGAAATGTGTCATGATTATGTAATTGCAACTCCCAAACCAAACAAGGTCGGTCAAATACAATTATGGTTTTGCTGCTGCCAAACCAAACAAGGTCAGTCAAATGCAAATATATTCTGGAGACACATGTTCTATAATTATTACACTTTTTCATGTAATTATTCTGAAAATCTTGAATTTAAATAGTGATATCAGTATATACCGTGGCAATTAGCGAAACAAACAAGTCATAATCGAATCCTAACTAAGTAATTATAATTTAATTATTTTGCAATACAAGTTGTTGGTGCATCCAAACACATCTAAAACAAACCCTAATGAACAACATTCATATTAATTTCATTTATAGAATATGAATTAAGTTACCCATTTTCAATTCTGTATAGAGATTGCCGATATGTGTTGAAGAGACTCTGTGGGAGGCTACCGGAAGAGGAGCTTGGCTGGTCATTGTCAACATTATACCATCCATCCATGGATGTCAAACGGCTGATTTAATTGGGGGAAAAAAAGTTAAAAGAAAAAAGGAAAAACTAATTAGTACCAAACGAGATGACAAAAGATCATTGGTGGGCGGCAGTTTAATTATATTGAAAAGAAACAGGTCTTACTTGTTTGGGGAAGGAATGTAGGACCATAGGCAAATGTAGGTGCAGCCATGGGCTCGACCGATGGTTCGAAGGAAGCTGGCTCGAGCTTCTCCTTGTAGTAGGAAGATAGAGTCCATAATAGAGGTAGAGCTTTTGCATGAGAAGCTCGGAGGTGTTGTTCTGGTTTCTGCAGTTTTGTTAGGGTTTTAGTTGCAGTCTGATCATGTGTATGCGTGCTTTATCCCGCATGTGGAGAGAGAGAGAGAGAGATTTGAAACGTACTGCGCCAGCCAGGATGAAAAGTAGTTGATCAAAGTCGTCAGAGTCGAAGAAAGTCAATGTGAGAAGTTCACCTTCGTCGTTCCACGTTTGAGAAAATCTTTGATACTCTGGCAAAGCGTGATATTTGATACTCAGGCAAAAATAAATTGTAAAACTAGAAAAAAATTACTCAATTTAAACCGACCAAGCTGTTTATTTTTGTTTGGATAGATAATCGAACAAAAATTACACTATTTTGGCGTATTCATTATCCTATTGAAGGTCATCTAAAATGCCCAACAGTCTAAATTTAGGGCCTGTTTGGTTGCAAAACCCAGATTCTAAAGAAAATTTAGATTCCACTGTTGGAACCCAAAATTGCAGAAACTAGAGTGGAACCTAGGTTCCCTATGTAACTTGCTGTTTGGTTGAAAATGGTGCAATTCAAATTATGTTCCAATGCTTGTGGCATGGCCCACTTAAGCTTCAGATCCGCTCCCTATTGTAGTCCCGCAAAACAGATGGCCGGGTTAGATAGCAAATAAACATTATAGTGAGCCCTAGGAAGTTTTTAATGGTGAATGTTCAATTAACATTATTTTCTGTGGTGTGGCCCACTTGAGATTTAGTTATGCCTCATTTTTTGTCTAATACCCTTAATTGAGATTTCAAAACTAATGAACTATGGAGATATAAAACACATATAACATAAATGTACAACGCATAGATGGAGGTGGTGACGCCCACTTTCTCCTCTTTTCCCTTCCGTGGAAACGGTTGCCCGCACCCTTTCCACTAATCCCGGTTCCACTCAATTTAGGTTTCTAGGTGAAATTTTGTTTAGCTAGAAGTTGCCACCAAACACACCAGTTAAAATTGAATTCTGTTGGAATTCATATTTGATACTGGAAACGAATTTCCAAATACCAACCAAACGGGCCCTTAAGAAACCAAACGGGCCCTTAAGAAACAAGTGTCTAAGGAGTCAAGGTTAGGATAGTTAAACTAAGGTAGGGTGTTCCCGTAGGTTTAGTTTATGTTAAGATATGACACGTATACGGTTTTTAAATGCCTGCGAGTTAACTACCATACTCTGCCAGAGCATCAAATAACTCCCGCCCGCCTAAGGGGCGCCAATTAGCTGAGGTCGGTGTGATCGTCACTTGGATGATGAGGCCCCTGACAGTGGGGCCACCTTGATGTATGTGTCGTATATCCATGCCGTCCATACGTTATCCCAGCACATTTTAGATTATAATCCCAAAAAATAAGCAGATCAAAATATCAAGTGGACCACGCAACAGGAAGCAGTGGAGCAATAACGCCCACCATTAAAAACTTCCTAAGGTCCACCGTAATATTTATTTTCCATCCAACCTGTTGATAAGGTCACACAGACTGGATGAAGGGAAAACACAGATATCAGCTTGATCCAAAAATTCTGTCACCATTAAAAAGATTTTTAATGGTCAATCACCACTGGTTCCAGTGGTGTGGTCCAACTGATATTTGGATCTGCTTCAATTTTGGTAAAATGCCCTAAAATAATATGGAATACCAGATGAACGGCGTGGATATTCAAAAACTACATTAATGTGGGCCCATTTTCAGTGCCTCATATCCGACCTCCCCTAACCCGCACCCCCCCCCCCCCCCCCCCCCCCCCCCCCCCCCCCCCCCCCCCCCCCCCCCCCCCCCCCGCGTGGGTTAGCTGTTACCCGGGTAACACCTTAGAGGGTGTTACCCCAACCGTGTGGATCCTACTTGATGTGTTTTTTGTAAATGGCTGCTGTCCATATATTTTTTTCATCTCATTTTATGATGCGATCCCAACCCTTAAAAAGATCCACATCTCAGGTGGACCATACCAAAAGAAACAGTGATGAATGGACATTGAAAACTTTTTGTGTGCCATAAAAGTTTTTAATCAAGCTTATATTTGTATTTTCATTTCATCCCAGTATTCTTGACATTACCAAGAGGTTAGATGGTAAATTAACATTAAGAAAACCTTAAGATAGGCCTCTGTAATATTTAATGGTAAGGCACACAATCACCACTATTTCCTGTGGTGGAGTCCACCTAAGATTTCGATCTGCTTAATTTTTTGTTCCACGCCGTAAAATTGTCTGGAGAAATGGATGGACGGCATGGATATACAACACGTCATAATGGTGAGCCGGGTAACACCTAATCTGCTCCCCTCTGGAAGGTTAGGAGTCATTTTGCGGGCGACTCCGGAAACAACGGTTGTCGCCAGCCACTGTGTGGCCCATAAGCCAACCAATATATTTCAATGATGTGAACCGTTCATATTATCTTTTATTATAACTAAGTTATTATTCTATAATTGCATATCTATGATGATCTGAATGCAGCCTAAAATTTTCTTTTCATTGTTTTAGATTCATCTGCTGACAATGATGGTCATAATCATCGTAAGTTTCTTGGATGGTGGGTATATCAATCATAGAATATATAGCATAGGCGGTACCAATTGTGGAACCACTAAGAATGTACGACCCAGTATGCGGCAACAGACAACGGATCTTGAGCCGCGACAGAGGCAAAACGAAAACTTTTTAATTAATCTCCCATGATACTGACAACAAAACTCTTTGATTGGGTCATCCTAACCAACTGTCTAATGTACTTTTTCTCTCAAGGACTCGGATTGGGTACTACCCTGCCTGTCCTGAACTTGGCACAGGTAGGGCTCTAAGGGGCCACCGTGATGTGTGGGTTTTATCCTCACCATTCATCCTTTTTTTTAATATCATTTTAGGTTATAATCTAAAAATGAGGCATATGCAAGGCTTAAGTGGACCACACAGTGGGGATTAATACCTACTGTTGAACACTTCTTGGCGCCATGGAAGTTTTTTTGTCCATGCTTATGTATTTGCCTTCCCTTCATCGAGATTTATGTGACCTTATGAACAGGTTGGATGGCAACATTACCATGGGCCCTATAAAGGTTTCAACGGTGGGCATCATTATCACCTTTGCTTTCTATTGTGTGGTCCACTTGAGCCTCCGATCTGCCATATTTTTGGGATTATGCACTAAAATGATATGGAAAAATGGATGAACGGTGTGGATAAAAACCATACATCACAGTGGGCCCCTCAAATTCTGTTTGTGCCGAGACAGGCTGGGTAGTACCCCATCCGCATCCTCTATCAAGTGGACGGGTGAAATGATAAAAACAATAAACTATAGATCCTTTAATCTAAGGAGTTATAAAATCAATAAAATATAGATAGTTTGATCTAAGGATTTATATGAGTTTTTCTGGACTAAAATGTCCAAGTCAAATCAAGGTCTCTTCAAGCAAATTCCCCGTACATACCGCATAACCACAGATAATTTAAATAATTTATTATTTAAGTATAATTTTTAAAATAAGATTTTTTTTTTCTTTCAGGAAGGACACAATACTTTTATAATCCAGATCACTAATCTAAAATTATTATAAAATACTTTTGAATAAAATTAATTTGTGCTACCTTCTATAGTGAGCATTTTGTCAAGATTTATATTTTCTTCTTTCCTTTTTTTTTTTTTTTTTTGTGCTGAATGTGTTGTACCGTACTAGAATTTGTGTCGGGTGTAAGGATCGGACTTTCATTACCTATCATCATTAATATAGGATTTTTTTTTGTTTGCTATAAAAACATTTAGAGCCATTGGAAGAACAGCGGTTAAACAACAACAGTTAAACTCTTAGCCATTGGAAATGTGTATCTAAGAGCAAATGGGTGAAATCTCGACCACTGAAATTGTTGTTAGATCACTCTTCAACCGTTTGAAGTGCAATTAGTTCACATCTCAAGAGTTGTCAAAAATGTCTACTAGCTTAAAACTATTTATCATTTTAGTGTCATTCACTATTTCGTCGCCCCATGCAACAGTAGTAGCTTTTTTTATTAAATAAATGTCCATCGTACCTTTCAAACTTAAGTTTCTTATTTTAAAGTATCTTGAGTTTGACGGTAGATGTTAGAATATCTTAGCCTGAATTAAGGTATCTAATTAAAATAGGGTGTATTTCTATATTCACTTAGACATGTATTTGTGAGAATCTCCAAATCTCTTACAAATCTCCAATCTCTTCTGTATGTTCAATTGTTATTAAAGAGATAATACAAGTTGCATATTTTCACAATGTAATCTCTATGGTAGAACAACTTGTAATGTTAATCTCCAATAGATATAGGGTCAATATTAGCTTTGGACATTTTGCCCATTGAGTTTTTATTGCCTAATAGATAGTTTAGATTGAACCCGTGACAATTTTGTCGTGTTTTTAAATCTCTCCCTCTTGCTGTAATTTGAAAATAAAAGCAGGCTGGAGAGTCAGGCATGTAACAAATGTATCACTAGGCTACTAATCCATTATACATGTGATACGCTAATGATATCCCAAACCATACAAATTATCTGTTGATTAAAATAGTCAAAGGAATGGCTATATAAATCTATGATGGTAAGTTGCTCATTTATGATCTTATGCTTCTCGCCAATGGAGGTTAGCAATTTCATCATTTTTAAACCAAAGTATACATTTGAATGGGCTTACTTCAATCATTCTGTTCAAATATCATTTTGTCATTTGAAATCCACTGCATTCAAATGCAAGCTCCCAAATAAACTAGTATTATTTTTATTTTTAAACACACTACTCCACACCCACCCACACAGACACACCCTCGCTCTCATGCATAGTGGGATTTCACCACCTATAGGTACTCAAACCCTAGACCTTGTGTTGAAACTCTTAGAGAGTCCACCACGGCAAGGACCCACATGAGTTTTTTCCCCTTTGGTGATTTAGAATCGATTAATAGGTTTGATGAAAGATACACCCATAGTGGCCCACGCACAAAGCTATGGTTTGCATTCCATTCGCTTTGTCCATGTTATCTGCCTTATTTGAACGGTGGCTAGCTGATTCTTTTTTACTTTAGACCTTAAAAAGAACCCAAGAGGCCAAGTGGATTTTATATCTAAAGCATGGTGGGCCACATACTTAGGTATTCTATGATGTGTTGCAGAGACGTGGATTGCATCAGCCTGCAGGGCATTGGACGCAGTTGGTCCACCACCATGTGCATGTGTACATTCATAGGATCTACGATGAAACCACGTGCATATCCTTCAATTGGTCCTACCTTTTGTAGCCGTCCGTTTTCTAAACCACTTATGGAATGGTTATTAATTGGTTCCCAACAAAAGTGGTTCTCCGTAATTAAGAGAGATCAATGATAGTCCCCAACAAATAGATGGATCTATATAGTTGATTGGACTTATTTTTGTGTAAACCATCTTGACCATCCATCGGTACAAAACACTATTGATCAAACATTTATGATTGTTGATTAGTATGATATTTATAAGGTGGCCAATGAAATGACCTAATGAGCAGTCTAGATCAATGGATTGGACTGTATGAGCATCCAATAATACAACTGATCAGAGCACTATAACTCCTAAACTTAACAGTGCTCTAAGAACACTAAAAAAAATTCTCTATAGAATATTGGAAGCGGACTGGCTGGTGAACGATCTTGCTAGTGTAGTTATGTGGCGCACCCTGGCAAGGGTGTTAGCCCTTGAGCATCATGAATGTACGAAGGATTCAAACAAGATCAAGGTTATGTGGGGCCCAAAATGATGTATTTAATATATCCACACCGTCCATCCATTTGGATAGATCATTTTAGGGCATGATACCGAAAACGAGTTGTATAAAAAGCTCAAGTGGACCACACCACAATAGTCAGTGGGGACAATGATTCTCACCGTTAAAACATTCCTAGGGCCCACCATGATGTTTATTTTCCATCCAAACTATTCATAAGGTCACACGGACCTGGAAAAGTAAAAACATTATTAGATTGATCCAAAACTTCTATGACCCCCAAGAAGGTTTCAATGGTAGACGTGCAATCTCCACTGCTTTCTGCAATGTGGTCCACTTGAGCTTAGTATTCATCTCATTTTTTGGTCTAAAGACTTAAAATGATCTCACAAAATGAACAAATGGTTTAGATATAACACATACCTCTTAGTGGGGCCCACATAACTTGCTGATGTCAATACACTAGTGAGATTGCTGGTGTAGGGTACATCACGCAAGCCGTTGAGGAGGTCTCATGTCGAAGCGGTTAGACAAAAAAACTTAATTCGTACCACCTGAAAAAACAACTTCCAACCTGTCACGACATCTAACCCATCCAATAGGTTAACCCAATCATTGAGATTATCTTATACCGTACCAGCATTTTGTTATATTATCAATGGCTAAGAACGGTTTTCAATGGTGTGGCCCACCCAATAAGTGAATGGGACTAATTTTTCAAAGAGGTGATTTCTTGATGGTGCCAACTAGTTGGAATGGCTTCATGTCACATAAACATAAATTGGAAGCTATTCATTAGGTGGACTGTAGATTATGGTTCAACCGGTTGAACTTGAACCTTAACATTATGCATGCATAGACACAGGAGAGCATATATCTTCCTTCTTGGACATTTTTCTGAGGTAGGTGTTATACTTAATATCTTCCATGCATAACCTTAATATTGAACATTCAGTTTAATCATTAGTATTCATAATACTAATAAAGTAGTGCCAGAATTGTATTTCGCTCAAGGCAAACTCTTAGCCTGTTTGTTTGGTTGATTTTCTGAGTAATGTAAAGAAAATGTGTCACGATTATGATTTTACCACTCTCAAACCAAATAAGGTCGGTCAAATGCAAATGTATTATAGACACATGTGTTCTATAATAGTTGTATTTTTTCATGTAATTATTGTGAAAGTCTTAAACCTAAATAGTGATATCAGTATATTTTAGTGATAATTTGAAATCAAAGTAATGTAAAAATACTATCAATTTTTATTGTTGATGAACCAAACATAAGAATAATGGTCAAATACGATTATGGTTTTGCTGCGGCCAAACCAAACAATGTCAGTCAAATGCAAATATATTCTTGAGACACGCGTTCTATAATTGTTACACTTTTTCATATAATTATTCTGAAAATCTTGAATCTAAATAGTGATATCAGTATATACCATGGCAATTGGCAAAACAACAAGTCCTAATCGAATCCTAACTAAGTAATTATAATTTAATTATTTTGCAATACAAGTTATTGGTGAATCCAAACACATCTAAATAAAAACCCTAATGAACAACATTCATATTAATTTCATTTATAGAATATGAATTAAGTTACCCATTTTCAATTCTGTATAGAGATTGACGATATGCGTTGAAGAGACTCTATGGGAGGCCACCGGAAGAGGAGCTTGGCTGGTCATTGTCAACGTTATACCATCCATCCATGTGAAAAGAAAAAACTAAGTACCGTGAAAAGGAAAAAGAAAAAACTAAGTAACAAACGAGATGACCGAAGATCATTGGTGGGCGGCAGTTTATATTGAAAAGAAACAGATCTTACTTGTTTGGGGAAGGAACGTAGGACCATAGGCAAATGTAAGTGCAGCCGAGGGCTCGACCGATGGTTCGGAGGAAGGTGGCTCGAGTTTCTCCTTGTAGTAGGAAGATAGAGTCCATAATAGAGGTAGAGCTGTTGCAATGAGAAGCTCGGAGGTTTTATTCTGGTTTCTGCAGTTGTGTTAGGGTTCTAGTTGTTGTCTGATCATTTGTACGCGTGTTTTTCCCGCATGTGGAGAGAAAAAGTGAGAGAGATTTGAAACGTAGGAGACTTGCGCGGCGCGCCAACGAGGATGAAAAGTAGTTGGTCAAAGTTGTCATGGTCGAAGAATATGAATGTGAGAAGTGAATATCACCTTCCTCCTTCCACGTTTGAGAAAATCTTTGATACTTTGGCAGACGTTTGAGAAAATCTTTGATACTTTGGCAGAGCGTGATATTTGATACCGAGGCAAAAATAAATCGTAAACCAGGAAAGAAATAATTCAATTTAAACCGACCAAGTTGTTTAATTTTGTTTGGATAGATAATCAGCCAAAAATTAAACTATTTTGGAGTATCCATTGTCCAATTGAAGGTCATCTAAAATACCCAACGGTCTGAATTTAAGAAGCGTCTAAGGAGTCAATATAGTCTGCCTCTCTCATTGGTTCAGATCAACCCGGCGGCATAGCTCTGATGCTGTCGGCTGAGCTGGACCAATGAGAGAGATGAAAAGTAGGATTTCTCTACTCGTATAGAGCAAAGGATCTGGATTCCTTAAAATAAGATAGAGTGTCGGATCATCCGTTGAAGGCACAAGAAGTTAAAGCGCCATGTCATTTTCGATGACTCCATCAACCACGTACGCCAGATTTTCCTGTCCACATACATTGCTAACTACACATCCGTCTTTTAGTGTGTGAAACTTTTTCTGAGTCCTATCATGATTTTTTTTTGTTAAATCTATACCGTCCATCATTTTTTGCAGATAAATCTAGAGCACAATCCCAAAAAGAGGTACATCCAAACATCAAGTGGATCACACCACATAAAGCAGTGGGGATTGAACAAACCTCCGTTGAAATTTTACTAGGGACAACATCGAGGCTTATTTTTCATCTTACCTGTTCAAAAGATCACACATGCCTAGGTGAAGTTAAAATAAAAATATCAGCTTCATAAGAGCATTCTGTGGCCCCAGGAAGTTTTCAATAGTAGCATCAATTCCTACTGTCCTCAATGATGTAGGTCCACTTTAACTTTGAATCTGCATTGTTTTTGGGTTCATAGCCTATAATGATCTAAAGAAATGAATTGACGGTGTGGATCTAACAAATACATCATCATGGAGACCACGTAAATTTCACACCTTCCCTGTGCTTGTTGTGTGATGCAGGGAAGCGGCAACCCTTACCGTGGGGCCCACCTTGATTTGTTTATTTTCTATCCACTCCATCCATCCGAATTTTCAGATCATTTTAGAGCATTCTACCAAAGTTTAAGAATATCCAATTATCAAATGGACCATAGCTCTAGGAAAAAGTGGTGATTGAACACTACTATTAAAAACTTCTTAGGAATCACCTTAATGTTTTTATGGTTTTTATATGACATCCCATCTATTGATAAGTTCACATAAGCCTGGATGAAGAGGAAAAACATATATCAGTTTAATACAAAAATTTTGTGCCCCATTGGTAAGTAGGCCTGCACACGGGTCGGGTTAGGGTTGGGTTGAGCCCAACCCTGGACTGAACCTAAATATATTTAAAGGTCCGGGTTTCGGTCCGGGTCATGATCGGGTTGAGCTGACCCAACCCTAACCCTACCCTACTTGTAAAAGGGTCAACCCTAACCCTACCCTACCCTATATGTTAAACCTGGGCGGGTCGGGTCGGGTTGGGTTAGGACTTTGTTTCTATGGTGTGATCCACCTAAGATTTGAGTCAGCATCATTTTTAGTATCATATCCTAAAATTATCTTTCAAAATAGTTGGATGGTGTGGATTTAAGACACATAATCAAGGGCCACCAACCTTGGTGGACTCCGGATGTCACCTAATCTGCTCCTGTGAGTGTGAGATGAGCGTAGCTTGGGTGAGAGTTGGTGAGACACGAAACTAGCCATGTGGGTGCAGACCCTAACCATGAGGCTCACCTCCATGTATATATTGTAAATCAATGCCGTCCATCTACATTTCCAGATTATTATTGTCACCACTGTTTCCTATGGCATGCATAGATAATGGTAAGCCACCACTGTTTCATTTTTTGGATAGTTCTTTAAAATGATCCAGAAAAAACGGATGAACAGGGTGGATATAGAATAAACATGTTAAGGTGGGCACCAGTGTAAGGGCCGCACGGTCTTGGGTGAGGCCGGGCTCTCACCTAATATGCTCCATTAGTACAGCACATTACGTGAGAGAAGAAAATAGGAAGTGTTTACATGTGAAATTTAAGTGGGCCTTATTATGATGTATATATCAGATCCTCACCGTCCAGCCATTCTTTCATACCATTTTATGGAACTAGACAAAAAATGAGGCAGAACCAAGCTCAATCGTTCTATATCATAGAAACCGTCTGAATTGAACGCCTATAGTTGAAAACTTCTTGGGGCCACAGGAGGTTCTGATCAAGCTTATATTTGTGTTTTACCTTCATGTAGGTATGTGTAAGATTAAAAGAGGTTATATAGCAAATAAACGTAACAATAGCCCTAGAAAGGTGTCAATGGTTTCCATTCAATATCAGCTACTTTCTTTGATGTGATTTACTTGAGCTTTGGATATGCCTCACTTTTTGGGCTCATATTCTAGAATCATCTGTAAAAATTGATGGACGGTGAGGATTTGAAATGTAAATCATGGATATGAAATATAAATCATTGTTGGACCCAAAGAAGTTTCACACGTGAAAAGTCACGTTGCGTAGATATTTGCGAGAGAGAATCGCGTATCTTGGCAGCCAGATTCCTCTGTGATGACATGGAACAATGAGAAGTAATGGGCGCTGGAATTTCTTGGGACGCGGATTTCCCTGCCAAAGCATTGGCCCACAGTGATGTTTTTCATAAATCCACCCGGTCCATCCATTTTGGGAGCTCATTTTAGGACATGATAACAAAAATGAACCGGATCCAAGACTCAAGTGGTCTGTAAACGTGAGGATTAAATTTTCACAGTTGAAATATTTGTGGAGCCACTGAAGTTTCGAGTTCATCCCATTAGTAGTGACGTTATGGAAGGTATGGATGTTATATATGTTATATAAACATCACTGTAGACCTCAGGGAGGATTTCAACAGTAGTAATTTACCTACCCACCTTTTCCTTTAGTGAGGCCCACTTGAGTCTTGAATCCGGTTCATTTTTGTTATTATGTCCTAAAATGAGCTCCCAAAACGGATGGATGGGGTGGATTTATCAAAACACATCACTTGTGGGCTCCACCTTGGTTATGCACAAGGCTTTCACAGGAAATCCGTGCCGCTCAGATTTCCTCCACAAGCCTTGCGCACAGGAACTTCCTGCGCTGGGAAACAAGGTGGGGCCCACAGTAATGTTTTTGATAAATCCACCCCGTCCATCCGTTTTGGGAGCTCATTTTAGGACATGAAAACAAAAATGAACCAGGATCGAAGACTCAAGTGGTCCGTAAACATGAAGGATTAAACGTCCACAGTTGAAATATTTGTGGAGCCACAGGAGTTTTGAATTATGATAATATTTGTGTTTCTAGTTCATCCCAGTAGTAGTGACGTTATGAACGGTATGGATGTTAGATAAACATCACTGTGGACCCCAGGAAAGTTTCAACGGTAGTAATTTCCCTACCGAAACCAACCATGTTGGCAAGACCCCTGAGCCTCATATATTGTAAATCCATGCCGTCCATCTATGTTTCCATATTATTATAGGATATGGTCCCAAAAAGGAAGCAGATAAAAGCTTTAGGATCTTGAGCCACGACAGAGGCAAAATGAGAACTTTTTAATTAATATCCAATGATACCGACAACTAAACTCTTTGATTGGGTCATCCTAACCATCTGTCTATTGTACTTTTTCAATCAAGGGACTCGGATTGGATACTACCCGGCATGTCCTAAGCTTGGCACAGGCAGGGCTCTAAGGGGGCCACCGTGATGTGTGGGTTTTATCCACACTATTTATCCATTTTTTTTATATCATTTTAGGTTATAATAAAAAAAAAAAAATTGGGGTATATGCAAGGCTCAAGTGGACCACACAGTGGGGATTAAATGCCTACTGTTGAACACTTCTTGGGGGCCATGGAAGTTTTTTGTCAAGCTTATGTCTGTGCTTTCCCTTCATCCCCTTATGAACGGGTTGGATGGCAAACAAACATCACCATGAGCCCTAGAAAGGTTTCAACGGTGGGCATCATTATCACCATTGCTTTCTATTATGTGGTCCACTTGAGCCCTTTGATCTGCCATATTTTTTTGATTATGCCCTAAAATGATATGGCAAAATGGGTGAACGGTGTGGATAAAAACCATACATCACAGTGGGCCCCTCAAATCCTGTTTGTGCCGGGACAGGCCGGGTAGTACCCAATCCGCATCCTCTATCAGGTGGACGGGTGAAACAATAAACTATAGATTGGTTAATATAAGGATTTATAAAAACAATCAAATATAGTTTGATCTCAGGATTTACATGAGTTTTTCTGGACTAAAATGTTCAAGTCAAATCAAGGTCTCTTCTAGCGAATTTCCGTACATACCACGAAACCACAGATAATTTAAACAATTTATCATTTAAGTATAATATTTAAAATAAGATATTTTTTTTTTCTTTCGAGAAGAACACAATACTTTTATAATCTAAATCACTAATCTAAAATTATTATAAAATACTTTTGAATTAAATTAATTTGTGCTACCTCCTACAGTGAGCATTTTGAAAAGATTTATATTTTCTTCTTCTTTTTTTCTTTGTTTTTTTGTGTCGGAATGTATTGTACCAAATTAGCATTTGTGTCAGGTGCAAGGAACGGACCTTCATTACCTATTGTCATTAACATAGGATTTATTTTTGTTTGCTATAAAAACATTTAGATCCATTGGAAGAACATTGGTTGAACAACAACGGTTAAACCCTCAGCCATTGAAAATGTGCATCTTAGAGTAAATGGGGGAAATCTTGATCATTGAAATTGTTGTTAGATCATTCTTCAACCATTTGAAGTGCAATTGGTTCACATCTCAGGAGTTGTCAAAAGTGTCTATTAGCCTAAAGTTATTTATCGTTTTACTTTCATTCACTATTTCATCACCCCATGCAGCAGTTTTAACTTTTTTGTTTAAATAAATGTACATGGTACCTTTCAAACTCAAGCTTCTTACTTTAAAGTATCTTGAGTTTGAGGGAAATGTTAGAGTATCTTAGCCTAAATTAATGTACCTAATTAGACTAGGGTGTATTTCTATATTTGCTTAGACATGTTTTTGTGAGGATTTCTCCAAATCTCTTACAAATCTTCAATCTCTCCTGCATATTCAATTGTTATTAAAGAAATAATACAAGTTGTACAATTTCACAATGTAATCTCTATGGTTTAGTCATTTATATTCGGAGTTTAAAAATTATTTGACAGTATATATAAATTCAAAAGTATTTGAAATGCACAATTGTGAATTTAAATCTCTCCCTTTTGTTGTAATTCAAAAATAAAAGCATGGAGAATCAGGCATATAACAAATGTATCACTAGGATATTAATCCATTATACATGCAATAAGCTGATGATACCCCAAACCATACAAATTATCTGTTGATTAAAATAGTCAAAAGGATTGGCTATATAAATCTATAATGGTAAGTTGCTCATTTATGATCTTATGCTTGTGGCCAATTTAGGTGGGCAATTTCATCATCTTTTAACCAAGGTATACATTTGAATGGGCTGATTTCAATCATTCTATCAAATATCATTTTGTAATTTGAAATTCAATGCATTCAAATGCAAGCTCCCAAATAGGCCAACTAATTTTTACACAAACTCCACACCCACCCACACAGGCACACCCTCGCTCTCACACAGTGGTGGGATTTCACCACACATATATATATATATATATATATATATATATATATATATATATATATATATATATATAATAAAAGTACTCAAACCCTAAACCTCGCGTTGAAACTCTTAGGAATCCACCACCGTGGCAAGGACCCACGCGAGTTTTTTCTCCTTTGGTGATTTAGAATTGATTAATAGGTTTGATGAACAATACACCCATAGGCCATAGTGGCCCACGCACAAACCTATGGTTTGCATTCCATTCCCTTCGTCCATATTGTCCGCCTTATTTGAACGGTGGATCTAACTGATTTTTTTACTTTAGACCTTAAAAAGAACCCAAGAGACCGAGCGGATTTTACATCGGTCTAAACGTGGTGGGCCACATACTTGGGTATCCTACGATGTGTTGCCGGGACATGGATTGCATTCAGCCTGCAGGGCATTGGACACAGTTGGTCCACCGCCATGTGCATGTGTACATTCATAGGATCCACGATGAAACCGCATGCATATCCTTCAATTGGTCCTACCTTCTGTAGTCGTCCGTTTTCTAAACTACTTATGGAAAGGTTATTAATTGGTTCCCAACAAAAGTGGTTCTCCGTAATTAAGAGAGATCTATGATAGTCCCCAACAAATAAAAGGATCTAATAGTTGATTGGACTTATTTTTGTGTAAACGATCTTGACCATCCATCGGTATTAAACACTATTGATCAAACGTTTATGATTGTTGATTAGTATGATATTTATAAGGTGGCCAATGAAATATGTATTGGACCTAATGAGCAGTCTAGATCAATGGATTGGACCATATGAGCATCCAATAATACAACTGAGAGCACTATAACTTCTAAACTTAATATTGCTCTAAGAACACTAAAAAAAGTTCTCTTTAGAATATTGGAAGCGGACTTACTGGAACGACCACACCACAGAAAGGGATTGACACTTAACCTTGAAAACTTTTTGGGGGCCACAGAAGTTTGGTATCAAGATGGTATTTGTTTTTTCCCTTCATTTAAATCTATGTGGCCTTATCAAGAGATTGGATGGAAAATAAACATTACAGTGGGCCCTAGGAAGATTTTAATGGTGGAAGTTCAATCCCCACTGTTTTCCTGTGGTGTGGTCCACCTGAGATTTGGATCTGTCTCATTTTTGGGCTCGTGCCTTAAAATAAGATGGAAAAATGGATGGACGGCGTGGATAAAACACATACATCATGGTGGGGCCCACAGAGATTTGAAACCACCCTTTATGCTAGTCCCACTGGGACTAGCTGGGTTAACCCACTCATTAAGATTACCTTATTACCGTACTTATATTTTGTTACATTATCAATGGCTAAGAACTGTTTTCTATGGTGTGGCCCACCCAATGAGTGAATGGTACTAATTTTTCAAAGAGGTGATTTCTTGATGGTGCCAACTAGTTGGAATGGTTTGATGTCACACGAATATGATAAATTGGAAGTTATTCATTAGGTGGACTGTAGATTATGTTTCAACCGGTTGGACTTGAACCTTAATATTATGCATGCGTAGACACCGGAGAGCATATATCTTCGTTGGACATTTTTCTGAGGTAGGCGTTATACCTGAGCAGGTGATCCGGACCATTTATACGTGGCCCCCCGATGACCCATTATTGATGTCTCATGCTGCACATCCATCAATTGAATTTAAATGTCTGATTCGTATGCGATCCAAACCGTTTATCTAGTAGGCCATTGGATCACATACCGTTTATCTAGTAGGCCATACCATATATGGGATATACTGGAAAAATCAATTGATCGTGATTAGGAGTTGCGGAGAAGTGCTTACACCCGCGCGGACAAATGGGATGTTGCCATGTGTTTGGACTATGCGCTAAAAGATGGACCAAATTAATCCAACCCGGAGGATATCTTTCCATGCCATGTCACCTTCCAAAAAGAAAAATGGCATGGACTCATACACGCCTGCATATAAGACACTACAATAAATAACGCCTGCACGGCAACATACTCAACAAGGCTGTAAGACCGGCCAAGATAGAAATCTTATTAGAAAATTGAATTGCTTAGGAAGGCCGTCTCATACAGTCATTCGAAAATAGGAGATCCTCTCGTAGATAATCAGTGTTCTCGTGACGATTATGAAGATTTAAGAAGCAGATTCTTGTCAGAGTGGATGGGTGTGGTGATGGATTAGGGTCTAGTGAAACTAGTATTGAAAGATGCACAAATCTCTACAATCACACTAATAAGAGATTTGAAAATGATTTCTAACATGCGAAGATCTCTTTAACTAGGTTGGGATGGTCAAAAAATAATTGCACACCATGACTATTAAGAATCCTAAACCAATAAGGAAACCTGGTGAGGATTGTACTGCCTCCCAAAGTTATATAAGGAGCACTCAATGAAAAGCTCTAGGTCCATGCCAAACACAATCAATTTATATTGTGCAATGTTGCTTATCTTAGTTTTTAATTCCTCCACTTATGTCCAATCACGTTGCAGAACATCTAAAGTTTAGGTTAGCTTAGATCGCTAGTGTCTAGTGCCATTGTTGTAATACACTTAAGAGTAGTATAAATATCTGCGACCTACCATCATCGAATCTCCAATCAACAGAATCCTTTATTGAAAGATCACACCCTAGTCATGACCTGCTAACCAATCCACCTCGATTATTTATCCACATAGGTGATCACAAGTATTTATCTTTCGTTTATTGCTCTACTTAGTTGTTTATTTGATGATTGTATTAAGCTTAAATCTTGATTAATTAAATCGATATTTTTTAGCCTTTAGTTTTAAATCTTTGGTTCGTCTTTTTTTTTTATTGAGAAATAGAGAAACCCTGCTATCATTGGTGAAAGAAAAATCTTTAACGCAAGGCAAAAATGAATCCATTCGGAAGGACTAACCCCTACCCTTCTAAAATTGTCTAATCGTTGTAAACGTCAGTGGCTCAGAAGGCAATCGATTTCTTGAATTCGGTCTTAATCGGTCTAGCGTGGTGTGAGGGGCATTAGCATTCAACCGAACTCAAGTCGAGTGCGACACTAGGAATGCCCACACTATTCTAATTGCACATGTTAATCGAATACGGGCCTTCATTAACACGTGGCCTCTTGTTTGATTGAATTGCACAAGCAAGAAGGTCAACCAAAGTTTCATGGACCCACCAACTTTTCTTAGAAAAGTCTTCTAAAGAGTTTGGATTGTCCTTTCCAAGGACATATATGGACCATCCATTGCAGGTTAGCAGGATGAATGGTTCTGATCTTTTACATGTGTTCCAAAACCTATAGTAGAGTTGATATACTAAAAATCATGTACTCAATGGGCTTTTTAACTCATGCCTTCATTATTCTTATTTTTTCATGCCAAAGCAAATGGTAGGAGTAAGTGTTGGTTTCGAATTCGGTCCTACAGGATGCGTGTGAGGTTTGTGGGTGTGTTAGAACCAATTGGATCCGATTCAAATCGTTACCACCAACCTATGGCGGTGAGATAGAACGGTGTTAGGTCGTGGTCTGACCTTTCGTCTATTCAGCCAATTGTCGAGTGCGCACAATATCAAGCAATTGGCAAAGGTTGAGGCTCTTCCTCCTATGAGCTCTTTTTTTCTTGGGAATCAAGGACTTTCGAAGGTGTAGTAATTGTATAGTCGAATGAAATAGATAGAGAATGGATGTAGAAAATGAACGATGCTTACCACTATAACGGGATTACCGACTTGGCTGAGAGCAACAAGGCGCTTCGCAGAGCGGCATGCTGATGAGTAGGGTAGAGGCAATATTAAAAGTTACAGCTACAATCAACCCGGCATATGAGCGTAGTTGGACGGTTCTTAAGCTAAGCTCTAACTGCAAATCCAGCACGCATGTGTAGATGGAAGGGAATTAAAGTTACTGGCTATAGCTAAGAGTTGGTCCGGTGTGATTGCAAGGACATACTTCAACTAGACTACTCCTAGAGACTAAGCATCCCATGGTCGAAGAGCGGTGGAGATGGTAAGCTAAGCTAAGATAAACAGCGTTGCGTTGGTTGATAGATTGGTTTGAGTTTGATTGTGTTGGATTGGTCCTTCTTTTCATATCTAACTCTGCTATTTATAGCATTCCCTGGAGAAGTATAAGAATAATTGCTTATCCACGTGGCACCTTCGCATGTGACCAGCTGGGAAAGAGCAGTTACTCTTCTTAATCATAGTTTTGCCTTCATTGAATGCCCAAAACATGCTCCAACACTAACGTGGCCTTAGCAATTACCCATCCGTGTCTAGAGATAGGGGTGCACACAGTTCGGTTCGGTTCAGTTATGGGGTGAAATCGAAACCGAATCGTTCCCAACAGTTCTAGAAAATTTGGAACCGAAACTGGACCATTAGCACCCTAGAACCGAACCGAACCAGAACCGAACAGTAAAAATTGGTTTGGTTCTAGTTCAATTCCGCGGTTCTAGGCTTTTTATAATCCAACTCATATGCATTGAATTCCTTGATGCAATGCAATTTGTTTGTTAGATCTACACCATCTATCCTCATTGCTAGGCAATGTTTATGTGGACCGCATTAAAAAAATCAGATGGATACAAATTTTAAGTGGACTACTCAACATGAAACAATGAGGGTTGAACACCCAGGTTCGGCTCCACAGTTCGGTTCTACGATCCAGTTCTATTATACAAAACCCCAAACCAAGAACCGAACCGAACTAACCAGGTTCTTTGATTTTCAGAATCGGACATCAGAACCGGTAGGCTTCAAAACCGGACCGAACTGAACCGAGCTAACCGATTCTGGTCCGATTCCACCGGTTCCTTGTGCACCCCTATCTAGAGATAGCTTAAATACCAAAGCTTTACAAAGATATGATATGTCATTCATATATTTGGTGCATGCCCTAAAATATAAAATATGCCACATGGCTCAATTTGCGACATTGAGCTGACTCTGGCAAATTTTGGTATGAATAGTAGCATATCATGGATTATACTAGCTATAGATTATATGTTTCATTTTATGGATTCATGTGATGTATAAATTGAAACTCGTGCATATGTTGTATTGTAAATATTACTTAGTAGAATTAAATATTTTGAATTACTCTCTCATCGCATTGATTTTTATAGTTGAGGGAAATAGCACCAACTATACCTTAAAAAAAAAAAAAAAAAAGTTAATTCCTTTCCTAAATCACATCCAAGAACGGAGTGAAGGGCTTAAACTCCGTTTTTGGCCGACTAGCTAAGCCATGCAAACGTGCGTGTATGTGGGGATCATAGGACCTAGTTTTGCACCATTTAAAAAATGGTCCTTACTCTTTTACCGTACATACGGTAAAAAGATATAAAATATGCCACATGGCTCAATCTAATGCATAGTTATACTGAAAACCAGACTATCCAAATCACTGACCAAAGTGTTGATGGAACATACAGAAAAATTACATAGATTTTTCCCTTAGGAGTTGGACCACTAGCTATTTACTTTTAATGGTTCATGTGATAGCCATTAGTTGGATGGTTAGGATTGTTTGATCATTTTGATGATGGCCTCTATAGAATCAGAATTTAGATGGTCTAGACAGCTGTAAGTGGCAATGTGTGAGGAGGATGAGTCAACACCGCGTTTTCAAAGCGTCGATAAACTAACGCAAGTCCAGCCTTTGTTCGGGTCCTTACTCATGGCTAGGTGCCTGTTAGTCCTGGGTTCGAGTACCCATCGTGTTGTGTGTGGGTGTGAGTGTATGTGCAAGAAAAAAAAGAATAAGGTCTTGGCCCTTGGTATCTACTACCTTGATTCTCGTCCATCAAACACGGTTGCAATCCCACTGACGCGCACCCATCTCCCATTTTGGAAATTGAGAAAAGTACACTTTCGGACCATTTCAATTCCAGGTGTAATCCACTTGTGCTACAAAAGGCTAACGTCTGTTTGGTTGGAAGAGAATTTATGCATGAAAGATGTTAGGTATATTTGATCAGAAAGAATGAAAACGTGGATATGAAAAGGCTATGAAATTTCCTGTAAGGGTCTGTTTGGATTTGTGAAAAACGTGGGAAAATAAATTGTATTTCCCACATAACCTTGTTTCCATGAAAGAGTGGGAAAGGAAACAATGTTTATCAACAACATTCTCTTAAGAAAATTGAGGTTTGTTTTCAAATTATATGTTTGGAAAAATAAAATTTCCTTAAGAAATTATATTGGTTTATGTGTCCGGCAATGAAATGTATGGAATTAACAATTAATATTTTCTTTGTAATATGGAAGTATTTATCGGAGGGGTCTGGAGCATCTGATGAATGGTTTAGATGGAACATACTAGACATATAAACCCATTTTCATCCTACCCCTATAGTTTCTTATAGTGTGTCCCACCTAAATTGTGGATTAGACCAAGATTTTGTCCCAATGCCTAACATTGAGAGACAATCCCGATGGACGAAGTGGATTTGACAAAGAGAACATGGTTGCCTCATGTGAAACTCGGTTAAAGAAAGTTATCTTTCCCTATTTTCAAAAAGTTGGGACCATGACTTCGAACATGAGTTATTTTATACTCTCGCAGGCTTGATACAAAGAAACTTAGAAATTGTTGTGCGATGAACTCATTAACTTGAATTAAGTCTAACTAGATTGTGGAAGTCATTGTCTCTATGTCATTTGGCGAAAGTTAAAGTTGTTGAAGAATCGTAACCATTGATTCATGGACACTCACTTGTTGAAATAGGATTGTTGAATATTTTTCGTTCTTAACCATTGGATAGATTTTCACCAATCCATTAGAAAAATATTCCGATAAGGATAATACAATAGGTTCATGACATGTTTAAACCGGAATTAATTATTTGTATAATTTATTTTAAATTACTATATTTATTGCATGAAATTTTAAATGCATGTGTATCATCTATATACTCTGATGGAGTATTAATGCTTTTTCAATGACACAATTGGATGACGATTGCCTATTGACGCTGCCTATAACAGTGTCTCTCCTGGTTGGTCCTCTATGGACCCCACCGCAGTGTATGTGTTTTATCCACACGCAGTGGTGATTAAATGTCCACCATTATAAACTCGGGAGCCACAAAAGTTTTGGATCAAGCTGATATTTGTGTTTTCCCTTCATCTAGGCTTGTGTGACCTTATGAATAGGTTGGATGGAAAATAAACATGTAATGGATCCTAAAAATTTTTAATAGGGTGCGTTCAATCACCACTATTTTCCTCCAGTGGGGCCCACTTGAGATTTTGATCAGCCTCATTTTTGGGCTCATGCCCTAAAATGGTTTGAATAAATGGATGGTTGGTGTGGATAAAATACATACATCATGGTGGGGCCTACTGAGCACCGACAACAACAAGGTAGTTAATAGGCAATCCACGTTTGACACAATTTTTTTGAGGAGAAAACGTGAGAAAGGAAACCCACTTTACGGATGGTATAGGTGAGAAAATAAAAAACTGATTTTTAGGAAAGAAATTAACCAAGTAGAAAATTGGATTTCCCTCTATTTCTTATGTATTCGGTGTTTACAAACAACAGAAAGAGGATTTCTCGAGAAACCCTCTTTCCTTTCCCTACCGTTTCACTAAATCCAAACAGGCCCTAAATGAAAATCTATCTAACAATAATTCTATTATTTGGATCTACGTGTAATTTTTCATAGAAATGTTAAAAGATCAATAGTCAAAAGTTAGACTCCTTTCATAAATTTGGAAATCACATTTAATATGTTTTTGAAATCTCACATGTTTTTAAACTTCCCACAAATGAAAAAAAAATATATGAAATCCAACAATAGTTATGTTTTTTGGTTTGAAGTTTAGCTTTTCTTAGAAATATTAGTAGGTCGACAATAAGGTCATAGTTGTCTCTCATAAACTTGGAAATCAATAATGATTTTGTTGTTTGGCTTGAAGTGTAGTTTTTATAGAAATGTCAAAAGGCCAATAATCAAAGGCTAGAGTTGTCTCTCCTATTCTTGAAAATTGACAATTACCATGCTTTTTGAATCTATTACAAATTTAAAATCTAATGAAATCCAACAATGATTTTGTTGCTTAATTTTTAATATAGTTTTTCATAGAAATGTTGAGAGGTCAACAATCAAATGTTAAAGTTGTCTCTCATAGACTTAAAAATCGATATTGAACATGTTTTTTGAGAGAAATTAATATCTACATTTTTTAGTAAAACCTTGGAAAAGTCAATTTCTACCGTTACCTTCTTACACAAACAATGGTAAAACTCAATTTCCATAAGGGCCCATTTGATTTTCCATTTCTAATGTAAATGTATAATGATTATTTCCTAAGTATTTATTGCCCCTTTCCCAATGTGTGATTTGACTCCCTACTTTTCTATTGCTAAAATTGAGGAGAATAGTGAAATATAGGTGGGGCCCACCATGATGTATGTGACTTATCCACACCATTCATTTGTTTTGCCAAATGAACATAGGACATGGATCAAAAAATGAGTCAAATCCAATGCTTTAGTGGACCACACCTAAGGAAAAAGAGAATCCAACACTTATCGTTAAAAACTTCTTCCTAACACTATTTCTTATGGTGTTGGCCACTTAATGTTGGATCTGCCTCATTTTTTTGGCTCATGTCTCAAAATATTCAATTAAAACTAATGGACGGAGCGAATATATCATATATATCACGGTGGGGCTTATAATTTTAAACTACTTCTTTTGGACTGGTTTTCAAGGCAGGAATTTTACCGGATTTCAAACGGGGTAAAAAAGTAATAATGGGTTATTTCTCGAGTATTTCCATTTCTCAGGAAAATCAAACAGGCACTAAGATTTGAGATTGGGTTTCTATGGTTCATGGAAACATCCTCACTGCATCCCTCTAGAGTAAAGGTCACTGTCTTCTTTTTTTCTTTGTTCCTTTTTTCCCTTTTTCCTTTTAAAGGTGAGAAGGTCGCTGTCTCTAGATAGACAATTCTATACATGAAAGATGTTAGGCATAAAATACAATCATCAATATGTTTCTTGGCCTGCAAGAAGCCAAACCAGGCGTCACTCAATACATCAAAATATTGGATTTTTAAGACCTCGTTTGGAAAGCAGTAGAGAAAAAGTCTCCCAACTTCACAAGAAAATTGCATCAAACCAACCTCGATAGTCAAGAAAACGAGTCATGAAACCCATTATTCATTTCCCGGTAATGACAGCACTAAGCCAACAAGGACCTATTTTAATGTCCAGCTACAATGAATTTCAAACTTGAAAATAGCAAATGGTAGAGAAAATGGTGGGTCCATCTTAATTCATAATGGTCCCCAATCCTCTAATTGAGATTCCACACATTCATGACCCTAATTTTGATTGGGTGTGATGCAGGCCACCTCTAGGCCAGACCAATCTCCACTGTCGATTTTCGCATGGGCTGCGATCGATCAAACTGTCCGGAGGCCTAGATATTTGACGCATCACATGAGAGTCTGCGTCTTTGACCTGGAGTACCTCAGCCATGATTATGTGAACAGTGGGCCGTTCTCATGGGTCCCACATGAGAGTCCTGTAAATTGACCAACACCCAACTCAACATAGTTTACTTCTAGAGGCTTTTTTGTATGTTAGGACAGTTTCCTTATCTCTGACCCACGATACCAGTGGTATTTAGAGCACTGCTGAAATCATCTAAAACATCTTTTATGCTTGCACCCCTTTCTTACAGTGCAAAAATGCACAATATCCTCCCTCGAATGAACTCCAAAGATACACACGAAAACAGCAATACTCATGGTAAACCTTTGAATCTATGAAACACTAAAAAGATCACAATGACCAGAAACTATCCACCTATTTGAAACATCTCTAATACTAAGAATTAAAGAGTTCTAGATGGAGGAAAATATGCTTAGGATAACCAAACTATCCCATCCCAAACACCAAAGGACCCGAAAATAACCTTGACAACTGACGAAAATGAATAAATGGCCCTTAAAATTGACCAAAAATCCCCTTGACACCACTCCCTCTTCACTTCCAATTTGTGCATTAGTTCAAAATGACTGCTGCTAAACAACTTGGAAGACATCGCATTGTTCCTAAGCATGTGTTTAGAGCATTTCCTTTCTCCCTCTCTAAGACACCGATAGGGTGGCCGAGATCCGAACACCTCTCAAACAGGGGTGCAATTACGGTGGCTAGGATTGGGTTAAGGGAGAACCCAACCCAATCCGAGCTCAAGAGGACCCAACCCACAACCAGAATTCCAACCCGAGGTGCCCAACCCAAAGTACTTTATACTGAACCCAACCAGATCTAACTGGACCAACCTGACCCAAATACATGTGATTATTCCGGACCCGTCATAACCATATCTGAATTTGATCGACTCGAAACCAACACAAATTCAAATCAGGTTGGCCATTTTCCAACCCGGACCCAACCCATTAACCCAAGGACCTTAACAACCCATCCTGAACTCAGGTACGGTCAGTCGGATTTTGGGTGGACCCAAAACCAAGTTATGTCCTACTTTCAGATGACACTGAATGACATCGAGTAACTGAATACTGATAGCATGAATTTCAGTAACCTAAAACTACTCTATAAACAGTTGTGAAGCAGTGGCAACATGAACAATGACAAGAATGCCATGCCTTTTATTTTATTTTTCTTACTAGCATCTGCTGAATTAAATACAAAGATATTGGAAATATACACTAAGAGGACAATGTGCAACAGGAATGGCTCCAAATTCAAAGGCCTGGTGTAGAGGAGAACAGGATAAAGAGGGCTATCTGGAACTGGCTTCCGCAGGCTTGTCCACTGAATTAAGAGGGTCCAAGAAGGTCCAGATCTCCTACACCCAAAGGTGGACCAAGGCTACAACGAGAACTGTTATGTTTTTCGATAGCTTCCTTTATTTTCTGAAACTGCAGAATATTTTGAAAACGTGGTCAATGAGAAGGCCATTGCAAGAGAACAGGAATGTATGAAACAATAAAAAAAAATGCAAGGTTTCTTCCTCAGTTTGGAGTACTTTACAAGGTCAACAGCATTCTAGCCTTTGCAAGTGTGAAGGTTTATCGGGAGGAATTATATGATCATAAAACTAAGGATATGCAAAGAATGATCAGGTTTTCAGTTTAGTGAGACATGAATTCAGTGGTCCAGACCTTTGGTCTGATGTGACCTGCAGTGGATTGACACTGCCGCAAAAATCTTGTCCACGATCCTTAATCTGTAGGGGATGATATACTCAAGGTAGGGCCAAGAGACCAATTGTCTGGCTTAGTTATCCATAGGCCCCACTTGTACAAATGGAAAACCTGGTGCATGTCTTCGGTCAAAGATCCTATGATTCATCCACTTTTCTCATGGTCAGCCATTATTTCATCTTTTTTTTTCTTTATTTACCTATTTAAAGATGGCCATTATTTCGTCCTTGTTTTTTCGAAAGTAAAAAGATGCATGTCCAAAACATTTCAGAAACTAAATGAAATTTTCTTCATTAACAAAAATCCACTGCTTCTATAGCAGTCTGTTCCAAAGAGTACATCTTTTCTTTTATTCTGAATTTGAGGGTCCTATCGTGATGGTTTTCCAACTCTAGTTTCAAGTTCAGCAAATCACCAGAAACTGGAAAAGTGTATTTCCAGTTTCTTTCTATTCATAAACTGAGTTCATTCTTAGGGAATGCCACACATTCCAGACCGCTTCGCATGTTTCAAAAATCGGGATTAGAAGTTCATTATCTCTTTACATTGCACTGTAATTTTGCCGATTCTGGGTACATTTAGCCATGTTGTCTTTCATTAAGAATAACATTGCATGTGAACAACTACCACCCTTTTTTAAATTGCATTCCCACATTGTCCATGTTGAGAAGAATTGTTGTAGAAAGTGTTAGGAAAGATGGGTGTAAATATCAATTCCCTTATGATAATTACTTGGATTTATGTACTTTAATTCCTTATCAAATTCATATGCCTTAACTTGGGGCACCACTTTTCCTGCTTCATTCCGAGTTAATAGAACAGAACATACTAAACTAGAGCATTAACAAAGCTAGTCCGGGCAATGTTTTAAATATCGACGATATCAGCCAATATATCCTATGATATATCTTGTATCTCACCTGTGTGATACAAAATGCATAGGTAGTGCCGATATATCCCACGTGTTCGATCCACTGAGCATTTTTAATTTTTTACCTTTTTTTCGTTGAAATTATGTTCAATTAGTGTCAAATGGTTACAAATCCATTTGTTTTTCATATTTTGCATGAATAATTATGGAGTTGGAGCTCTGATTTCAACATCCATTGGCTCATGTTCTTCATTTTTCTTTTTCAAAATTCTCCTTCAATTAGTTGTCAATTGAGACTAATTTCAAAATATTTAGGAATATTTGATGAAATCATCATTACATATTGATGATGACATCAGGCCCTTTCGAGTGTATGAGCGTAGGAGATGAGCGATGCCCGTGTCCCTATGGCTTGACGATGAGCCTAGACCATATTTGAAGATTTGAAAGAAATGAAGGCCTTACATGTGTTCGGGACAATTGAGAAGACCCTATCATGGGAAGACGTGTAAGAGGAACGAGGAAAGCTTGGAAGTATATGTTGCCGATTTATTCGTCGGCCACACGTGTGATGTGTGTGCGGGCGTGCCAGAACCCATTTTCGCGACTCGATTCCAACTGAACAACAATGACCCCGAGCGTCAGGGAAGGCAGATACGTCGTGATCGATTGTATATGACCGAAGTCTGTAGAGATCGGTCACCCCAACTAGCCACTCGTTCGGTTGCTTAATAAAAAGTGATCAGACGAGGTTTGGAGGGTGGGGTTTGTCCTCCAAAAAATAGGTTGCAACTTTACTTTCCGAGCGAAAGGATTTCTCTCGGCGTAACTTTAAAGGATGTAAAGAAAAGAATTTATAATCGACCGCGTGAGCGATCTTTACTTTTTCTTCACCACCAAGAGATTGTGAAATGAAACTTTTACTAATTGTAAAACTTACTACTATGAAAGTAATTTCAGAGATTATGCTACCAAAATTGAATAATGCGATTTATGCTAAGGAAAGTAAAGAGAATTGAAATACGTTGAGAAACATAAATAACAAATAAACGAAGAACCTGAATAAGCTTGGAACTGATGTAATCTTGACTTGATAGATATCGGAGCACTTACTCAAAAATAAGTACTTGAAATGTAAAACTGGATCGATTACACTATGAAATGTAAAGGATTTGGTAGTTTGGAAAGATATATTGGTTTGGTTGGTGTCGGACCTTTTACTCTGCTGAGATCCTCCTTTATAGCTTTCTCCTTAAAAATGGAACTATTTAGATGCTCCACTTCCTGACGGTTATGGAAACCATCTCCCATATTGCATTCCAGAGGTTTCTCTTGTTTTTCCTCTTTACACGTCTTGGTAAACTGCCTACTCTCCAGAGACTCCTTTCCTATCTGGACACGTGTCATATAACCCCTTACAAGGCTTCACTCGACCCATCGCTCGGTTGCTACTCACTGTATCAACTACTCGGCCGCCTACATTGGTTGAAAAACCTCATCGGCCATTGTATCGCAATTGGCCACTTTTCCAAAGACGTCAACTCAATCGGCCGCTTTCCTTGTTACAAAACCGCAATCGGCCGATGTAATCGGTCGCTACCCTCGTTGTAAAACAGCAATTGGCCAAAGCATTGGCTGACATCATAGTTGCATACGGCATTGGCCAACGTAATCGGCCAGTGATCAATTTTTTCTAAAGCAAACGGCAATCGGCCACTCCTTTAAAATGTTTCTGACAAAGCTTGTTAGAAACAAGGTACAATGATATGGTTAAAGATTGGAGAAAAACATTGTAGAAAATCAGCACATACAAATTCCCGATGCTTTTGGACTGTCGAGACTCCCGACGCTTTTGGACCGTCGCATTTCGTCGACCCTATCAATGGTTCCGTTGACCCTATCGACGATGTTGCAGATTACTCGTTAGACAGTTCAGGAGCTTTCATCGATCCTATCGACGGACCACCCGTCGACCCTATCGACGGGTTCCGCGATTTTGGGCGAACTTTGCCGTTTTGCACAATTTGTTTCTATTTTTGTTCAAACTCTTCTTTATTACGTTTTAGGGTTAATTTTATTATAAATAGGGGTTTTAAACTCGTTTCCTTCTCCTCTCTCTTGTGAATCTTTCTTCCTCCCTATTCTCACCATTTCTTCTTCTTTCCCTGAATCTTCTTCTTCTAAGGTATTCTTCTCATCTTCTTATTTCTTCTAAACCTTCTTTCACTTTCTCCATCATCCTAGAACCTGAGAATCCAAATCAAATAACTTTTTCTCAGATTTTTTTGATTCCCTAATCCAGAAATCACCCGATTTCCTGAACTAGAGAAACTTGTTGATTGATTGGACATAACCATGCAAGTTCAAGGGTTCTATTCCTTGCAGGATCCAATTCACGTATGAATTTGAACCTTGTACAGCGTGTTTGTGATGATGGCCCCTTCTATTGCATGTTCCCTTATGTTTCTCTTAGATTATGATGATGTTAGTTTACTGTTAAACTGATTTGATTACATTATTCCGCTATCTCTAAATGTTTCATGTGCATTCATGCTTAGAATAGGCTGCCCCGCATCACATACACTCTAATTTCGAAATTTGAGTATAGGTGGTTCAATTTGGGAAAAATTAGGAAAATTCCAAATTCCCCTTATTTCTCCCAAATTGCCTGCAATGTTGCACTACAAACATGAAATCAAGCATGTATGAGGGCTGATCTACTGATTTGTTAAGTCCTTGTCAATTTTTGAAAAATAAAAATCATTTTTTAATTAAAAATTATTAAAATATTATTTTTTTCCGAAATTTCCATTCAACCAGCTTTCAATTGAGACTAATTTCGAAGTATTTAGGAGTGTTTGCTGAAATGATCATCACATACACTCTAAATGTTGTGTGTTGTCCATTCAATTTTAATATAGTTGCATTAGTTCAATCAGACAGCGCGTAGCTTAGAACCCTATACAAAGGAAACCTATTATGTGCACTTTTTTGTGAGATGTTATGATTTGAAAGTGTGTATTAAGGTCTTTTTTAACAATCCCTGAAGTTTCATTGAAATATACAACAATTTTCCCAATGTTTTCCCATGTTTCTTAAAAAGTGTGATAAATTACTCGACACAAACGATATATCCCATGCGATAACCGATACATATCTGCATCCCAACAGTGCGATACGTACTGTGATACCGATATTGCGATACGTACTGTGATTCCGATATTTCAAACACTGGGTCCAGGGATCATGAATTTTACTTGAACTACATATTCAAACTTGAGAAAGATCACAAACTTCCCGGAGCTATCTCATCATCGATCTCACAACTGTGGAGTTCCTCTCCTAGTCTAAGTTATTTTATCCATTTTCCTTGTTTCCTTCAATACTAAACCATAGAGCCAAGTTCGCTAAAGGTATGTTTGGATGCATGGAATCCAAGGAAAAGAAGGGGGGAAATTATGATTATCTATGATGATTTCCATGAGTGCTATTGAAACATGGGTCCCAATTTTAGAGTTCTTGTTTGGATAGTAAGTGGAAATATCATATTCCTCTTACAATAGCCACCTAGTTTCTTGTGACAAGAATTCCAGTGTAATGATAGCTTAGTAGAATTCATCCTTTTCTTTGCTATCCAAACAACAAAAATTGTCACATCGAAGGAAAACCCTTTCCTTTTCCATTGCTTGGCATGCAATCCCTAGCATCCAAACATGACCTAAAGAGCTTTACTTGTTCGACAACATGGGTCTCAAATCTCAAACCTGTAAAATGTACATAGAGTGGTGTCGTTTGGCCTAATATGGATCTTTTCTAGCTCCCACTGAACTGACTCAAAGCTTCAGTGATTGTTCCATTCAAAAAGAAAGTAAATTCAAATTTGCTTTTCTTGAATAGTGGTTTGGTAGCACCCATGAGACTTGATGATATTTCATGATAAATAAATCTGTCAAATTTCATGTCTTGAACCTATAAAAGTCAAAGAAGAGAAAGAAGAAAAGAGGGAGAGAAGTGAAAAACGGAAAACACGAGCAGAGAGAGATCTTGTTCTCTCCCTCTCTCTTAGCATTCTATTTAAAGAGAGACAAAATTGCAAAGGATAAATGTGATTAGAGCTCAGCCTAATCATAATTACAAAAGGAGAATAAAGAGGAAACTAAATCAAACACAAATTCTATCATTAAGCAAACCATTTAATATGGTGCACCGTAGGAGTACACAAGTTTATATGGTGCATCGCAGGAGTACAATGCACCGCAAAAGTATAAGAAACTGTGATCATTAACACTCCCCCCACGCTAGCGCATGGATATCGTTCATGCCAAGCTTGACACTAATGACCTTGAGGCGAACTGTTGACATATTTTTGGTGAACACATCAGCTAATTAATCTTGTGAAGGAACAAAGGGAGTACGTAGGAGCTTGGCAATTATTTTTTCCCAAATGAATCGACAACCGACTTTAATATGTTTTGTGAGTTCATGAAGACTTGATTGGATGCAATGCGTATGGCTGCTTGGTCATTGCAATGTAAAGGAATTAAAATAGATATCGTGAATCCCGTATCTTGAAGGATGGCTTTCACCCATAATAATTCACAAACCACATCAGTATTGCACGTATTCGGCTTCCACATTGAAGCAAGCAAAAATAGATTGCTTCTTACTTTGCCATGTAACTGTATTACTCCCTACAAATGTACAATACCCTGTGGGGAAGCGCCTAGCAGAGGAAGAACCAACCCAATCAGCATCACAAAACCCACTGATATTCAAATGGCCATGATTCAAATAGAGAAGGCCTCGATCATGTGGAGCTTTCAAATAACAAAGAACTTGATAGACTGCTTTAAGACGTTGATGACACGGTCATTGTATAAATTGGCTTACAATTCCAATAGCGTAAAAGATTTCTAGACGAGTAAAACTAACATAAAATGAGGCAATACATGTCTGACAATTTTGACTGATTGTCTCTCATGCAAATTATGATTAATTTCAATTTTTTTATTTTTTTATTTTTTTATTTTTTGAAGAGTGATGATTAATTTCAACAAGTATGCCAATTGTGATGAGCACCAAGTAAGCCAACACCTGAAAAAAGATCAAGAACAAATTTACATTGGGGTAAGAAGATTCTACATTTTAAGCAAGCAATTTTAATATTCAATAGTGCTAACATTAGCGGAAGATTTCATTCTAAGTTCCTTTGCCTAGGGATTGGGATGAAGAATCCAATAGTATTCTTTTAAGAGGTTTTTCCATATAACCACCCGCCTTTAGGGCCATCAACCTATTATCACCCAATTTTAAAATATTTAAATTAACAAGCGCATGCTTTGCACCGTTAGTCATCCCAACGCCTGACGTCTAATGGCATTAGTGTTTCATATGATTTAAAAAATGACAAAACTGACCTCTAAGTAAAGTCAACCAGCTCTTTTACTAAAAGTGCAGATCAATTGTGTTGAAGGCCGGAGCGGATTGCATGCCTGGGGCTATGTGGCGTCCACAAAGATGTCCGTGACAAATCCACTCCGTCCATCTGTTTTTAAAGACCACAATAGGACATGATTCTAAAAATTAGGAAGATCCAAAACTCATGTGGGCAACACCAGTGGGAACAACAATGTCCACCATTGAAACCTTCCTAGAACTATCCATGATGTTTATATGTCATCCAAACCGTTCATAGAACAATTACCACTCAAATAAATTGTAAGAAAAAATATCATACTGAAACAAAACTTCTGTCACGGCCAAGCGTTCAATTCCCACTATTTCGTGTGGTATGGCCCACATGAGTTTTGGATCTTCCTAATTTTTCTGTCCTATTTTGGTCTTTCAAAACAGATGGACGGAGTGGATTTGTCACGGACATCTCTATGGCCCCACAGATCTCTGTGCACGGGGTCGCAAACAATTTCGCTCTCATTGAAGGCGCACGGAAATTCAATGTCGTCACTTCTCATTGGTCCATGTCACTGTCAATGACACCAACTCCCAAAACGCACCGATTTTCTCTCCACAATACATTGCGTACTACACAACACAATATTTAACATGCGGAACTTCTCTGTTCCCACCATGATTTATGTGTTAGATCCACACCGTCCATCAATTTGTCTAGATCACTCTAAAGGACGAGCCCAAAAATGAGGCACATCTAAAGCTCAAATGGATCATCAGTGGGGATTGAACAACTACCATTGAAACCTTCCTAGGGTCCACTGTAAGGTTTATTTTCCATTTAACCTCTTCATAAAGTCACACGACCTAGATGAAAGGAAAACACAAATATCAGCTTGATTAGAGCCTTCCGTGACCCCCAAAAAAGTTAGGCATCCAATTCCCACTTTTTCCTATAGTGTGACCCACTTGAGATTGGGATCTACCTCTTTTTGTCTCCTGCCTTAAAATGAAATGGAAAAATGGATGGATGGTGTGGATCTGACGCATACATCATGATAAGGCCCATGGAAGTTCCACATGCCAATACTTCCGATTCTCTTCTCTTCCCAGAAGAGACGAAGCCAGATTTCCTGCGCAAGAAGTTCCTATGCTAGGATGTTAGGTGGGGCCCATAGTGACATTTGTGAGAAATCCACCCCATCCATCCATTTTGTGAGCTCATTTTAGGAAATGCGACCAAAAATGAGGCAGAACCAAAACTCAAGTGGGCCACACGAGAGGAAATAGCGGTCATTGAACACACCATTAAAAACTTCATATGGCCCATAGTGATGTTTATTTGTCATCCAACCTATTCATAAGGTCACACAGACCTAGAGTTGTACACAAGCCGAGCTTTGCCTTGTTCGAGCTAGGCTCATTCAATGACCACCCTAGCTTGTGTTCGACTCAGCTCAACCTTTAAGCTGGACTGACATGATCGAGCTTTCGAGCTTGATTGAGCTTTCGAGACAAGTTCGAGCCTGGAAAAAAATATTTAAATAGGCCCAGCCCAAACGCCCAGCCTAAAACTGTTTAAAATCCGGGCCTAGTCGAGTCGAGTTCCAATTGAGTCAATCGAGTCGAGCTGCGATAAAGCCGAGTTTCGAGCCAAACCGAATCGAGCTAGGCCCAGCTCGAGCTAGGCTCGAAACTCATTTTGAGCATGGAGAAAAAGCTCAACTTGGTTTGGAGCCAGCATTCAAATCGAGCTGTTCCGAGCCGAGCCGAGTCGAGTGAGCTAACCGAGCCGAGCCAAGTCAAGTGAGCTAACCAAGCCAACTCGACTCATGTGCAGCTCTACACAAACCTAAATGAAGGGAAAACATAAATATCATCTTAATCCAAAACTTTTACTAGCCCCCAAGAAGTTTATAATGGTGGGCGTCCACATGCAATTCAAATCTGACTCATTTTTTTGGGGCTGATGGCTTAAAATGAATTGGAAAAATGGATAGACAACATCGATCACACACATAGATAAAGGCGGGCCCCATCAAATCTTTTGCACACCCAACCCCTTATAACAGGGTATAACTGCAAATACCAAAGGGAGTGAGGGCAAATATGTCTTTTTGGCACCTTAACGGCGTTTTTCTGATAGTAAGTGACAATCAAAGTCAAAGAGGTAGTTATTTTTCCATATTTGTAAAGCATAAGCTTGGCAATATAAATATTTTGAAATCAGGCGATTATAGGTCGATGGCCCTAAAAGTGGGCGGTTATATAGAAAAACCTCTTCTTTTAAACAACATATTTTTCCATGATGTGTACATCTGAGTTTATCTTTGTCCATGTTTGCTTGTCCAATTCCTTGTCCTTTAGCATGTTTAGAATTTGTAGTCAAGGTACATCGTTTTGGAAGGGTAGCTTGAGAGACATTTCAATGTCTATCCTTTGTGTGAATGTAGTTATTTACAAATTTGAGGGAAGGAAGAAATTTCTCCCAAAAATTTGTATACATTGAATTTCGAAATCTGAACAAAGACCAACAAAAAACTTAACGAGTCTTAGTTGTCTTATTTGATTTTTCAAATCTTCCAAGTCTAGGATAGTTGTTTGACAGTTGTCTAATTCTTCCCAATTTTGGTTAAAATTAGTAAAGTACTATTCTACATCACCTTCTTCGAGATTGTTAATCTTTGTGTGAAGTTGATAGAGATGGGGGGTGAGCGGTGGTTTTGCCAAAGCTCTCTCGAACCGCTGGCCACATTTCAGGTTTGCCAGCACAAGGGACCTTGTCCCAGGATACCACCCCCTCCTGAGGCATGATGGTAGCACTACCTACTACATCCTTCCCAACCATTAGCGAGCCTCCGTTCCCAGTAGGGTGGATTCCCTTAATGAGCCATTTTAAAGCAGCTGGGAGAGATACCTCATAGGTTCTCCTACCGATTCCCAAGTACCCCCTGGCTTCCCATTCAAGGGGGAGGAATACCTTGGTTGAAGTTAATAGAGATGGCTACGTCTTCTTAGTGAAATATAATTTGGCTACTTTATCTCATAGATACTTTGGGAGTCTTTAAGAGATAGAGACCACAACTAATGTTAGGTTTCGTAGAATTGAGCAACCAAGACATCATGAGCCAATCCTCACTTTCCCATTCATCATCAATGGGATCATCTTAATGGGATTGGTTCTTGGTTCTTATAATGTATCCCTATCTTTTTCATTCTCTAATGTACATCCAAGCTGCTTGAAACCACTGCAGATAATGTGTCATCTAGGCTTGTTGTGGTAATTGTAAGACTAGGACTATCATTTGTCCAGATGGTATCAGGGTGTGTTTATCATCTCCCCCTTAGAGAATATTTAAAAATTGAAGAGAAGATAAAGAGTACCAAAAGGGGCGAAAGAATGGTTTGAAATAAATTTTTAGTGCCTAGTGAAGGTGTTGGACACGCCCGATGAAGGATTGCACATCTAGATCCAGGAGAAGCAATTAGTCCAAAGACCAAATCCGATGGTTGATGGTGGTCAAGTGCCCCACAAGGCACTTCCAGAGACAATGGAGGCTTCCAGACCAAAATTTGGAGATGGCAAGAACTTCTAGACTCATTCGGGGCCTTAAATGGCGTCAGGAATGGAATTCGACAACGGTAGGGGCTTTTGAGCTCTGATCTGGTGCTGGGAATGGACTCTGGCGACGATAGAGGCTTTCGGGCCCAAATCTAGTGTCAAAAATGGTGTTGGGGTTGAAATCCAATGACAACTAGGGCTTCTAGGCTCATATCCAATGTCGGTAATTGAATATGGCAATTGCAGGAGCTTCCAGTGACAGATCTAGTGATAGAAGAAGAAGAAAAAGGTTCTACGAAGATGGAGAAAAGCATACACAAATCCGGTGTCGGAAAAGGGTTGGAAGTCAATCCCAGTGCTTTAAAAGGGTTAGCGAAGCTTCTTAGGTGAGATTTGTAGCCTTAGACACTGTCATGTCTACTTCTAAAGAGATCGGACGAAGGAAAAAGCACTTCCGGATGAATTATTAATGCATTATAGATGCATTTGTAGTCGATGATGGAGAAAAAACCCTCTCACATTCACCACCTTACAAGTTGAAAAGAAAAAAGGCAATAGAAGACCTTCAAAATGAAGGCTAAAGAAGAGAAACTACAGTTATCAAAGATTGGGAAAGTGGAGAATGAGAAGAAAAAGAACAAAAAGGGATCAGTAGAGCTCTAATATCATGTGAAAATCAAAGAAGAGAAAAGAAGGAAAGTGGGAGAAAAGTGAAAGAAGGGAAACATGAGAAGCTCTCTCCCTCTCTTTTAACATTCTATTTAAAGAGAGGAGATTATAAAAGATAAAAGTGAATGGAGCCCAGCCTAATCACGATTACAAAAGGAGAATAAAAGAGGAAACTAAATCAAATGCAAATTTTCTATCACTAAACAAACTTTTAATATGGTGCACCGCAAGTGTACACAAGTTACAATGGTGCATCACAAGAGTACAGTGCTCTGCAGGAGTATACGAAACCGTGATCACTAACACAACCAAACACAACCATAAATAGTAGATTTGGTTAATCGATTTTGGGTTTCCTTTTTTGTGAGTCACATTCAATTGAAATTTTGGAATAGCATTCAATTCCATATTAATGTTCACTCCTTATTTCACAAGCTACACAGTAAAATTTTACTTTGATCTTCTTTGAAGAATGGCATAACAGGATTCATGTAGTTGATCCCAATTAGTTGGGATAAGGCTTAGACGATGATGATGAAGTAATCAATTGCTTATTCTATTAATTAATCATTATACAGTCAACCAGTAATTATCTTTATTAAGCAAAAGAAAGATCAACCTTTCTTCATTAATAAATCATTTCTCATAATAGGGATACGCGGCCCGGTTTTTTTGAAGTTACAAAAGCCTTTTTAATTGCATAGTTTATGGCTTGGCGCACTTAATAGACAAACATAAACCGAGATGATGTGGGGGAAGTAGTAGGAGATTAGTGATATAATATTCAAACAGCAGAAATGGTAGAGGTCGACAGCAAGTATAGCTGACATCAATAACATGCATTTCGTACCAGAGAGACACTCATTGCACAGGCAAGTTTGATAAAAATACCCAAATAAAAAAGAAGGAAACAAAGATTCAAGACTACCTACCTTTGCGAGTGAACATGAAAAGGACTCCAACAGTCCGTCTGCACCGCGATAGAAATGAAAAGATGGAACCACCTTGACGTTCAATCTTTTGCACATGGGCTTGTTTTCATTGAAATTCACTTTCAGGAATAAAATGTCAGGGTGTTCTTCCGCAGTCTTGCAGAGCTGCAAGACCCAAAAGAAATAAAAATAATGCAAGGACAACAAATGAACTAGTCACAGCAGAGATCCAAGTAACAAGGATATGGCACGTTTTCTACTGTGTCAAAATGTCTTGACATGGATGTGTGCTAAAATGCCTTGCCATGCCTCATGAGACAGAGACGTGTCATCTACAATTACTTACCGAAGCATGAGTGTCTAAGGCAAAACGTCTCCTATTCTTAGTTCCTTTTTTTTTTTTTTAAATGATTGGTCATGTAAAGATCTCTATTTATTTGATATGAGATCCCCCTAAATGCATATTTTGTTTTACAAATGAATCTTCCTTTTACTTTTAGAAGATAACCATTTCACCGAAAAAGCCAAAAAGCACATCTCCCAATCCCTCAATGAAGCAAGAGAAGTCCCTATAAATTCAGGTAGCAAAGAGCCCACTCAAATGCGAAAGAAGCAATTGAAACTTGACAGACTGAAAGATAAATTTAAACAATGTTTCACTTTCTTTCAAACTTTTTAATCATCGATGAGTTACCCATGTTCTATTCAACTTTTTAATCCTTCAGTGGGTGAGAACGCTTTGGACAAATGTTCTAATAGAACTAGATTTAGGAAGATAAAGTAAACAAATGCCTCTGAAGCATGATGTGATCTCCAAAATGGCAATGATTTCTTTTCAGGATAAATGCTACTGAAACTTGAGGGATAATTTTATAATACAGTTGGACCAGCTATGCTACATTGGACATAGTGGTAGGAGATTAGGAAGCAAGATGGGAGGATGACGTCACAGATATAAGGATGTTGAGATGAATGTTTTGGAAGATTAAAAAGCATAAAATCAAGAATGAGAACATCAGAAGCAGCTTAAAATTAGCCCCAATAGGAGGAAAATGGTGGAGGGTCGACTGAGATGGCTCTACCATCTGCTTCAAACTGGAGATGGCCCCAATGAGGGAGCTTTGAATAGGATTGAGAAGAGCATAAGAGGAAGACTATAAAAGACTTGGATTGAGGTGTAAGGTGGATCCGAAGCCTAAAAACAAGATTCATAGAGCCGACCACAAATAGCTTAGCTGGGACAAGGCAATGATGATTATGCATGTGGTTTTCTAGGATTTAATACATCTCTTCCAAATAAAAACAGTTAATGTACATACACTATGGCTTCAATGAATCATTACCTACATATCTACATGCATTGCTAAGTGCAAGCTTCCCACATGCCAACCTAGCATGTGCATGGAAGATCCAAGCCATCCATCACATGGGCCACAACTAGATGATCCAGTTCAAGAACTAGGTTGATCAACAAACATCCAGTGGACCAAAAATGCACAAAAGCAATGGAAACCTTGAAAAACATATCAGTGGGCAGCAGTCGGCATTCAACATTAAAGTGTGGCCCATCTGATGAGTAGACCACTTTATTTTGGCCAGGTCACCTAGATACAGGCTCAAGTGTCATGTGTCTGTGTGAGATAGGGGAGGTACCTTGGGTAACAATGCCCGACAAGAGCCACACCACGTACCATAAAATTCAACAATAACAAGTTTATCTCCAGCTTGACTTAATGCACTCAAAAATTCTTCTGTAGAATGAATGTCAATCATGTTCGGGCCAGCATTTCTTTCCCACCATTTTGGCTCACCATCCTTTTCAGCAACAGTTGCATGTACCTGAATGAAAGGTCCATGGTGGAAACTCAATAACAATTAGAGAACACCTATTGTCATACTCTCCATACATACCATGCAAAGAAATTTTCAGAAGAAATTCAAGAAATTTATGGTTGGAATCTGCATCACTAACATCTCCATCCACTTTAAGTATATTCCAATGCTACAAGAAAATCCAAAAAGGAGACCTTTAATAAGAGATAGTGTAGCACCCACAACTTCTACACTTATAGATAGACAGGGGACCATTTTGGGCAAGGAACTCATATGGTTGTATTTTCTTCACTCCCAAAACATGTGGTCAAGATCACTGTATTCTCACAGCCTAATGAATACAGAGATTCCAGTTATGCGGATACAGCCAGTCTCCTCCAAGCAGTTAACATAATAGTATCTTTCCAGATTTATCCTGCAATTATGGAAGGGTAATCTTGTAAAGCTATTGGTTGGGCTTCGTTCAGAGATATCCATGGAATGTAGTGGACCTGATAGAAGCAGCTCTTGACCTCTCTAGAGGCAAAAAAATTCCTTTCAGCAGGTGCCGGCACCGCATGAAGCTAATGCCGTTGCTGACCAGGTAGTGAAAGATGAAGCTTCCAGGCATGCTCTTATTATAGAAGATAAAAGGCTTGGCTACTTAGTTTTCTCCGTTTTCAGTTCTGGTTTCTTGGTTCCTGTTGCGTCTGTCTTCCCGACGTTGTTTCTGTCTTAGCCATAGATAGGCCTCTTCGTATTTTTTCATAGGAGTTTTCATTTTCTTTTATAAATCACAGTTTACCTTTCAAAAAAAAAGAAACTTGTGGGCCTGCTAGACAACTTGTCAATTGAGTTGTCATCTAGCATGCCCTCGGTTGAAAACCCGAATTAAATGGTAATGTTGGAATTTCTTGAAATAGAAAAAAGTCCCCTGTTCCATTTCATTCGACATTTTGAGAGACGGGTGCAATTGTGGGACAACTATTGGATATGGGCCTTTGGGCCCACTTGTGGGCAACCTCTAGGGGGTGGGTCCCACACAATTTTCCCTTGGAGTATCTCCGGGAGGAGATCCCCTTTTCCACTTTCTCTCAAAGTTCTAATTTGAAATTCATTTGCAAGAGGATTGTGATAAGGCAGAGACTTCGGATGAGATTTTTTTTTACGAAAGGTAACATTAACAGGGTTTGAACCCTAGATCACTTACACAAACTTTGGATGAGATATGAATAAACTCTATTGTATCTAAACTCCAAATCCTATTGGTTCCACCCTCTATGAAAAGGGAAGCATTCCCTCGGTAAAGGTATGCATCCAAGTAATTCCCAAGAGAGAAAATCAAGGAAAATAACAAGAGAATATCCATTGTTCATTGAGCTGCCTCTAGATGATCTAAACCATTGATCGTGTCGGGTAGCCATCCTAACCATAGGATCAGGGGGATGATTGGCTCCTTTCCGTTCCTATAGTAGTTAGGCGAATCACTAGATGCAGGCCATCCATCTTCGGCTTTGTGTGAAGGTCCCAAAGATCATGTAGATATTGTCATATCCTATGGATCCACTCATCTAGCCTTTCAACAACTCAATAGATGAGTTGTCGTTAGGGTGGCATGTATCTTTCAGAAATGTAAAGAAACCTGCTCAACTAAATTTGATCCTACATGGCCCCTGAGGACACAGAAAAGCAAGAATTTCTATGTTGTGTGGAGATCAACCCAATAGAATAGTTCCATGAAGTTTTTTTTTTTTTTTAAGAGTGTAAAGATGCACGAAACTGCAGCCCAATACTCTTCAACTATGAGGCCAGACAAGCTAATTCAATACCAAAAAAAAAACTTATTGTGGAACTATGTAGTGTAGACTGTAGACAGCATATGTGATGAGGACACATGACCTTTTAAAGTCTACCAACGAAGAAAGCGCCCACCACAAGCATCTTCCTTGTGGCTAGGCGACTATTAAGGAGCATTGAAGACCCTACACACGTGATTTGACACATTGAAGACCCCACATTGGGAGGACACATGTGTAGGAGGTTTTTGGACGTTTTTGGACGTCTTCGGGCGCCCGAGCACCCAAACTTTTGCGCAATTTGTTTTAAGTTCCGTTTTTGTTTAATTTTTAAGGGTATTTTGGTATTTTCATGTTTTCTTATTGGTTATTTAAGAGGGTTCAGCCCTAAAAACGAGATTAGTTGTTGATTAATGAAAAAGAACAAACCTTTGGTTGCCTCCTTCCTCTCTCCCTCTCTCATGGTGCTTCTTCTTCTTCCTTGATCTCATTATTCTCTTTTCTTCTTGTGCCCCTCTAACTTCTTCTAAGGTAAACTTGCTATTTCCTCTTTCTCTATTTCTATTATCTCATAACTTCCAGATCCTAGATTTGAGATTTGATCTAAAATCCCTATTTCTCAAATTCCAAAATCTCTAATCCGAAAAATCCCTCGATCCCTCGGACTAGTGATTCACATTGGGTATTTGGATTAAGACCATGCAAGATCGGGAGGTTCCATCCCTCGCCGGATCCAACCATAGCAATAATTGAATCTCATACTTCATGGTTGTGATGAATGGCCCGCTCCATTGCATGTTTCCTTGTGATTTTCTTAGTTCATGATGATTGATGCTAGATTTTATATTATATTATTATTGTCTTTTATTCCCGCTGGATTATATGAGTTCATGAGCATGCATCATAATTAGGGCATCCAACGTCAATATGCAACCTACACTTCCAATCCTATGAATAGAGGTATACCATTTGCACTGTGTGCACATACACAAGTAGCCATTTGTACCAATATGGCACAATGTGCAAGGGGTTTGAGAGGTCGTCAGGTGGGTCCCCTTGAAAACGTATTCTATCCTAAATGTTAGGCTAGCACACTCATCAGGTCATCCACACTATGTACACTCAAAGTGGGCCATTGGTTAATGGTTATCCTTTTCTCAAAGTTCATTTTTTCACATGCATGTGGACTGCCAGAAGAATGGGTTGGCCAGATATTTTAAGCCACAGAACATTCACCATGAGGCCCACTCGATGAACAGCTTGGGCGATGCACAAGTTTACCATGCATGCATGTTCAGGTATATGGATACAAATAGCATCCCTGTCCTATGAACCCATCGCTAAATTAGTTGCTGGCTGAAACATGTCACCACATGTCAGTATAGGTAAACTCAGTACAAGTTTACAAATTCCCAAAAGCAACTTTTTCCCCTAAAACGTGATAAATTTGGAATCACTAACTGTAACGCCCCGTAAAATCGCCTTTTCTAAGATATGAACACACTTGGGCCCGACCTTCACCATTAGTTCATTCCATCAGCCCTAAAGGTAAGTGAGGAGTAAATCCCTCATCCCCCATCAGCCTCTCTTAAGTTTCATCCTCAATTCTCTAACTTGTAGCCCTCCTTTTGCAGGATTTCCTGAAAATAACCAAGAGATTTAAGGTGCGGACCATTTACCTCTAGGTTGCCTAGCACCAAATGCCTTCAAATGTAGTTAATGTCCAAATCTTTGATTAATTTTGCTGTCATTGTTGTTGAGATGTTAGAAGCATGCCTATATGATGACTATGTGCTGAAATTTGCTTGCGTAGAACTCTTTAAGGCTATCATGCATGCTAGAATCACTTGTACGTTCATATTTATGTCTCATGCTCTTAAATTATGCTTGATGTATACAACAATTTGCTGTGATGAAGTGTTTTCCTATGATTTGTCTAACTCGGCAAATGGATGAGAATTAGGGGCGGCTGCATGAGGCCGATTGCCCCTTTGGGACTGAAACCGTCGACGGAGGTAGAATGCGGGTGACCGGCTGTGGTGTGAGGACCACGCTGGCCACGGGCGCCTAAGGCCGACTCCCCGTCTTCGTCTCAGTCGGAGGTGTCGGCCCGACTCCGGGTTGGGCTTGTTGTGTGTAACCTGTCGCTTTTATTCGAACCTAAGTACCATTGTTACCACTGGATGGGCCCACTTAAAATCGTACGGCGATCGATCCCTAAGTCTCATAAGCCGGGGATGGTAGTATGGGACCTATACCCGAGCTGTTGGCCTACGCTGGGGTGGTGCCTCCCCGTAGTGACCATTGAGCACAGGGTTGTTCGAGCGGCCCTATCAAATACTCGACCGATTGTTTCGTGCCAGAGCCCCGCTTGAACGACCAGGGCATTATTGTTAATTTGAATAACAAGCCCACACTTCTGAATTAATTATTTATATTAGTGGTTGGGTGACGACCCTTCTGCTTTGGCTTGGACATGGCTGACGGGTCATTGTCTAACCATACTTGGATCGAGGGGTTACTGGCGATGAGATGCATTCGCCACGCAAGGAGCCAGATGGTCCCAGTTTGGCCTGGTGATAGAATAATGGTACGGTGGTTTCGTCAACCGGCTGGATGTTAAACCGGAATAACTAATAACTCGGCTAATCATACATAGTTCGGCATGGCATGCATTGTCTGTGCGGGTGAGGTGGTGGTGCCACTCATTGGCGGATGTGACTAAAAACCGGTGTCCGGGCATGCATTTGCACTTCATGCATTAAGATTATAAGATGTGATTGTGCGACTGGTGGGGTGGTGCCCCATTCATTGGTGACTTGAGTCTGTGCAAGCGAGTGGTGGTGCCACTCACTGTCGGTTGTGACTAGAAAGGTTCTATGTTTATGCTTTTGACTGCTATGTATGAATGTTCGTTTTATTACATACTACGCTTATGACTACTGTATATGTATGTTGTTTCATTACCTACGTTTGATTACATTTGTACTTTGAGTAACTTAGGGAAATGGAACCACTGAGTTGATGACTCACTCCCACTTTGGGACGGTGTTCTAAAACACCATCCAGGCACTTTCATTGGTGCAGGTCCCTCATGAGCTAGCAAGCTAGAAGAGGCCCAATCAGACAGGTTGAGTGGATCCCTTCGTACATTGCTGTTTAACTTACTTATTTGCTGGTACGTTCCTATTTCATTTCCTAGCTTGACCTATCACTATGATTTGATGCCATATTGGCCAAACACTTGAATGACACGCATTGCATACGCATTAGTGACTCCCGGGATACCGGGGATCGAGTTTGTACTCGACCCTTGGGGTTTCGGGGCGTTACACTAACATAAGGCACATACATTGCCTCCCCACATTTGCAACCAACTAAACCAAAAAAAAAAAAAAAAAAAAAAAAAAAAAAAAAAAAAAAAAAAACCTTCCTTTCTCCAAAGGATCCTTGGCCCAAGGCTTTGCACTGTACACTTGGATTTTCAGTTCTAACAAGTGGGGCCTATCAGCCTATGGTTCGGTAATCCAGACCACTAATCTATTGTAACCACCAGGGATGGACCATGCCCCAAAAATATTCTCAAGTGACAATAGTAACCCTTCAGTTTGCGACCAACAATGTTCCACATTGAGGAATTCAGCAATCGTCCACATTCAACTGGGGAAAAAACAAGTCCTGATATTGATGGCTGGGATCTCACAATCTGGGAGATTTTGCATTTTGAGGCATGGTCTGTCCACAATGCAATGCAACATACAAATAGTCTGGTTACAAACAACAGGACTCGATTGTCAAAGCAAAACCTAATTGGATACTGACAATGCTCCAATCCTTGTATAGATTTGGATAAGCCTTCAAAAGCACAGTTTTTAGAACCCTAGTATCTCCAGGTAATCTAATAATGGGATGACACTAACATATCCGTACAGGAACAACCCTGAAATTATTTAAAGAGAAAAAATATATGCTCCAGATGAAGTATATTTCATTGGATATGTCACAATAACAACACATGAAAGAAGTAAAAGAATGGCAGAATTTAGAAGCCGGCTGTAAAGAAAAAAAAAAATCTGCATCATATATCGAAGGATGAAAACAACCAGAAAGATTTTTTTACGTAAAAATAGTAAACTCAGCATAAACAAGCAATTCTGCAAAATGAATGTTCAAGAAAAATGCAGAATTAGGAAATAAAGAGCATAAAAAGCAATCATTATCAATGGGTATTCAAGAAAAAAGAAAATTTTGAAATAAAAATAGCTAATAGAGCATAAACCAACAATTATAAGAAAGGAGTGTTCAATAAAAAGGTAAAAATTGGGGGAAATAGTAAAATAGAGGATAAACAAGAAATCCGAAGAAATGAGTAATCAAGAAAGAGAAAATTCAGAAATAGAAGTAATAAATAAAGCAGAAGCAATCAATTATAAGAAATGGGTACTCAAGAAAAAAAAGTAAAAAACAGAACTAAAGATGGTAAAGAGAGCATAACAAGCAATTCTAAGAAATGGGTATTGAACGAAAAATCGAAATTTTAACAAAATAAGATAGCCAATAAATACAGCAAAAACAAGTAATTCTAAGAAATGGGTATTCAATAAAAAGCACCCAAACATCGGGAAATCAAGATATATATGATGAAGAGTACCTTAAAAGAAGACAATCTCTTTTGCTGTTTGACGAAAAGGACAGCGGCAGCTTCTGCAGCTGAAGAGATCCTGATTCTATCTGGGATTTGTTGCCTGGGCAGGATCGATAATTGAGTCGGAGTGTTTAGGGATGGTTGGAAGATGAGCAGAAACCGAGAAGATGAAAACAGGAACGAATTTTGAGATGTTCGAAGAGCATCCGCCATGGATAGAGAGAATTAGAAGAAAAATAATAATAATAACAGAGAATTAGAAGAAAATTAATAATAATAACAGAGAATTAGAAGAAAAATAATAATAATAATAATAAGAGACGAGGAGACGAACCCGAATTCAAACACCCTTCTCCTACGTAAACTCAAAAACCGTGGTAATCGGATTGGTTGGTGACCTTCCAGTGCCCGGCATGAGTTTCGTGCCGGAAAAAGCTCTGTGGCCCACCATGATTTATGTGTTTTATCAACGCCGTTCATCCATTTTTTCAGGTCATTTTGGGCGTAATTCAGAGAAAAAAAAAAAAGACATTCAAATTTCAGGTGTACTACACCGTAGGAAAAAGTAGCGATTGAACCCCACCGTTAAAAAGTTATGGCCGTTCAATCACCACTGTTTCATGTGGTGTTTTCCATTTGAAATGTATCTGCTCATTTTTAGGCCCGTGACGTAAAATAAGTTGGAAAATGAATGTTTTGAGACGTATCTGCCTCATTTTTGGGCCCGTGACGTAAAATAAGTTGGAAAATGAATGTACGGCCTAGATAAGGGGCGCAGTTTGTCTAGTCTAGTGACTCAGCACCCGACGTCAAGTTCTGTGAGCTTTATATATCCATACTGTCCATCCATTTGCGGAGATAATTTTAAAGCATGAGCCAAAGAATGAGATAGATCCAAAGCTGAAGTAGACCCATCATAGAAAACAGTGGAGATTGAACCCTAGGAAGGTTTGAACAGTGTGCGTCAATCCTGTTTTATGTGGTAGGGTTCACTTGAGCTTTGGATATACCTCATTCTTTAACTCATGTCCTAAAATGACCCCTCCTAGATGGACGCTGTGATACAACACATACATCATGGTGGGGCCCATAGAACTTGGCGACATCTAGCGAATCTCACTACTGAAGCTGTCCGTAGGTAATCCGCGTCCATCATGTTGGTGCCCACATTGTTCCAGCACCGATCAGTAGTATTGGAGAGTTTGGTGATATACATCCGTTGGATTCTAGCCTTTTAATCTAGGCTATGTTAAACTATCCAAATGCTTTACGTGGTGGGCCACACTTGAATTTTGGAAATACACGAAAGAAAGCTAATATCCTGTAATGACCTTCTTATATGTACGGCATATTAAACTTTTGAATTAATTATTATTAAACAAAAAAAAAACCGCCCTTTTAGCTATACGACAAAAAACCCCTATGTTTAACATAAAAAAATAAAAATAAAAAAACCTTCCCCAGAGCTTATTTGTGCAAAAACCCTGTTATTAGGTGCTGCTGTGCTTTTAATTAAGCCTGCATCAGTTACATGCCGACCTAAGAGCCTAACCCCTACACACTGGAGAGGCTTAGGTGATGCTCTGGCATAGTAATATTCCACATGCGTGCAACATGAGTGCATTGCACACGTGCCATACATGTACCTTAAGTTAAATTGCCAAAATAAAATAACTAGCTCACAACTCTGAAAACTAATCAATTAGATGTCCTTGATGTTTGATTAATGGACATTTGTTTGAAGCCCACGCAATTTACGATCTTATATTTTAACCATTCATTAGAGTCCACTTATTCATTGGGACCCATCTATTAAGCAGCCCACTATTTGGACAGCTTAACCTGAGATACTAATTACCAAGCGTGTGATTTTAGTGTCTATGTATGTGGGGCGTAAATAAAAATACGTCAAAACTCCAAAAACTAATTAATTAGATGTCCTCTATCTCTGATTAATGGGCATTGGAAGCCTACACAATTTACAATTTTATATTTTAACCATTCATTAGAGTCCACCTATTCATTGGGACCCATCAGTGTTTGGGTAGTTTAACCTGAGAGCCTGGATTTGGAAACCTCCTGATTTGATACACCCTGGTTGTGTTTGGCATCTTGGATTTGGAATCTCTTGGAAAACATTTGTATGTATCCAATGTTTTACACAATGTTTGTAATAAGCCCCTTGAAATATATATTTGGCAAAAAAATGATGAAATTCCAAAGTCTTGAATGGCCACATATTTACATGGATAATGTTTGGACGGTGCAAATCATCCTAATAAAGTAATTTTAATGATGTAGTTGATAATCTAATTATTTTGAGATATCATCAGTAGGCCATGTGTCCAATAGATTAGTAGCTTAGTGACACACATGTTACACCTGCAACTTTTGAAAGGATTTTAGATGTAATCCAACCTTTTACTTTAGATTTCAAACCCCCACAAAGACGGGATTTGAAAACCCCAATTGCTTTATGTGCCAAGCATGTAATTTTAGTGCATATATGGAGTGTAAATAAAAATAAGTAGGGCAACTCCAAAAACTAATCAATTAGATGTCCTTAATCTCTAATTAATGGATGTTTGAAGCTTGCATAATTTATAATTTTATATTTTAACCGTTCATTAGATTCTACCTATTCATTAGGACCCATTTATTGAGGGGCCACTATTTGGACAGTTTAACCTGATATACTAATTACCAAGCGTATAATTTTAGTATGCATGTATATGGAGCGTAAATCTGTAGCAAATGCATCATATGTCTATGCAAATTGGCTGACCAAACTATTGGCTGCCTTCATGGCAAGAGATACATGGTGCATTTTCAGCCGTGCAAAATCTAGAAAAAAAAAAAAAAAAAAGAAATGAAAATTATTCCTACACCTGTCAAGTCATTTTTTTGTGGCTATGTCGGCAGGTGTTCAGTTTTTTTTTTTTTTTTTTTTTTTTTTTTTTTTTTTTTTAATCTTGATTCTCTACTCGTTTTCATAGAAGCTGACCTCATTGGTTTACGTCAGCACCTGCTGCATTTAATGTAGCAGTGCTGATGTGGACCAATGAAGTCGGCACCAAACAAAGATTCTATGTTAAAACCGAGCAAAGGATCTGGAGAGAAGTGTGGAGAGAAGTGCAAATGTAAGATCCAACCCAGTACAGTCTGGTGCCACCTTATTTTTCTTTGTTTTTGTACATGTAAGATCCAAATGTCCCACCTTATTTTTCAAGTGTGGAGAGAAGTGCAATGCCCTTATTTCCGTGGTTACAACCGTACGCACTATACCAACCATACACACTATACCAACTGTAGGTGAGTAGACTCTCTGGGGCCTACCTTGATTTATGTATTTTATCCACTCCGTCCATCCATTTTACAATATAATTTTGGGCTTGAGCTAAAAAAAAAGAAAAAAGCATATCAAAATCTTAAGTGGACCATACCACACGAAACAGTGTGAATATGTCTACCATCGAAAACTTCTAAGGGCCACAGAAGCTGACAAATAAACATCACTGTGGGCCCTAAGAAGGTTTCGAAGGTGGAAATCATTATTCCCACCATTTCCTGTGGTGTGGTCCACTTGAGGTTAGATATGCTGCAATTTTGGGTTCAACCCCTAAAATGATCTAGAAAATGGATGGACAGCATGGATAAACCACATACATTCACAGTGGCCTAACAGAGTTTACTCAGTACATTGATTAAGAATAACAAGCCATTATTTGTACAAATGACACATAGGGTAACATCTTTTCCAGCGAACCTGGTACATGTGTAGGACATGCATCCATGAAAATTAAAATGGTAGGTCCCACAGTCAATCACAAAAATCAAGCCAATCTACTCATCAAACAAGCCATTAATGGACAAACCAATGGTTTAACTTAGCAGACGGGCGTGGACCACCAATTGAGTGGATCAACCTAATTTTTAAAAGGGCAATCATCTGGTGGGCCACTTCGTATTTACCACAGTGGCACAAGGGTGGGATCCATTAGGTTCGGTCCAACAAATTGATATTACCCCGTTCAATCTGCATAGGGGAAGGCCACGATCAATCAATTGATCTTGACTGTCCATTAGGACCGGCTGAAACAGTGCTGATGATCTAGTGCATCGGGTGAACCCCACGAGTTGTGTGTCATGGTCAATCCGGCTAAATGAACAATCATATATCTGGGCTGTATTATTATTATATGATGAAGTTTTGTGCAAAAATATCAAATGGACCCATTGAAGCTTTGTATCAGGATAATATCGTTCCCACTTTTATCTTCCTGGTTTTTAGATTACTATCCTATTGTGGTCTTTCAAAAGAGATGGACTGAGTGGATCTGTCATGGACATCTCCAACCCGGTTGGATAACGCCGCAATAATCTCCCAATTGAAAAGATCCATGAATAGACCCGGTCCTGGAATTGAAACCTGTTAAGCTGTGCAAAGTTGCCAGCCAACATGTTTTATAGTTCCTCTAATAAAATGATAAATGATCATATACAACCTTGTATGTCAAGGTACAAGATTTTATTTTCTGCAGATGTTTCCCTCGTGTATACAGTGTATAACATCACATCAATGCAAGAGGTGGACCAAGTTATAAAGATCAACTGGGACAAAACCCAGGATTAAACATTCATCAGCAGAGCCCGCTGTTGAAATCAATGTATAGCTGATGGTATGACTCAATAAATGTGTGGGCCTCCTGATGTGAGTGGATTGCTCCAACTTTTCCTCCAGTTCATCTTCATGATATGGTCCACCCTTTTCACGACTCGAATGGAAATTACACAAAAGCAAAAAATAATTTAATGCAACTTTGTATGTGATCATTTCTGAAAAGTCTAGGCAAACGTTGGTCTGTTTGGGGGCACAGCGGTACCGTTAAGGAAAGGAGTACAAACAACAGTCACATTCCAATTTAAAACTCAAAATTCCTCAAGAATTCTGATTTTACCAAACAATACCTTGAATTTTCTGTTAAGTCCCAAAACGCTTCTTGGGGTAGACATATTTTTATATGGTGGCCACCTGATGGTTGGGTTGGCTTGATTTTTTGTCCATCAGTACATCATGGTGAGCCGTACCCATTGGAAGGGTTGGATGACTTACACCACCCAAAGCTTGACATCACTGTTTAAGACAATATATACAAAGACATTTCAGTCATTACACACCCCCCAAGAATCACTGCTTGGGAAGGCTAGGCATTGTTTGGTGAAATCATAATTATTTAGGAATTTTGTGGTCAAAATCCAAGAATATAATATATATATATATAAACAATGGTCATGGATGAATTTCAGCACCAAAACAATAGCCTAAAACCAGTGACAGGTTAACAGGGGGAGGAACATGGTCCCACACCTATTGCTCAACAGTCCAACCATGTGAATGTGGGACCATGTGCAACCCACAGTTCAGTGAACAGTCCAAACTGTTTCGTCTTGTGATACCCGGAGGTTGTCTGGATAACATATGCGGCTGTATGGATCACCTGTGGAGCTAATTGATTTGCTCAGACCACTGACTAGACCCCGATTTGGTAGTCCCTTTCAACAACCAGATGATTATGGAGTCTACCATTTGATTAGCAGCTCTTGTGATCCAGGATATGCCATAAAAATAAAAAAGATGAGGGTCTCTACACCTAACAGGATGATTGAAGCTTGAGGTGATAAACTCAGTATATAAACTGCCAGGATTTTTTATACCATAAAAACAGTGGCATTGCAACTAATGAACATCCTGGCATACCACTGACCTGTATGCTGTTGATGTGCACACATGAGCTTGTGCTTTCTTTTCTTGACTGCTTATGACCCAGACAGGCAGGGAGATGGAATGCTATCTCTCTCCAAACATCCCCATCATTTCTTTTGAGCCCATTTGCTTCATCAATTTTTGAAGGCCGCCCATGCCACCGATTTTCTTGAGCATCTGTGGAGGAAGGACTTTGCTCATGTGTTGTGCATTCATATTTCGGGACAATCCATTCATTTCACCATTCTTCGGAATCTTGAGTCCCTTCACATTGCTCCAGATATTGGCAAGGTGCTTGTACTGCTCCAACATCTCCGTCACTTCTTCCTTGGGACGACCCGCACCTCGGGCTAGACGCATGATCCGTGAGTCGTTCATAAGCTTCGGGTTCGAGCTGTCCAACTCTGCAATGTTTCTAAAAGTGAATCAGACAGTAATTTCTCTTCCAATAGAAAAGAAGGATGGGGAGCAAATATCAATGAGTAGATAACATGAACAATAAATTTGTTCAGACGAGATGAGGATATCACAAGCAAAGCATTAGCTGAGGATCATGATGGGAAGCACCCACTAGCACTTTCTAAATCTTTTATCAAACTGCCATCCACTTATCACCTTGCTTTTTCCATAGAGATGTAGGCTAGGTTGGCCATGTGATGGGCCGCAGGAATGTGTGTCTTCATTTATTTTTTTTAAATTCTTGTTTAGGTGGGTATCATCATCATCATCATCTACACCTTATCCCAATTAACTGGAGCCTGCTACATGAATACTATTCCACCATTCCACTCTATCAAGGACCAAACAGAGATAATTAAATAATTTTCTACATTTAGTAGTTAGTTGTCAGATCGTTGGTTAGATTGTTGACACCCAAGTATGGGTTGGTTGGGTAGTTAGGATTGTAGGGTGGTTAAAAGGGTCTCCTGCTCATTAGATGAGCTGGTGGAGACACTGTAATGTGAGTGATTCAGGGTTCAATCCCTGATAGTGTTGCCTTTCAAAAAAACAAAAAAACAAAAAGGATTCCTGCTGACAATAATATTAAAACTCAGGCATTCTGCAATTTTACCTAGTTTTTGAGATTAAAAGTGAAATTGATAGATTTGAGAAGGCATTCTCCTTTTGTAAGAGTGCTTTTTGGGGTGTCTGGTTGTCAAATCATAATCCAAACCCCTCACTTACCCCAATTTCCACTTCCTCTTCCTTTCCTTGCAAGAAAAACTCCTCCAGGTTTCCATCAATAGATATACCAGATTTGGGATTTTGTCAACAGTTCACAGCAAATTGATTGAAAGAGAAGGAGAGTGGACAGCAATAATCATCAACATCCTAGCATTTCTCCCAGCAGTTAGGGCCCAACTAAGGTGATACTCCAAATCTTTTCACAATTGCCACTCCAACTAAGACCTCCCTCTCTCGGATCTCAAATTCTTCACAATTACAATTCCCTGCATCTCAAGTTTCTTCCATCTACCACTTTATGACATTAGGATGACAGAAAAGAGGTTATCACATTAACAATTTATTTTGGGATACTGATTTATAGGAAAGTGACAAGAACCATAAAAAGATATTTTTAAGGAAAATGTTATTGGCACCAACTTTGACTGCTATGTGCACCCATCCATCCCACTTGTGGTTATGCAATTGTTCAAGTTTCATCATAGTGAAAAAGATGGTTGTATTTAGCAGATAGAGTGGGTCTACAAGGTGACTCCCTCATTTTTATATGTTGAAAATATAAAAGTAAATAAATAAATAACCTAATAAATCTTCCAGAAAAAGGCTGGAACAAATAAAAGAGAATATTAACATACAAGCAGGGCACAATATGCACAAAAGCCACAATTCTAACTAGCATTACCTCCATTTGTCATGGAATCCATAATAGTCATGAAACGCTTGATCCTCAATTGACTTTCCTTCTCACGACCCTTTGGCATCAATTCTTGACCAAAGCCTGGAATCATAGAAAAAACCTACATGGCAACAAAAGTTAGAGTCTATTTTGAGTATTCATGCGTCCTTTGCAATTGAAAATCAATAAAAGGTAGAAACCAAAATGCACTGGTTGCAACAAAAAAAAAGTATTTAGGCATCTAGCTCAACTAATGGTGTGACCGACTAAAAGGGACTACTAGGTGCTACATAATTGTCACAAGGTGAGAAGTTAATGTGGAGAAAGGGAGAGAATATGCTAAAGAAGAGAAAAAACGCAACTACGGGGAAAAAGAGAGAGATTTTACTTTATGGATAACCACCCAATTCAAGGGCCAACAGAGGGAGCAATGATATATCAAAACACAAGTTTTTCAGTATAAAGTGAGGAATTGATTGATGAAATTCATTTTCCCCCTTGCACCTTATATAGAACCATTGCTTGAAGTATCCCCGATATTATTGAAATATCCCCAATATTATCCACATCTCCAGCTCGGCAATACCGATAACACCGGTAGCGATACCAATAACACTTGTAGTCTCAGAAATTTCAGGTATCAGCGATGAATCGCCAATATTTTCAATTGTGTAAATTTCAGATTTTGCTTGTATCACTAATGTATTATTTCCCATATTTTCAACCGTGCAAATTCCAGGCGCTGCTTGTATCACCAATATCTCAACGATATTTTGATAATATCGCCAATGTATCGATATATGTAAAAAATCTGTTTATTCAAAAAAATTCCTTTAATTTTTTTTTTTTTTGAGTTTTTTTTTAGTAGTAAACGGAAATTTTATTAAAGGCCCCACTGACAACAGCTGGCGAGAAAAGAATACAAAGGAGACGGAAGGGGAAAAAGGAGAGCCAAAAGCTCAACAACCATTCAAGGCTCAGTGGTAGACTCACAAGAGTTTCAACATAGAGAGACCAGGGATCGAGTGTCCATGTGGTGTGAGTGGGTATGTGCGTGGAAAAAAAAAACAGCCAAGGACAAAAAATCCCCACTTCACCCCAAAGGTGTAACCATGGACCTCAATCAAGATCAAAGGCTGAAACATTAGTTGTAACAGCTTTAAGTGGCTGGGACGAGTTTTGAAAACATCGTCTATTCCTCTCGTCTCAATTCACCCACCAAACCGTTGGAAGAGAAATGTGCCAATGAGCCCCGTCTTTGATTTGAAGACCTTCCCTATGCCAAGCCCATAGAAGATCCCTAACGTTGCCCAGCATGAGCCAAGACGAAATGAAGGGCAAGAGAACGTCCACCCAAACCTTGGATTTGAAGGAGCGAGAAATAAATTTTCATTTCAAATTTTTTTATGGGTGCATGTTTGTATACAATTTTCAAATTTTTTTATGGGTGCATGTTTGTATACAATGTTCGAATTGTCGACGATAATATCGATCACATTGCGATATTATCATTATCGCAACATGGGTGATATCAAGACCACAATCTTTTGTATTCTTTCTAGTTGTCGAAAATTTCTCAGCGAAATATCGTTTGTTGTTGATATTCTGAAATATTGACAGATGTTTAGATGGAAGGTTGGATGGTTGGATTGGTTTCTTATGACAACACAGGCTTTTAGCCCCCCATTAAATGGAAACTTATTATGGATGCATTCTTTTTTGCAATTATTTGATTGCTACATATGCAAATATGTGTATTTTAGCATCTCCTGAAGTTTCACTAAAAAATTCCACCATTTTCCCCATGTTCACCCCCCCCCCCCCCATTTCTGATCATCAGTGATAAGATCAGCGATATTAATATTGTTTCTGTATCCCTGGCCAACAAAATTCGTAGCAATACAGATACTTTTAACATTATATAGAACCACCAAAAGGACTCATTTATTTCACTCCCTTGGGGCTACTTTAAATTGCATCAAAACCATACAAATTAAAAGAAAATAGGATCTAGAGTCCCACAAAGTCTTCCCACTAATACAGTTCCTAACCAAACACCCTCTTCTCCATGAATCTTTTCCCCTGCAAACTCGTGACCAAGGGCAGATGCAACATAAACATACATATGAATGAACTGAACACCTTCAGCTTTCAGTTAGTAGGAATTAGGAAGTTCCAATGGTAGCACAACAATATTGGGGAGAAAATCATTTAGTTGTCTTTTTCGAAAGTGACATTTTCAATAAAGAATATCGTATGAGGAAAATTCCCCGTTGCTGCCTCCTGTAGGAGTCTGGGCCATGTCCCAGTCCCAGTCCCAGTGTGGCTGATCATCCTCTCAAACCAGCTACAGATCATCGCCTTCGTAGGAAAGGGTGGACAATTAGCTAGAGCAGCAGGTGCTGTAGCAAAACTGATTGCAAAAGAGGGTAAATTGGCCACATTTTCAATAAAGAATGTTGTATGAGTAACAAATAATAATCTAGTTGCTGAATCATAGCATTGATATACTTTGTAGCAAGAATGACGGTGCAAATAATGGGGGCTCCAGGTTCAATTTTAACTTGCAATACATCCTGATGCGTAGAGAACACATAGCAAACAAGGACATGTTGCTTGGAAGTTATTTCTGTCCAGTCTTACATAACTTATTTGGTTTACAGTAGTAAGTTTTTTGACAAGTGTCTACAGTATCAAGTTAATGAGGATTAAAGAAAATCTTACCAAAAAGGGCTGAACAACCACTATCACAAGCAACGAGATAAAAAAAAAAATTGGTAAAAAAAAATTCTGTTTGAGAACAAGTGGGAAGGACCAGAAAAGGATTAAAATAACAAACCTGGTCAATAGGACCCATTTTGAGCATGTTTTGGTATTGCTCATACATTATCCGTGGAGTAAAGTTCCCTTCGGAAAGTTTTTGCAGAAGCTCTGCTTGTTGATCCATAGGCACAACTTCATGAATTTTGTCCATAAATCCAGACCAGTCACCCATGCCTTAAAAAACATGAAACATAAATATTCAAAATAAATGAACCATCTGAATAATCTTTCAAGAGCATGAAGACATATGCTATTAATAAAAACAGAGTCGTAATAAAAATATAGCCAATTAATCACCTAAAAGACGGCTGACAAAGGACTTAACATCAAAAACCTCAAACTCATCCATGTGTTCTCCTGTACCAATGAATATAACTGGACTCTTCGTTGCAGCAACACTGCAGATATAAATAGAAATTATTTCAAAGGTTGGCACTGATAAGAGGGCAGCTAGGATCTTAACACAACAAAAACAACATTAAATCAGAACTATACAATTGGCAATGCGAACAAGGTCAGTGGATCAGTGCCAATAAAAAAATAGAGCAAACAACTAGCAGTAAATACCAATAATAGAATAAAAATATAAAAAATATTTTATCAAGAAAACAAATGGCTAGACTCCACAAGAGAGATTTTGGTCCTATAGGGAGATTGTGTAGTGATTTTCAAAACTAGATATTCCTAGAACCTGAGGGTATCAATGAAAGATTGAAGTTTCTTATCTGATTCCAATGCAAACGTTTTGTGAAGACAGAAAAATATTAGGTAAATAAAATATTAAAAAAAGGGTGAAAATAAACCCTTCCATTCAAAGTACTTGCTGGTGTGATATCAAAGGGGCATGCAAGTAAATTATTCAAAATACTGACTGATGTTATGTCATGCACACAATGTCCAATAACAGTATCTACTATTGTGAATCTTCAAAAAAAAAGTGTCAATTAACTTTAACTTCCAATATAAGCACAACACAAATCGATGCATAAGAGACACATCAATCATGTCTAACCAAGTCAGGCAATCGGTACACCTGCATGGCCTACAGAGCAAGCTGGTAAATCTTGAGACACAGCCATCTCTATTACCATGTAATAAGGAGAATCATCACCCCATTAAGATTGACAACCTATTTCCATGCACCATCACATCTAATCTGATGCATATACCTATGTTGATACATGGAGAGGTGTGCCTATTGAGTGGTGCTCTTACCTAAAGGACCATTCTTGCCTAACAATTCCTAGCCCCCTACACACTGTACATACTTTCTATTTACTCATTTGTGTTAACAAAGCTACCTATTTCTGTTCAAGTATTGCCCTGTCTTTCTTACCTCATTTGTGTCCCTTTGGTGTCTTTTAGTGCTAGTGGCTGTCTATCCCTTTGGTGTCATTTGCCCTGTCTATCTAGTAGCTGTAAGTATAAAGAATAGCACGATGAAGGTTTGGCTCAGACACATCAAACCAATTTAGTAAGCCTTAGGTGTGATGCAATTGCAAACCAAGTTTTTCCTAGACCTCAATCTGTTTTCATGAGCTATCTAGCTAAATTTTGACAGAGTCTTGGCCAATTCATCATCATCATTATCATCTAAGCTTCATCCCTTCCTAACGAATTGGAGACAGCTACACAAATCCTGTTCCACTACTGCACTCTATCAATGACTAATTATCCTCAGTGAAACCATGAGTCATCAAGCCTTTTCTTACTACCTCCACCCACATCCTGTTGGACCTTCACCTTGTTATATAGCCATCAACTTGAACCAACTCACTCCCAACCGGTGCATTTTCGGGTCTCCAATGCCCATGGCCAAACCATCTGAGTCTACTTTCCATCACTTCAACATCCTCATTTCAGACACGAGCATGCTGACACAGTCTTCAGTGCCATTCTTAAGATCAACTAAACAATGAAATAAATTTTAAATCCATGAAAACATTTACTGAATAAAATAAAGCAACCAGGAGAGACAGCAGTCCAACCAGAACTGACAAGAATTGGGATAGGGAACTAAGCATATAAAACAGCACTTACGCGCTAAGTGCACCACCTCCTTTTGCATGACCATCCATTTTGGTAACAATCACAGCACCAACTGCAACACTTTGTTTAAAAGCTTGAGCTTGGTCAAGTGCTGCTTGGCCAATACTGCTATCCATAACAAAGATAACAAGATCTGGTTTCTAAAACATCAAGGAACAAAAATTAGATAAACAGCGAATTTTGGCAACCAACATAAATAGATAAGAGCTATAGACCTTAGGAATAAGAAAATGAATACCGTTGCTTCAGACACTTGCCGCATTTCCTCAAACAGGGCAACTTGCTGTTTGTGGCGTCCGCTTGTGTCTACAATTATCAGATCACAATTTTCCTTCTTAAACCGTTCTACACCTTCCACTGCAATTTTTACAGGGTCCGACTCCGTGTAGCTGCGGATACAGCACAGACGATTTGTTATGTGAAAATGCTGGGGAAAGCACAGAATGTAACAAGCAGTGTTATGTAGACATAAACATATTTTATCTGACCAAAAGACAAGCAGCACTGGCAACACTAATAAATTTGGAACTAATGTTCACATTTCCAGATTTTTTTGAATGACTTTTTCCCCAGAGATATTGTACTAAATACATTGCAATAGCCGAAAGTACGTGTACAAACATGTACATGGATGATAGTTTTGTGCCTCCTGCCCTCCATATCCTCATAGGAAGTTAGTGCACCTTGCACTCAGGCAAGCATGAACTTCTACCAGCTAGTGTTGAGATTTTGAATGGCACAGCAACATCAGAAGTCCACATTTGACAGAGGAGGCCCCTTAATTTTCGTCATTGACCTTGGATTGCTGGACAAACAACAAGGTCATGCATTTTCCAGTATCTAGGAAGAGAGTAAAATAGTTTATTATGGGTGCATCACATCACAGCCTATGAATTTTGTAGTGATGCAAAGAGTGATGTCCTTGCATGAGGTTCAGGAGATTGTCCAGTTTTTTCTACTTAGTCCAGCTTTCCTTTCTTCCTTCTTTTTTTTGTTGAAAATTGACAACACTTTATTGCAAAGAGCAAAAGCTCGAATACACAATACAGAATTACATTCTAGTTAAAAAAAAGTTCATTTGTTTTTGTCAACTTCCTTTATACAATAGACCCACCCAATTGCGTCCATTTTGACCCTTTTATATACATCCATTTCCAACCCCTTTTTCCTTTGGAAACAAGGATCATTCCTCTCCTTCCATACTTCCCACAAAATAGCAATCATCACTAGTTTCCTCCTAATGATCTCCTTCTTTCTTGATCCGCCATCCACCCAAGATAAAAGCAAACTCGAGATGGACCCCTGGCATCACCCATTGCATGTTGAAGAGAGCAAAGAATTTTATCCAAACCTTCTAGGAAAAATCACAGTGAATGAGAAGATGGTTCACCATTTCTGCATCACTCACACACATTGCACAACAACTTGGAATTGGTAATGACCTTTTTGGAGGTTGTCAATGGTGAGAATCTTGTTTTTACCTGCCAACTATTTGAATGCCGAAACTTTGGGAGGTGTGTCCGATGACCATCAAATGAATGATCATCTCTTTCTAACCCCAAAAATGGATGACCTAACTGCTTGTAAAATGATCGGACCAAAAATCACCCTGAATTTTTTAAGAGCCATACCAAGGAGTCCTTTTTAGTGTTTAAATAAGGAATAGTGTGTAGCGTAGTGTTCACTCCTCTAAAGCGTGAGGCATAAGCTATATCTCTTGTAGCATAAGCTACACGCTACTTCTAGATTTTAGTCAAGGTTGCGCTTGGATGCACCAATTTCATGATTTATGCACCAAATAAGACCAATTAATAATGAAATTTAACAAAATTTTATTATATTTGGTGCAATCAAATGCAACCTAAAGCAATAGGAAAGGTCAATAATTAAGTATAAAGGTAAAGAAAGAGCGAAGAAACTGATTTAATATTGTTAATTATATTATTTTACTAGAAGCATTAAAAAGATTAACTAATTTTTATTGAAAATAAAATGTAACAAATCATTGAAAACATTAATTGATTTTAATATAATAGTGAAAAATAACTTGTAGTGTGAGCTAGGTAGCATGTAGAGTATGCAAAATATCATGTAGCATAGGCTATACATGACTTAAGCTATTTTCATGAGGTAAGTAGCATTATGGCTATGCTGCAGTACATAGTGTAAGTTGTACGCTACATAGAATAGCTATTTAAAACACTGGTCCTTTTCACTTGTAAAAAACTTGAGACGATGAAGCCAATCCAAGAAACGAACAAAATCCTTCGCTTCCTCATCCAAAAGGTTCCTGTGACAAGGGATAGACCATACCACCAAATCACCAACAAATTAGAAGCATCACTCTTCAGTTGCATCCACATCGATGGCAACCCTAGCTAAGGCTGGAAAGCATATAGGGGAGGACATTCACTAATCCACACAGCCTTCCAAAAGTGAATCTTTTTACCATCTCGCCCCAAGAGAAATGAATCCCTTCCTTTAATTTACTCTTTATTGTTGAAAACCCCAGCCACAACCCAGAAGTTTTGTAAAGAGAGGAATTCTTTACCCATCATCCTTCTTCCCAAATGCCATATTTACATGCTATTGCTTCCCTCCATAGCCTTCCTTCCTCCACTCCAAATCTCCATAGCCACTTCACTAGAAGAGCTCGATTCATCTACTCCAAATTCCTTATCCCCGCTCCTCCCTCTCGATATGGTTTGCATAAAAAAAATTCCTATGCAATTTCTCCATTCCGTCCAGAACTGATGTCAGGCTCTTGAAAAGAGACATGAAATAAACTAGTAAGTTTGACAATGCTACCTTTATCAACATCCATTTGCCTGATGCGGACATCAGTGGTGCACCCTTTAGAGTGTACTAGAGGAGACAACATCATAGATCGAGTGTTGGAGAAGATGAGCTGATGTGGATGGACACTGGGCCCCTCGGGCCGCTTCATTGATGGACCACGAAGACCCCGCATGCATACATACACATATGGAGGCTCCTTTCGTCGGATATATGTATGGGCTGCTAATTTGGAGCATTTCGACCATGGATCCAACATTGGATGGCAATTGGACCGTTGTATTCTTTCGATCGGGCCATCCAACCGTTGGATTGACTGGAGCCCACTTTTGTGGTCTGTTACTATTTTTCTATCTTAGTTATATTTTCGGACCCTATGGATAGGTCAGATGTTATTTTGTGATTGTGGTTTAGTCTTAGGCATTTTTTTGTTATTTTTCTTGTTTTTAGGCACTTTAGTGCACTTTATCTTTTCGTAGCCTATATATAGAGAAACCCTATTTCGAAATTATTATTGAATGAATGAAAATCGTGTGCTTCTTCCTCTTTATTTGAGAGACTAGAGTTTCAGGATTGACCCTCGAGTGTTAAGGATTCCACCCTAGAGTTTCACGTTTTATTTTCTTAGATTTTTAAGGTATGAGGGAAGGTAAGACTCATCCTCTTCCTTGTGGAAATATCCGTCTTTCTTTTTCTTGAAGTCCATCTTTCCCAATTCCTTTCTTCTTTCTTCTTCGAACTTTCCCCTTTTGCATGATTGGTGAAAAAGGGATTTTAGCCATGGGAACTTAATTCAAACTTGAATGTAGATTAGACTATGCTAGATTTAGGGATATCGTCATATCCCTAGGTCCCACTTTTTACTCGATTATGTGAGTTTATGCTATGGGGTGTGATCCTGATGGATTGTCGCCATCTTATTGTTGAAATCTTACAATCTTCTTAGTTGATAGTGGATAGTTTAATGAATTCTCTGCTTGAATATCTAATTCTGGATCTCACATACATATAGAGTTAGGTCATCTCATACCCCCGCATCACTGCCCCCTAAAAAGAAATATAATATCAGCATGAACTGTGCATTCAGCACTGAAGTTGAACAACAGTCTTGCATGAAACATACCATTTCTAGATTTCAGTAAATAGAAGTAAACAGTAACCACCTAAGCAAAAACTAGAAATAAACACTTGGTGCCAGGAAACATGTGATGGAGAGAAGATGCAAAAGAGAAGTAGGTGACATCAACTACAATGATGAGGGAAATGAATCAAGCAGCCATCTATGTCATGTACAGTGCATTAACTTCAGCTTCAGTAAGCTCAAAAGAGGAGCTGGGTAAGGACATTAAAACAGCCTCCAGAAACTTTCCTTTCATACAAATAAATGTAAAGAAGGAATCTAAATGTACGCAGTTCCCAAAACTACATACAGAAAATGTCCACAAGAACTACTTATTCAAAAAAGCAGCTGGCACAGGTAGCAAGCTGCTCAACTGGTTCAACCAGCACTATCCCAACCACCTGGCACAAATAAGTTACACTGCAGAAGCAGATGAGAGCTTCCATATGTAAAATATAACAATCTGGTGAAAGCTATTAGATTCCAAATATCCTTTATAATGAAACTCCAATAATAACTCCAAGTTCCAGAGGAACTTAATAAAGCCTTTACAATAATCATGTGCTTTTTGTGTTCCCACTGATGAACATCCATTCACAATTAGGTCTCTAAATGATTGGAGTCAACTTTTTTTTTTTTTTTTTATGGATGATTAGAGTCAAAAATATTATATTTGTATTGGATCTCACACCTCTCTCAAACTTCTAGGAAATGATACAGCATGGAAACGAACATGAATACAGAATGGCTCAGATAAGATCCGGACATTATACCTTCCATAAAAAGGAATCTTAGCTTTAGATGCATTCTGCTTCAACTGATCAAAAGCACCAGCTCTGAATGTATCTGCACAGACTAGAGCTGGCTTCCATCCCTTTTGTTTATGATAATATGCATACTTCGTGCACGTTGTGGTTTTCCCAGATCCTGGATATTCAATAGAAAATCAAAGCAAGAAGCAGTCAAGGACAGTACAAGAACAAACAACCCTCCACGAAGGATCACACACATTCAAACAAATTACATGTTCTTCTATGATGGTAAATGGTCACATAGAATCACTTCCAAGGGTTTGTTTGCATGCAGGGCGACACTGATTGAATTGGATAGTAGAGTCCCACATATTTCATTTTGAACATGAGAGAAAAGGATAGAAGAACTTGAAAAGGGGTGAAATATACAACTAAATCATTTTCATAACATTTCAAACTAAAAAGTTGGGATTCTCCAGTATTCCGAACAGGAACTGCATTATTAACTAATCTCAGAAAGTGCAAATCCAGAATCTATGCAAACATCTTCAAGCCAAGCAGCACAGCCAACTCACCATTCAATGAATTAGTACCCGGTTACACACTACTTAACTAGATCATATACAATATAAAGACAACCTAAGCCCAAACTAGCAACAAGAATATTCAACTGGCTGAAGCAACATACCCTGTAGACCGACAAACATCACTACACTAGTTTTCCCTTTCATCGGTGTGAATGAGGGCTTCCCAGGATCTAACATTTTGCAGAGCTCACTGAATATTGCCTGAAAAGAAAGAAGTAACCTTGCTTAAGAAACAATTATATTATAGCCAACAACTAGTGTACAATGCTGACTGATACATTTGTACAGTAACAGAAAATAAATGAGAGAGAAACTTGTGAATTGTGTTCTTAGCAGCAGTTAGATTGCCATAATTAGGCGAGGAACTTTAAAAGGCATACATGCTATGCCAATTAAAAAGCAGGGGTTGAGTATTTTGACAGCTGACCACCATTTTTTTAACTTTTAGTGTCTTGACCACCGTACACGTACCACATATATATAGGGCAATCTAACCCGTTCAAATCATGGGCCCCATTCTTGAAGGAGCAAAGGCTGAAATCCACACTGATTGAATGACCTCAACCATCTGATTTCACTCATTGAACATATCATTGTTTAAATATCTATGTGACAGCAACCAATAGGATGGATGGAATAATTTAATCAATGCGATTTTCAAGCCATGCTCCATCTACAATGGGTCCTGCCTGTGATGTGAATTGACAAAGATGTTTGCTTTCGGGGTGTGGCTTAACACAAAACATGGGCAAAAGCCATCAGGGACATCAGATGAGGTTGTGTTGACCATCAGATATAACAAATATTGAAAGAATGTCGCAAATATCCTCAAGGCGATGGAACTGCTAATAATGGTACTCCATCCTGTTAAATCCGATGAAGCACCTACCATGGGCTTTCTCTACGATATCAGGCATGAAGCAAAGTTGATCATTCGTCATAATTGTAAACATTATCTTGATTACTGAAAAATTATTCACAAGTGCTATACGAAATAACTTCACCACAATACTCATGCGGCAGTTTATTACCTAAATTAGAACCCGGCTTGGATAAGGGCGTTGAGCGAATTGCAAATATATGGACTTTACCGGGGCAACTTCTAAGATGTTATTGCACAACAGGCAATGAATCAAACAACTCTGGTTGATTCGCGGGAGCATTTTAGAGTGCAAAGGATCTCAAAACAATTCCAATTAAGGGTCTATTTAGATTGCGAATTACAATTGTAATGTAATATAAAAGTGTCATCATTATGATTTTATGACGTTTGTTTAAACATGTAATTCTACGGTTAAATGCACGTGTAATTGAAGATAAATAAAGGAATTTCTAATCATTACAATTTTACATTGTATTGCAATAGAAAATTCTATCCAAACACACACATCAGTCTATTTTTATTTTTCCTGATGGTTTGACATTTCAATAATATAAAAGTATTATTATTACTATTTTACCATACCTATCCAAACATAGGAATTATTGGTCAAATTACCGGCTTTTTCAAGAGATAAGTATTGTAATTTGTATTCATTGTAGTTTTTTCAATACATTATGATTGTAATTCACAATCCAAATCGGTCATAAAGTTTTGAGCTAAACACCTTCTTCCTCTCGTTGTGAGAGGAACTGAAGTTATTTTGCTCTCATCCATTCGAATAATAGAAATAGATTGTAAACTAGGACATTTTATTAACTCGTACACATGCATACAACATGAAGCTAAGATTACATAATGCAAGGCATGTACATGTGGCAAATCTGCTTGACGAAGGCGACTTCTGTCCAATAAACGTGGATAACATTTATGATGAAGACTTGCCTCTGACAAAGGGAGAAATGGGTAGAAGAGGACAGTGTAGAAGTCAAGGTGGATGACTCATTGATATGAGTGACACAACAAGAGAGTCGTGTAATTGTCTTGGACCTAGATAAAGGGAGTAGATTTAACCCAGGGTTAGTAGAAGAGTTTGAGCAACAACAAAACCAAGATGATCATGATGGTGATGATGATGGACCCTGTTGATTCTACTTTTGGTGTTGCTTAGCACACTGCACAACCCTCCACAGAAAACACGTTTGATCACCATCAATGGGGTACATGAGGCTGAACTTATGAATGTACCAAGTCACAACATAGCCAGTCAGGGTCGGAACATCATGGATAGGCTAGCACTAGTTGTATTAAAGGGGGTGGAGCACTAGGACATTATGTGGCTAGCAGATAGTATGGATATATGGATATGACCAAAGACATTATACGGAGCATGCTGGGCCACATTCATCTTTGACTAATACTCCTAGTTAAAATATTGCATGTGTATATAGATATCCAGAATCAAATATGAATTATTCGTCATTATATATAGTCTCACCTGCAACAGTATGAGCATGAGCAACAATACCACCAGTATGGCTATGGTGGGCCTGGTGGCTATGACTATGGCCATGGGTCTTCATCTCGCACTAGTGGATACGGGGTCGGGGTTGGGGTCAACCAAGCAAATACCCAGTGGAGATCAATCATCCTCGGGTTTCATTGACCTAGTATTTCCCTCTAGCTCTGGTTATTATAGATATATGCAACACATTCCACAGTTGCAGCTAGATGACATCCTCGATGTGAAGGTCAAGCAACTACCAACAAATAAATTTTCAATCTAGTGGTGAGCGGTAAGGTTTTATTAAGGTAAGTATTTTTACACACATTCACATAGGTTGACTCTTCTTTACCCACGGACACTGCTCATTGATCATGCACTACTGAACTTGTGCTTAAAATAACTTTTTTGACTAACCATCAAGGTATATATGTACAATCAAGTTAAAAATGGAGTTAATCAAATAATACAAATTTTATTTCTTGAAAATGACAGTACATGACTAAAGTCTTTAGAATTTAGAGACTTTGGACCAATTCAATCTAATGTACGTGAGGTAGTTAATACACTGATATCGTAAAATGCCTTGCAAATGTCAAATATTTTGATATTATTACATTTACACTAATATATTTATTATTGATATTCAATAATTAGAAAATTAAATATAGGAGTTTTACAATCAATTCTACGTTGTCAAGTTCACAAAATCATTAGACAGGTTAGAAGAGCATTCTCACCAAAGAATGAAACGTTAAACCGTCATATATATATATATATATATATATATATATATATATATATATATATATATATATATATATAATCCTCTAAATATTTGGAAATTGGTCAGCTTATCATAGCAACTCTGTAAATCTACCTTTCAAAGAACAAACCACAAATTGTTGGGAGAAGGCTAGGAAGAAGGTGATGATGACTGATATACCGATATACATGCATGCCTCAATTTGAACCACCTAAGTTGTGGACCCCACTGATGATAGAGCATGTCAAAAGCATCATATTGATCACAAGCACCCTATCTACGGTATAGTGAATCCAATACATCATGTGTGCATGAAGCATACTATGCAAGTTGATCAATCCATTAGTTCTATCGCATGCATCAAAGATACTATGCTCGAGCGGATTTCTTCCTCTTACTAAATTACGAAGCAAAGCAGCAAAGGTCCACATTCAACCGGAAAAAAAAAAAAAAAAGATAATTGAAGATCGAGAGATCGAATTACGATCAGACATCAAAGATAATTGAAGATTTCTGTGGGGTGGGGGAAATCGCATTACCTGTTGGATGATCTTGCGTTTGTTGTGGCCGGCGGCGAGGTCATCGAGGCTGACGATCTTCTTGATGTTGATTTGCATGTCGCTGACCATCTTGACGTGGACATCGGCCTGGAGAAGAGCTCGAGAGATCTCCTTGAGGCATTCCTTGAGTACATTCTCGTCGATGATCGTCGCATTGTTCATCTGCTGCAGGGCGCGGGAGATGCTCCCGCCAAGCTCTGCCAACACCATCGTTAACCGGTCGGGAAGGACGGATCACAGCCCTTCTTCCTTCTGAAATCGGACGGAGGTGAGTTTCTAGGGTTAGGAGATTGAAGGTTTCTTGGCGGAGGGGATGAGGATTCCTTCGTGCGCAACTTCTCTGTTCTTCTATAACGCGCGGAGACGGTTAAAACGGTACGTCCAGCTCAGCATCTCTCCTCGACCGGAAGTTGGAACCTGGGACGGGACTCGATCGAGGACGCGTATTCCATACTGCACACTGCCAGTAGCGACTCGATACTGGACGGTTCTCTTTGGGCCCCACTTGATCTATGTTTTTATCCACGCCGTCCATCAATTTTATCAGATCATTTTACGGACAACATTCCAAAAATAAGTGATATCTATATATCTGATGGACCACAACACAGGAAACAGTAGTAATTGAACACCCACCATTAAAAACTTCTTGGGGCCATGAAAGTTTTGTATCAGTATGATATTTTCATTTTCTCTTCATCCATCTCTGTGTGACCTTATCAACAGGTTTGATGGCAAATAAACATTACAACGGGCCATTTAATGGTGGGCGTTCAATCACCACTGTTTTCATGTGGTGTAGCCTACGTAAGATTTGTATCTTTCTCATTTTTGGGACCGCATCCTAAAATGAGCTGAAAAAATGAATGGATGGTTTGGATGAAACACATATATCATGGTGGGTCCTACAGCGCACCGTCCATTAGATGGACCTCACTTTATTGAGAAAAACTAAAAATACATGCCGTATTTTTCTCTTTTCTCGCGTACGCATTATTTCATCTTTCACCGCCTTTGTTTTCTCTCCCGGGACGTGCGGAACGCGGAAGCGGATTGCATGGTGTATCACACCTAAGGTGGACAACGATCCGGGCCGGGCCGAGGAGCCCTAGTTTGTTTTTGGCTTGTTCTTGTGCCACCCTAGTTTGTGGATCCGCCCGGTTTGAGCTTCGGGCCGACCCATGTGGCTCGAGTTTGGTTTGCTCTAGAAAAATCTGATTCAAGCTGAGATTGGTTTGATAAAAAATTTCTAATGGGGCAAATTGAGTTGGAACATGTGGCGTCACTCTTTTTTTTCTTTAAATAGAAAAAAATTTTAGACGTCAGGAAAAATGAAAAACAATATAAAAGTATCTTACCATATGATGTTTAACATCCTCCAAAGGGAGAATGCAACAAGTACACAAGCATAATTTTACAAGTGCAAGGAAGCAATATGCATTCATGCATATGTATTATGTATTATCCATGTCATCATGTACATGTATTATCCATGTTGTCCATCCATTTTTACATATCATTTTAGGACATGATACCAAAATGGAATCATATCCAAAGCTCAAGTGGATCATACCACATGAAATAGTTTACTTACAATCTATGAGCCAAATCAAACTGAGCTTTGAGCCCAGCCACGCCGAGTCGGTACTACCCTAGTTTAAGATTGGTTTGTTTTTTCAAATGAGCTTGACTTCGAGGCTTGGTTTGGTTTAAACTTCTATTCGAATCAATTTTAGTTGAGTTTTTTCAAACCAATTCGAGCTGAGCTTTCGGGCTGGCTTGGCTTGTGCCATCGATCGGGGAGCAGATTGCCTGTGACCCCGGCACATAAGTATCTCTATGCTTGCAGCTGTGTGGGGTCCACAGAAATGTCCGTGACAAATCCATTACGTCTATCTATTTTTAAAGACAAAAATTGGACATAGGTATAAAAATCAGGCAAATCCAAAACTCAGGTGGTCTACACCAACAAAACAGTGGGAACACCAACGTCCACCGTTGAAACCATCCTGGAACTAACCATGATGTGTATATTCCATCCAAACCGTTTATAGAATTATTAACACCAAGATAAACTGTAGAAAAAAATATCATCCTGATGCAAAACTTTTGTAACCGCTAAGCGTTCAATACACACTGTTTCATATGGTATGGCCCACTTGAGTTTTGGATCTGCATGATTTATAGAATCCTGTCCCATCGTGGTCTTTCAAAAACTAATGGACAGAGTTGATTTGTCATGGACATCTCTATCGGCCTCCACACAACTCTGGGCACAAAGATATCTCTGTGTTAGGGGTCACAAGCAATCCACTCCCACCAAGCGTGGCGCGGATTAGGTACTACCCCTGCCTGTCCGGAGCTCGACACAGGCAGAGACTCCCATAGGACACCGTGGGGAAATCTGGATTGTCTGCTTTTATGGAGCAGGAAAATTCTACTTTTCGCCTCTTTGATGGGTCCAGCTCATCCTCAGAGCTCTCTGACTGTGTCAGGATGAGTTGAACCAATCAGTCAGGATGAGTTGGACCAATCACAGAGGCAGCAGCAGAGGTTCTCTACTCAATAAAAGCAAACGATCTGGATTCCCCGTGGGGCCACCGTAATGTATGGCTTTTATCTACACCATCCATCCATTTTTCCATATGATTTTAGATTATTATTATTCCAAAAAGAAGAAAGATCCAAGGCTCAAGTGGACCACACCACAGGAAGCAGCGGTGCTAAGGACGCCCACTATTGAAACCTTCCTAGAGCCGACCATGTTATTTATTTGCCATGATATGATCACATACACATGGATGAAGCAGAAAAACAAATATCATATTGATTCAAAACTTGTGTGGTCCCCAAGAATTTTTTAACGGTATGAATTTCATACCAAATGTGTGGTCCATTTAAGACTTGGATCTTCATTATTTTAGGATCATATTCTAAAATGTTTTGAAAAAAATGGAAGAACAATATGGATGAAATATATACATCACGGCGCCCCTTGGACCCAGGGGTTGTAGCTAATAGGTCATGGGTTCAATTACCCATTGTGAGCGTGTACTAACAGTGGAATGTGTCGTGTTTACTAACCAAAAAAACAAAAAAAAACAAAAAAGAGTACCCATTGTGGTGTGAGTGCAGGGGTGTGAGTGCGTGTAAAAAAATAATAATAATAAAATAACTTATTTGATGGTATCCAAACAAGTTGTTATAAATGTGCTAAGCACACTTCTTTAGTCACATGCCACATGACTTCAGGCTACCTGTCAATCAACGCTTTCATGCCATCACATTTATGATGGGAGGCGTATTACCAAAGGTTAAGAGATAAAAGATATGTTCGGATGTGAGTATATTTGTGTCATTATTGAGCTCACAGTGCATGGTTGTATTTTAAATGAGTTTTAAAATAAAATGTTTCAAAAATTCAAATTTCCTTCCATGTTTATTTTTGAAAAAATATTTAGTCTTTGTGTTTTTTTTTTGTTAGTCATGCAACGCACACACCTTGTTAGATGCACAACGCACCCAGTCAGTCACAAGATGCTCCCACCCATTGGTGGGGTTAGTGGGTTTCAAACCCCAGACCAGCAATTGAAACAGGCGTCTACCAGCTAGGCTAGTGGGTGATCCCTTTTTTGTGTTGCTCTTTAATCCCACGTTGAAAAGGAATAAATAAAAACTCAAGCTTATATAAGAAATGAATTTTGCATGGGGCTTGAGCCTATTCTTAGGGGGTATGTGAATTTGGTTCGATGGGGGATATGTCATTAGCCCGAATATACGTCGTTGACCACACATGCGTGCTTAGCTACGCTAGGCCAAGTTTGGGACTGAGAGTACACTCGCCTAAATGGTTTTGCTCCACGAGTATATTCGCACCATTTGATTTTTGCGCAAATTTCAAACTAGATACGTATCTATTTGAATGGTCGCTCCTATTAATTTAAACCCAAAGGACCTAACCCATTTGAAGCGGTGCTTCAAGTACCTAATCTTGGTCTATATATAGACCTACTCTCTAATCTGTTTTCATTCATTAAAAACAAAGTTCTCTCTTTTGTTATTCAAAATTCGTCTTTGATTTGCTGTTGTTTTGCCAACTGAGTTTGTAAACGAGTCAACTCACTTTGGGTTTAAAGATATGCATGCTGGTTTGAACCCGTGTACAACAAGTGTACCATTGGGACCGGGCAATAGTTGTTGTATCCTAGAGGCTAACTGTCCAAGAAATCATGTTGCATTTGGAATGCGGACTAAGGAGGACAGATTTGGTTTCAAGCCGAGTAACTCAGTCATGCCTCAACTCAAAACACATAAGTATTTCTTACTTTCTTTAATTTCATTTTAGTCATGCCTCAACTCAAAACACATAAGTATTTCTTACTTTTCTTTAATTTCATTTTAATCTTATTTCTGCTTTCGATTTTCATCTGCCAACATGTAGCAAGTGGCCGTATCATATTGGTCCACGTAGGTGTCTAAAAAAATGGGTATAAAGAGATTGGTGTAGTCATGGACATTCAGGATCATTATATTGCTGCCAAATAAGTGCATGAAAAAGGTTTCCATGCAATGAGAAACCATGAGCCGACAAGATCATTTCCAGCTGCTTAGGCTATCACTTACCATCGTTGTTGTAATCTAGGAGAGCGGATTAGCTGAGACCCCGAACTCACACAAGACGGCGTGGAACTTACCATGGGGCCCACCTTGATTTATCTATTTTGCATCCATACCGTCCATCCTTTTTTCAGATCATTTTAGTGCATGATCCCAAAAATTAAATAGATCCAATTATCAGGTTGATTGTACCATATGAAATAGTGGTGATTGACCATTAATAGGCTACAAAAGTTTTGCATCAATCTCTGATAATTGTTTTTTCTTCATGTAGGCTCTTGTGACCTTATCAACGGATTTGATAACAAATAAGCACCATGGAAACATTAAAGTGCGCCTACGAAGTTCTTAATGGTAGGGCGTTCACTCACCACTATTTCCTAGAGTATGGTCCACCTGAGATTTGAAGCTTCTTCATTTTTATTGTCTTTCCCCAAAAATGGGATCTGGTCGTTTATCCAATGGGCCTAGCTCGGCTATAAATAAATGGCTTAGACCCAGTTGGGCTTTCCCTGGATGCATTTTAAATGGGTCAGGTTGGGCCACAATAAGGTAACAGATTACTGGTCAGGTCAGAATTCTTATGCCACTTGCTAAAAGGGAGCCATCTCGATCCAACTTGTGAGCAAGGTAATCATTCTGGCAATATTAATGTAAAAAGAGGAATTATATGATAAACGGCACACTATGCACGCATTTTCAATTTAAAAAAAAAAAAAAAAAAAAAAAAAAAAAAAAAAAAAAAAAAGAGATAACATTGGTCGGTTAAGAGTCCCAACACGGATGGATAACACCACAATAATCTCCCAGATAGAAAAGATCCCTCAAAACAACAATAGAAGCGTTTTCAGTTGGAATGTGGGAAATCTCCATATACCATCAAAACATGTACCATGAAGTGCAATCACCGTCCTCTTTAACAGGTCACTTCATGGAACTGAAACCCGTGCACATTGCTATAAAAATGATAAATGATCATATACAACCTTGGTACAAGTTCTTTATTTTATTTTATCAGATCCATGCAAAATGTGGGCCAAGTTATAAAGATCACCACAGAGAAGCCTAGGAAGATTCATTCATTAGGCAGACTATGCCATTGAGATCATGTATAGCTGATGGTACGACACAATGAATGTGTGGGGCCTCCTGATGAGTGGATTGCTCCAATTTTTCCTCCAGGTCATCTTCTCATTACTCAAATGAGAACCACACAAAAGCGGCAAATAATACCGCTGAATGTTAAGTCAGCATACAAGGTTGTATGTGATAATTGCTCTACAAGAATTGTGAAGACATGAAGATCTCAATTAAGAAGAGTACAACCAACAGTCACATTCCAGTTGAAAACCCAAAATTCCTCCAGAATTCGGATCTGCCAAACAACCCCTCTTGACGTTTTTTAAGTTCCAAAACTTGATTCTTTGGGTGTACTTTTTCTCTCTTTTCTTTCTTATATAGTGGCCACCGGATGGCAAGATTGGCCTGATTTTTTGTTCATCAGTGCATCATGGTAGGACGTAGCCGTTGGAAGGGTTGGATGACATATACCATCTGTGTCCCCACAAAGCTTGGCATCACTGTCTAGAGAAAAATATATACAAAGATATTTGTCATAACACACCCCAAGAAGCACCTGCTTGGGAAGCCGACGCATTGTTTGCTGAAATCATAATTATTGAGGAATTTTATGGTCAAAACCCAAGAAAATATCAATAGTAGGATGAAGTTTCAGCAACGAATCAATAGGGTAAAACCTGTGACAGGCTAAAAGGGGGAGGTACATTGTTTGAAATCACTCCAAACTATAGCTTGCACAGTGTCTCACAAGTCTCAACACTGGGTACCAACCACATCTATTACTCCAATTGAAGGAAACAAGGGAGAATTTTATTTTTAAAAAAAGGCTCTCTAGTCCGAACGCAGCACATATAAGTAACATTTTACAACCATAGGCTTTTAATTCTCTAAAATTGTGAATCTAACATGTTGAGCAATGATTGATATTAAATAACTACAACTCTTAACTAAATAAGGAAAATGCTACTAAGGACCATTAATTTATTGGGGACAATCCAACCAATGAAATGTGCGACCATGTGCAACCCACAGTTCAGTCAACAGTCCAAACTTTTTGGTCTTGTGGGACCCAGAGGTTGTATGCGTAACATATGCGGCTCTGTGGATCACCCGTGGTCAGACCACTGACAAGACCCTGATTTGGTGATCCCTTTCAACAACCAGACAAGTATGGAATACTGTCTGGGTACCAGCAAAAATGCCCTTGTGATCTGGGATATGCCATTAAAATAGAAAACACGAGGCTCCCTATACCTAACAGGATGATCGAAGCTTGAGGTGATAACTCAGTACATAAATTGCCAGGATTTTTTATACCATAAAAACAGTGGCATTGCAACTAATGAACGTCCTAGCATACCACTGACCTGTATGCTGTTGATGCACACACAAGAGCTCATGCTTTCTTGACTGCTGATGACCCAGACAGGCAGGGAGATGGAATACTATCTCTCTCCTCCAAACATCCCCATCATGTCTTTCGAGCCCATTTGCTTCATCAAGTTTTGAAGGCCGCCCATGCCGCCTATTTGCTTGAGCATGTTTGGAGGAAGGACTTTGCTCATGTGTTGAGCATTCATATTCCGAGACAATGCACTCATTTCACCCTTCTTCGGAATCTTGAGCCCCTTCATCTTGCTCCAAATTTTGGCAAGGCGCTTGTACTCCTCCAACATCTCTGCCACTTCTTCCTTGGGACGACCCGCACCTCGGGCTATCCGCATGATCCGTGAGTCATTCATAAGCTTTGGGTTCGAGCTGTCCAACTCTGCAATGTTGTTAAAAGGGAATCAGACGAGAGTTATTTCTCTTCCAATGGAAATGAGTATGGAGAGCAAATACCAACGAGTAGATAACATGAACTGTAAAGCAAAGCATCAGATGAGAACATGATGGAAAGCACCCAGTAGCACTTTATAAATCATTTATCAAACTACCATCCATTTAACACCTTGCTTTCTCCATAGGTGTAGACTAGGAGGGCCATGTGATGGGCAGCATGAAGATGTGTATCATCTACACCTCATCCCAATTAACTGGGGTCGGCTTCATGAATCCTATTACGCCATCCCACTCTATCAAGGGCCAGACACACAAATAATTACATAATTTTCATTATTTAGTAGTTGGCTGTCAGACGGTTGGTTAGGTTGTTGACACCTAAGTATGGGTTAGTTGGGTAGTTAGGATTCTAGGGTGGTTAAGAGAGTTCCTGCTGACATTGGTATAAAAACTGGCTTTTTGCAATTTTACTTAGTTTTTTAGATTATAAGTGAAATTGATAGAATTGAGGGTGTCTGGTAGTGAAATCACAATCCAAACCCCTCATTTCCCCCAATTTCCCCCCTCTTCTTCCTTTCCTTGCAAGCAAAACTCCTCCAGGTTTCCATCAATAGATACACCAGATTCGGGGTTTTGTCAATAGTTCGTAGCAAATTTATTGAAAGAGAGAGAGTGGACAACAATAATCATCACCATCCTAGCATTTCTCCCAGCGATGATACTCCAAATCTCTCCACAATTGCCACTCCATCTAAGACCCTCTCTTGATCTCAAATCTCTTCACAATTATAATTCCCTGCATCTCAAATTTCTTCCATATACCATTTAAGGACATTAGCATGACCAAAAGGAGGCTATCACATTAACAATTTATTTGGGGATACTGATGTATAGGAAAGAGACAAGAACCATCAAAATATAATTTTTAGGAAAATGCTATAGACAACCACTTTGACTACTAAGTGCACCCATCCATCCTACTTGAGGTTATGCAATTGTGCAAATTTCATCATAGTGAAAAGGATGGTTGTATTTAACAGCAAGAGTGGGTCTAGATAGTGGGTCCCCTGTTCTTATACATTGAAAATATAAAACTAAATAAATAAATAACATAATTAATCTTCCGAAAAAGGCTGAAACAAATAAAAGAGAATATTAACGTACAAGCATGGCATTAATCCTCAAATATAATTTAAAAAAATATGTATATATACAAGCATGGCATAATATGCACAAAAAACACAATTCTAACTAGCATTTACCTTCATTTGTCATGGAATCCATAATAGTCATGAAACGCTTGATCCTTGCTTGACTTTCCTTCTCACGACCCTTTGGCATCAATTCTTGACCAAAGCCAGGAATCATAGAGAAAACCTACATGGCAACAGAAGTTAAGTCTACTTTGAGTATTCATGCATCCTTTGCAACTGAGAATCAATAAAAGGTAGAAGCTAAAATGTACCGGTTGCAAAAATATTTAGGCATCTAGCTCAACTAAAGGTGTGACCAACTCAAATGGACTACTGGGCGGTACATAATTGTCACAAGGTGAGAAGTTAATGTGGAGAAAGGGAGAGAAGATTCTAAAGAAGAGAAAAATCGCCACTATGAGGAAAAAGAGAGATTTTACTCTATAGATAATCACCCAATTCAAGGGCCAAGGAGCAATGCTCTATCAAAACACAAGTTTCTCAGTATAATGAGGATTAGATAATGAAATTCGTTTTCCCCCTGGCAACTTCTATAGAACCACCAAAAAGACTCATTTACATTACTCTAGTCCACAAGAAGCATGCTAATTCAATACCTACCTCGGGACCACATTAAATTGGACCAAAAGCATACAAATTTAATGAAAAATGGACCCAGAGTCCCACAAAGTCTACCACTAATACAGTTCCCAACCAAACACCCTCTTTCCCAAAAATCTTTTCCCTAGCGTGCCCAGGAAATTGCTCAAGTCCACTTGGAATCTTGAATGTTTCCACCCACATGTCATTGTCAAGTCACACACATTGGGCCCCACCATATCTTTGCACGCGTCGCCCACTAGTAGCAAAGGTGCGCCCCCCACTATATGTGCTACATCAAAGGTTTTGGAAAGAGAAAATTCATCTTCTCATTAGGGAAATCCACCAAAATAAGAAATTAATTTAACAGAATAATAACCCTATATAAACATTTTTACGAGTAACTAACGAAATTTTATTAAAAGGTTAATGACATAGTAGAGCATGAGAACCATAACATGGTAGAGAACCAATTAGAGAGGAGCAAGTGGCATCTAAATCACTTTCCAAATTATTTTTTTGTTCAGTTTTCTTTTTCTTAAAGGTGCTTCTAAGATGAGCATGCCATACTCAGATTGGTATGGCTACATAATTATGATTCAACGTGGTAGTATCAATTCCATTATTAAGAAAGAAAAGGGGAATTTTTTTTCACAGTAGGGGCCTAGAGTTCATAATCCAAGGAGATTACCCCCAAGAACCTGCCTTCACTACTGCATCCTCAACAACATTGGCATCTCCACCTACGTTTTTAAGTGATATATTTAATTGAGAAAATTGATCAAGGATTTCATCACATATGAATGCAAGATTCCAAAGAGCCAATTCCACATTCTTTGCCCATACAGTTACATTCTTCGAATCACCTTTAACAATAAGCCTTTCAGAGAAATGAGTAGAGAAAATCCTAAGCTCCTCTCTTAAAGCTGCTTTTGCTTCTGCCTCATTTGCTTTCTCCCACCCCATTGGACCAGATATTCCACAGCTCCAGAATACCACGGGTCTCCGAATGACAAGCCATCAAGATTAAATTTCCAACAAAACATTGGACGACTTCCATTTTCTCCTCTAGGGATGGTAAATGGATCGCTACCAATTATCACATTCCAATTCTCCACCTCTTTTATTTTTTTGGGAAAGCAAGCAAGGAATGCTCTCTTATTAAAGGGTTTCTTTTATCAGTGCCTAAAGCATAAAGTTAAAAATGATTAAAGAAAAACTTACCAAAAAAGCCTGAACAGCCACTATCACAAGCAACAACATAAGGGTGAAATACCAGAAAAAGGTTAAGATAACAAACCTGGCCAATAGGACCCATTTTGAGTATGTTTTGGAATTGCTCATACATTATCCGTAAAGTAAAGTTCCCTTCAGAAAGTTTTTGTAGAAGCTCCGGTTGTTGATCCATAGGCACAACTTCATGAATTTTGTCCATAAATCCAGACCAGTCACCCATGCCTAATTAAAAAAAAATGTGAAAAGTAAATATTCAAAATAAACAAAGCATATGAATAATCTTTCAAGATCATGAAGACCTAAAAGACGCATACAGAGGGGGCATGGGTGACTATTAAAAAAAATGCCGTGATAAAAATCAGGCCAATTAGCAGATCACCTAAAAGACGGCTGACAAAGGGTTTAACATCGAAAACCTCAAACTCATCCATGTGTTCTCCAGTACCAATGAATATAACTGGACTCTTCGTCGCAGCAACACTGCAGATACAAATAAATTTTATTTTAAAGTTTGGCACCAATAAGAGGGTAATTAGGATCCTAACACAATAAAACCAAACATTAAAGCAGAAATATACAATTGGTGATGCGTACAAGGTCAGCAGCTCAGTGCCAAACAAAAAATAGAGTAAACAACTAGTAGTAAATACCAATGACAGAAAAGAAAAAGAGAAAAAAAATCTTTTATCAAGAAAACAAATGGCCACTCCACAAGAGAGATTTTGGTTCATATGGTGAGATTGTGTAGTGATTTCCAAAACTAGATATTCCAAGAAACCAGGGGTATCAATGAAAGATCAGAAGTTTCTTATCTGATTCTAGTGCAAATGTTTTGCGAAGACCCCAAAGTATTAGGTAAATAAAATATCAAAAACATGTGAGAATAAACCCTTCCATACAAAATACCTACTGACGTGATATCAAAGGTGCATGAGACTAAATCCTTCAAAATACTTGCTGATGTTATGTCGTGGACACAATGTACAATAATAGTAGATTCTACTATTTTGAATCTTCAAAAAAAAAAGTGTCTATTAACTTTAACTTACAACATAAACACAATACACATCAATGCACTACTGACACATCAATCATGTCTACCAAGTCAAGCAATCTGTGCAACAGCATGGCCTACAAAGCAAACCAGTAAATCTTGAGACACTTATAAGGAGAACATTGTCCCATTAAGATTGATCATCCATTTCAACGCATCAACATCTCCAATCTGATGCATATACCCATGTTGATACATGGAGAGGTGTGCTTACTGAGTGGCGCTCTTACCTGATGGACCATTATTGCCTAATAATTCCAAGTCCCCTACTCACTATATGTACTCTCTTCTTTTTTTTTTTTTTTTTTTTTTAAACAATGATGATATTTCATTAAAAAAGCAGCAGCCTAAATTTACAAATGTACAAAAAATACAACTCAAGCAACAAAAACAACTACCCAACCAATTTGTAGATGAAGTTGAGAATTCTACGCTTCTGCTTACTTCTTTACATTAAGAATCGCCCTTCTGAATACATCTATCACTCTACCCTTTTTATCTCTGAAGCATCACTCATTTCTTTCCCACCATAAAACCACTAACAAACTCAATCTCCACATCCTTTTCCCCGATTTCCCCATCCCCCCACCATGCCAAGAGAGAAGAAATTCCTCTTTTGAGCTCGAAAACACCCACAAAGCCCCAGAAAATAACTCCACACCTCCCTTGTGAAGGATCGATGAATAAAAAGGTGATCCACGGTTTCCGCATCTTTGAAGTACATCAAACAATCATTTGGGAGGATCATCTTCCTCTTGTAAAGGTTATCGATTGTTAACACATTATTCCTTCCTACAAGCCAACCAAAAGCCGCCACCTTCAAAGAAGCACCATAACACCAGAGTAAGGACGTAGGAGATATCTCATCATTTCCTTTACTTTCACTCAAAAACCAATAAAGAGACCTGACTGAGAATGAACAAGACTTTCCTTTTAACCATTTCATGGAATCAGTATTTGATAACACCGGAGAAACCTTCACTAATAGATGTTTAAGTTGAACCAGTTCTTCGATCTCCTCATCAGCAAGATTTCTTCTACAAAGAGGGGCCCAAGTTACTACATCACCCCTAATTGAAAAAAAATAATTGCTCACCTTCATCCCCTCTTCGCTAGCTAGCCCTGCTAATGTTAGAAACCTTTCACACAACTTCAAATCTCCTACCCACCTATCCTTCCAAAATCTAATACTTTTACAGTCCCCCACATTAAAACCTATACCCTTCCACACATCTTCAGGGACGCCACCAATTTTCACAAATAAGAAAATCGATACAATGAGGATGCCATAGTCTACCACCCCCCTTCCTCTACCCCATAATTTCTTGATATCACCTCCCTCCATTTATATCCCCTCTTTGACCCAAACCTCCATAGCCATTTCCCCAATAATGATAGATTCATCTCCTCTAACTTCCTAAAACCCACACCACCTCCTTGTTCCATCAGCTTACATACCTCATCCCACTTCAAAAGATGCAACTTTTGTCTCTCTTCAGACCTTGCCATAGGAAATCCATCCTTTGTCATTCCAAAGCATTTAGAATAGATTGTGGGCATTTAAAGAGTGACATAAAGTGGACCAAAAGATTTGACATAGAAGCTTTCATCAATACCATTCTCCCGCCCATTGATAAGTACCTAGATTTCCACTTGGACATCTTCTTTTCACATCGTTCAACAACTTTGTCCCACATGTGTTTCACCGGTTTCCCTATACATAATGGTAAGCCAGTTGTCGGAAAGGAAGCTTTCCGACTTCCGAACACCTACACAAAAGTCCAAACTTCTTCTTTTGAAATGCCTACCCCTAAAATATCACTTTTGGAGATGTTCACCTTCAAACCAAAGACCACCTCAAAGTTGACTATGATTGAGTGAAGATTTTGCATGAAGAAAGCATCTGCCTTGCACAATAAGAGTGCATTGTCCGCATGTGAAATCTAAAAGTTCGTGTTGTCCACCCCAAAGCATTTAATCAAACAAATCTATACACCTCTATCAATCATTTTACAAAAAGCCTCCATTACTGCGACGAATAGGAATGGAGATAAGAGGATCGCCTTGACATAGCCTTCGGGAAGCGACAAAAATCCCCTTCGGCGAGCTATTCACCAAAACCAAAAACTTTGCCAATATCACGCATTTTTTTATTATCTAAAAACACCATTTAGGCCCACATCTCAGCCTGCCCAACATATAATCGAAAACGCCCAATTGGCATGATCATATGCCTTTTTCAATATCCAGCTTGCAAACTAGGCCTTTCTCCCCTTTTTAATAAAAAGAGTCAACGCATCCATTAGCCAATGAAGAGCAGTAAAGAATCTGTCTACCAAAAGCCCCTTGAGACTCCAAGATAACATCTCCCAGTACCTTTCAAAATCTGGATGCCAAAATCTTTGCTAAAATCTTATATGGACCACCTAACAAACTAATAGGATGGAAATCTTTCAAACCTTCATCTCCTTCCATTTTGGTAATCATCACTATAAAGGTAGCCCCTAATTCAGTCGTTATTAAGCCTTTATCATGAAATTCCTGCATGAAGCCTAACAGATGCCCAAAATTTCTAATAAAATGCCAAAGGAAATCCATCTAGCCCTGGTGCTTTATCACTGCCCAACTTTGCCACTGCTTTCTTAATTTCTTTGAAAAAAAGCATGTTCCAACGAATATGCCGCTTCTAACGAAATTGATTCGAAATGCAACTCGTCAAGGGTTAGCCTATGTTCCCTACCTTTAGACAAAAGTTCTTTGTAGAATTTAACTATGGTTTCACATACCTTTGACTTCCCCTCAATCCTTTCCTCATCCACTGATAACGATGTGATCTTAGTTGCAAGCACTCTAGCATTAGCAATCGCATGAAAGAACTTCATATTTTTGTCCCCTGCTCTCAACCAGGTTGCCCTCAACCTTTGTTGCCATTTAATCTCTTCCTCTCACAATCTAGCATTATATTTTGCACTATGCACCTCCCTCCCTATGCACCTCCCTATGCAAAATACCCTTCACATCACCCACCTATGCACCTCCCTCCCTGCTATTTCCTCCTCCGATAGGTCCTCCGATTCTTTAGAATCTAGCCTTTAAATCTCTAGGTGGAACTTGGACCTTTCCTCCTCTAGGCCATTTAGGAGCTCCTTTTCCACTCCCCTATTTTTTTCTTCAACGGCTTTAATTTTTTAAGGAGGAAAAAACCGGCGCCCCCTTGAATTGAAAAGGACGACCACCACTCCGCTATATTTTTCCCAAAACCTTGGACCTCTAACCAGGCTAGCTCAAAACTAAAGGGTGGCGGACCTCAATCCTCCTCATCCACCTCTAGAAGAACCGGACAATGATCCGAAAAAGGTCTGGGCAATCCGCATTGGTGGATCAACAAATATTTCTCTGCCCATTCTGGTGAGATAGGAATCTATCTAACGTCTGGACTTTATTGGTGACACTGCCCATTTGACCATGCGAATTTAGCACCTCCCATTGGTAGGTCTATCATCTCATTCTTCAATATCCAATTGGACAAGTTTTTCATACTCCTTAAAATCCGACCCCACTTGATTTTTCATGTAGAACTATGACTACGTTATAGCCACCTCCCACACACCATAGAACATCCCACTTGCTTCCATAAATCCAATTCTACTCAAAACTCGCCGCGGTGTTTCAGTTTGCACTTGTAAACTGCTAAGAAACATCATCTGAAACCAGACCCCCTCTCTTTCAACACCACTGACACCGAGAAATTTCCTACCCAACCGTCCTCTTTACTCCAAATCGCTGAATTCCAAATTACTAAGATACCTCCCACTGGCCCTATCGCATCCGCTGCTAACCATTCTTTTTGCTGGCCCCACCAAATCGAATCTATCAGCCCTTGTTCTACTTCCTTCATCTTGGTTTCCTGGATCACTGCCAACTGTATTTTGTACCTCTTACACATCTTTGAATTACCCTCTTTTTTGTGCACAACCCAAACCCCTCACATTCCAATACTTACTTTCTCATTACTCGTCTGTATTAACAAAGCTACCTATTTCTGTTCAAGTATTGCCCTAGCTGTCTTTCTTACCTTGTTTGTGTGCTTTGGTCTCTTTTAGTGCTAGTGGTATTGCAAGTAGAAGACTATCTAGTACCTTAAAGTTTAACGAATAACATGATGAAGGTTTAGCCTGCGACTGAAGGCTCAGAAACATCAAACCAATTTAGTGAGCCTTAGATGTGATGCAAATTGCAAGATCAAGTTTTTTCCTAGCACTCGGCTCTTTTTATGAGCTGATATCTAGCTAAATTTTGACTCTGACTTGGCCAAGTCATCGTCGTCGTCATCACCATCTGAGCTCATCATCATCATCCCATCCTAACTAACTAGGGACAGCTACATGAATCCTGTTCCACTATTTAAATATCAATGATCCATTATCCTCAGTTAAATAATGGGTCATCAAATCTTTTCTTACTACCTCCGCCCACATTCTTTTGGACCTTCCCCTTGCCCTTTTATAGCTTTCAACTTGAACCAACTCACTCCTAACTGGTGCAGTTCCTAGGCTCCAATGCCACATGGACCAAACCATCTGAGTCTACTTTCCATCATCTCAACATCCTCATTTCAGACCCGAGCATGCCGATGCACTCTTTAGTGCCATTCTTAAGATCAACTAAACAATGAAATACGTTTAAAATCCATGGGAACATTTACTGACTATAATAAAGCAACAAGGAAAAGACAGGAGTCCAACCAGATGCAACAAGTATTGGGAAAGAAGAAAAAAGAGTGACTAAGCACATAAAACAACACTTACGCGCTAAGTGCACCACCTCCTTTTGCATGACCATCCATTTTAGTAACAATCACAGCACCAACCGCAACACTTTGTTTAAAAGCTTGAGCTTGGTCAAATGCTGCTTGGCCAATACTGCTATCCATAACGAATATAACAAGATCTGGTTTCTAAAACATCAAGGAACTAAAATTAGATAAATAGCACAGGTTGGCAACCAACATAAATGGATAAGCGCAATAGACCTAGGATAAGAAAATGAATACCGTTGCTTCAGACACTTGGCGCATTTCTTCAAACAGAGCAGCTTCCTGTTTGTGGCGTCCACTTGTGTCTACAATTATCAGATCACAATTTTCCTTCTTAAACCGTTCTACACCTTCCGCTGCAATTTTTACAGGGTCCGACTCCATATAGCTGTGGGTACAGCACAGATGATTTGTTATGTGAAAATGTTGGGGAAAGCACAGAATGTAACAAGCAGTGTTATGCAGACATAAACATATTTTATCTGACCAAAAGACAAGCAGCACTGGCAGAATTAACAAATTTGGAACTAATGTGCACATTTCCAGATTTATTTATTTTTTTAAAGGATTTTTTTCCCAGAGATACTGTACTTACATACATTGCAATCACTGAAGGTACACGTGTACAAACATGCACTGATGCACATGGATTATAGTTTTGCTGCATCCTGCCCTCCATATCCTCATTGGAAGTCAGTGCACCTTGTACTCAAGTAAGAATGAATTTCTACCAACTAGTGGTGAGATTTTGAATGGCACAGCAACATCATAAGTCCACATACTTTTGACAGAGGAGACCCCTTAATTTTTATCATTGACCTTAGATTGCTGGACAAAACAACAAGGTCATTCATTTGCCAGTTTATGGAAAGAGAGTGAAATAGCTTAGTATGAGTGTGTCACTTGACTCACTTCACAGACTATGAACTTTATACTAAGTGCAAAGAGTAATGTCCTTGCATGAGATTCAGGAGATTCTTCAGTTATTCTATGTAGTCCAGCTTTCAGAATAACATCTGCATGAAATGTGCATTCAGTACCGAAGTTGAAAAATATTCTGCATGAAACATACCATTCCTTGATTTCAATAAATACAAGTAAACAGTGATCACCTGATCAAAAACTAGAAATAAACACTGGGCGCCAGGAAACATGTAATGGAGAGAAGATGCAAAAGAGAAGTAGGTGACCTCAAGCTGAAATGCTGAGGGAAATTAAATTGACCAGCCATCGATGCCATATACGGTGTTATAACTTCCACTTTAATAACCTCAAAAGAGGAGATACATATGGACATTAAAACATCCCTATGCAAATAAATGTAAAAGGAACCTAACTGTATGCAGGTTCCATTACAGAAGAAATAATCTTTCATTTTTCTAGCCATTAGCCATGCTCCCACAACAGTAAGAGTACCAGCAAAACTACATAAAGAAAAAGTTCACCTAGAACTACATATACAAACAAGCAGCTGGCACAGGGTAGCAGGCTGCTCAAATGGTTCAACCAGCACTATCTAACCACCTCGCACATATTGGTTACACTGCAGAAGCAGATAAGAGCTCCATATGTAAGGAACTGGCCCAGATAAGATCTGGACATTATACCTTCCATATGGATGATTAGAGTCAACAATATTATATTAGTAGTTGACTTCACACCTCTCTCAAACTTCTAGAAAACAATACAGAATGGAAATTAACACGAATAAGGAATGGCCCAGATAAGATCTGGACATTATACCTCCCATAAAAAGGAATCTTAGCTTTAGTCGCATTCTGCTTCAATTGATCAAAAGCTCCAGCTCTGAATGTATCTGCACAGACTAGAGCTGGTTTCCATCCCTTTTTCTGATGATAATATGCATACTTTGTGCACGTTGTGGTTTTCCCAGAACCTGGATGTTTAATAGAAAACCAAAGCAAGCAACAGTCAAGGACAGTAAAAGAACAAACAACCCTCCATGAAGGATACACACATTAAAAAAAAAAAATAAAAAAAAAATTATATGTTCTTCTATGATGGTAAATGATCACATAGAATCACTCTCAAGGGTTCGTTTGCATGCAGGGCGATACTTATCAAATTGGATAGGATAATCCCACACATTTCATTTTTAGCAAGAGAGAAAAGGATGGAAAAACTTGAAAGGGGGCTTGTCCAACTATATCATTTTCATAACGTTCCAAACTAAAAAGTTGGGATTCTCCAGTATTCCAAACAGGCAATACACCATTAACTAAATCTCAGAAAGTGCAAACCCAGAATCTATGCAAAACATCTTCAAGCCAAGCAGCACAACCAACTTACCATTCAATGAATCAGTGCCCAGATACCCGCTACTTAACTAGATCATATACAATATAAAGATAGCCTAAGCCCAAACTAGCAACATGAATATTCAACTGGCTGAAGCAACATACCCTGTAGACCGACAAACATCACTACACTAGTTTTCCCTTTCTTCGGTGTGAATGAGGGCTTCCCAGGATCTAACATTTTGCAGAGCTCATTGAATATTGCCTGAAAACAAAGAAGAAACCTTATTAATGAAACGATAATATTATAGTTGACAAGAAGTGCACAATGCTGACTGATACATCTGTATGGTAACAGAAAATGAATGAGAGGGAAATCCATGAATTGTGTTCTTAACAGCAGTTAGGTTGTCCTAATCAGGCAAGGGACTTCGAAAGGCATACATGCTTTGCCAATTAAAAAGCAGGAGTAGAGTATGATGACAGCTGACCACCATTTTTCAAGTTGTGGTGTCTTGACCACCATACATGCGCCACATATGTAGGGCCATCTAACCCGTTCAAATCATGGGCCCAATTCTTAATGGAGCACTATCTGAAATCCGCACTGATTGACTGACCTCAACCATCTAACTTCACTCGTTGAACATATCATTATTTAACTATCCATGTGACAGCAACCAATAGGATGCATGGAATCATCTAATCAATGTGATTTTCCAGCTATGCTCCATCTGCAACGGGTCCTATGATGTTCATGGCCAGAATGATCTCCGAAATATATATTCTTTTCTAGTTTTGAACATGTAATTGATGGTTTAATGGGCCATTCTTTGGTAACAATGCCATCTCGAGCTGCCTGATATTACTAACATGAAACCGACTCTAAAAATATCTAATATCAAACATGAGTAATGATGAATTGATGACATAATTATAGGTCCTTTATGCAAGCACTATTTAAGCACCAAACACAATTCAAGCATGATTTGGTGGATTAGGGCCTATCATATATAAGTACTACAAAACAAAGATGGGGAAAAAAAAAAAGTGATAGTTTACCCCTTCAGATATTTCCCAAATATGGGCCACTTTGCTTCAGTTCATTGAATCCCACTTTATTTTGTGTTTTGATCCTCTAGATAATCCCACATCTAGTTTTAACTTGGTTTCTAAACTTCCTTCATGTTTGACATGAATAAAGAAGTGGAAAATGAAAGAAAATTTGAAATAATTTGTTTTTTCAAATGGGCCCCCCCTTATGGCCGTATCAGTCTATAGCAGCACATTGGCCCCACAACGGTGCCGATACGCCCTATAGGGCCCATTCTTTTCATAACGGATTGATTCATCCCCGTATCACATAACGGGAGGGTCCTTTTCCTTTACAAAACTGCCTTTACAGCCATAATGTGACCATTTTTCAATACCATGATCTATAAATCTCTCTCTCAAAACAAAAACAAAAAAACACGTAGACTAAATTCAAAAGGAAATTAGGGGCTTTCCAAGAGTATAAGTGTCAACCAGACACCCTGCTGCCTCTATAAGAGATCTACTTCTTAAGCCACATTCCACTACTCCACTACAGTCAAGAAAAAAAACCATGCTTTAGCAACTGTCCGACAAAGATTAAACTGCATTCACGGTACCTAACCACCCATCCATGGTTGAAACCTACCAGCACCTCTCCATGTTGCCTTCTCTCATCTTTTTGCTAGAAACTTTGTAGTTTCCATACAAAAGTTGCCACCTTGGGAGGAGTACCATAGAACCAAAAAACATGGAAGAATTGATTCCTACTTGGATCCACCAACCTTGTAAGCATTGAGTTCAATGATTTAACTGTAAATTTACTGGATGGAGAAGCAGCTCAAATCAAGGTACCCTGAGAGCCCAATGAAGGACCTAGCAGATGTAGATGCTCCAGAAGCCTAGCATAGTCCATGGCCTCCTCATCGGAGAGGTCCCTACAACATGGAGGGCACCACACCCCACTACCAGCAATGGAGGAAAAACAAGAAGCCACTAACATGTATCTAATCGGAGATACAGATGCCAAATATGAGAATTCCACCGCTAATGACCTTTCACCACACCACAGGTCCTCCCAAAATCAGATTCAGGAGCCATCTCCAAGGGAGAAAGACACACCGGCTTTGATCAAATGCACTACTGATATGATGGCCTTCCAAATCCCAAAGGCTCGACAATGCAAGGACGTCTTAATCTCCCAACCACCCTCTTGGACACCATACTTGGACGCCACTAATTCCCTCCAGAGTTTGCCTTCTTCAGTTCCAAATCTCCATTGCCATCTACCTAGGAGAGCCACATTCATAGACCCTAGATCTCTAATACCTGCACCTCTGTCTGCTAGTGGCTTATGCACTTCTTGCCACTTAAGGAGGTGGAATTTGTGCTTGACTTCAGCTCCTTGCCATAGGAATTCCCTTCACAATTTTTCTAGAGCATCCAACAATGACTTTGGGCATTTGTACAAAGACATGAAATATAAAGGGAGATTAAAGACGATTGATTCAGTGATTTGATAAGACTAATGTGACCTGCCATGGGTAGATGTCTGCTTTTCCACCTAAAAAGTATCCTCTCAAATCTTTCGATCACTCTACTCCACAAATGTTTACGTGGCTTGCCCAAACACAATGGTAGTCCCCAATAAGTGGATGGAAAAGAACCTACCCTGCATCTGAAGACTTCCGCATACATGGATACCTCCTCCTTGAAAAGCATAATTCCTAGCATCTCACTCTTTTTAACATTAATCTTTTAAACCCGAGACCTCTTCAAAACATCCCAGTATCTTCCTAAGGTTGCCCACCATAGACACAACCCCCCCCCCCCTAGAATCCAAATATAAGACCCACCTCTTGCCCTCTAGGTAACACATTCTGCTTAAAGCCTCTGTAACGACAATAAAGAAGAAGGGTGAAAACAGGTCCTTGCCTTAAGCCCCACAATGCTCAAAAAAAAACATTTTGGAGAGCCATTGACCGAAACTGAAAAAGAAGCTGATGATAAACATTCATACATCCAACAGATCCATTTACTACCTTAACCCAACATATACTAAAGAAACTTCCAATCAACGTGGTCATACGCCTCAATGTGCATTGTAACGGCCATTACAACCCCTTATAAGAATTTGTTTCTGGACCATTACAGGGCCATTACACCCTTTTTCTGTAATGGTTGTTTTGACCCCATAACACGCAACAGTTATGACTATTACCATTACGTATCAGCCGATACATAACCGTTTCTACACACCTTGGTTTTGGCCCCCCAACCATCCTCATCAACTTCCAGTAACATGGGTCAATGATCTTAAGTTGATCTAGGCAGGCCGCAAGAAGAAACCCATTGCCCCCCCCCAAAAAAAAAAAAAAAACTTCCAATCAACGTGGTCATACGCGTTTCAATACGCGCCATAACGACGATTACAGCCCCTTTAAGGCCCTTTTGTTCTCTAATGGCTGTTTTGGCCCCATACTGCGTAACGGTTATAACCGCTACCACTACGTATCAGCCTGTTACAACCGATACGTAACTGTTTCTGCACACCTTGGTTTTGGCCCCCAACCATCCTCATCAACTTCCAGTAACACGGTCACTGATCTTAAGTTGATCTAGGCAGCCAAATTGAAATGTCAATCATTACATTTTGCCACACCCATTCCTCAAACCCTTTGATGCTTCTGGTGACCTAACCTCTTGACAACTTCTCGTGCACGAATCTGATGATGTCGAAGTCACCCTCAATGCACCAGGGGAGATTAAATATAGCCCGCACCTAGTTCAGTCCTGCCCAAAAGAGATGTCTACAAATCGAGAAACGTGGACCTTAGACTGATGTGAAAAACCACCTGAACTGAGAGGATGTTTTTGTGGCCCAATAATTTAAAGGACGTTTCTTTATGATGCATAGTCAAATACTTAAGAAAAAAATTGCTGAAAGTTGTCATTTTCAAAATGTCCATTTCTGCAATCATCATCATTCATCTTCATCGTTGCCGTCGTCATCAAACAAACAAACAATCATGCCTATCTAAGACCCTGTCAGCAACATGTGAAAAAGTCCTCATCTCCCTTTCTACACCTCGATTCAACTCCTTTTAGACCTTACCCTTGTCCTCATTTTAAGCCGTTCTAATCAAAATTCCCCTCCTCTAAGGGCCATCCCTGTTTTCTTATGGCATATGACTAAACCATATCAATCTACTCACCATTTATCTCCTAATGGGACTAACACGCTGCTGTGAATGATCACATTCTTGATTCAATCCCTCATAGTCTTCCCATATATCTATCCCAACGTCCTCATCTCTGCAACATTCATTCTTTGCTAATGTTGCCTTCCTAATTATCCAACACCTGGCTCCATGCAGCAAGAGGCAGTCGAATGGTAATCTTATAAAACTTTCTTGCCCTTCATTGGCATGCAACAATCACATAACACTCTAGGATCACATCTCTACTTCATCCACCCAACTTTAACTCTATTAGAATATCCTCAGTAGTTTCTCCATCCTTTTTTTTTTACATAGCCAAGGTGACAAAAACATCACTTCGAGGAATCTTCTAAGCCATTGATTTTAACTAAAGCCCCCCCCCCTATATAATTGAAGCCAAGGTATTGTCAATACTTTGTCTCTGTCCTGCTAATTTTAGAACCTCTAGGCTTCAAAGCCTCCACTAACCTCTATGTTAAATTCACCCAATCTATAGACTTATCACTAGCACCACATCATCCACAAACCAAAACACTCCAAGGAAACTTTTTACTAACCAACCGGTTACTTCATCCCTAACAAGTACAAAATTATGGGGTTAAAGCTGATCCTAATGAAGACCCCGCCACTATAAGGAACACATATCTCAGCATAACCCACTTTACTCTTGTAAGAACACCCAGTGTCTTTAATGACTGATATATATCTTTCGGCACCTTATTTCCTCCTCAACACACACCACATATCCACCTTGGGTACTCTACCATATGCTTTCTCCAATCTATAAAAACCATGCATGAATTTTTCCTCCTCTTAGACCTTCCAATCAATTGCCTAAGCGAGAGAACATGCTCAAACTTTTATCTCCCTATCATGAAGCTAAACTGATTCTCTGAAATCCTTGAGTGTCTTGTCTTAGGCACCGTCAGTCGTCATTGTCATCACCATCATCATCATAGCTCTGTCCCAACTATTTGGGGCTGAGGAATAATTTCACTGGAAGCTTGGCAAAAGTTTCACAGTTGACTGCCCACCTAACACCAACTCTCCTTTTTCGCATAACCTGACAACCAACAGGTGCAATTGCTACCAGGTGGAATTAGACCATTTTTCAGAAAAGGCAAACATTAGCCCATTTCATGACTGGTGAGAAGTTGAGCCATACACGGTGCGCACGTGTTGGTGGATGTGACATACATCATCTAGGCTTTATCCCAATTAATTGGGACTGGATACACAAATCCTGTTCCGCCATTCTGGTAAAGGTATTGTCAGGAGGTGAAACGCATCTGTGTCTAAATTAAGAGTCCCTTCATGATGTTTTTGGGTAAAATATAATGGGTTAGGATTGTCTTTTCATGGTTATTCCTTGGGCCATGCACCATCTGCAATGTGGATGTGACCATCACGTGTGCATGTGGCATTCAAGTTGATCAATCCATTAGTTCTATCGCATGCATCAATCCAGATCATTCAAATTGAGGGGCTAATGAACATCAACACAAAATTATTAGGTTGTCCCATTATCCTCATCTTTATTTCTTTCTGTCCTCTTTTCTGTTTTTTCTTTGGCCCCAGGCATGGCACAGGGATTACTACTCAAATATACTACGCTGAAGCGGATTCTTCCTTCTATTATTTAAGAAGCAAAACAGCAAAGGTCTACATTCAAATGAAAAAAAAAAATCCCTATATGGATGGCTAGGATCTTCCAATTTGGGACATTTCTAGGGCATGTTCCATCCTTGGTGGAACACAAGAGACGCCCTGTCTGGATTATGTAAACATGAGCATCAGTTGTCAGAAATGAAACCCCGTGAATACCGAGCAACAAAACAGATCCCACATCATGTAATTCCTACAGATTAAGTAAATGTAAATATTGAAATATACAAACACGTAGATCGAAAGATCGAATTACGATCAGACATCAACGATAATTGAAGGGTTTTATGGGGTGAGGGCGATCGCATTACCTGTTGGATGATCTTGCGCTTGTTGTGGCCTGCGGCCAGGTCATCGAGGTTGACGATCTTCTTGATGTTGACTTGCATGTCGCGAACCATCTTGAACTGGACATCGGACTGGAGGAGGGCCCGTGAGATCTCGTTGAGGCAGTCGTTGAGGACCTTCTCGTCGATGATCGTCGCATTACTCATCTGCTGCAGGGCGCGGGAGATGCTCCCACCAAGCTGTGCTAACACCATCGCTAACCGGTCGGGAAGAACGGATCACAGCTCTTCTTCCTTATGAAATCCGACGGAGGGGAGTTTCTAGGGTTAGGGTTAGGGTTAGGGTTAGGGCAAGGTTAGGGTCTTCGGAGAAGAGGATTGAAGGTTTCTTCGCGGAGGGGATGAGGGTTTCCTTCGGGCGCGAGTTCTCTGTTCTTCGCTAACGCGCGGAGACGGCTAAAAACGGTTCTTCCAACTCAGCTATCTTGCCTCTCGTGGAAGTTGGAACCAGGACGGAGCTAGGCAACCACCGAGCTCGGTCGATCCGTGACTGTGGGACCCACCTTTATATATTTGATTTATATCCAAGCCGTCCATACGTCTTTAAATCTCATTTTAGGACATCATCACAAAAATGAAGCAGATAAAAACCTTAGGTGGACCACACTATCGAAACCGTGATGATTGAACACACGCCATTAAAAAATTTCCTAAGGTCCACTGTAATGTTTTTTTTGCCATTCAACCTGTTGATAAGGTTACACAGACCTGGATTATGAAAGACAAAAATATCAGCTTGATTCAAAACTTTTGTGGATCGAAGAAGTTTTTAATGGTGGATGTTCAATCACTACTGTTTCCGGTGGTGTGGTCCACATGAGATTTGGATCTTCTTCATTTTTGGGATCATACCCTAAATTGATATGGAAAAACGGATGGACAGCATGGATATAAAACATATGCATTAAGGTGGACCCCATCCACCGAGCTTGGTGGGTAGTTGGATCCGCCTGATGCGTCCAGGGACTGGGACGAGTGAGATGCCCAAGTAGCATTTTTGTTTTAGATCCGGGGCGTTAATCAGATGGACCTCACCTTAAACATGCCGTGGCCAAAAAATCAGGTTCCTCCCCTGATGACGTTACCCACTCGTATGCCTAGAAAGTCGATTCTTTAGTTTCACAAACATCTCGATGGGCCACAAACACGTTGGTGAGCCCACCGAGATGTTTGTAAGAAATCCACACTGCCCATCAGTTTCTCCAGCTCATTTTGGGTTCATATCCCCAAAACGAGCCGGATAGCCGGATCCAAAACTCAAGTGGACCATTAGAAAATAATGGGGATGGAACGCCCACCTTTTGGGAGTACAGAAGTTTTGGATCATGCTAATATCTATGTTTTCAGCTTATCCTTGTTAGAATGACCTTATTAATGGTTTGGATGGCATATAAACATCATGTTGGGCCTGGGACTGTTTCAATAGTAGGCATTTACATTCCCATTGTTTCTTACAATGTGGTCCGCTTAGGTTTTGGATGTGGCTCATGTTTGGGATCATTTCCTAACATAAAAAGGAGAAATTGATGGACGGTGTGGATTTCTCACAGTCATCTTGGTTGGCCCTAGGCCTCACAACGGGTCGTGTTGTGTTGAACTCTAATCGTGTTGTGTCATGTACATGTTCGTGTTGTGTCAAAAACTTGCTCACCTAAACTTGGTCATTAACTAATGGGTCAAAATCTAGAAACCTAAACCCATTCGTTAATTTAACGAGTTACCGTAACCTGACCCGTTTAACCCTGTTAGGCCAGTCTACTCATCAGATGGCCACACCGTTGATGAGGACAACTAACAGTATAACCCAACATATAGCTGTGGTCCACCTAGTAGGCCCATTCTATTACCGAAAACAATAGCATTCACTCGTGAGATGAGGAGGAATAACATGTACATTGCAATATTGCATATGATGGAGTGCCAAGGTTCATAGGTGGGCCATGGTTTGGTGATCTAGACCATTATGTTAATAGGTTAAACCGGTTCATAGGTGAAACACTGACCCAACCCGTTATGTTAATGGGTCAACCTGTTATTGACCCGACATGATAAGGTTGGACCCTAAACACTGGTTTTTTCATGCGGGTATCATGCGAGTTAGCAGGTCATGTGGAATTTTTCTAGGCCTAGTTGGGCCCATATAACTTCTGACGGCAGAACTGTGGGAGTGGTTGGTAGTCAACTGATGTTAAGTTTTAGGAGTAGCCATTCATCTAAAGGCCCACCACGTAGATCTTGTATGGTTTTTAAGGGTGGAACTGAAGAAAGTGGTGAATATGATCATCCAACGGTAATGATCTTTGAACCGTCTGCCATTGACGTGGTCGAGGATGCAGACTTGGTAATATCCCCATGTCCCAAGCTAAGCATAGGCAGGCACTTTGAGGGACCACTATGATATATGCATTTTATCCACACCGTGCATTCATTTTTTCATATTATTTTAGGGTATAAGCTCAAAAACTAGCTAGAACCAAAGCTCAAGTGTGCCGCACCAACACCATGGGAAGCAGCCATGATAGTGTTTCTCATTGTTGAAGCCTTTCTAGGGACCATTGTGATGTTCATTTGCCATCCAACCTGTTCATGAGGTCATGTGGACTTGGATGAAGTAGGGCTGTAAATGGGTCAGAGGACCCGATGGGGTACCCAAACGGGTCCTTTAACCCAACCCATTTAGACCCGACCCATTTGTTAAATGGTACAGGTCTGGGTCCAAGATCAGACCCAATTGCTAAATGGGTATGTATCTGGTTTCTTTTATATTAGGCCTGACCCAACTCGACACAAACCCATTTAGTAAATGGGCGGATTTGGTTTATGTTCCAAGGAACCCATCTAGGCTTGAACTTGTCAAGACCTAATTTTAAACCCAATAAAAATACTTTCATACTAGATCCAAACCCAAACCCAATAGACTTGATCTCCCTCTACCAGACCCTAAATGGGTCTGACGGAGTTGACTTAGACTCGATCCAAACCCACCCATTTAGTAAAAGGGTATGGGTAAAAAATTTGGATCTAGGCCCATTTAGGAAATGATCAGGTCTGGTTTTGGCTAAACCTATCCCAAACCCAACCATTTACGGCCCTAGGATAAAGGGATGATGCAAATGTCAGCTTGATGCAAAACTTCCATGGCTCCTAAGAAATTTTCAACAATTTATTCCCCACTTCTTAGTCTACTTAAGTCTTGGATCCGGATCATTTTGGGGCTTATACTCTAAAATGATACCAAAAAAAAAAAAAAAAATTTGAATGGACAACATAAATAAAATGCATATATCATGGTTAGGTTGGCTACTACTTGGCCTGTTTGAGCTCGTCACAGACAAGGCTTCTATGGGACCACCGTGATATGTGTGTTTTATTTGTACAGCCGGCCCTGTTCATATTTTTCATATCATTTTAGGATAAGCTAAAAAAGAGCTAGATCCAAGGCTAAAGTGGACCACACCCTCAAGAAGCAGTGATAACAATAATGACTCCTAATGTTGAAACCTTTCTAGGGCTGATTGGCCCTAATGTTTATTCGCAATTCAACCTGTTGATAAGGTCACATATGAAGGGATAATACAAATATCATCTTGACCCAAACCTTTTGTGCCGCAAACAACAGTGATAATGACTCCCACCATTGATACCTCGCTGGACCCATATTTGCAATCCAACCTGTTCATATGGTCACATAGATCTGGATGAAGGGATAATACAAATATCAGATTGATACAAAACTTTGTGGCCTCCAAGATAGATGTGGCCAACCAGATGGATGGTCTTAATGATACAACCAATGTCTGTTTACACTGCAGGAAGCTCTGCCTATCATTTCTCTCTCCGTTACGGTAAGAAGTCGCAACAGATGTTCGAAGGCATGGGGAAGAGATGAAAGCAAATTCACTGCACTATTATTGAATTCTCAACAAGCCTTAGGTGATAATTTTCTAGCTCTTTTCATTATCCTGGCTACGTACGAACCGGGTCGGTGAGGAAGGAAGGGGCGTAGTTTGTCCAGTGACCCCAACACCAGCCAGCTAGCTGGTGTCAAAGCTATGTGGGCCCACCATGATGTATGTATTTTATCTTTCATCCATTTTTCCATATCATTTTAGGTCATGAGGTAAAAAATGAGGCAGATCCAAATCTCAGGTGGACCATGCCACAGGAAACAGTGGTGATTGAACGCCCACCATTGAAAACTTTTGGGAGCCACAAAAGTTTTGGATCAAGCTGATATTTGTGTGTTCCCTTCATCAAGGTCTGTGTGACCTAATCAACAGGTTAGATGGAAAATAAACATTATAGTGGGCCCTATGTTTGTTTGCCCTTCATCGGCAGTTAGTTTATGCAAGTTTCTATAGTAAAAGAATTTTACGATCATCTATTGTTCTGTGTAAATAAAGTGATGTCCATTGTTTGGTTATCCAGATGACTGACGAACCACGCCCCAAAATCACATCATGGGACAATCCTAGCCCTTCAATTCTTGACCTTTAAATAAATGTTTGAGAAAATAAATACATCATGGCCCCATGTGTCCTTAATTATGCTGTATATTGCCCTGGCCTGGCCGTAACCTTGTTGGGTCAGACCAGTCCAAGGTCAAGTAGGGCCGAGTTAAGCCAAGACAAGCCTTGTAAGGAAAAGAAAATAGAAAAAGTGGGTCCCATATAAGTACTAGTTGTTCCTTAGATTGGTTCCATGGTGTAGGTGTCCTTTGGAGAAATCATGCCAACATACAAATTAGGTGAGCCACGGTTTACAAAACAAGTGATAGGAGTAACCTAAGTTTTTCTTAACTGTCATTTATTTATAACACCATGACGTGCATTTTAAGTGGGCTGGCCAAACTTTCGAGACTTTTGCCATTTGAGACCTCTATGTGGGACAAGTGATTAGACAATAAGCTAGTTTTTACTCAAAGGGACACTTGCTCATGCCTTAAACAATGGCCCTAGGGCAGAGTACATTACCGAGGTAATATTTGCTACCGGGGATTCAAACACTTGTCACCCTACTTTGATACCATATTAAATCACTACTTGCTCTAGGGCTTGTCTGGTAATTAAGAAATGAAAGCAATTACATGTAATCAATGGCCAATAAGTAATTATTACTTTTATATTTCCTTGGACGTTGTCCCAAAACATTTCACATTAGGTAACCCTGCTATGTACCAAAATTGTGTGGGCCCCACCATGACGAATGTGTTATATCTACATCGTTCATTCATTTTACCAAATCATTTTAGGATATGAGCCCAAAAATGAGGCAGATCCAAATTAAGCTCAAGTGACCCACAATAAGAATAATTGTATCTACCATTGAACCTACTATCATCTGTGGTATGGTCCACTTGATCTTTAGATCTGCCTTATTTTTTAGTTCATGTCTTAAAATGATTTGAAAGGATGAATGAGCGGTGTGGATATAACACATACGTTATGGTGAGGCCCACAAAGTTTTGCTTTGAAAAGAGGTTGAAATTTACATAGTTTTCAAGGTTGAATTCCATCTCTCTATTAAAACAGGTGGTAAAAATCATCATTATGATCTTACCATAATTTACTACCATTTACCTCCGATGAAATAGGCCCTAAAAGCTCAAGCAATTAGAGAATGGCATATCAATGTATATCAAGAGACTTTAGTAAGACCTTTGCCTCATCTTTTTAGAGCCTTTAATTTATACCTACTCAATCTTAGCCTGTGCAATTCTTGATATCAGTTGTGCATGATCAAATAATTAAATCTTCCTTTCTTCGTCTTGTTATTCATTAGTACTACTCTTAATAAATTTCCTTAAATGTACTCATTTTTAATCCTATCTTTCATTGTCCTCTAACTCACTCACGATCTTAACATCTTTACATTTCAGCTACACTCATCTTCTGAATATATTATTTCTTAACTATCCTAACAGCATAGTTGATCTATAGCTATTCTTTAAAATCTTTCTCCTATAGCTATTCTTTAAAATCTTTCTTTCAATTTGAGTGGTACACAATGACCACTGATCAGGTGCAACACATGTCTTACCATAGATTGATGGTAATCATTTTTTTAATGAGCCATTTTTTGCACGTGTTCCTCACCTAATTAAAAAAAAAATCCCAATATTAGACTAAGAAATAGCTATCGCAATTTTTTTTCGATAAAATAAATGAATTAAATTTGGGTTCACCAAGAAAAATTCAAATATTATTCGGGTCAAATCTGGATCTAACACCAAGATCCGATTGGATCATTACTATTAGATGACTCTTCATCTTCTCTAGACATTAACCATCTATTTTTGTTTGCCTCTTCATCTTCTTTAGATATAGATTATTTATTTTTATTTGCCCTAAAATTTCTAAACTATATAATGCCGCAAGAAAAAAAAAAATCATAAATAAAAAAACTCTAAATTTTCTCTCTGAGAAATGGAGATGTGATTTTCCAACTTCCTATCATCTTTATTAATAAATAAACAAATAAAATATTTTCTTTCATATCATAGATTTTTCTACCAACATCTTTTTCTTTTATTTTTAAAAAAGAGTGATTACATGAGGCCCTGGCTTTGGGAGCCACCTTGGTGGATTCAGATCATTATCCGACCTGAATCCGATGTTTATATGGATTTTTGGGTCCAATGTGGATCTGGTTATTTATAAATGGATTGGATATGGATTTCACCTTTCAAATATTAGTCGGTTCGAATCCTGTAAGAGTAATAGATTTCCGAATTCGAAATTGAATTCAACTAGACCTGCTTTAGATCTGACCCATTGAGAGCCAAATTGTTTGTGTCGGCGCAATGTTAAATATAGTTTGAAATGGTCTATGTTCATTTGATGGCTATAATGATATGATGGATCTACACGTTACTGGCCGGTTGCGGTAAAAGCAATACCGGATGCCCTATGATACTAAATTTTACAAACCCCGAGATTTAAACACTGGACGTCCTGCTCTAATACCATATTAATGACCAGTTGCACTAAAAGCTCGAGCTATTAGGAAACGACAAAACAATGTATATCAAGAGGTTTGCTGACGCCTCCAACACTACAAACTCATAGAATTCGAATAATTCATAAAAGGATATAGTCTTTACGGTATGTACTACCAAGATCATGTTCTCTTAACTCGCTAAATTTCCATAACATGGAAGAAGGGAATTTTCATCGGTAAAGATAAGTAGATAACATAGCAGACGCAAGAATACGAAATATATATGCATACAAATTAATACATGTTAGCTGCATGGCAGATCAAACGAGGTAGAGATGGTTACAATCCAAACGTGTTTGACCCATGGGGCCTACACGCAGAGATGGTCACGTGATTAGAGCAACCCGTCTTCTCGATTGCTGTTGCAAAGGACTATGGTCTGACAATGAGCTTGACGCATGGAGTTGGATGTGCTCTTTTTTTTCATTCATTTAATTAGCAGTTTCTCAATGGGCCTGGCCGTTTGATTTTCCAAATTTACTCTTTCACCTATTTGAAAATACACTAGTATTTCTCCATCAAAAACTGATCAAAATGACTAGCTTAAATTTGTGGCCCTACTGTGATGTATATGACATACCCGTGCACCCAACGGTTTTACTAAAACATTTTGAGGCATGAGCCGAGAAATGAGATAGAATCAACACTTAAATGGCCAACACCAAAGGAAACAGTGGCCCTAACAAGTTTCTAAGATGAGTGTTTGATTCTTTTTTTTCCATGGTGTGGTCCACTTGAGCTTTAGATTTGCTTCATTTTTTACTCATGCCATAAATTCAGCTAGCATAAGGGATGGATGATATGGATAAATCACATACATCATGGTGGGCCCCACTTATATTCCGTAGTTGGATTTGGCATTCAAAAAGTAGCCCTAATCGAAGCATTGAGAATGATGCGGTGTTACTTAATTATTACTCATGCATGACATGTGCATGACATCCAGTCGTCCATCATATGCTCCCCTTTAATATCCTTAGAGCCCAAGAATCAGGCTGATCCAAAACTCAGGTGGGTCATACCATGTGAAATCATGCATGTAACCTCTGAAATCACGTTGTGTGGCCCACCTGAGTTTTGGATGGCCTTGATATTAGGGTTTCCACTCATCCTAATGGTGCACATCTTTTGAATGGATTGGATGACAAATACAAAACATGGTGGGACCAACACGCAATCCAGAAGGTTTAAATGATGAGCATCCCCATCCCAGCCGTTCCCTATTCTGTGCCCATCTCTGTTTTGGAAACGCTTTATTTTCGAGATACGGGGTGATCTTGAAGGGTCAGGCCTTATGGACCGAGTGGATCTTCACCATATATCAAGTGGGTCCTCACCAAAATTGTAATACATGCTTATTCTAAAATATTATAGAGGAATCGGTGTCACAAGTTTCCTACAGAAGCCAGCAGATCAGCCTCCAGTATATGGACGGCTGCGATGATCAAACCATCTCAGCATAAATACATTAAGAATTCAAACAGTTGCCGTTGTGGGCCATGTCTAGGTATAATTCCTTGGCACTGCCACGTGGCTGGATCGATCTCCATCAACTCCAATGTGCCTATCCGAGTACACTCATATCAACATCTGTACATGCTCCACAATCTACCTCATGACCACCATGATCCAACTGTCTCTACAGAATAATCCAGCTTCTCGATTAATGATCATATGTTGCATGTCTTTATATTATCTTGAAGTGCAATACACAAATCCCTTTGAAACATAAAATCCTGTAAAATGGAGTGTGTGCCAAATCCTATACAGTGGATTTGAATTGTATCTTTGATGTGAGAGTTCAAAAGAAGGATTCTGGAGCATTTGGATTCCTCTCAAATCGAAATCCTTTCAATCGTTTGATTCCTTTTTTATGATTAAAAAATGACAAATTCCTGCAAATCTCTTTAACTCCATGTTGCCAAACAAGCCCAGTGAGAGAGAGCAATCTAAAATCTAAACAACAATAATGCAATTCAAGTAAAATAAGAGTGAAATAATGTAATCAAGCAGCCCTTGATGGTTTTAGACTTTAGAGACAATTAATGTGGTTGCATGTGAGAAGATGAAAACTATTAAGGGAATATTCGGCATACTACTAAAAAATAGTGGATGTCAGCTTATCAAAGTGGAGCCTTCACTCAAAATTGTTGAATAAGCTTATTCTACAAAAGTTGTAGGGAACCGCCCTCTTCATCTTACACTTTGACGTGGTACTGTTTACATTAATCTTTTTACGTAAGTTCATTAGGGGTTGTTTGGATGCCACTAAAATTTTAAATTATAAATACTTTACCCTTGAAAATAATTTTAGGTATAAACTATTTATATGCTTTTAGGTATAAACTATTTAGATGCTATTTTATTTTGCTTTTAAATGATAATCTATTTACAGGTGAAAAAATTATATTTTTGCCTAACTTTGTAAAGTGTTTAAAATATAAAGTGGGTACTACAGAGCTTGGGAGGTAATTATCCCAACAAAATTGGAAAATCATATAAAAATGACTTGATTTTTTTTTTTTTTACTCTAATAGAGCATCAAAGCATGCATGCACTAGATAGATTGGATGTCCTTCACCCATCATAATGATCTGAAAGCTTTAATAGTGGATATCCCCTCCTTACCTCTCATTTGAGCCATTTGACAATCAATCTTTTTTTTTTATGGCCATAGGAAGCATCAAGAGACGTACATGATAGACAAATTGGATATACCATGCATATTATGATGAGCCCTAAACATCATAAGTGTGTATCAACCACAGTACTGTTTTATCATGTATAATGTTTTTTTTAATTGTAAAGAGTTTACCAATAATCTGAAACATGTCTTTTTGCCAGGTTTCAAATTACGGCTAAAAGTTATAATGTGTTTACAGCCAATAAAAGATACAAGTATCTAAATAACCTCTGCAATCCAATTACTTGTAATCCCTTAACAGCTAAAAGATTTTACAAGCATTCAAAGGACCCTTATAGTATAACTATAACATAAGCTCCATAACACGAAGGGTCTCGATCATCAAACCGTCCCAACATAAATCAGCATAAATACCTTAAGAATTCGAAGACTCACATTTTGGATCGTGTGTGAGTATGGTCATTTGGCACCACCATGTGGCCGGATCTCCAAATTCCTCCATCTCCAATGGGCCCATGTGAGTGCATAAATCCCTTAAACAAATTAAGAACACGAGAGAGAGAGAGAGAGAGAGAGATCTAAATTAGCAATTTTATCTGTTAGTGTGGTGTAGCATCATTCGGTGGTCCTGTAGACTACCATATTGTATACAAGGTTTACCATATAAACATGATTAGGGTTTATCAAAGATTAATGTATCCCCTTCCCCCTTTCTCTTGCTTGAATAAAATATAATAGGACAAGACCAGCTAAAGATGCTACACGGCACTAACAATATACAATCTAAAATCATAAGAAGAGTAATCCAAATCATGCAAAGCAAGGGACCCAAATCATGTAAACAAGTGGAAGGACCAAACAAGAGAGACCCAAATCATGTAATCAAGTGGACGGAATCACAATACAAAATGAGAAAGATAAGCAATTAATGGGTTTGAAGGGTTTACACAGTTTATTCGACACCTGAAAATTGAGTTCACCTCATTTTAGTTAATCATAATTATGTACCAGAGATCATATTTCTTTTTAGTTAGGATCTCAAAGTAGATAATTATGATTTCACAAAACGAGATAGGATACATCTTTCGGCATCTGCCAAACAGGCCCTTAATGGGTTTTGTAATTAGGGAGAGTGGTCATAAAATAAAGAAATATGCCATAATGGATTTAGAGAGTGTTTGCTATATATGCAAATGAAAAATCCGTAGTGGGTTTTATTAGAGAGAGGAAGGGAGGGAGATCCACTAGCAGCTGTGATCAGTAATTTCATTACCAACCTATTTATAAAAACAACACAATCACTACATACTTAAACGATCCCCAGAACAACTTATTGCTGTTATATATTCTCTGATACCATCACCTGATCTTTATCTCTCTCTCTCTCTCTCTCTCTCTCTCTCTCTCTCTCTCTCTCCACACCAGCTAGAAAAAAAGATCCTAAAAATAACTCTCTCTCTCCACACCAGCTAGAAAAAAAGATCCTAAAAATAAAAAGAAAAGAAAGAAATAAAAATTCAACCGTGAACCAGACCGCAAGACAGCGCCATCAACAAGATTGCCGCATCCTTCTCGTCCTGTGGGAACACTCGGTGAAACGCAGAATTCTTACTCAAACTTATTGTGAATTCTTCAAATCGAATCTCCCGAGATCGAGGGGCTGCGATTTTGCACCGCTTCTTGTGTTGGGTGGTGTGATCGCTGTCTAATCGCTTCTCTTTTGATACTTTATTACTGGATGTAGAAGAAGCAATTAGACCGCCACTGGCAGCCGCCATTGCCCTTCTTGCTTTCCTTTGTCGAATTCCGCAGGCATTGCAAAGAGACTGCACCCATGAAGTAGTTGTTGGAAATGGAGAGTTTCTATTGAATAAGAGATAGAGAAATCAATAGAGGGTGAGAATTACCTTGGGACCGCGCGGCCCACTCCTCCATAGAGGAGTCTTGGTTGTGTTGCAATCGGAGCAGACTCTAATGGTGGTGGTGGTGTTATTGTTGTTCTCATCATCAAATGGCTGAGATTTCTCAGAGGTCTGATGAGAATTCATCATTTTCCTCATAAACCTCATCTTCGAAGACATCCACTTAACTGGCCCATTGCTAGACTGATCTCGATCTTGATCGCCTTGCTTACGGATCGAATGGTTGAAGCTGTGATGATTGTCATTGTCATTAACAATCTGAAAACGTCCATCAGCCTACAATCATCATCATGAGATTGAGTCATAAGAAAATCAAAGGTGCAACTATATGTAACAAGCTTTACAAGTTCAATTCCTAGTACCCACTTGTTCTTACCTTATTTTCTTGATGTTTTATATGTTGTTGCAGTGTTTGATCTCTGTCATGATCTACCTTCTCCTGTCCTTGTGTTGGATTGAAGAAGATGGGGCATGAAGATGACGAAACTTGGGATGTTTGGATGAACAAAACATGATTGTCTTCATCTTCGTTGCCCTCTCCAACAGGCAAAGGAGATGCCGAGGTGAGACAAGTTGTAGTCATGGAGAGAGAGAGAGAGAGTAATCTTGCTCAATGGGGGGAGAATTGGAAGGTGAGAGAGAGAGAGAGTAGTCTTGCTCAATGGGGGGAGAATCGGGAGGTGAAAAAGGCTAAAAAAAGGGCCTGATGCATGGTAGGCCCGAGGATTTCCGAGTTATATATAGCCCATGCAACGAAAAGCTCTGGGCCCACCGAAATGTCGGTGTGACATCCACTCCGTCCATCAGCTGCAGCAGATCATGGTAGGACGTGAGCCAGATCAGTCAAATATAAAAGTTAAGTGGGTCACACCAGTGGAAATAGTGGAGATGGGGACACCCAACCTTGAAACTTCCTTTGGGCCCACAGAAATTTTGGATCAGGCTGATATTTGAGCATTCCCACCATCCTAACAGGACTCACCTCATGAACGTGTTGGATCTCATATAAACGTCACGGTGGGAGGTTTCAATGGTGGGAATTCCTATCTCCACCTTTTCCTGTGGTGTCGCCCACTCTCATCTTGGATCTGCCTTATTTTTGTCCTAAATTCTTGACATGAGCCTGTGCAACTGATGGAAGGGGTGGATCACAGTGGGCCCCACAACAATTTCGTAAACTGTAGGAATTATGCATGGTGGGGTAAATATCTCTGAGCCAGGGGGGAAAGAAAAGGAGAGGCTGAAAAGGTTGTCACGTGACTAGAAAATACAAGAAAGGGCCAAACACTAACAGTTAAAAGACAGATAAAATGAGTAAGATAGAATGCTACTACTCATCCTAAAATGACAAAACCCTATCTGTAATTTTCACCCCAATAAATGGTATTTTTTTAGTTACGGTTTGTTCAGATAGATGGATTGGATATTATGGCAGAATCTCTCCCTCTGATTAATCTGACTGAATATGATCTTCCATGATCACGCGCCCACTTACAAGTGGCATACATGTTACCCAATCAAAGCTATCCAAATGGTGGGCCCACTTTAGTTCATTACTAGATATTCTATTTCTCAATCAGTCTAAAGTGGACCCATTATTTGGACGGTTTGGATTGTAGCACATGTGGCCCATGTCTGAGTGTGCATGGCATGAATGGTCATACACTTCAAAGGTAACGGATAATTCCTCCCTCCTTAGCATTGCCAAAAAGAAAGCATTAAATGCTTCTGCATACAAGCAACAAGGACAGCTCGCAGAGTCTCCTTTTGTATCCTGAGGAAATCTTTGATGCTCTGGCAGAGGGTGATGGTTCATGCGCATGCACTAGGAATCTATACACGTAAGCTATTTAAATCATGTGAACACTTTGATGGGTCGTAAACAAAATTGTAAACAGATTACTCAAATGGCCAATTGGTGAAATCTAACCCACCTTAGATATGAAAAATATCCAACAAAAAAATCTATCTGCATTAATCCAATGATAGTTCAGTCAATTTCATTTGTGGGGTAATAGCCTATCCAACGGTCCAAACTCAACAAACAGATCTATCTTCATTAATCCAATGATAGTTCAGTCAATCTCATTTTTGGGGTAATAGCCTATCCACTGTGGGACCCATTTTGAAGTTCATCAATGCTTGTGAAAATTCTAACTGCATGCGCATGAAGCACCAAGCTCTGCCAGTTGAAAGTGGCTGTGGTTTTTTTTTTTTTCCCTTCACTTTCCTTCCTATCTTATTACAGAGATTTTCAGCCTTCGATCCACACCTTCTTTCTCGTTTCGTAAAAGAGAAGCTTTGGTACTCGAGCAGAGTGTAATGGATGATACGCAGATAGTAAGAAGTTAGAAATTGCTTGTGTGGCATTAAAATTATGCAGAATAAACCGTTCAAATTATTAGCATCAGTTCAGATGTATAATTAACCAAAACTTACACTCATTTGGTAACAGAAGTATTGAATTTCTGGACACTCATTGGATGGTTGGAAATGAAAACAATCCAATGGTGTTCTCTCAAAAGATAAATGCCCATGAATTAGAAGTTAGGATTTGAAAATCAAAATGATGCTTATACTGTAACTTAAAGGCAGTTGGTTCCACAATTTATTTGATTTAATTTATACCACATATACCATTTGCCATTTGTAAGTGACTGTGTATTAAGCATTATATGCAGTCAGAGTACCAAATAACTCCCCTTTGTCAAAAAGAACATATCAGCTCACCCCTGAGGTGACTATCATGGTAGGGCTAACTTTGGGTACTAAACTAGGCTAGGCTTGTCCCAGTCGAAGTCAACTCAGGAGAGCCAACAATCCACGCTTAAGTTTTCCTGGTTAGGAAAAACATAAATTAAAAAATAAGAAAAAATATTTTTCCTTTATTATAAAGATTTTGGCCTTTTTAATTTTTAGTTGAGTTTAGGCCCGCGTTGAAAAGAAGATAAGAAAATTAAGTCTTTAATATTAAAACACTTAATTAAATAATTTTTTGTATTGAGAACTAAGGATATACCACAGCTCAACTTTGCATGTGTGTGGCTGTGGTTTGGCCTATTTTGGCTTTCTTTGCTTTAGTAATCCATGCACTAACACAATAACAAATGAGCCAATATGCACCGACATGTTATTATTGTGCTGCCCACATACACCTTAAGCTTAACGGTTCAATTATGTTCTTTATAAAGGCCTCATGTTCTTCTATTGCAGCCTTTTCTCCTTTAGTTATACTTCGGTTTTCCTTATCTGCATTTTTTCAAATTTGGACAAATTAGCAAGGGCAAACTTGATTTTGCGTAGTTAAAATTGTGTGTGCACGTAATTGAAATTATTCATTTTGGAGGAGAGTTGTATCTCAGGGACAGAGTTGCAAGGACCCATTGCATTAAGGATCTTTCTTATGAGAGTAAATTTATCTTTGAAATAACAATAGTAACATGCCTCACCTCTCTAAATTATATTTTTGTGCTTTTTGTATATAATATTTTCATTTTCTACTTTTATCTCTTTATTAGAACTAACTTTTTTAAGGGTCATCTGCATGTTCATAAGTTTTTAAGTTGTAATTGGCTTTTAACTAATATGTAAGTGTCTTGCAAATAAATTTCCTTCCCCGAATACCATAAGTGAGTCACTTCCCACTTATAGAACTTAGGGCCTATTTGGTTGTAGAATCTAGATTATGGAGAAAATCCAGATTCCAGTGTTGGAATCCAAAATTGCATAAACTAAATTGGAAATCCAGATTCCATTTAAAATTTGTTGTTTGGTTAAAAACTGTGTAATCTAAATTCTGTTTCAATCGTTGCTTGTGGCATGGCCCACTTGGGCTTCAAATCCACCTAAGAACTTGACCCTGACCTATAGTAGTCCTGCAAGACAGATGGCCAGGTTGGATGGCAAATAAACATTATAGTGGGCCCTAGGAAGTTTTTAATGGTGGACGTTCAATCAACACTATTTTCATGTGGTGTGGTCCACTTGAGATTTAGATCTGCCTCCTTTTTTGTCTAATGCCCTTAATTGAGATCTCAAAATGGATGACCGTATGGATATAAAACACATACATTATAGATGTACAACCAATACATGGAGGTAGGTGACGCTCACTTCCGCCTCTTTTCCCTTCATAGAAATGATCTCCCACGCCATTTCCACTAACCCCCATTCCAGCCACTTTCGGTTTCCCGATGGAATCTTGTTTGGCTAGAATTTACCGTCAAACACACTAATTAAAATCGGATACCGCTGGAATCCAGATTTTAAGTTGGAAACCAGTTTCCATATGCCAACCAAACGGGCCCGTTACAGGCATCCAAAAGTGACCCTTAAGGCACATTTTTATATTCAAAGTAACTTGGCTACAGCTCAGAAAATGGCTGACTCATCCACAAAAGGGTTATGAGTCAAATGCCATATAGCTCATGCTTAGAGAAGCACTCAAGCAGTAACAGATAAAACCCAAATCAATCAGGCCCAGTAGCCAAATGGGGCAAGGACTAGGATTTTTAGTGGTACAAAAATGCAAGCGCACTTGGTTTGTGAGTTTCCTCACTTCAATTTCTCTGACAGGGGCCCACTGTTTAGTGATATAGAGCATTGACCTGACCAGATCCATCCTTGATCGGGAATACCCAAATCGACATCTAAGATTACCCAAATGGCATAGGCCTTTTTTTTTCAATTGAATAAGGATAATCGCTGTAACGCAGGTCAGGATCTTCTAGTATGTGAGAAAGGCTTGACCTTTTAGACATGGGTTCATAGGTCCAAAATACTTGGGTGTGCTTTTATATTTTATCACTAAAGGACAGTTGATAGAGGCCTTGTAACTGGATTTGAGTCACACCCAGTTGTATTGAGTTGGCCTACTTAGCCTGATGACCTAACGAGTATTGTTGAGTCTTGATTGGGCCAAGCTGAAGACCAAGTTTCCAAGAGACTCGGTTCATAATCTACAAGGAGCATTCGAGTTGAGCCAACTATACTTAGAACCATTATTATGAGTCAAGTACAGCATGTTGAAGATCCCTTCTCAACCAGTCACAATAATATCAAAATCAAAAGAAAATGGTGAAAAGACGCAACTGATCACGACACAGAGATTTATGTGATTTCCTTTCAATATGTCCATGGATTTACATTGATATAATGTGCTCAAAGGTAAAAAATGAAAAAACATCTCTCTCTTTCTCTCTCTCAAGATAGAATATATATTATCCCAAACGAACTAGAGTTGATATAAAACTTCACGTGAAATTAAAAAATTGCCCCCTAGACATACCTTCAAGCAAGGGGGTGCTGCCCCTCTTATAATCCCTAACAAGCTTTGCACAGAGCTTGACCTGTGAAAGTGCTGGCCGGATGAACAATGCATCTTGATCACCTCTAATAATCAAGTTCCACATAGCCTAACAGTCACCTTGGCCTAGAGAAGCACTCAATAACAAATAGAACCCACATATGGTTCAAGCATTGTTTGGTGGAACCTAAATGGATATGAGGGCTGGGATTTTTAGTGCCACAAAAATATGAACCTACTTGGGTTTGAGAGTTTTCTCTTTTCAATTCCTTGAAATGGGGCCCACAGTTCAATGATCCAGGCTGTTGACCTAATTAATCAGATCTTCCCTTGATTGGGAATTGCCCAAAATCCCCAAATAAGAAGACACCAAAACCGCTTGAGGCCTTTTTCTTCTTCTTTTTTCAATTGAAGACAAAATGTTGTTATATATATATATATATATATATATATATATATATATATATATATATATATATATATATATATATATATAGACAAGATTGGTCCCTCCCACCTCTTTAAGTCTCACTAGGTATTGAATTTTTTTCTTGACAATATTGATGGTGCGGATCTACCTGATCATTGCCCTGTGTGATCACACGGCTCGGATTTACATCACATAGATATTATTTTCCCTTTATATCCCTTCCTGGCTTTGGAATTAGGAAATACACAATCCCAACTATAGTGAGTTTCCTATTTTATCTTTGGGTGCGTTTGGCTGCACCAAATTTTACGAAATATCATGAGTTCCTGCACCAAAAGTATACTGATTATAATTGAAATATCATGATATTTGGTGCATCCAATTGCACCCTAAACCAAGATAGGCGACATAATTTAATATAAAAATGCATGCAAATATATATAGGAGAAAGATTCTGTGCACACACTGTGCACTAACCATCGGTGCACACAAATCTCCAACCACCCAATTTATGTTTCCTAGGGCCGTTTGGAAAGGAGTAAATGGAGGAAAATGGATTGAATTAGAAGTAAATGGAGGTAAATGGAAGTAAATGGAGGTAAATGGTATTCGAGGTGTGTTTGGATGGAAGTAAATGGAAGTTAGGGCCTGTTTGTTTTCATTTCCCTCTGGTAAATACACCGTAAATGGATAATGATTATTTACCATATATTTCCTTACACACTTTTCAAGAATGACAATGACCATTTGCTTTTTGTGTACTGAGAGGGAAGTGTGAATTTTTTTATAGAGCCCACTATGATATATGTGACTTATCCACTCCCTCTATCTATTTTGCAAGGTGATTATAGGACATGCAACAAAAATTGAGGCAAATCCAAAGCTCAAGTGGACCACACCACACATAATAGTGGGTTGAACTCCTACGTTAAAAATCTTTTGCAACAACAATTTTCTATAATGTGGGCCACTTGAGCTTCGAATTTGCCTCAATTTTGGACTCTTGCCCTAAAATGTTCCTTTAAAATGAATGGACAACATGGATATCTCATTCAGATGACAATGGGGCCCACAAATATATGACGATCCTTTTCAAACCCCTTTTACAAAGAGAAAATATTTGTTCCTATCAAATAATAGTAAATGTTAATAATTATCATTTTACATGCATTTACCCCAAGGGAAATGAAATGAAAGAAAATGAGAGTAAATGTGCATGTAAATGAAACACTTCCTACCAGAGAGGATTTAGAAGTAAATGGGGTTGAAATGACTTCTTGAGCTCTCTTGGAGAGTCACACATCCGCCATACACGTGTTATGCTAATCATGCTCCCCAACAATTCAAATATTGGCTACATCACTAAAGTCACATCAAAAGAATGATCTAAACCATCTAAAGGATGGCCATCTGATGGCTATCTTAATGGACAGTTAAAAAATATTCACAAGTGGCTTGTTTGTGATCCTTATGCTTGTGGTCTACTTGAGGCTCAAAATATCCTCATTTTTTTGTTGTAGCATACATTTCAAATTATTACAATCACTCTACTAAATATCACATATATACACTAAGGATATTAAATCCGACCTGGAATATCACATATATTCTTTTTTTTAATGGGTTAGTTCACACACCACATTGTTAGTACACCCACTCACCCATGTTAGTCACATCACAATTTTAGCCACCCTCACTATTGGAATCAATACCATAACCTCAGTGTTGAAATGAGGCGATGTTCACTCAGTTTTGCCACAAAATATTTTGATTTCAAGTGTATTTCATTTACTCCCATCCAAACACTAAGTATGCAAAGCTATTTACTCTCAATTCATTTACCTCCAAATTCATTTTCCATTTACTTTCATTTACAAGCTCCCAAATGAGGCCTAGGATTCCTACCCACCATCTTCGGACGGTGCAGATCTACATAACAATGTGTGCATCAAAATCAGGTACAAATATCCCAATTGAATCGAAGCATCCGCTTCTCATTTGTACACATGATCTTCCTTATCCAACCGACCGATAGATAATATCAGTTGATCAGAAAAATAAAATGGATGTAATTTTTAAGATGGGAGACAAGGCTACGTACATGGCCTGTGAATCACACCCGTGTGTATGTTCCCCCAAACAGAGAGCCCATGAAAGGGACATATTCACGAATTTATCCGATATCAGCCAATAATGTGTGGTGAGTCTAAATAACAGTAGTTGTCAAAACGGTGGTCCATCCAAATCCAAAGGCCATGGCCTGTAGCTACAGGACAGTTGTGTCTGAGATGGCAAAAGGCCCCATCTCTTTGCTCGCTACAACTTGTGTGTATGGACATGCCAGCCAAAAGGCATTTCAGGCTTGTGGGCCCCACATTCACGTACGAAAAGATCGGGTGGCGACATGCAATATATTTAATGTGGACGGCTACGTACGTGGATTCGGTGGGACGCGGATTGCGTCCTTCCTCAGTATGGACGCAAAGCGTGAGGGGTCCACCGTTTATGTATCTGTTTATCCACGCCGTCTATTCCTTTTATAATATCATTTTAAGCCATGAGGCGAAGAATGAGTCAGATCGAACGCACAGGTGGACCACACATAGTGCGCTTGGTTGCATTAAATGCTGAAAGCATTAAATGCAATGGTCCACCACAGATAAGCATGACGCAATCTGCGTCCGATTCGGTGAGTCCGGGAAAACACCGGCTTCAGTGAGGCGCTGACCATGGGGCTGACTATGATGTATGTAATGTATATCCGTGCCGTTCGTCCGTTTTGCCGGAATGTTTTAGGGCTTAGGCCTAAAAATGAAACAGTGGTGATTGAATGCATACCATTAAAATGGTTTTGGATCAAGCTAATATATGTTATTTCTATTTGTCCATGTCTATGTCACTTTATCAATGGATTGGATAGAAAATAAACATTACGGTGGGCCATAGGAGGTTTTTAATGGTGGGCGTTCAATCACCACCATTTCCAATGGTGTGGTCCACCTGAGATATATATCTACTTCATTTTATGGTTCAAGATCTCAAATGATATGAAGAATCTGATGGATGGCATGGATATACAACACATACATCATGGTGGGTCCCACTGCTGTGGCCTCACCGATGCCTCTGGCTTCTACTGATAGTAGGGCTGTAAATGGGTCACCGGACCGATACCCAGACCCACCCATTTAGACCAGACCCATTTGTTAAATAGTATGGGTTTGGGTCCAAGGACAGACCCATTTGCTAAACGGGTCTGGGTCTGGTTTCCTTTACATTAGGCCCGACCTGACCCGATATGAACCTATTTAGTAAGTGGGCGGGTTTGGTGAGACCCATCCAGCCCACACCCGTCCAGACCCAATTTTAAGCCTTGTAAAAATGCTTACATACTAGATCTAAGACCCAAACCCATTAGACCCCACCCATTTTTAAATGAGTCTGGATGGATCTCCCTCTGCTAGACCCAAACTCATTTATAAATGAGTTTGATGGGTTGACTCGGACTCGACCGAGACCCAGACCCAAACCCAACCATTTAGTAAAAGGCCTTGGGTCTAATATTTGCACCGGACCCATTTAGTAAATGGGTGGGTTTGGTTTTATCTAAACCTGCCCCGAACCCGGCCATTTATAGCCCTAACTGTTAGCAGCTTATTTTTAAATCATTTGTTATTTAATGTGGATTGCTGGACGTGGATTTTTCTGAGCCGGATTGCGTTCTGCCTACGCCTGGACAATAATACGTCCACGCAAGGACTCTGTGGGGCCCACAGTAATGTATTTGTTTTATCCACGCTGTCCATACATTTTTAAAGATTATTTTATGATATTAACTTGAAAACGAAGCAGATCCAAAGCTCAAGTGGACCACACAACAGGAAGAAGAGGTGATAGTGTCACCCACAGCTGAAACTTTCCTAGAGGCCACCGAGATGTTTTTTTGCCATCCAATCTGTTTATAAGGTCATATGGTCCCGGATGAAGAGAGAAAATAAATAAATATCAGCTTGATCCAAAGCTTATGTGGCTCCCAAGAAGTTTTTAATGGTGGGAGTTTAATCCCCACTATGTGGTCCAGTTCAGAAGTAAATCTGCCAAGTTTTTGTATTCGCACCCTAAAATGATCCGGAAAAATGGATGGACGGAGTGGATAAAATCCATACATCACGTTGGGCCCTACATAGTCTTGCTTAGACGGATTATGGTCCAGTGAGGAAGGACGCAATCCGTTTCCGGATTTTTTCGGCTGGTCAGAAAAGCACTAAACCTATCATAAAATCTGAGACCGTCGATCCAACAAAATATGAGCCTCAGATGAGTGATCACCACCGTTAGAACTTGAAAGGGGGTGTTTGCAGGAACATGGTTTTTTTTCGCCACGTCATCTTCATGTGAGATCCTACTTCTGCACGGATTGTATTGTCTTCCAACGCGGCAGATGTGTACATGGAGAGGGGTGCGTGTGAGCTAGGCTAGCAACGACGGACGCGGATTGCGTCCGACCACTGGTCAGACCTTTAAGCGTCCGACCAGATCAGTGTTGGGACCCACCATGATGTATCCGTTTATCCACACCGTCCATCCCTTTTAGAAGATCATATTAGGATATTCCCCCAAAAACGAGGAAGATCCAACGTACAAGTGGGACACACCAAATATTATTGGAACCTGATGATGTCATCACAACAATATCGCGTTAATGTAGTGATGACGTCATCAGATTCCGTCAATATTTGGTGTGGCACACTTGAACGTTGGATCTTCATCACTTTTATGATCATATCTTAAAATGATCTTAGAAAATAGATGGACGGCTTTGATAAATGGATACACCATGGTGGGTCCCACACTGATCTGGTCGGACGCTTAAAGGTCCGACCAGTGGTCGGACGCAATCCGCATCCAGCAACGACCACAACGTGTGCAACAAAAGCACTGACTCGTTGCAAGTCATCCAAGGGCGCGACTTGGGTGAGACCCCCAACCAGCGATGTGGGTGGGACCCTGAACCTAAGGCCCACCTGGATGTATTCCTTGTAGATCTATGTCGTTAATCTGCTTTTTCAGATTATTTTATACTATGATACCAAAAATGAAGAAGATGAAAATTTTAGGTGGACTACAACATAAGAAAAACTGGTTAATGATCATTAAAAACCTTTTGTGAGCCACAAATTTTTTCTATCAACCTGATATGTGTTTGTCCTTTCATCCCTGTCTACATGACCTTATCAACAGATTGGATGGTCAATAAACATCACGGTGGACTCTAGGAAATTTTTAATGGTCACGGTTGAATGAGAACTGTTTCTTGGGGTGTGATCCACCTAAAATTTGAATCTGCTTCATTTTTGGGACTACATCCTAAAATAATATGAAGAAACAGATGGACGGCTTGGATTTACCAAGAATAAATCCAGGTGGGCCCTAGGTTCAGGGTCCCACCCACATCGCTGGTTCCGGGGTCTCACCCAAGTCGCGCCCGTCATCCAAGGCATATATGCATGATATTTGAGAAAATCGAATGGTGGGTCCCATTCTGGACGTTGCAAAGCTTGACATGGCACTAATCTGATGATGTTAGTGATCTGATTTCACCCATTTAAGTTGGACGGCTGAACACTCTCCTTCCAACTGTTCATTTGTTGGCCAGCAATTGTTTGGTTACAATCGTCCAATTAGTGTGTTTTGTGGGGCATTCTCCATCAATATGCAGTCAGTCACTTGCACCGTCCAGATTTATGCACTTTTAACCATTTTACAGTGAACGGGTGGGGTCCACCGTGGTGTTTGTATGGAATCCACCCCGTCCATCAGGTGCACCCCTTCAATTTCACCCCGGATCTCAAATATCTGGCCGATCCAAAACTCAAGAGGTCCCACCATATAAAATCATGCCTTTAAAACATCTAAAGCCACGTGGTTTGGCCCTAACTTTTTAAGTGGCCTGATTTTGGGTGTCCATCCATCCTGGTGGGGAAATCTGATGAACAGATTAGATTACATATGCAGTGGACCCCACACAATCTGGAAGATTTTAATGCCAGGCGTCCCCATCGCAACTGTTCCTTGTGGTGTGACCCACCTGTGATTAGGATTGACCTGAAAGTTGGGATGTGGGGTGAAGTTGAAAGGGCTCATCAGATAAACGGAGTGGATGTGGTCCCTGCGTCACGGTGGGCCTCAGAAAAAAACATCTATAGAATAAGCTTATCATACACGGTAGAATTCAGATCCTCAGCAAACAGAAAAATCCTGTTCAGTAGCAGACGATCCGGACTCAACATAAAGCGAATGATTAGTTGCTATCGTACACCGTAGGTTCTTCGTATGGTGGATCATATATACGCACACATCCACCGTACACATGTCGTGCACTTACTACAGATCATCCAAATAGTGAGACCGGCATGGATGGACATAGTCCAAAATCAAACTGATTGGATGATCCAAACCAATTTGATGGGTGATTGTTTAATGGACGGTCAAAAAAAAAACGGCCCAAGATACAAATTCGAAGTGTGAAAAAAAGGGTCGTTCGGTTCCATGGATGACTCGAGCACATCACTTCCTAGATAAGAAGAATGCATGGCATACGTGTGTGAGATCGAGCCTTCCATCAGGTGGGCCACACTTGTTAGATCTTCTTGCTTAAAATAGGGATGCTCCAGTCATCAAGTGGGCCACAAAAGTACAAAACAAACGGAGCGCTGAAACAGCTTTTTCTTCGCATCCATTTCATTGGCGCGTGGCTCACCTGACGAATACACAGCCTGAATTTAAGCTAGAAGACACAAATGGCGTGGACCACCTGATGGAAACGCTCACTCTAGACGCGTGTGGGCTTTGGCAAACATCCTGGCTAATGGCTAATGTCTTTACAAATTGAAAGGTCTGCGATTCATAGTGAAGGGATGGACGAAATAAAAGGAAGCGAATGACTCCAGCAACTTCCCTTCCAGGGTTTACTGAGTTCACACGCTTGTGAAGCGCTGCCCATCCACATGCATCCACACGTGCCAATAGAAACACATACGCAAGAATTGCATTACAGAATTACCCTTCTAATCAGTCAGGTATTGCAATTCTTAGGTGGGCCATAGTGATCAAAGAAAGAAATTATTTCTGGCCGTCCATTTGTTTTGTTGCCCATCTAAGAGAAAGATCCGATCAAACACGTGTCTTCAATAGCGGCATGTGTGAGTTTGCAAGGCTACCGAACCACGTCTGGAATAGCAAATCAATCTTGATGTATTATACACGCCATCCATCTTTTTCTTTTTCAGATCATTTTAGTGAATAATTCCAAAAATAAAGCAGATCCAATTACCAGGTAGACCATACCATAGGAAACAGTTGTGATTGCCCATTAATGGGCCACAAAAGTTTTGGACTAGGCTGATATTAGTTTTTCCCCTTCATCTAGGCTTATTTTCAATCACAACTGTTTCCTAGAGTATGTTCTATTCTACCTGAGATTTGCATCTTCTTCATTTTTGGAACCATGTCCTAAAATGATATGGAAAAACGGATGAACAGCATGGATACAGAATAGATACATCAAGGTGGGGCCCACAGTAAGGGAATCTTGGGTGAGGCCTGGGTCTTACCTAATCTACTCCCCGTTGATATTACTATTCAAACAAATATTTTAAAATAATTAAATAAAAAGTGTAGTGATTACAAATTAAATACACCTACATTTGACCGACCATTCATGGTGTGTGGGTGACATCCACTCCGTCCATCATGCGAGCCCACTCATATGAGCCATATAGCCCAAACATCATCAAGAGGATCATCATAATCGGATCCTCATGATAGATGGATTAGATCATGTAACTCACTGCCATGCTGGTAGGAGTGGTTTCATGTACATCGGCTAACTTATACACCTGGGTTAAGTTAGCGTAGCTCCTTGAACGCCATGCCCATGTTGTGTGAGCAGGACCTAAAGAATAGACATAGCTCTTTAACCATGAATGTCATCGCTTTAAGGCAATCCCAACAATCCAACTCAATGATCCAATTGTGCAGGGAATATATCACTAAGAAAACAGTAGTGTACCCATATGACTTAACCTTGAAATATGGACCATCTTTTGGATGATGGACGGAGTGGATGTCAAGAAAGCTGTTTTATTGTTCACCATCTATTCATCACCATCTTTTGGATGGTTGGGATTTCGTGATCAGTGTGATTTTAGAGCTATGTTCCGTGCAAAATACATGAGACAATTTCGATGGTCAAGATAGCTGTTCAGTGCGGTGGACTGAGCTGGTTTAAAGGACACGATGAGGCCATCTGACAGACAGCTTGTATACACACTACACGTATCTGCTCAGCACATGTGTAGAGGGGCTGCATTATAACCACATGGGATGGGCACAAGTCCAAATGAAAGGCCCAGATCTGGTATCGGATACCAAGGACTTCTCCCCCCATCATAATTGTAAACATCACCTGATTATCACTTACAAGCTCTGCACAATGCAAGGAATCACACCAGAGGCATTCTGCACATCATTTTCAATTAACAGAATCATTTTACCTGTCCACTGTACACTGCAAGGATCAATGCATCTGTGAAGGCCAATCTGCTACCCAATGGAATTTTAAAGCTTCCTCCCCCCTCTCAAGGAGCTCCTAGGCTTCTGCCACATGGCTTCGGATGTTCAATCATCAACCTCAGAGTTGAAGACGAAACTAGGGAAGACCGTAGTGATGTCCCTGAAAGATCATGAAGATAAATCATAGTCAGATTAGCAACGTTGTCAAATGGCACAAGTGATCTCATGCAACTTAAGGGGGATGTGCACTTATGCAATGGCATAATCGCACATGCAACGGCCCAACTTCCCAAACTTTTTTTTTTTTTTTGTGAAGAGTAAATGGAAAATGAAAAAAAAAAAAAAAAGAAATTTTCTGAAAAAAGGCTACAAGTGTAGGGAATTGTTTTTTTTATAGTTTTATTAAACTATTAGACTACAACAAGTCAACTAACAACAACTCAAATTAATGCATGTGCATGTATTAAAAAATGTGAAAAAACAATGTATAAATTTTATTAATGTCATTTTAAGAGAGAAGGAGAGTGTGAGAGAGAGCACGAGATTAAGAGAGTTAAGAGACTAGAGAGATTGAGAGATGAGAGTATTAGAGTGGGTGAGGGAGAGGAGTAAGAGAGTGATAGATTTGTGAAAATAGAGGGGTGGGATCCCAACAGTGAAATCTAACTGCATGCGATGGCATAACTGCAAAGCTATGGCTTCAGCATTTGCATACTTCTCTGTGCAACGACATAAGCCCCCACGGCACAATAACCACATATGCCAGCATGGCATATGCAGTTCGCTGGTCCAAAATGGCATATGCGATCGCATATGACAACCCTGCAGATTAGCTTTCCTTTTCACTCTTGTTCAAGATAAATCAAGTGGTTTTGGGGATGTCGAAGAGCAGTAATCGCCACCACCAATCATCAAAGCATTATCCCAACTAACTGAGGTCGGCTACATGAATCTTGTTCTACCATTCCACTCGACCAAGGGCCATGTCATAGTCCGGATACATGATGAAAGTTTTGGCAAAAGTTAGACACAGCTGCCAACTTGAAGCAACCGTCCTTTATCCAGGCTTGGAACTGGCAATGAGAATACAAAACTCACATAGGCACTATGTAATAGACTACCACATAGGTTGATTACAATCAAGCACTATCTAATGGTCTATTGCATATACATTTTTTTTTTAACCTTTAATGAAGTTCATACTGACACGCCCAATAAATCAGTCATATCGGCTGATAAAGTTCAAGGTTGCCATCACGGCTTAGAAACAATGAAAAATCACGGAGACATGGAATGGAGATGAAACGGCTTCAGCATGGAAACGTCAAGATCTGGTCATTATATTAGAAGGCCGAGCATCCAGTTCAGTCTTATGGACATTTTCTACGTCAATCAACAAATTTGTTCCAAACACACATTACCGTAGTTCCTCAAAGACATTAATCGTTCTCACCTTGTTGGACATAACAAAAGGAATTGGTTCTAACATTCCATCAGTGGCTCGCATGCTAATCTTATGTTTCTCATTTCATCTCCATGTCTGGCTTATCGTTCTTCCTCCACACTCAATTAAATATTACCAAAGGCTTCAATTTTTAATTCCCTACAAAGGCAATCCCCAAAAACCTAATCCTATATCCATAAATCTTCAAAAACCAAACCACAAATGCCTACCTACCCACAAGAAACCTATGAAATGAAAAATCCTACCTACGCAAATCATTTCCCTGACCTCCTTGCATGAAATGTGAAAACTAAAATCATTCCTATTAAACCTTATATCCCCACATCTACTTTAGTCATGGAAGACTTATCCTCCACCTCTTGGCAACCCTCTTCACATAATCACCAACCTAGTATGAGAATCATGGTGTGCCGTAAAGCTGTTACAGGGCCGTAAAGGTCGTTACATTAAGGTAACAGTGACAACCGTAACACCTTACGGGGTCGTAAAGGCCATAATGACTATTACAGAAAAATGACCCGTAAAGGCCGTTACGGGGGGCTGTAACGGCCCGTTACCCCCCCCCCCCCCCCCCCCCCCCCCTTCCCCCCCCCCGGCGTAGAGGCTGTAACAGCCCTATAACAGTCCATTATGGGGCCGATACAGGTTCTTTGGGTTTTTTTTCAGTAAAAAAATAAGAGACCGTAACGGCCGTTATGAGGGCCATAACAGCCGTTACAACCCGTATCGTAAAGGTAACTGTGGTGGTCATTATGGCCACCGTTACCGTTTACGGAATACCTTGATGAGCACCTGTGAATGCCATTTTCCAAGCCAAAACATGACTCAAAACCCCATCCCAACACATTGAACACAAACTTGTTGTGCCATGAAACCATATCCTAGTTATAATTTTCAGAAGTCTAGCTAGGCTCAAATAAAGGGGAAAAAATCCAATACTAAATATTTTGTGATATTTATTGTCTTACAACTTAACCTCGTAGTGATGGCCAGCCGATCCAAAGCTCATGTTAAGGGGCTTGATGTCAGGCAGAGAACCAGTCATTGAACTTTTGCCAAGTAATCATGACATGATTCATTTTAGGATTTATGAAGCGCATCGGAATTTAGAACTTTTCAAAAACCAGATTCGACATACAAACCCCAAGGATATCCATCCAGATATCTTCCAGTTTCTACAAAGGGAAAGCATCACCATGACCATCATCAAATTCAGGCCCTACGTGAATCCTATACCGCCATTCCACTCTATCCAAGACCAGACCTCCAGTTAGAACATTGGTCATCAAATTGTCAAGAACAAGTGAAGATTCAATGCCACTCCTTCAAAGTAAAAAGCCTTTGCTTGATCTATCCCGGATGGAGGAGAAGGATGAAAGCCAACATGTAGCCCCTAGAGTAGGGAGAAGGGAATGCACGAGAGCTGTCCAATGTGCACCCCAAACGTGGGACGTGTGAAAAGGATCTCTCTCTCTCTCTCTCTCTCTCTCTCTCTCTCTCTCTCTCTCTCTCTCTCTCTCTCCAGTAGCTCTCTCTCCTAATCCCTCTAGCATAGGATCTTTTTTTTTTTTTTTGAAAGATTACGATATATATAAGGAGTTAGGAGAGATTACGATAGCATAGGATCTATTTATAAGGAGTTAGGTTTACAGGAGAGACTAGTTATGGTGCTCCACCACCAACCCCCCCCCCACAAACTTTTATATGCCCTACCACATCTAAAGTCAGCAATCTTACCTTATCCATTACTCAAATTGACTCAATCCCTCTACTGACCATATCCATCCAACCTTGACCCAATTCCCATGCAAACTAAGCAGTTTACTACAAGATCTAAACCGTCAGAATTACCATCAAGTGCAATTAAAACATTTTTAATGATTAAAACAAAAGATAAACATTTGAGAACATTTGATAAAATATTTAAAATCATTTAAGTATTGGGCCCAACTTAAAAAACCACTTGATGAATAGTATGATCAACCAGATCTAAGCCATAAGAGTGTTCTTATGCAACCAGTGGATCCATTTTTGTATCATATAGCCCTTAACCATATCCTAATGCATGTATCCAACCACATCCATATATGAACCATTGCAATTAGCTCCATGCAATGAGCAAATGCACATCATACTAGGAACCTGAACTCTGCATACTTCCTTAAGTCTAAGGATTAGCTAAAGCTGGTACATACACAAGTCAATCTAATTGAGGCATGATGGGACTCCCAATCAAGAGACTTGAATTAATCCTCCAATGCAAGCTTCCAACGAATCTAATAACAAGATCCCATATCCATGGATTACTCACACCCAATATAGCGAGTCAAAGTAACAACTTATCGTTGAACCCAATGGTGCAGACCTTCCATCCCGACTCGTCATTAGTCCCCTTACACAAGATGACCACATAAGAATAACCATAAGCTCAATCTAAAACCTACTAGGTCATCATGGACTAACAGGGTACTAAGATCCATGAAACAAATCTCACTTGGCCAGTGCCCAAATTCTTTCCCAAAGACAATAAAGGAAACCCTCTCCTTTAACTTATATGTAAACCCACATATTAATTATGACATTAATAAAATGTCCACACAAGATTCATGGTCATCATGCTCTTTGGTCAAGATGATCAATATTAATGGTCAAGATACACATTGTCAATGGACAAGGTTCACGATGGCTTTCCCAGGCACACAACCTTAACAATTCGTAGTTAGAAAAGGCTATGATGATGGATGATGACGACAACGATAGCCCTAAGATTACGATGATTTATTGATGTCATTTAATATTCAATGACATACATTCTCTTCTTTTTTTAAGATGGTGAATTTATTTTATTAAAAAAATGGCCAAGCAGCCAAAAAAGTGCAAGGCACCCCATCCATTACAAGGCTATGATGATGGATGATGACGACAACGATAGCCCTAGTGATTATGATGATTTAGTGATGTCATTTAATTTTCAATGACATGCATTCTCCTCTTTTTTTAAGATGACAAATTTATTTTATTAAAAAAATGGCCAAGCAGCCAAAAAAGTACAAGACACCCTATCCATTATAGGATAATCCACGTCCGATGAAAGTATTGAACTCCGAAACCCACTCAATTACATTCAACATCCCGAATTTACACACATCATCCCATTTCATTAGAGATGAAATTTACGTTTTTCTTCTGCGCCACGCCATAAGAAGTCTCTTCTAAGCCTTTCCAGTTTCTTTAGCATGCCTTGGGGGCGTTTGAACATTAATAGAAAATATATTGGGGGATTCGATAGAGTTGCCTTAATTAAAGTGATCCTCCTCCCCACAATAGGTGCCTTCACTTCGAAGACACCAATTTCCTTTTGAACTTTTTAATGACCCAATCCTGTAAATGCTTGGCGGGTTTACTAATGCATTACAGTAAACACAAATACACAGGTGGAAACCTACACCCCTACTAACGTCCATACTTTCTCCTTGGCCACCCCTATCACCAGCATCTCACTTTTTTGCACGTTCACTTTCATTCAGATGCCACTTCAAAGCAGTAAATTATCTTACGAAGATTGTCAACCTGTGTTACATCCACGTCACAAAACAACCGTGTCATCCATAAACTGAAGATGGGACACTTGAAAATTCCCCCTATCCACCTCGAATCAACTGATTAAGCCCCCCATGACCCCCTTTACAAGCATTCTGCCAAGCGCGTCTACCACTACCGTGAATAAGAACAGTGATAATGGATCCCCCTGCTTGAGGCCTCTAGATGATTTGAAAAAGCCCTCCGGTGACCCATTAACTAAGACTGAGAACATGGCTGATCTGACGCATACCTTGATCCATATTCTCCACTTTTCCCTACACCCAAGCCTGCCTAACATATAGTCGAGGAAATCTCAATCAATATGATCATGCGCTTTCTCCAAAGCTAACTTGCACACCACCTCACCTTTGCCTTCTTTGAGTCAATAGTCAATACATTTATGAGTTATCAAGGCTCTGTCCAATATCTGTCTTCCCTCAACAAAAGCACCTTGAGTCTTGGATATAACACTTCCAAGCATGGCCCAGAATCTTGCGGCCAATACCTTTGCCAAAATCTTATATGGAGCCCCGATCTTGAACTAAAATCTTTTAGACTGTCTACTCCTTTCTTCATAATCAATGCAATGAAAGTTGCCCCTAACTCCACTGGCAGCCCATTTTTTTTATTTATTTATTTTAAGAACCTCCTGACAAAGTTAACCACATCAGATTTCACTGACTCCTAAAAAATCTGAAGGAACACTAAGGGAAAATCGTCTGTGACCGATACTGTCCCTCCCTAGCTCATTAATCGCCACTTTAATCTCATCTTTTGTAACTGGCCTTTTGCGAGTATTCACATCCTCTTCCGAGATAGTTTGAAATTCGATATCATCCAATCTCAGCCTCCCCCATCCTTCGCTTGTGAGCAAACCATGATAGAAAATTAGAAACTGACAATACAATCGCATTCTTTAGCTTTTTCCTCCACCCTAACACCATTCACCACCAAGTCGTGAATTCTATTGGCCTTTACACTTGTGCTAGCTAGTCCGTGGAAGAATTTGGCATTATTATACCCCTCCTCAAGCCAATTTGCCATTGACCGCTACTTCTATTTTATCTCATCTTCCTTTAGGCGGCCTTTATATTATAATGTCAGCATTTCCCTTCTAGCTCTTTCCTCTGACAATAAGACCATACCCTCCTTGACGCCAACGCTTGTATTTCATTGAGGATACCATCCATTTCTTGCTCCCTTTTCCCAAGCACCTCTTTTCTCCACTACATGATTTTCCTTTTAAGAAGTTTCATTTTTTAGAATAGCACAAAACCTAGATATCCTTCCACTTCTAATGATGCCCACCATCCCTTGACCAAGTCCACAAATCCGCCCACTTCAAGCCACGCGAGTTCAAACCTGAATGGCTTGGGCCCCCAACCTCCTTCAAGTCTAGTAAAATCGAACAATGGTCCAAAACCTGTTTCAATATCCCATACTAACTCGTTAAAGGGAACTTCTCTACCCATTCTCTTGAGAATAAGAATCAATCAATCTTGGACTAAATCGGTTTCTCTCGGCCATTAGACCACGTGAACTTGACATCCTCCATTGGAAGGTCAATTAGCTCATTCCTTTACACCCAATTCAAAAACTCCACCATTCTTTGAGTGATCCCCCCCCCCAAGATTTTTCATAGGAGAACCTTGCTGCATTGGAATCCCCTCCAACGCACCAAGGGGCGTCCCATTTCTTCCTAGCTGTTTCCAGCTATGCCCGAAGAGAATCTCTCATACCCGGCATATTCGGCTTGTATACTATAGAAAACGCCCATATAAATTAGAGTTCACATCCCTTAACATCACTAACACTGAAAATTCCCCTTCTTAGCAATCCACTTTCGCCCAAATCACTACAATTCCTCTCATTGTTTCTGTTGCATCCTTGGCTGCCCACTCCGATTTTCCTCTCCAAATTTCATCCACTATTTTCTGGTTCATCAAACACAACTTCATTTCCTACAGTGCAATCATTTGTGCCCCATGTCTCTTGTAAACATCCCTAAATCTGAGTTCATTTCAAGGGGCAGCCCATCCCCCTCACATTCTAACTAATTATTTTCATTGAACACCTTCCTCTTCCCTTTTCCCCATTTGAGCTAAACACTTCTATTATAATTGATTGACCATTCAAGGCCCTTTAGCTCCTAGTCCCTCTTATAGTCCTCAACTACCCCAACCAATCTGTCATCGTGGCTTTCTAGACACCCCTTTCTTCTACTAGTTGGAAGAGAGTGATGTAATCCTCCTCGTAATCTCGAAAAGTGACCCCCAACATTCTTCCAATATGACCTAGAGTTTCCAGGATCCACCTTTTGCCACTGACACCCGATCTCTTCCCCCTTCCCCCTTGCACAATGCTAAAATAGGCACTCCTGCAATTCTGCTAAAGTCTTCCCACTCACCATAACACACGCAGCTAATCCCTATACATGAGGGATGACCAGAGCATCCACCTCTTCCACTTTATCGTGCTTCTATTCCCAGAGTTTCATGCTTTCGTCAATTTCTTTTGCATCAGCTACCCAGCTAGCGAGGACCAGCGGCCTTGGTTTGTCTTCTAGACCCATGTTCCCTGCATCTTCCTCTTCCATGTCAATGTCCCCCATTTTAAGCTACACAGAGCTATTCTTCCCATTTCCTTGGGGGGGGTCTCATGGAAATACTACTTCTTTGAGAGCTCGATGATGATAATGTACTATACATGCATGCACTATAAGTGATTAAGGCACGTGTCCTTGATCCACTGAGCTTCACCCATATCTACTCCATCACAAATCTTCTCTGTCGCTCGTGTTCCCTTCGCTAGGTGGCACTCTAGGACACGTGCCATTCCCCCCTAATATCGTTGTCCTCTCACTTGGATTTGATGTACATTTGCCCTCATCCTACGCACCTATGTATAGGTATCATTCAAATCCAACATCTCTTGCCCCCTTCACATGCATTGCCACCACCTCCCCCAAGCATGCCGCCACCTCCATGGAAATATCTTGCGCCTGTAACTCCAACAACAATCCCCACAGCTCCTAGTCCAACAACGACCAATTCTCCCACCTACAGATCCCAATGACCAAGTCATTGTTGAAGAAATTCCCTATAGTAGAAGCCCATTGGTCTCCGCTTCTGGCTGAAGAGGGGTCAACACCTCTAACTGGCTAAGCAACTTTAGGATTCTGTCCTCCTCCAAACTGCAGTTGGCTTACAACCATTTCCTCACCTCTTCGAGAGAAGCTTCGAGTCGAACTGTCGCCACCAAGCACCACCAGAAGGGTTGTCCTATGTTCACCAACATCTACGGATTGATGGTAATTAGTCCATCTACCTCCGAGCTCCCCCACACCCACTTTGTTGCACCTGGCCTTCCTCTCTGGCTCCTCCTGCCTCTCTCCCCCTAAGATTCCCCCCTCCCCTTTCTTCCCTAACTCCCTTGTTCTCCTTCTTCCCCTCTCAAATGCCTAACCACCACATCTTCTACAACCCCAACCCCAACCCCCCCCCCGCCCCCCCCCCCCCCCCCCCCCCCCCCCCCCGGGGTTCTTCTCCCAAGGATTTCCTGATTGACAATGTCCGAACTATATCTGGCCACTTCACCACTAGTTTCCTCCTTATTAGTACTTCCTATCATATGTTGCAATAGCCCTTTCCACCTCCTCCGAGGCCATTCATACAAATGCAAAGCCTCTTATCTTCTCTGGTCCTCTCTTCTTCGGGATAACCACTTCCATTATCTTCCCATGGTTTTTGAATGCCCGAAAGAAATGTCGTTCTTTCCAATCATCAGGAAGTTTTCAATAAATAGTGTCAACGGCTACCATAAGCCCTTACCCTTTTCCCTTAACTTCTTTTTTCTTCCTGATTGCCGTCCATTCTCCTTCCTCCTACTCTAGACCGTCTTCTCCTCCCTCATCTTCTCACACGTTCTTAACTTCCTATTTTTCCCCCTGTTCCCTCTTCTGTTGTTTCATTCTTCCCAATCTCGTGCTTCGTCTCCTCTAGACTTCAAATAAATCTTCTCTTATCACACAATTTCCCCATAAGGATTTCCCTCTTGATTCACATCTCGAATCTCGATCAACCCCTCGATCTTTCCGTTGCTCGAAATCCTTGTTGCCCTCTCGATCGCCCTCTTGAATGAGCCCTCCACACAGCCCTCTCGAAATCCTTATCTCTTGTTTGCTTTTGTTGAGTGGTTAGTAGAGGTCATTCTTGTATTGCTTCGCCTTCCCCTCTCTTTCTCTCTCTCTCTCTTTCCTCCATTCTGCTCCTGTGAGAAAATTACAACATACGCCTGTCTCTGTCTTAATTTTTCATCTTTGTTATGTGACAAGAAAAAATAGAGGTGCAAGGGTTAATGTGTACATAAATCTTATGCTTAAATATGAATAAAAAAAACACAGATTTCAATTGCAGTGAATTATGGGTAAAGAAGAGCACATTATGACATTAAAAGTGTATTGCATACTTCAAATAAGGAAGAGTCATGTTCTTCAAAAGGGAGGGGTTTCGAATAACAAAATCTTTCCATTCCTCTTTGTTGATTCTACCATCCTTGTCATCATCAGCATCTTCAAATGTCTGCCCATGTAATGAATAGACAATAAGTATAGAACAATCAAAAGGCTAAAGAAGGAAGGCAAAAATGAGTAAACTTGGACAAAGCCTTACCTTATCAATGATGGCTTCAAGAAAATCATCTGATAGCTTCGTGTCCGATTCCATCAAAATGGCAATAACCATCTGCTTAACCTGAAAAGAACATTGTTTTTAATGACACTTAGATCCAACTATGCTCCGAGTACAAAGTTGAATAGATGGAGGAATATGATCGATTGGTGATAAGACAACAATGCAAAAACTACGGAAATAACCCAGAAACATTGATTAAATGAAGATACAAAGAAAAATAATAAAGAGACCACTTGGGGGAGTGCAATCAAGTTTGTCACTAATATATCTTCCATACCATCCATAAAAAGTAATTTCACCATATTTACACTGGACCTAGCAAAATAAAACAACTACAGAAGCTCTTAAGGTGCATACACATGGACCTTTTTTCTGGATCAAATGTTTAAAAAGTTAAATCTAGAAAAAAGAAGGATACAGAAGCAGTCAAATACAATAACAAAGTAAAATTGTGCTCTACAAATGCTCATAAGATTGGACACATAGACCTTTCTTGGATCCAATGTAATTAAATTAAATTTCGAGAAAAGAAAGACATAAAAGAAGTGCCGCTATCAATGTAGAAAAGTTTGCTTGATGATGTGTAATCAATAAGAACCTTACTAGGAGTCTAGGAGAACCTTACTAGGAGAAAATGTTTAACAAGTTCAAAAGCATCTCTGGATACGATTAGGGTGCTAAACTACAAGACTTGGCAATTGGCACTGAAAACTACAAAAGAATAAAACAAACCAGCTTCCATTGAACGTGTCCTTGCATACTAGAACAGATTCTTGGACAAATTTTTGCATGATGAACATGTTTCCTTTTTGAAAGACAACAAAATTTATTAAATAGCGCCACAGGAATCAGCGACAAAAAGCATCAACTACACCCTAACAACAAACTACTAACATCTACAACTCAAATAAGAAAGACAAGATACAATCATCCCTGGCCTTTAAACAAGAGGCCCATACCCATTACATCAAGTTTTGCCTTCCTGAACACCTCCAATGCCTATCCACTCTTATTTCGAAAACATCAGCGATTCCTTTCCCCCCACAGGACCCATAAGATGGCCAATAAGACCAGCCGCCAAACCACTCTTCCACCTTTCCCGACACCACCTCCATGGCCAAGCTAAGAGCATCTCCTCAATAGACCTTGACATGACCCAAGACGTTTGAAATAAATTCAAGACCCTCTCCCAAACCACTCTTTCACCTTTCCCAACAACAGTGTTCGAAGTATCAATATCACTACAAGTTTCACTGGCCTGGGATATGGAAACAATATGGATATCACAGATGATATCACCGATAACCAGAAATGCGGGGAAAGATGAGGAAAACATGGGGAAAACAATGGAATTTTTCAATGAAACTTCAGGAAATGCTAAAATACACATATATGCACGTTTAAAAATTAAAAAATTACAAATAAAAATGCATACATAATAAGTTTCCATTTAATGGGGGCCTATAAGGCATGTGTTGTTGTAAGAAATCAGTCCAACCATCCCACCTATCCAACCGTCCAACATTTCATCCAAACATCCATCAATATTTCAAAATATTGCCAGCACACAATATTGGCCAAGAAATCGTCAACAACTGGAAAGGAAACAAAACATTATGGTCTCAATTTTGCCAATGTTGCGATAACGATAATATTGCGATATTATCGTTGACAAAATTGAACATTGCATACAACCATGATGGTGGGGACATCAGACCATCACGTTCCTTTTCCCGAGTATACCAGCATGGGAGACGTGTCGCGCCCATCTCTATGTGGTTCAATGACACGTGAGAGGACTACAGCAGCAAGAGTGACGCAGGATGACCTAATTATGATGCATGTTTATGAACACAATTATTCAACAGAAATAAAAGACAATAATAATCTAAAATTCTAGCATTAATCATTATAACTAAGAAAATCATAAAGGAAACATGCGATGGAGCAGGCCATCATTACAACCATGAAGTATGGAATTCAATTATCGCTTAGGTTGGATCCGGCAAGGGATGAGACCTCCCGATCTTGCATGGCCATACCCAATCGATCAATGAAGATCACTAGTCCGAAAAATCAGGAAGTTTCTCGGATTAGGCATTTGAGAATTTGAAGATTTAGGGTTTAGATTGATTCTCAAAGTTTGATCGAGGAAGGATTAGCAAAACTGGAAATAGAAAGAAGAAAGATAATTACCTTGAAGAATTTGGAGGGGCACAAGAAGAAGTTAGAAGAAGAAGATCAAGGAAAGAGAAGAATCACCATGAGAGAGAGAAGAGATAGGCCACCAAAGAGGTTTGTTTTTCATTAATAATCAACTAATCTCGTTTTTAAGGCTTAGCCCACTTAAATAAGCAATAAGAAAACATATAAGTAACAAAATACCCCTAAAAATTAAGTAAAAAACAAGTCCCAAAAAAACAGTTCGCGCGGTGGTCGGGCGCCCGACGAGGACAAAAAACGTCTAGCGAGCAACTGTCCAGTGGGTTTTCCCTCAAATCAAGCTAATTTCGAGCACCCGATGACTATCGGCCGGGTGCCCGACGACCCCCAGTTGGGTCTTCCTCATCCCACAACACGTGTCTTCCCAATGTGGGGCAATGTGGGGTCTTCTATATGCCAAACCACGTGTGTAGGGTCTTCAATGCTCCTCAAAGATCGTCTAGCCACAAGGAAGATGCTTGTGGTGCGCGCTTTCTCTTTTGATAGACTTTGAAGGGTCTTGTGTCCTCATCAACTCCCCTCGAGTGAGAAAAACTCGACTCCGACGAGTTAAAGCTCTTGTGGCGTTCGAGCAAATCAGGATCAACATGCTGCAATTCCGCTTCAGTCAACCACATAGATTCAGACGGTGGTTTACGCCTCCACTTGACAAGGTATCTTTGGAAACCTCCGTCTCTCGTAGATACTATCTCCTCATCCAAGATTTCCTCAATTTCTTCTTTATGGACAATAGGAGGAGGAAGGGGTGGAAAGGGTTATGAAGCAAAATCAGAAAAGGGCCATTAGAGAGATGATGGATCAACGATGGGATAGTGGGAACAGACTAGATCTTCCACATTAAAAGTTGGGTTAATGCCCATTTCAGGTGGGAGGTCAATCCGATACGCGTTGGACCTAACCTTTTACAATATCTTGAATAGTCCAGCACTATGCGCTTGTAACTTCTTAGCGGAACCTTGTGAGAACCGCCCAGGCCTTATTCTCACCATTACATAGTCTCCTTCTTGAAAATCTTACAGTCTACGATGAGAATCAACTGAAATTTTATAATTATTATTACTCTTATTTATCTGCCATCTAATATGCGTATGCAATTCATGGATATGTCGTGCAAATGCATCGGCTGATTTAGAAGACCTTTGGGTGACTGACATGGGTAAGAGATCTATTGGCATTCTAGGTTATACCCACTAACAATTTCAAACGGACTTATCCCTGTAGATCGATTTACTAACCCATTATAAGCAAATTCAGCAATTGGTAAAATTAGGTCCCAAGTCTTAACATGTTCACCCACTAGACAATGTAGAAGATTTCCAAGACTTCGATTTACCACCTCTGTTTGCCCATCTGTTTGAGGGTGGTAGCCAATAGAAAACTGCAAACGAGTACCCACAATGTGTCATAGTGTCTTCCAAAAATAACTGGTAAATCTGACATTACGGTCAGACACTATAGTCTTAGGCAATCCATAGAGACACACCACACCATCAAAAAAGATACGAGCAATATGAGACGCATCTGACGTTTTAGAACATGGGAGAAAATGCGCCATTTTGGAGAAACGGTCCACAACGACAAAAATGGAATTGTGCTTTTTCATTGTCTTGGGAAGTCTCAGCACAAAATCCATACTAATGTCTTGCCACGGAGCATGTGGCACTGGCAATGGCGTATATAGCCCAGTGTTTTGCTTGCGTTGCTTTGCCAGCTGACATGTACGACACCGCCCTAAAACTTTGGCTACGTCTCGCTTGAGACTTGGCCAATAGAAACAATCATCTACAAAGGCAATGGTCTTATCACAACCAAAGTGGCCAGTTATCCCTCCTGAATGAAGCTCCCAGACAAGGAATTCACGAAGGGACATAAGGGGAATACAGAGTCGGTCTCCTTTAAAAAGGAAACCATCTTTAAGCACATAATCACCCGTACTACGCTAATCATTAGAGAGCGACGCGTAAGTACCCCCAAAATCAGGACATGTGAGGTATTCATCTTTCAATTGCTCAAATCCGACTACCTCTACACTCAAGGAATTGAGCAACGTCACTCGTCTACTAAGGGCATCCGCTGGTTTGTTTTCGACCCCGGCCTTATGTTTTAGGACGAACGAATATTCCTGAAGAAACGCTACCCACTTAGCATGCCTTGGGTTGAGTTTCTTCTGAGAATGTAAATATCTCAAGACCTCATGATCAGAAAACAAGACGAATTCTTGCGGTAGGAGATAGTGACGCCAATGTCTCAAGGATTGCACTACCACATAGAACTATTTGTCATAAGTGGAGTACTTTTGTTTTGCCTCATTCAGTTTCTCACTGAAATAGGCTATTGGATGGTCCTCTTGGCTCAACACTCCACCTATACCAACACCTGACGCATCACACGCCACCTCAAAGACTTTAGAAAAGTCAGGTAGATGCATGACAGGAGCTTCTACCATTTTGCCCTTAATTTCCTTAAAAGCCTTGACTGCGGCTTTAGACCACACGAACTCTCCCTTTTTCATGCATTCAGTAATGGGAGCCATGATCGTGCTAAATCCTCTAATGAACCGACGATAAAAAGTTGCTAAGACGTGAAAGCTTCGCACCTCATGAATGTTCCTCGGTTCAGGCCACTCAACTATGGCCCTAACCTTTTCCAGGTCTGCGCGCATTCCTTCTGAAGACACTATAAATCCTAAGAACACGACTTGACTAGACATGAACGCACATTTCTTAAGATTAGCATATAACTTTTCATTCCTAAGGACGCTACAGACTTGCTTCAGATGTTCAAGGTGTGATTCCTTAGTGGTACTATAAATAAGAATGTCATCAAAGTACACCACTAGGAATTTTCCCATGAACGGCCTCAAGACTTGTGTCATTACCCGAATAAAAGTACTGGGCGTATTAGTCAAGCCGAAGGGCATGACCATCCATTCGTACAACCCATCTTTGGTTTTGAACGTCGTTTTCCACTCATCTCCTGGGCGTATGCGGATTTGGTGATATCCACTCTTGAGATCAATTTTGGAGAATATGGTGGACCTCGCCATCATGTCAAGCATATCATCAAGTATAGGTATGGGAAACCTATACTTGACGGTAATTTTGTTTATGGCACGGTTGTCCACACACATGCGCCACGTGCCGTCTTTCTTTAGTGTCAACAATGCTGGCATGGCACACGGGCTCATACTCTCTTAGATAAAACCCTTTTGCAGAAGCTCATCAATTTGCCTCTTCAACTCTGCATGTTCTGCAAGGGTTCATCCTGTAGTGAGTAAGGTTCGGTAGAGTCAACCCTGGGACAAGGTCAATGACATGCTGAATGTCTCTCATAGGTGGTAACTCGTTCCGTAAATCTTCAGGAAACACGTCACTGTATTCCTGTAGAACCGACGTTACCTCATGGGGTAACTTTGATGGAACCTCAGGTGTAATCTCTCTTGCCACAAGGGCATACAGCATGGAATCCTCCTTAGTCTCTTTTTCGAACTCTCTCGCATTGATTATGTGAAAAGACTTAGGATTGGATTTCCTCACTTCCTTAGGCTCACTCGCCTTCTCATCTTTCTTCCTCCCTAGTGTGCTTTCAGGTGCCATAGGATTAAGTTTGATCTTTTTACTGTTCCGCCCAACGCAATTATTCCCGTGTAGGTTGTCATAAAAAGGGCAAAGTTGCCATTTATAAAAAAAATTAACTCAAAATCACTTACCGCATTCCGCATTAACTGTTAAGCGAAAAGACCGAAGCTTAAAAAATATCATATATTTTATGTGAAAATCATATTTAAGCACTTAATTTTTTAGATTTACCAAACAAGCTGAATATGAAAAATAACTGAAAGTAGGCTATTTCAATCATAAGTGCTGAAAATAAGTTTTACCAAACATCCCCTACTTCTGATGGTTTATGTGAGACGGACATGAATGAAACTATAGGACGCTTCGGTGAAGCGATAGACTCAAAATAGACTACATTATCTAGAACTTGGAAAATTGTAACAAAAGGAGGACACTTCTTGCGGGTGGAACATAATTGCTCATTTTTTAGTATCCCACAGACCTGCTCTAACTGATAGAGATATTGCTCCTTGTAAGTGTTATAAATAAGGATAATGTTCGAGTATCCGAATGCTTAAGAATACTCACTTTTGATGTCAAATCTTGAGATGATCTTGGCATTGGCCATTATGTTCAACATGTCATCAAGATGCAGGATAGGGACTCTGGCCATCACATCCACCATGATGTGAACATGTTGCAAAGTGAACTAACACTCGACTGAGACTTTGTGGACGACCAGAATGTGCCCACACGTGCACCATGTGCCATTGTTCTTAGAAGTGAAAAGGGTAGGCACGACACACGGAATCAAACTCAAACTCTCTTGAGTGAACGCTTTCCTTTACAAATTGCCTCTGCACTTCCGCATGCTCCTCGAGGTTTACTTGGTAGGGGTGGAAAGCTTGACAGAGTCGACCCAGGGACAAGATTGATTGCGTGTTGAATGTCCCGCTTGGGTGGAAGTTCATCCGGTAAGTCATCTGGTCGATATCACAAGTCCTTTCCAAATCCACAATCACTCCGGACAACGACTCTACGCTAGCCTCAAGAATAACATCACTAGTCATGTAGGTATTCACCATTGAATCCACACTAGTCTCTTTTTCAAACTCGTTCGCGTTTATTATGGTTAGAGACTTAGATTGGGACTCCACATCATTCAGGTCACAAATGACAACTGGAAGTGATGCGGCCTTAATTTCTTCAACCTCTTCATTACTAGCACCCACTCCTTAATGTTCAACAACGGTTAGTGATGCCTCAATTTATTCTTCTTCATGACTATCGATTTCAGGCACGTACTCTTCCTCTTCATAAACACCCTGTTTAAATCCTTTCAACTTGCCATTTACCAAGACATTCTCTCACTCCTAGGGAAATATAATTGATGGTAAATACCCTTAAGTTGGTCAGAAGCCAAGATTCCCTTAGTGACGGATTGGATCACTTTGGAAGAAGGTGGTCATAAGGGTTCTCTTTTTGGACGGGAAGGTGGGACGACTTTTTCCTAAGCCAAGGGCTTATGATAGGAAGAGATAGGAAGATACTTTTCTTCCAAAAGCTCTTTCATCTCGCCCCACTATGAGATCGGAGCTCCACTCTCCGCTCAATTCTTCGCTCCAAATCCGTCCAAAATGACTTGGCTTGGCCCACCAACTTCAGCTTGGCGAACCTCACTCAACAGTTGTTCGACATATCATACCAATCAAAATAATATTCCAAGTCTTCAAGCCAATCAATGAATGTCTGTGGGTCCATGTGACCACTAAAATATGCCAAATCATTGGAGTTCGATTTTCCATTAGGTCTTGAGGGCCACAAGACAAGACTTAACGGCCCTGAGTATCTCGAGCTTCTATATTCCATTCATTACGGGAAGGACTCAACAACTAAACTCTAGGTGCAATGATAATGAAAATAGATATAAGGGTAACCTAGATGTAACATTATGGACTCTAGACTCTATATTTACTATGTTATGACCAAAAAAAGTTTCTACCCTAAACGCTGCAATACGAAACCCTAAGCTATATGATGTATGCACTAACCAATCCTAAATGTGAATAATGGAATGCTCTAGACACTTTATGCTTTGAGCCAAAGCTTTGATACCAAAATTTGATGCAGGACAATGGGCCTATCAATATGATGCGGAGTGAAATTAAAGCGGAAATGTATAACAACGAAAAATTAAATTAAAACTACTCAAATCATATATGTGAAAATTCAAATAAGTAAGAAACCATGCACCACAACCATAAATCACAAGCATGTAATGAAAGAACTACAAAATCTCAAAGGTCGGGACCCATGGAATGTAGAACTTCTACATCCAAGCATAGGGTTAATTCTAAAATCAAAGAAAGAAGTTTTAGGGTTTAGGCCGGGACCCTAAACCCTAAGAGGTTCTTCTAGGGGTCTTAGGGTATGGTTGAAATTAGGGTTTAATGGGAATTTAGGGTTAGGGTTAGGATTAAGGTGATTCAAGGATTAGGAATTTCTGGATTTAAGGCCACGGGAAAGCTGAAAGTCGGATTTGAGTGAAAAGGGATGGTTAGATTTGAAAGTTATGTGAGATTAGGTTAGGTTTGAAGGATTTAGATGGAGGAAAGTTGGTGTTTTGGGGGAAAACGCAGTTTAAGGGGACGTGAGCCTATGCCGAATTAAAAAGGGATTCAATGATTGAAGGGTTTTGGCTATGGATTCAAGAGAAGATTAAAGATCCTTCAAACGGATGAAAAACAACAATAATAAATACTTGAAATTGTAGAAAAAAGAAGAAGAGAAGAAGGATAATCGACATCATACCAAAGAAGCTCCAATCACAAGAGGGTTCATGATCATCTCAAGCAAGGAAGAGTTTTATCTCAATATTCATAATCACATAATTAAAAAATAGGGTTTCTAACAAAGTTTATATAATCCACGTCTAGAAAAAGTGCACTAAAGTGCCCAAACGATAGAAAAATAACAAAACGACGCTCCAAATAAAACAACCCACGCGCGTAGTCGGACCGTCCGATGGAGCCATCGGACCATCCAATAGAACCCCAGAAAACATTGGTCTGTTCGTTGGTTCTGCTCCTCTGCTATGCTCCTGCTGGTGTACTCTTCTTATGCATTCCTCAAATGTCGTCGAACCACGACGAGATGGGCGCGACAAGTCTCCTACATGGGTACACTTGGAAAAAAGGAACGTGATGATCTGATGTCCCCATCAACTCTCCCTGACTGAAAAGAATTCGCGTCCGGTGAAATAAAACTCCGATACCGCTCTAAAATGTCTGGATCCACATGCTGCAACTCGGTCTCTATAAGCCACGTGCAATCTGAAGTCGGCCTGTTCTTCCACTTTTCGAGATACTTTTGGTACCCTCTTTCACTAGTGGACACCACTTGTTCATCCAATATATCTTCCTTTCTCTGATGTATGTGTGGTAAAAGGGATAAATGTTGGGAAGACTGGGTAGGGATAGGCCATGGAGTATGAGGTTGGGTAGATACATCATCTGGGTGACTTTTAAAAGCCACTAGATCCTCCACATTGAAAGTAGAACTAATTCCTATGTAAGGTAGAAGATCTACTATATGTGCATTAGTACCTAAGCGTTTTAAGATTTTATAAGGGCCAGCACTATGTGCTTGTAATTTCTTAACGACTCCTTGTGGGAACCACTCTCGCCTTATGTTGATCATGACATAATTACCCACTTGAAATTCCTGCAACCTGCGATGTGAGTCAACATTTAATTTATATTGTTCGTTGCTCACATTTATCTGTTTCCTAATTCCATCATGCAACTCATGGATATGCCATGCAAATGACTCAGCTAATGTGCCGTTTGGTAAATTGAAAAATAAGATATGAAATTAATATGAGTACTGAAAACTTAAAGTGCTGAATTTTAGTACTTACAAGTACTGAAAAATCTGTTTGGTAATTTATCTGAAAAAGTCCTGATATCTGAAATTATGCACTTTTTTCACACACAAAAAAACTGTTTGGTAAATAGAAACCATAAATATCTGTTTGTTGGTCCTGCTCCTATGCTCCTGCCGCTATGCTCCTTGATGAGGACACAAGACCCTTCAAAATCTATCAAAGGAGAAAGAGCGCGCCACAAGCATCTTCCTTGTGGCTAGACGATCATTGAGAAGCATTGAAGACCCTACACACGTGATTTGGACATATAGAAGACCCCACATTGCCCCACATTGGGAAGACACGTATTGTGGGATGAGGAAGACCCAACTGGGGGTCGTCGGGCGCCCGAAATGAGCTTGATTTGAGGGAAAACCCACTGGACAGTTTTCACTGTCACCGGGCGCCCGACCGATTAGTCACCGGGCGCCCGAAATTCCCCAATTTTGAGTTGTTGCTCGCTGGACGTTTTTTGTCATCGTCAGGCGCCCGACCAAAATGGCCACCGGGCAACCGACCACCGCGCGAACTGTTATTTTGGGACTTATTTTTTACTTAATTTTTAAGGGTATTTTGGTACTTTTATGTTTTCTTATTGCTTATTTAAGTGGGCTAAGCCCTAAAAACGAGATTAGTTGATTATTAATGAAAAGCAAACCTCTTTAGTGGCCTCTCTCTTCTCGCTCTCATGGTGATTCTTCTCTTTTCTTGATCTTCTTCTTCTAACTTCTTCTTGTGCCCCTCCAAATTCTTCAAGGTAATTATCTTTCTTCTTTCTATTTCCAGTTTTGTTAATCCTTCCTCGATCAAACTTTGAGAATCAATCTAAACCCTAAATCTTCACATTCTCAAATCCTAATCCGAGAAACTTCCTGATTCTTCGGACTACTGATCTTCATTGATCAATTAGGTATGACCATGCAAGATCGGGAGGTCTCATCCCTCGCCGGATCCAACCTAAGCGATAATTGAATTCCATACTTCATGGTTGTAATGATGGCCCACTCCATTGCATGTTTCCTTTATGATTTTCTTAGTTATGATGATTAATGCTAGAATTTTATATTATTACTGTCTTTTATTTCCGCTGAATAATTGTGTTCATAAACATGCATCATAATTAGGTCATCCTGCGTCAAATTTGGTATCAGAGAGTAGGCTTGCATGGTTTTTTCTAGATCGAGTTATTAAATTAGGGTTTGATTTTTAGGACTGTTTTAGGAAAGTTCCAAATTTAGAAAGTTTCTAATTTTAGAAAGTTTCCAATTTTAGAAAGTTTCCTAATTTGGAAAATTTCCAGATTTGAGTAGTTCCTTGTTTTAATTCATTAATTGTCAGTTCATCATAGTTTACATTCATCGCATTCATCTTGTGAGTTGTATATCCATAGTGGTCAAGTTGGGTAGAATTTGGTTTAAGTTTTACTTGTATGCCCACGAGAAGAGGTAGAGGTAGAGGTAGAGGTTTTGGACTTTAACCCACCATGAACAACGAGCAATTATCTGAGCAACTTGCTCAATTGATACAAAAGATAACCACTTTAGAAACGAGTAAAAAGCATGAGTTCGCTCGCCTAGATAACCAACTCACCACCACCATAACTAAGGTCAAGCAGTTAGAGGCATCCCAAAGGAAGAACCCCGCTGTTGGGGATGATGCGCACTCCCAAGTGGGAGGGATCATTGAAGAAATCGCTCCCGCACGTGGAGACAATAGTGGTAGAGATCGTGGAACCGGTTGTGGTGTTGTGCGAGAGGCACAAGCCATACATGATCATCAAGACCGTTACGATCTAGATGAACGTGCAATGAATAATGTGAGAGTGGAGGCCCCGAGTTTTGATGGGCGTCTGGATCCCAAGGCATTCCTTAATTGGGTTGCTGACATGGACCACTACTTTGAGTGGTATGGCATGTCAGAAAACCGTCAAATGCAGTTTGCAAAGATGAAACTTGTGGGTCAGGCCAAGTTGTTTTGGACCAAATTGAGCGAAAGATAGAAAGAATGGGTAGAGCTCCTATCACAGATTGGTATGAGATGAAAGAGAAGTTGAAGGAGAAATATCTTCCTCTCTCATACCGATAAAAGCTCCTTGACCAGTGGCAATCCTTACGTCAAGGGTCAATGTCCGTCGTTGACTACATTGCCAAATTTGAGGAATTTATGATGCAATGTGATATCCATGAAGACCCTCTAATAACGCTCTCGCATTTCAAGACAGGCCTTCGTGCGGATCTTCAGCGCGAGCTTATGACTCGACCCTTAATGGACTTGGATGAAGCATATCAAGTTGTGCAGGAACTAGACAAATACTAAAAAGCTCCTACCATTAGACGTTTTGAGTCCCAAGACTCTAATGCTAGATTTGGTTCTCAGGGAACTAGACCTAATGTTGGTAGTCAACTTAGAGCGTAGGCGACTGTTCCGCCTACGCCTAGGGAGGACAAGGGCAAATGGGTTCTTGGTGCCGATCCTAGTGGGGGTAGCCAAGTTAGGTGCTACGAATGTGGGAATATCGGTCACATGTCCAATCAGTGTCCTACGAAGAACTGTGGAAAAGCCTTAGTTGTAGACGAGTCCCACGATAGTGTTGATGACTAGAGTGATTATAAAGTAGAAGAATATCACCCTGAAGGAGGTCTTATTGATGAAAACGAAGTAGGCGATGAAGCAACGCTTGTAGTAGTCAGGCGTATGCTATCTCAGTCTAGGAGTAGTGTTGATTCGCGTCGAAACACTATCTTCTATACTCTTGCCAAGTGTGGAGAGAAAAATTGTAAGGTGATAGTGGACAGTGGAAGTTGTGAAAATGTGATTTTCGCTAACACCTTAGCTCGTCTAAAGTTGAAATCCACACCTCATCCTGACCCATACAAAGTTTCTTGGGTTGATAAAACATCCATTCCTGTCACCCATCAGTGCCTAGTTCCTATCAAGTTTGGGTCATACAAGGAGTCCCTATGGTGTGATGTGATACCTATGGATGTTGGACATATTATCCTAGGTAGGCCGTGGCTATTCGACAATGACGTCACGATCTTTGGCCGTTCGAATGCGTGTACCTTGACAAAGTTCTTCGGCCCCATCATGATGCATGCATTATATCCACACCGTCCATCCATTTTGCCAAATCATTTTAGGAAATGAGACAAAAAGAGGAAGACCCAAAGCTCAAGCGGACCACACCACAGAAAGCTGTGGGGATGATGACACCCACCATTGAAACCTTCCAAGGGCCCACCATGATGTTTATTTGCCATCAAGTCTATTCATATGGTCACACGGACTTGGATGAAGGGAAAACATAAATATCAGCTTGATCTAAAACTTTTGTGGCCCCAAGAAGTTTTCAATGTTAAGCATTCAATCCCCACTATTTTATATGGTGTGGTCCACTTGAGCTCCGGATCTGCCTTAATTTTGGCCTCATGACCTAAAATGATCTAAAAAAATGGATACACGATGGGGCTAACGGCATTTTCCCACGTCAATAGGTCATGACACCTTGTACCAAGACTTGCAGATATGGATATGCAGGGATGTGGATTGCCTACCAAAAGGCCCTCACAAGAAGATCCGAGGCTAGGAAGCTAGGTGGGGCCCACCATGATGTTTGTGAGAAATCCACTCCGCTCATCCATTTTAACATATCATTTTAGGGCGTGATCACAAAAAGGAGGCAGATTGAAGGCTCAAGTAGACCACACCACAAGAAGCTTGGGAATTGAACGCTTACTGTTAAAACTTTCTAGGGCCCACTGTGATGTTTATTTTCCATCCAACTTGTTCATAAGGTCACATAGACCTGGATGAATAGAAACATAAATATCACTTTGATCCAAAACTTCTGTGGCCCCCAAGAAGTTTTCAAAGGTAAGCATTCATTATCCATTGCTTCCTGTGGTGTGGTCCACTTAAGCCTTCGATTTGTCGTATTTTTGGAATTATGCCCTGAAATGATCTTCCAAAATGGATGAATGGAGTGGATGAAACATATACACCACTGTGGGCCCCATAGAGCCCTTGACAGTCTCTTGTTACGTCCCGGCGGGGGTAGTACCCAATCCGCATCCTACAGGTGCGTGAGCGAATTAGGTGTTACCTGTGTAACACGTTAGTGGGTGTTTCCCTAACCATATGGGGCCCACCTTGATGAATTTGTCATATATCCACACTGTCCATCCGTTTTTACATCTCATTTTAGGGCTTGATCCCAAAGCTTAAGCAGATTCAAATCTCAGGTGGACTACACCACTGAAAAATGTGGTGATTGACCATTAAAAAGTCATTGTGGGCCATAAAAAATTTGGATTAATCTAATCTTTGTATTATTTTCCACCCAACATGTTGATTAGGTCAAAGACCTGGATGAAGGGAAAACACAAATATTAGCTTCATCTAAAACTTCTGTAGCCCCCAAGAAGTTTTAATGGTGGGCATTCAATTACCAAAGTTTCCAGTAGTGTGGTCTACTTGAGATTTGGATCTGCTGTATGCCCTAAAAATTAGTAGGAAAATTGGTGGAACGGCGTGGATTTCTCATAGACATCAAGATGGGTCATCTCATTTCTTGGAGATGGCTTAGGAGGGGTATACAATCTTCAGCATCTTGAGGGGATGGCACACGTAGGTTACATGGATTGGATGAGGCAGTGCTTTGTGGGCCCACTATAAATGGACCATGCAAAAATAATAATAATAAATATTAGATGATTTAACCTTTAAATCGGCCTTTATCAATTAAATATGTGATATTTAGTTGTCCAATTCAAGGACACCAATTGAAGGGTTATGATTATTTTATTAAGAAGAACATAGTACATGGTCCATCAATCGAAAGATTATTTTTTAGAGATGCATATGAATTGAAGGTAGGTGTGACAAATTTGGTGGCATGATAGTAACAGGTTTTTTCTCATATCCTACAGAAGATAGAAATTAAGATAATAGGGGTAAATATGACAAATTACGAATTTCAAATATTTATGGTTTCTATTTACGAAACAGTTTTTTGTGGAAAAAAAAAAAGTGCTTAATTTAAGATATCAAGACTTTTTCAGATAAATTACCAAACAGATTTTTCAGTACTTATAAGTACTAAAATTCAACACTTTAAGTTTTCAGTACTTACATTAATTTTCAGATCTTATTTTTCAGTTTACCAAACAGCATCTTAGTTGAGTCATTTGCACAGCATATCCATGAGTTGCATGATGAAATTAGGAAGCAGTTAAATGTGAGCAATGAACAATATAAATTAAATGCTGACTCACAACGCAGGTTGTAAGAATTTCAAGTGGGTGATTACGTTATGGTGCGCATAAGGCCATAGCGGTTCCCATAAGGAGCCGTTAAGAAATTACAAGCACGTAGTGCCGGCCCTTATTAAATCTTAAAACGCTTGGGCACTAATGCGTATGCAGTAGATCTTCCACCTGGCATAGGAATTAGTTCTACTTTTAATGTGGAGGATCTAGTGGCTTTTAAGGGTCACCCAGATAACATATCCACCTAATCTCATACTCCATGGCCTATCCCTACCCAGTCTTCTCAACCTTTACCCCATTTACCACATGTACCTAAGAGAAAGGAAGAGATTGAAAATATATTAGATGAACAAGTGGTGTCCACTAGTGAAGGAGGGTACCAAAAGTATCTCGTCAAGTGGAAGAACAGGACGACTTCAGATTGCACGTGGCTTACAGAGACCGAGCTACAACGGGTTGATCTAGATATTCTAAAGTGGTACCGGAGTTTTATTTCACCAGACGCGAATTCTTTTCAGCTGGAGAGAGTTGATGGGGACATCAGACCATCAAGTTCCTTTTCCCGAGTGTACCAACATAGGAGACGTGTCGCGCCCATCTCATCGTTGTTCAATGACACATGAGGAGCACGAGAGAGGAGTACAGCAGCAAGAGCATAACAAAGGAGCAGAACCAGCAGACATACCAGTGTTTTCTGGGTTCTATCGGACGGTCTAACGGCTTTGTCCAATGGTCCGACAGAACACAGTCGGACGATCCAACAGTTCCGTTGGACAATCCGACTGCACGCACAGGTCATTTTATTTGGAGCGTCGTTTTGTTATTTTCTATTGTTTAGGCACTTTAGTGCACTTTTTCTAGACGTGGATTATATAAGCTTTGTTAGAAACCCTATTTTTTCATTATGCGATTATGAATATTGAGGGAAAATTCTTCCTTGCTTGAGATGAGCATGAACGCTCCAGTGATTGGAGCTTCTTTAGTGTGATGCCAACAGCGTGATGCCGATTATCCTTCTTCTATCATTTTTCTCTTCTTCTCCTCTACAATTTCAGGTATTTATTGTTATTGTTTTTCATCCGTTTGAAGGATCTTTGATGTAGGATGCCCTAATTATGATGTATGTTCATGAATTCATATAATCCAGCGGAAATAAAAGACAATAATAATATAAAATCTAGCATTAATCATCATGAACTAAGAAAATCACAAGGAAACATGCAATGGAGCGGGCCATTCATCACAACCACGAAGTATGAGATTCAATTATTGCTATGGTTGGATCCGGCAATGGATGGAACCTCCCGATCTTGCATGGTCTTAATCCAAATACCCAATGTGAATCACTAGTCCGAGGGATCGAAGGATTTCTCGGATTAGGGATTTTGGAATTTAAGAAATAGGGATTTTGGATCAAATCCCAAATCTACGATCTAGAAGTTATAAGAGAATAGAGAAAGAGGAAATAACAAGTTTACCTTAGAAGAAGTCGGAGGGGCACAAGAAGAAAAGAGAAGAACGAGATCAAGGAGGAGGAAGCATCACCATGAGAGAGAGAGAGAAGGAGAGAAGTACCAAGAGACTTTTCATTAATCAATAATCAAAGTTAAATTCGAGTTTAGGGATTTAGCCCACTTAAATAAGCAAATAAAGACATGAAATTACTAAAATACCCCTAAAACTAAGCAAAACGCGCAATTAACATAAGTGCGGGAAAGTTCGGGCGCTCGGTTGGGCGCCCGAGCAGTCGCCCGAAGTCGTCCGAAAACCTCCAGAGAGGTTCAGGAGCTCGGCAGGCAAAGTTCGGGCGCCCGATGGCTATGGTCGGGCACCCGATGGGCGCCCGAATTCTTCAGTTCTTCGGCCTTCTTTCTCCTTTCTTCCTTCACGCGTGTCTTCCCTGAATGGGGTCTTTTATATGTCCAATCACATGTGAAGGGTCTTCAACGGGTCTTCAGTTCCTCAATAATCGCCTATCCACAAGGACAGCACTTGTGGTTGGCGCTTTCTTCGTTGGTACACTTGAATGCTTTTGTGTCTGCATCAATCTTTAATCTTCTCTTGAATCCATAGCCAAAACCCTTCAATCTTTGAATCCTTTTTTATTCGGTATAAGCCCACATCCCCTTAAACTTCGTTTTTCCCCAAAACCCCAACTTTCCTCCATCCGAATTCTTCAAACCTAACATAATCTCACACAACTTTCAAATTCAACCATCCACTTTCACTCAAATCTGATTTTCAACTTTTCCATGGCCTTAAATCCATAAATCCCTAATCCACAAATCACGGAAACCCTAACTTTAACCCTAATTCCTATTAAACCCTATTTCAGTCATACCTTAGGAACCCTAAAACCTCTTCCTTTGATTTTAAGATTAACCCTATGCTTGGACGCGAAAGTTCTACCTTCCATGGGTCCCGGCCTTTGAGATTTTGTAGTTCTTTCATTACATGCTTGTGATTTATGGTTATGGTGCATGGTTTCTTGCTTATTTGAATTTCCACATATGATTTGAGTAGTTTTAATTTAATTATTCGTTATTGTACATTTCTGCTTTAGTTTCATTCCATATCATATTTATAAGCCCATTGTCCTGTGTCACATGAGCCTATAAAAATTTTTGAAATGGAATTTTTTTAATGAACAGATTTTTTTAGCAATATTATCAAAATATCATTGATACACTGCCGATATAAGGGACACTTAAAATTTACACAATCGGAAATATTGGCAATATATTGATATCAATACATTGGCAATATAAGAGACACTTGGAATTTACACAGTCGAAAATATGGCGACATCAATACATTGGCGATACTTAGCGATACATTGGCAATATAAGAGACACTTGGAATTTACACAGTCGAAAATATGGCGACATCAATACATTGGCGATACTTAGCGATACATTGGCAATACTTAGCATCATATCACCGATACCTAGAATTTCTTATACTACTAATATTATCGTTATCGCTACCGGTGTTATTGTTATCGGTATCGATGAGCTAGAGATATGGATAATATTGGAGATATTTCAATAATATCAGGGATACTTCTAACAATGCCCAACACCACCTTCATGCCAAGCTACGAGCATCTCCTCAATAGACCTTGACATGACCCAAGACATTTGAAATAAATTCAAGAGCCTCTCCCACACCTCGTGTGCAAAAGGACAATGGATGAATAAATGATCAACCAATTCCGTGAAAACGTACGTGTTTTTCATTTATAACTCTTCGTTTTGGACCTATTCTTTTGTACATAGCGTATCCGTTACGTTTTGGACCTACGACATCCTTGGGACGCACCAAAGTGTACGGGTGCAGGATGGAAAAAAGAAGTTAAATGAACATATATAAGTACGTACATAAACATTTAGGAGTTGGATAGCCAACCACTTCGGCTTGTACGTACTACTTTTGGACTGATAAGTTTAAAGATTTACGTGCTTCGCACCTCGTTTCACCATTTTCTAAGTCCATGCTTAACCCCTTCGCAGTCGAAGTTTTAAAAGCGATCATATTTGTCGAACCGTTGTTTTCTCCGTAGCACTAAAACTTCGCGTCAAGTTTCGTCCTCGTCGCGGGCTAATCTTTCTAGTACGGTTTAGGACCCTTGTAGAGGTACTTTCGTCAATGTTTTGGTATTCTAGACGGTATATATTAACCCCCGTTTGAAGCCGGTGACCTCGTTCGTACCTGACACTACTCTGATTCTCCATTGATGAAAGGGCTTTCATAAACTGATGGCAACATTCATGTTTGCATGTATGGCAATATTCAAGCATGGCACTTGAGTATCACAACAAGGCACGTGGACTTTGTTTTCCAGCTTTTCAGTGAGGGGTGAAGCTAGACATTTTTCAAATGCATTTGCAACTCCGATTGTGGAAAACATGTGAATAAAACTGAGAGAGACAAATTTAAGCTGTGAATTGCAACATATTTTGTATATAAGTGAAAAGTGATACAGGTAGATGTATGTTTCACACATATCAGAAGAAGAATTAGGCATTATTTTTCTTTCAGCAGTAAGAAAAAAAAAGCAAAATTGGTGGATATCAATATAGTGTTTTCTGTTATGAAGGCACCCAAGACGCTCATCCAAAATGAGTTAGTAACTTCATCACAAAAAACAGCTGCCACAGACACTGGATATCAGGTTGCACCTGCTGCAAAATAATTCAAAGTTCTGAAAGGAAAACTTGTAATTGTCACGACATATTAGTAGTTGTCAATGATAATTAGAAGAATTGAGCTACAGCCTAACTTTTGCTAGGTGACTCAAGAAACAAAATGCACTCGTACGGGATTTCATTGGAACTATGAATACTTTCTGGCATGAAGATGCTAGTATCCGAAAGTGTCAAACATGTACCAAGCATATCAGTTGGAGGTAGAAGGTCCAACTGAAAATGTGACATGACTGCGAAGGAAAAATAACCTCAAGGCTTCTTCTTCTTCTTCTTCTTCTTCTTCTTTTGAAAAGTAAAATCCTTAAGGTTACGGTATAACATATGGGAACTACACATGTAGCCACACCAACACCATGCTGCACCCTTAATGTGTTTGACAATAGTAAGCAAGAAGCACGGCTTGTTCAATCCCAAAATCAACAAATAAACATGCTAGAAGACAATATACTGTTTATGAACTGTAACAACTACAAATCTAAGAGATGGCATCAATTTTAAAATCTAAATACATGTACACATCCAGACCACACACACACATAAATGTGTCTGTGTTTATTTATTTATAAGTGTGTGTGTGATGGCTAGACTTTACTTTGTGTTAGAATTTCAAGGAGACCATAACAAGTTCCAGTTTGCAAGTTACTCACTTCTTCACGCTCTATATACCCTGTTTGCCTCAGATCATACAGCCTAAACGTAACTGCAAAAATCCAAAGGAAAATAAGACGTTGTGAGATGCATGTAGATATGCAAATAAACTGGGAGGGGGGGGGGGGGGGGGGGGGGGGTCGGGGGTGGAACCTTACAGTCAATTTTATCATCCAGAGGTGCGCAAGGATGGAAGACACTGAGTGCATGGACAAACTCATCAAATCCTATAACACCATTTTTCTTTTCATCAAAAAGATCAAAAACCTGTATTGTGCAAACAAGGGTTGAAAGAAACACATCAAACAATCTGACTGAAGACAGAAGAATAGTGCAAGTAAAATGATGGCATCGCAAATTCTAAGGGAAAAGGGAAGAATAAGTTATGAATTTGCCCAAAGACCATCTTGTGTAACAGATCAGTAACTAAGCAACAAATGAAATGCACAAATAAATAAATACATGTAATTGTATTGAACAATTGAAATTATTAAATGGCAAAATGACCTAAAATAAGAAGATAGTATACATCTATCTTTTAGTCAGTAGTACTGAGTGACAGAAGCCAATGATATAAGACAATAGAAAGGGAAATTAGGACATAAGTCGATATTCTTACTCTATCCAGAAAAAGGTTCTCGCCAGATGGAGTCTTGAATAGTGCCAGTTGAAGTTCTTCCTACCAAATAGGAGATCAAAGCATCGTCAAAAAGACATAAGATCTACAAGAATTTTTCTCCTAGGAAACAGTTCTCATGAGAACACCTAAGAAACCTTTGAGAACTCATCCCACATGATGGGTATATGCAATCCAGGCCATACAGACCCTTCATCTGGCTTGGCTGAAGGGTCGGCCAAAAAATCATGCTCTTTTGCAACTTAGGTGGACCCTGGTGAAAATCAAGGGTGGGCGTCCCCTCCCACTTTGATGTGGACAGATTGGATCTCATGACACATCATGTGGGATGAGTTCTCAAAGGGTACTTCTAGCTGTTTCTCATGAGAACCGATGCCCGTAGAAAATTTCTCTAGCATCTACTACCTAATAGCCTACAAACTGCCAGGACTGGCATAACATTAACAGCGAGCAGTTGCCATTTCAAAGAGCAACATCTGAGGTCTTAACTGCTGGTTAGTGATAGGTTAAATTAGCAGCCTTGAAAAAAATCATTACATTTTCATGCTTAAAACACAGTAGATGAACTGACAACTACATAATCCTCAGCTTTGCTTTTCCAACCTTCCATGCAGCTGGGACCATCAGTCAGTTATCTAGATTGTTCATCTAGTTGACACGGCCATCTGATCAATAGACATTTTGCCATTGTATATCAGTAGTTGCCAATATTTTCATTTTAATCAATCCATTTGCAATCCAATTACTCAATGGATAGGTTGTGTCCAAACAGAGAGTTCTCTGCAGCTAATGCCCATCCACAGCAAGCCCACATATGGATAGTCTGTGTAGATAAAAGGCATGCTCCAACTGTATTGAATACAAGACAGAATGAATGCAATTGTAATTCAGGCCATATGCTGTAGGTCAACACAGGACCCAATCTTCTTGATAAACAAGAAGAAAAAACTATGCAATACACCTATATCTGGTTTAGTTCTAATAATATTTTTCCTTTCCTTTTTATCAAGCTAGAAGAATTTATGAAAGTGGAAGTACAACGGAGTTCTACCAAAGAAGCACAACATAGCTTCAACGCATCAAACACTTGCTACTGGTACAAAAGTTTTCAAGTTTGTAAATAATAAAAAGAACCACACTGGCATCAAATGCACTTTGCAAGTCCTGATTGAACAATCATCCACCTTCCAAAAGTAACTACAGCATGGGTTTGCATTTGATGGTCAAAAGATCAAATCTTGGATGCTAAGAGCTTCCACTCTAGGGTGCTTACTCATGCCTAAGTGGTAGACTCAAAAGAGTTTCAACACTAGGTCATGGGTTCGAGTGCCCATCGTGGTATAAAAAAAGAATATGAGTGCATGGGTGTGGGTAGGGTGCGTGTGTGTTATAAAAAAAAAATAATAATAAATAAATAAATAAAGATTACACTCTAGGGTAGTTAGGCCGCAGGTCTATCCAAGTCAAGATCTATCTGATCAACAGTCTGCATGACCGACATTTACCGATTAACCAATTTCTAGACGCTGGAGTGGATCCTAAAGAGATACCAATTACTCATGAATTTATCTTGAATCAGGATGTTTTGGCCCAACTTTATCCCAGTTTTACTGAGGGAGCAACCTCATTTTTCTACTGCAGAATTTGTGCATGTACACAATCAAGGATTTTTACGAAGCATAACCTCCCGTGGAGGATCAAATAATTCATTGACAGTAGAACCTCTAATTGCCTCACAAAAATGCATACAAGTCATCGTGGGCAACAATCGCATTGAAGATAGAAAAAAACCAGCAATCCCATTCTGATCCGTAGCCCGGCCACATAAAGAAGATTCAAGAAATCAGAAGAAGTAAGGAAAAAAAAAAAAAGAGTGGGCCCCACAAGAGAACATTACCTTATGTATGTTGCCGTCATCGATAATGGAGCTACTCAACTTCTTGAAGAGCTCAAACAAGGCCTCGATCTCGTTGACGGTAACTGCACAGAGACATTAAAATTGTCAAATCACCACTTGATCTAAAAGCTCAAGCTGTTAGAGGATGGCGTATCAATGTATATTAAGGGACTTCAACAAAAATTGACGGAAAAGGGTTTCCAGAAAGAAGAGAAAAGAAAGAAAAAAAGGGGTTAGGGCAGACATGGGGAGTCATCGGCGAGCTCAGCGAATTCCTTGACACGGTTTCGGATTTTATAGGAGTGTCGCTCGAAGCAATCGGCGATGGCGAAGATCAGGATTTCCACAATTGCGATGAACGGTATGCATGCAGCGCAGAGGCGCTCCCCAATCGTTAGAAAGCCCGAACTCTGCAAAATGCCCATAAAAATGAAAAAGAAAAAAGAAAAAAAAAAAGGGAGAGAGAGGGAGAGAGAGGGAGGATGGTGGTGCATTACAAGAGCATTGCTGTTGGTGGAATCCATTTTTCCTCTGAAAAACACATCTGTATATGGAAGAGAGCGGAAGCTTTTCGCGTTTGAAGGGAAGAAGACAGGACGAAGAACGGTATTTGAAGAGGGGGCGCGGATTTCCTGCGAAAGCCTTGCGCAGGAAGTTCCTGCGCTGGGAACCAAGGTGGGCCATAGTTATGTTTTTTGATAAATCTACCCCGTCCATCCGTTTTGGGAGATCATTTTAGGAGATGAAAATAAAAATGAACCGGATCCAAGACTCAAGTGGGCCGACCTAAAGGAAAAGGTGTGTAGGTAAATTACTACTGTTGAAACCTCACTGGGGTCCACAGTGATGTTTATATGACATCCATACCGTTCACAACGTCACTTATACTGGGATGAACTGTAAACACAAATATTATCCTGATTCGAAACTCCCGTGGCTCCACAAATATTTCAACTGTGGACATTCAATCCTCACGTTTTCGGCCCACTGGAGTCTTGGATCCCGTTCATTTTTGTTATCGTGTCCTAAAATGAGCTCTCAAAACGGATGGACAGTGAGGATTTATCAAAAAAACATCACTATGCATCATCTTTGTTCACAGGGCAGGAGCTTCCCGCACAAGGCTTTCGCAGGAAATCTGCGCTAGACACGAAATCCAATTGCGTACGGAGTAACTCCGCGCGCTGTTATCATGCGGAGTAAACTCTCTTGGGACCACACGCTGTTATCATGAGGAGTAAACTCTCTTGGGACCACCTAGAATGTAGGTGCTTTGTCTAATCCGTCCATATGTTTTTTCGGGGTTGAGCCAAAAATTTAAGCATATCCAAATATCAAGTGGATACACATGAAACAGTAGGAATAATGATTTCCACCCTTGAAACCTTCCCAAGCCCCACAGTGATGTTTATTTGTCATCCAACTGTTCAGAAGATCACATGGACATGGATGGATGGAGGGAAAACACAAGTATAAGCTTGATACAAAACTTTTGTTCCCCTGGGAATTTTTCAATGGTAGATATTCAGTTCACACTTTTGCTGTAGTGTGGTCCTCTTTAGATTTTGATATGCTTCATTTTTTGGCACCATACTTAAAATTACCTTTTAAGATGGATGACCAGAGTGGATAAAATAATTAAATCAAAGCAGGCCCGCAGGCTTACTCACTACGCAATCCGCTTCCCGACACAAGCTGCACATACCGGCGGAGCCGGAAGTGGATTGCCTACTGGCGTGCGGAGTAAACTCTGTGGGGCTACAGTGATTTACATATTTTATCCACTCCGTCCATCCATCTTAAATGAAAATTTTAGGTATGGTGCTAAAAAATGAAGCATGTCAAAATCTAAAGTGGACCACATCACAAGAGAAGTGTGAACTGAATTTCTACCATTGAAAAATTTTCGGAAGACACAAAAGTTTTGGATCAAGCTGATATTTGTGTTTTCCCTTCATCCATATCCATGTGATCTTATGAATAGGTTGGATGACAAATAAACATCACCGTAGGGCCTGGAAAGGTTTCAATGGTGGAAATCATTATTCCTTTGGTTTCCGTGGCATGGTCCACTTGAGATTTGGATATGCTTAAATTTTGGGCTCAACCATTAAAATGAACTGAAAAAACAAATGAACGGAATAAATAAAGCACATCCATTCTAAGTGGGCCTTTACTCCATAAGAGCTCCGCACGCAATCCGACTCCGGCGGGGCCGCGGAAAACAAGCAAAGCCTTTAGCAGAAACTTCATGCAACAGGTTTGTCAGAAATCCATCCCGTCCATCCGTTTGACCTGATCATGTTAGGACATAATCTAAAAAATGAGGCGATCCAAAACTCAAGTGGTCCGTACAGCAGGAATACGTGGGGTAGGGAAGTGCCTGCTGCTGAAACCGGACGCGGATTAGCTACTCACAGGTTGAGTAGCCAGGCTCCCTACTGAAGTAACGTCACCATGACTTGTGGGCCCCACCATAATGTATGTAGTGTATCCACACCGTCCATCCATTTGGAGAAATCATTTTAGTGCATGATTTAAGGAATGAGGCAGATCCAAAACTCAAGTGGACTACACCACACCACAGAAAACAGTAGAGATGAACGCCTACCATTACAAATTTCTAGGGAATACATAAGTTTTTTATCAAGTTGATATTTGATTTTCCCTTCGCTCATGTCTGTGTTGAATTATGAACGGGTTGGATCTCAAATAGACATCATGGTGGACCCTTGGAAAGTTTCAACCGTGGGCGTCACTCTCCCACTGTTTTCTGTGGTAGGATCCACTTGAGTTTTGCATCTGCCTCATTCCTTGGATAATTACTTAAAATTATTTCTCCAAATGGATGGATGGTGTGGATACACTACATACATCATGGTGGGCCCACAAGTCATGGCGACGTCACTTCAAGTCTGGCTACTCAACCTGTCAGTAGCTAATCCGCGCCCGCTAAAACTACCTGAGGTCCACCCAAACATACCGGTCTCGATGTCTGAGACGATCCGAAAACACAAAAATACTAGCCTGGTCCAGTGGACGTCCAATCCCCGCTGTTTCTTTTCATGCGGCCCACTTGAGTTTTGGATCTGCCTCATAATTGGGCACACGTCCTAAGATAATCTGGGAAAATGGATGGATGGAGTGGATTTCTCACAAGCATCATGGTGGCCCACCTAGCTTGCGATCAGAGTTAGAAATCTTGAAAGCGAGAAAATCGAAGCAAATTGTGTGACGGTGCGTAACCAAGCTCAGTGGGCCCCAATATAATATACATATTATATCCATATCGTCCATCCATCTTTCGATATCATATTAGGCCATGAGCCCAAAAATGAAACAGATCCAAAGCTTACATGGACCACACCACAGAAAGTAGTGAGGATAATGGTTACCACCGTTGAAACCCTCTCAAGGCCCATCATGATGGTTATTTGAACAAATATCAGACTAATCCAAAACTTCTCTAGCCCTCAAGAAGTTTTCTAGATGTTAAATCTCCTATTGCTTTATGTGGTGTGGTCCACTTGAGATTCAAATATGCTTCACTTTTGGGCCCATGCCCTAAAATGATATCGTAAAATAGATAGACGGTGTGGATATAATACATACATCATTGTAGGTAGGGCTAAAAGTTGAGCGGGTTCAACCCGACCGACCCGTGACCGACCCGACATTGGGTTGGGCTTGGGCAAGAAATATCGAACCCGATCTCGACCTTGGGCTATGCAAACACCAACCCAATAAAGCTTGGGTCGGGCTTGGGTTGAGGTCTTGGGTCGCCCGACCCAACCCAACCCAACCCAACCCAACCCGAACCCGAACCCGAACCCGATCTATATACAAATTACTTATAATTTTATTATGCTTAAGTAAATTTATTGATTTATATTACTTTAGTAAGTAAACTTATAACGTTCGAAATTTGATATACTTTTAGTATTAAATGAGTAGTTATCCTAGTAATTTGTTTGGAAAAAAGTGAAGTTCTTCGTAATAAATAACTACATACATAATTAATAAAGTCATAGTTACGAAAAATAAGACGTGTATTGAAACATAATAGGCTAATGTAATAACGAAGATATTAGCATTTATCAACCCGACCAACCCGACCGAACCTGCTTGGGTTAGGCTTGGGTTGAGAATTCCCAACCCGAGGTTAGGTTGGGTTGGGTTGGGTTAGGGTTGAGGTATAGGAACCTTGGGTTGGGTTAGGGTTGAGTACCAACTCGCTCGACTTTCGGCCCTAATTGTAGGTACAGACTGATGCAAATACAGTGTTTTCGTCCTAACCAGTATCTTATCCATGCGACCTCCACACTACTAGCCAAACACGCATCTCAATTCATACGTAGCATTTGGATTCATATGTGATATGCATTGAATATTTTTTTTAGCTCCACGACAATCCATGACCAGATATAATGATTACTTTAAGGAACTGTTTGGATGGAGTGAAATGGTGGGAAAGGAATCTTAGTTTCTTAAAAAATCATCTTTCCTTTATTTGTAAACACTAAAATGATAGAGAAGAAGTAAATTTAATTCCCCACGCAGCTGATTTTATCTCAAAAGTATCTTTTTATTTTCTCTCCAAAACCCAAGTAATCCTATTCTATTTAATCCCACCTAATCCTATATGGCAAACATGCCCAGTGATATGTTTCTTTAAGGTTCGGTACCTTGCCTCATTGGTAGACTATACGGAGTTTTAACAAAGTGTCTTGGTTCCGAAACCAGTGGGTGCGTTGCCCGTTTGATTGGGTGGGTGGGTTGCATGACTGACAAAAAAAGGTCATTTAATGTTATTAACATGGACCGGTGCAGAAGTTTTAATTCAAACTGATATTGTTTTATCTTCAGGTCAGGGCAGAGTCTTTTTTATTAACCGGTTGGACGGCATATAAAATCATAATGGCAGTCCTGAGTAGGTTTTAAGTTGGGCACTCTTAGATCTAAAAATAGACTGCTAGATAGTGGACTGGCGTGATTTTTGTAAGCTAAGGCCCACTAACCGACGGCCCTTTCAGATGAATGGCATGGATCTTACATGGAGTGTCACGCCAGCTCGTCTGCGTGCTATTATGTTGAGGCGCTTGTGGATGTGTGAAGCAGTTGGGATTTCTTCGAATAACAGATAAGCCTGAGAGCGGAATCAGCGGATTAGGTGAGACACCTAATCCGCTCTCCAGGGCGTTTGTGTTTGTGTTTATGTCTTACGGCCTTTTGCAGGCATCTCCTGCGCTCGGAATCTATGTGGGGCCCACAATAATTTTTGTGGGGCCTTTTTTTACGAACTTTGGCGTGATATGCGCTCGAGTGTACTTTGAAGACTCACTCGCTTCATACGTGCAATAAGTCACACATGTGTAAGATCTGATCCGTTCATTAGGCGATCCTCAGCATAAATTAGATGGCTGGATCTAAAAATCCAGAAAATATGATCATCAGGTGGGACATATATGCACACAAATTTAAACCATTAATTAATTAATTTTAATCGTTCCGTTGCCGATTACAACAAGGCCATCTGATGATTCTATAAGCCTGGTGTTTGGAATGTCGTGCCTGCATTGATGAGATCTCCTAAAGAACGGATCAGATGTTTTGCACCTGTTGACCTTTTCCACGAGTGACTCCAGTGCAATCCGCATTTCACGATAGAACGCGAGTTGTCCGCCCTGCCCACGTGAAGTTCCCCCAGCAGGAAGGTTGGTGGACCAACGGAGATGTCCGTGAGAAATCCACACCGTCTATCAGTTTCTACAGATCATATCTACACATGATTAAAAAAATAATCAGACAGATCCAAAACTTAAATTGATCACACTATGTGAAACCATGGGGATGGAAATACCAACCACTGAAACCGTTTGGCCACAACATGATGTTTATATGCCATCCAAACCGTTCATAAAGTCATTCTAATTGAGATGTACAGTAAATATAAATATTGGCCCAATCCATAAACTTTCTTTGCTTGCATAAAGGTCTTGACCGACGGGGTCCTTTCCCCACTATTTCTTGTAGTGTTGTCTACTTGGGATTGAATCTGCTTGTTTCCAGGACCATGTAGTACCATGAGTTGAAGAAATCGATGGATGGAGTAGATTTTTCTAGGGGCCGTTTGGCATGTCTACAAATAAGAGCTTATTAGCTTATTTTCAGAAGAGAAAAAAAAAAAAAAATAAAGCTTTTAAAGGTAAAAGTCTAGTGAAGTGCTTATTATTTTAGAAAGTAGCAAATGAGCTCTGGATTTAATAAGGTGGGGAGGGGTTACTTTTTGAAATGGAGTTTATTCGGCTTAGGTGGGCAAATATTTTGGACTAATTTTTGTACAAATTTACCCTTAAACTTTTTGACTAATTCCCATCTTACCCTCTTCTCTTTCAATTTCTTTAAGAAAGGCGCGCATGATGAACGACCCATAGTGACGGTGGGCCCCACATGATGAATGGCCCATATCAAAGGTGGGCCTACATAATGTAAGGTCACATCAAAGGTAAGCCCCATATGATGGATGGCTTGCTTCAAAGTGTGACCCCGCATGATGAACAATCCACATCAAGCAAGCCCTACCTGATGATGGTCCACATCAAAGGTGGGACCCACACTGATGGATGGTGGACATGGAATGTAGGACCACGTTATGGAAGATTGACATTAAAGGTGGGCCCACATGATGAATGACCCATATTGAAGGTTGAGCCCCACATGATGGGCAGTCCATAGTGAAGGTGGGACCTACATGATGGATGGTGGACATCAGAAGGTGGGTCCCACATGATGGCCTATCCACATCAAGTGGGCCTCACATGATAGATGTTCACAACAAATATGGGACCCACATGATGGATGTTCTAAATCAAAGGTAGGACCCATGTGATGGATGGTGGACATTGAATGTGAGACCACACGATTGAAGGTTGACATTAAAGGTGGGCCTACATGATGAATGACCCATATTAAAGGTTGGGCCCCACATAATAGACGGTCCACAGCCAAGGTGGGACCTACATGATGGATGGTGGACATCAAAGGTGGGCCCCACATGATGGACTATCCACATCAAATGGGCCCCACATGATAGTGGTCCACAACAAAGGTGGGACTCACATGATGGATGGTGGACATCAAAGATGGGCCCCTCATGATGAATGATTCATATTAAAGTGGGGCCCCACATCAGGGCCCACGTAATGAAAGGTTCACATCGACGGTGGGCCCCTCATGATAGATGGCTCGCATTAAAGTGTGGCCCAATATGACAGAACATGCGCATCAAGTGAGTCCCATTTGATGGACAGTCCACGTCAAAGGTGGGACCCACATGATGGATGATGGTCATTAAAGGTGGGCCCACATTATGGTCAGTTGATATCAAAGATGGGCCAACATGATGAACGGCACATAATGAAGGTAGGGGCCCCACACAATGAATGGTCCACATCAAGGTGGGCCCATACAATGGACGGAGTGGGCTTCACATGATGGATGATCCACATAAAAGTGTGGCCCCTCATAATGGACAGTTCACATCAAGTGGGCCCCACCTAATGGACGGTCCACATCCAAGGTCTCTCATGATAGATGACCCATATCCAAAGTGGGCCGTATGATGGATGATCTACATAGAGGGTGCACCCCATATGATAAATGGTGGATATCAAGAGTGGGCCCCACATGATGGACAATCCACTTCAAAGGTTGGGCCCACACTATAGACACATCAAATGTGGAGTCCACGTGATGGGTGGTGGGTAGTGGATATTGAGGGGCCCCACATAAAGAGCAATTAGGATTGATGTTGGGCCCCACATGATGGATGATCCACCAAAACAACCATTTGGATTGCTCTTATATTAAAGTTGTAACTTTAAAAATGACGTTAATTATCCTTAAAAAAAGCTCTTATTTGAAAGTTTTACCAAACGTGCTTGTTTTAAATAAGAGCTTTTTTTTAGAGATTTTACCAAACGAGCTTATTTAAAACAAAGCTAGAACAAAAATGACTTATTGAGGTAGCTCTTATTCAAAAAGTTCTTATTGGATTAGAGTAGGGATTTCAAACGAGCCTTAGGATATCTTGGTGAGCCTTATGTGTGATTCAGCCACGACCACGTGTGAGATTTGTGAATGGTTAAGAGCACAAGAAGTCGTCTATTCGGCCAACTGTCGAGTGCACTATCATAGGATTTGTAAAGATTAGAGATATTCCTCCGATAAGTTCTTTTTTACCTTGAGAAATCAAGGACTTTTAAAGGTGAAACAATTGTATAGTTGAGGGAAATGAGTCGATGATGAATGCGTAAAATGAAGATTTATAAGTCGGGATCAATCGCTTGGCTAAGAGCAATGAAGATCACTCACTTGGCTGAGAGCAACAAAGTGCTTTATTGAGCAGCTAAAGATTATAACTTATTGTCGGCCTAGCGTATGAGTATAGATGAACCATTCCTAAAGCTAAGGTCTTCCTTCAGGTTCGATACATAGGCATGGATGAAGGTGGAGTTCCAAAGTAATATGATGTGGTCCACTGTAAATAGGTAGTGATTATCATTTCCAAAGTAAAGCTGAATGTAATATTAATACTATTCTGATAACTTAAACTTTTTTTACATGCATGTAATGTACTTACGTGATTAGATGCATATAGATATAACTTGCCTAATATATACTATATCCACATCGTCCGTCCATTTTTCAATTTCTTTTTAGGGCATGACCCTAAATATCAACTTCATCCAACACTTATGTGGGCTTTAGAAAGTTTTAATAGCACGCGTTCAATCCCGACTACTTCTATGATGTGGTTAAATATCACGCGTTCAATCCTAACTGCTTCTATAATGTGGTTAATTTTCATTTTGGATGTGGTTATTTTTTACTTCTTTCCATAAAATGATCTCACAAGATGAATGAGAAGTGTGAATATAACACATACATCATGGTGGGGCCCACAAAACTATACCACGTGCAACATTCCATGATTTGACGACAGTTTGGTTTATCCCATTGGCTTCAAGGGCTTGGTTTATCCCATCGGCTTAAGGGGTAATGATGGGAGTGTTACATTACATTACCATTGAAATAGGTCATCCAAATAGGCCTTTATTGAATAAGTTATATTGGCCTTTTGGTTGATGACAGTCATGTGCCATTAGTTTCACATCAACCACATTTATCAATTATAGCGGAAGTAACCTCAAAATCTTTAGGGTATGTTTGAAATGATATATTTCAAGGTAGTTATAGTGTATTGTACCTTTTTTCTACATTTATTATTTACGTAAGTTATTTGGAGGCTGTGCGAACGTGAGAACAGTAACTTTTTTATGCAAAAAAAAAAAGTGGTCCCACTGTGGGTGCCACCATAACGTACATGTTTTATCCCTATTGTCTATTCATTTGGCCATATTATTCTATGGCCTGCCTCCAAAAGTGACAAGGATCCAAAGATCAAGTGGACCACATTATAGGAAGAACATTTAAATGGTTACTTTCAATTTTCATTGTTTTCTATAGTGTGGTCTACTTGAGCTTTAAATTTGCCTCATTTTTTGGCCCATGCCTTAAAATGATCTCTACTAATGAATGAATGGCATGGATAAAAGATACATTTCATGGTGGGGCCCATAAAATTTTTGCTTTGAATCAGGTGTTATGCTGATGAAAGCAGGTACTTCTCACTTTAAAACAAGGGGGTGCATGCATTTATTGATGATGACACAGAAAATACACGTAATTACACCATTTCAAAAGGGCTCTTATACAACACACTCGAGTTTCAGTTGGCAAGTGGGGCCCAAGGTTCGGTAATCCAGACCCCAGGTTACTTAAGCCTCGTAAAATGAGCTTGTAAAACGGATAAATGGAGTAGATTTCTAAGGTGGGCCCCACCTAGCATCCCATAGCATATTTGAACGTTGTTCAGTACAATATGTATGACTTTCTCGGGCAACCGCACGTGATCATGTTGGTGGGTGGAGTGTTTATATCTCCAACACTAGTACATAGCCCATTCAAATCCCTCACGTCGGATCACCATGGATCAACATGAAAGCCCGTGGTGGCAGGAATCGGACTTGCGTGCGGAGTAAACTCTGTGAGGGCCCACCGTGATTTACGTATTTTATCCACTCCGTCCATCCATCTTAACAGAAAATTTTAGGTATGTTGCCAAAAAAAATGAAGCATATCAAAATCTAAAGTGGACCACACCATAGGAAAAATGTGAACTGAATGTCTACCATTGAAAAATTCTCAGAGGACACAGAAGTTTTGGATCAAGCTGATATTTGTATTTTCCCTTCATCCATATCCATGTGATCTTATGAACAGGTTGGATGACAAATAAACATCACTGTGGGGCCTGGGAAGGTTTCAACGGTGGAAATCATTATTACCACTGTTTCCTGTGGCATGGTCCACTGGAGATTTGGATATACTTAAATTTTGGGATAAACCCCTAAAATAAGATGGAAAAACATATGGACGGAATAGATAAAGCACATACATTCTAGGTGGGGCCAACAGAGTTTACTCCGCACTGATAAGAGCGTGCGGAGGTGGTGGCAGGGTCACCATACAATTGGCGAGAACGGATTAGGTGAGACCCGGCCTCACGTAAGAGGGTGCGGCCCTTATCGTGAGTTTGTTGTGGGCCCACCTTGATGTATGTATTATGTATCCATTCCGTCCATCCGTTTTTTCACATCATCTTAAGGCATTATACCAAAAACTAAGCAGATCCAATTATCATGTGAACCATACCATGAGAAACAGTGGTGATTGCCCGTCCTACCATTAAAAACTTCTCAGGGCGTTCCTTAATGTTTATGTAGTGTTTATTTACCATCCAATCTGTGGATAAGGTTAAATTAGACTGTATTAAGGTAAAAAAAATAAATATTAGATTGATCCAAAACTCTTGTAGCCCATTAATGGTCAATCACCACTGTTTCTTATGCTATTGTCCACCTGATAATTGGATATGCATGATATTTGGTTTAATGCCCTAAAATTATGTTTATAAACAGTTGGACGGTGTGGATATATAATATATATATTAAGGTGGGCTCCACGGTGAACCTACGTAAGGGCCGCACCGTCTTACGTGAGTCCGGGGTCGCACCTAATCCGCTCCTACAAATGGCAGCTTTGCCAGTTGGGACGCGGATTAGCTACTGACAAGTTGAGTACAGGTTGAGTAGCTATCTGGCTACTGAAGTGATGTCACTAACTTTTATAGGCCCCACCATGATGTATGTGTTGTATCCACACCATCCATCCATTTGGAGAGAGAATTTTAAGGCATGAGCCAAAGAATGAGGTAGATCCAAAGCTCACGTGGATCTCACCAAAGAAAACTGTGGGGGATTGATCTCATACCATTAAAAACTTCTTGGGGCCACAGAAGTTTTAGATCAAGCTGAGATTTGTGTTATCCTTTCTTCCATATCTGTGTAAACTTATTAGCAGGTTCGATCTCAAATAAACGTCATGGTGGGCCTTAAAAAGGTTTCAACAGTGGCATCGTTGTCCTCCCTGTTTTCTTTGGCGGGTCCACTTGTGCTTTGGATCTGTCTCATTCTTTAGCTCATGGCGTAAAAGGATCACTCCAAATGCAGGGACGTTGTGGATACGACACATACATTATGGTGGGGTCCACAGAAGTTGGTGACGTCTCTTCAATAGCGAGATAGCTACTCAACCCGTCAGTAGCTAATCCGCGTCCTACCAGATGAGATTATGGCCGGGTTCCATTTTCGATGATGACTGGTCATCAATGTCGTGTAAATCGTGTTTATCATCATAGAAGAATCACGTAAGACGGTGGCTGGGGTACGTTGATTTTGTAGTGAGTGACTCACAATGCCATGGCGTGGAGCGCGGATCTATGCATAAGGGATGGTTTCAAAGTTCTGTGGGTCCCACCATGAAGTATGTGTTTTATCCACGCAGTCAATCCATTTTTTCATCTGGTTTTAAGGCAGGATCCCAAAAAATGAGGTAAATCTAATCCTCATGTGGACCACACCACAAGAAAACAGTGGGGGATTGCATGTCCATCATTAAAATCTTCCTACGGCCCACTGTAATGTTTATTTTCCATCCAACCTGTTGATAATGTCACAGACCCAAACCAGGTGAAAGGAAAAAATAAATATCCACTTGATACCAAACTTCAGTGGCCCCCAAAAAGTTTTCAACGGTAAGTATCAATCACCATTGTTTTCCTGTGGTGTGGTCCACCTGAGATTTGGATTTGTCTCATTTTTGGAGTCATGCCTTAAAATCATATGGAAAAATGGATGGACGGCATGGATAAAACACATACATCATGGTGGGGCCCATAGAGCTTTGAAACCATCCCTTACGCAGCAGGACTAGCAGTCCCCTCTCCATGGCGTGGTGACTAAAGTTGGTGGGGCCCACTATCATGTGTGTCATTATCCACACCATCCATCCATCTTTCAGCTCATTTTAAGGTATGAGCCCAAAATCGATGCACATTCAAAGCTTAAGTGGACCAAACTAAAAAAAATATAGTGGAATAATGATGTCCGTGGTAGAAACCTTCACAGGAACCACAATGATATTTATTTTTCATCCAACCTGTTCATAAGACCACACAAAAGAAAAAATAGATATCAACTTGGTCCAAAATATCACTTGAGTTTTAAATAGTCTTCAATTTTAGGCTCATGTTCCAAAATGGGCTGGAAAAACACCAACCCTAAAATGGATTTGGATTACTATTACATTGTTGAAGAGCCTTCAAACAAGTGCACTGTTTGGGTGCTCAGACTAGTCGGGTGACCAGTCTGACCGTTTGGCCCAGATGCACAGGAGGCTATTGGATTGTTTTCTCTCACCCTAGACCCGTCGCTCGACAGGTCTACAAGTAGCTCAGACCGGTCGGGCGATAGGTCTGAGGTGAGGCTGGATGTGACGAATTAGGAAGTTTCCTTTTATAAGTTGGTCTCTTGCGTGGTTTTGCAAAAGAGGTTTCTAATTTCTTTTATGTTTATAAAAGGGGTGTAATGCGGGATTAGGAGTTTAGCCATTGGGGCCATGTTTCCTATAGCGGATTGAGAGGGTTCTAGGGGAAAGCTTGGGGTTCTTTGGGATGAAGAAAATGATTGTGGTTATCTGTTTCATGTGAGAATAAACTTTGGGTAGCTTAAGGATTTTTCTTTGTGGGCTGTGATCCGGGTTTTGTTTCTTCTATCTCTTGTAAACTTCTGTTAATCATAGTGGATCGCTTTGTGTTGTGGTTTTTTACTCGTTGAGGGGTTTTTCCACGTAAAATCGAATTGTCTCTTATAGTTGAATGCTTATGTGGTGTGATTGCATTGTGTTTCTTGTTTGATCGTATATTTTGTTGTGTGTATTGTTTAGCTTCCGCTTCCACTGTCGGCGCCGTTATTCCCAACAAGTGGTATCAGAGATAAAGTTGGGGATGGAGTAGAATTAGGATTTGAGATGAGAAGATGGGATTAAGTACGAGATTCAATGTGAAGAAGGATTCTGTAAAAGAAAAATATGAAAAGCGATTAATATCTATTAAAGAAGTAGAGTGTAAGAAGGTGGATCGGTAAGCCAATATCTCAATTAGGTTCATCGGTTGCGATCGGGTTTGATCGGGAGCACGTTTCACAATAGAGCTGCGGGATTGGTAGCGAGATCCACGGTAGCTCGTATGTGGCAACTGCCCAAGGGCCATATGAGAAAAGCGAAAAAGGGCATGAAAGTGTAAGGTTAGGGTCAATGGAGATACGAGAAGCAGTGGAGCTATGATGAAGATGAGATGACGAAGCGATGATGGTTTGATTCGACGTTTGAAGCCTTGGTGGAGATTGTTGAAGAGCCTTTAAACAAGTGCATGGTTTGGATGCTCAGACTAGTCGGGTGACTGGTCTGGCCGTTTGGCCCAGATACACAGCAGGCTTCTGGATTGTTTTCTCTCACCGGCCCTAAACCTGTCTGCCGATAGGTCTGCAGGAGGCTCAGACTGGTCGGGCGACAAGTTTGAGGTGAGGCTGGATGTGACGAATCTGGAAATTTCCTTTTGCAAGTTGGTCTCTTGCGCGGTTTTGCACAAGAGGTTTCTAATTTCGATTTTATGCCTGTAAAAGGGGTGTAATGCGGGATTAGGAGTTTAGCCATTAGGGCCATGTTTTCTATAGCGAATTGAGAGGGTTATAGGGCAAGAGAAAGAGCTAGGGGAAAGCTTGGGGTTCTCTAGGATGAAGAAAAGGATTGTGCTTGTCTATTTCATGTGAGAATAAGCTTTAGGTAGCTCGGGGATTTCTCTTGTAGGATGTGATCCAGGTTTTGTTTCTTCTATCTCTTGTAAACTTCTATTAATCATAGTGAATCACTTTGTGCTTTGATTTTTTACCCGTTGAGGGGTTTTTCCATGTAAAATTAGATTGTCTCTTATGGTTGAATGCTCGTGTGGTGTGATTGCATTGTATTTCTCGTTTGATCGTATATTCTACTGTGTGTATTGTTCAACTTTCGCTTTCACTGCCGGCACCATTATTCCCAACATACATGAGCCTTATTTCTCATGTTTGGAAGCATGCTTATATCGTGTAAGGACTAAGGACATAGGATCATGTATCCTATGGTTAAGATTTAAGAGATTTTCTGGCCATGACCCATCCACGGTGCAACTCAATAGATCAATTGTCTGGATTACAAAACAACCATGGCCACTTGTCATGACTTAAAATCCATGTATATTGTGCAAAACTCGGATTGTAAGTCCTACTATTCGTTGCATATCTGTTATGGATCCTACAATTCCATTCATATCTGCTGCACAAGCTGTTAGGTGGTCCATTCACCTCCACAATGAGGAGGAAGGAAGTGATTAAAGAAGAAAAGAATTCTTTCATATAAATCACCGAAGTGTAATTATATTTAAATCCTTATATTTTCGGGATTTTCAAGAAAGGATGGGTCATGCCCAATGTGCCAATACAATTCGGTAATTGTTGGGCCATAGTATGGCAATCTGAACTGATGGTCCCAACAATTAGATGGGAAAGGCTTAAAAAAGTTCCAAGATCAGAAGAAGATCTAGCCATTTGATCAATGGTCCACAGTTAGACGATTAAGGATAAGATACATCAATGGGCGAGCTAGGTTCAACAGGAAGTAAGTCCATTGGTGAAAGGGTTGGTATCTTAGTCTATTCAGTTATGTCTATTGGATCAACAACCCAAAGAGATTATGGTGGGCAATGTTTACATTGAATGTATACCATCACCCACATTTTTAGCACACTTGGAAAATGGAATTCCACCATTCTTGGGCAAGTGCTTCTCCATCTTGGGTCCCCTCATAATGGACCGCTTGAATGTAGCACATTCATGAGACAACATTGCATGTGTGAGTGGGTGTGAGATATACATAGCACATGCATAGGATGGGGGACAAAACAAGTAGCCTATTATAAAATCTTTCATTATTCTCCTAATTCATCATCTTCTCCCAAATATAAGTAAACTATTCGACTCTTAGGAAATAGAAAAACTATTATACACTTACAAAATGGGAAGTGGATTGCTCGGACCTAGCAACTAGGTCTAACCAAATTTATGTAGGGCCCAACCGTGATGTATCTATTTATCCATGCTATCCATCCCTTTTGTCATATCATGTTAAGGTATGATCCAAAAAACGAGGCATATCCAACGCTCAAGTGGAACACACCAAAGATGATTCTTGCATTTAATGCTTTGTGCATTTGTTGGGGTCCCAAAAGTCAGGATCCTTAAAACAGGGATCACAAGTGTACAATCTGCCCCATCACTGGATTTAGGGGCAGTGCATCAGAAATCTCGGCAAAAATCGCAACACATATCAGACTTAACCAAAAAAATGAGAAATTGGGCTAGTGGTGGACCCCGCCGGTCATCATGACCAAAACTGTCCAAAATTGGGGGGATACCTCAATTATGAAGAAATAGGAGCAGTGCATCGGCATTCATCGCGAGGCGGACCTCGCAAATCCCCCAATTTGCAAAACCCAAGTTTGTAGGACACGAATACGTCCAGCGCATCCAAAAAATGAATTTAAGGGCGCACTGCCTCCAGCGCATCCAAAAAATGAATTTAAGGGCGCACTGCGTCCAGCGCATCCAAAAAATAAATTTAAGGGCGCACTGCCTCCAGCGCATCCAAAAAATAAATTTAAGGGCGCACTGCACCCAGCGCATCCAAAAAATGAATTTAAGGGCGCACTGCCTCCAGCGCATCCAAAAAATGAATTTAAGGGCGCACTGCCTCCAGCGCATCCAAAAAATGAATTTAAGGGCGCACTGCGTCCAGCGCATCCAAAAAATGAATTTAAGGGCGCACTGCCTCCAGCGCATCCAAAAAATGAATTTAAGGGCGCACTGCGCCCAGCGCACCAAAAATTCACCCAGCGCATCCAAAAAATCAGTTAATTTCAGGATGCGCTGGCAGCTGGCGCGTCCTGCAAACCAACTTCTGGACTCCGATCATTTCGCGACGCGCCGAGCGCATTTATCGACGCGCCGACTCATTTTCTCGACGCGCTACACGTGTCGACCGCTTATCGGACGACGATACCTATAAATACCCCGCCCACCACCTCATTTGCATCATTCAGCAAGAGAGAGAGAGGACCTCGTCGCCGGAAAACCTTTGCCGATCGCCGGAATCCTTCTCCGACCGCCGGATCCCCTCGCCGGAAATCGCACCTCCGATCATACCAGGTCTGGAGGAATGGCTAAGTCATCTTTTTTCGATGCGCCGGTCCCAGCGCATCATAAAAGTGACCCAGCGCATCAGGAAAATCCTCGGCGGATTACATGAACCATCAATCGTGGCATTTTAAGGACGCACTGGCCCCAGCGCGTCGCAAAATAGCCCAGCGGATCAGAAAAATACAAGTTTTAGAGTGAAAGCTATTTTATGGACGCACTGGCCCCAGCGCGTCATAAAATTACCCAGCGCATCAGGAAATTACAATTTAAGGACGCACTGGCCCCAGCGCGTCGCAAAATAGCCCAGCGGATCGAAAAATTAGATTTTAAGGACGCACTGGCCCCAGCGCGTCATAAAATTACCCGGCGCATCATGAAAATCATTTATGGACGCACTGGCCCCAGCGCATCAATAAAATCAGGCCAGCGGATTGCAAAAATCAGCACTTTGCGCATTCATTCCAGCACCTTTAAATCCTCATTTCATAACATTTTTAAGCCCCGTTTGAGCCTATTTTGGGTATTTCGAGCGTTCCGGACGCGATGGAGCAGTCAAACGACCCATCCGGGCTACCCAATGAGCAGAACGCAAGCCTTCGAAGTCCGATCCGACCCAACGAGCTGAATGGAACAATTCTCCCGAAAAGAGGCCGCCGGTGCCCAGAATCATACTGATGCATCATCATTACGTGTACTATCATAATATGACCCGAATTCAGGTCTGGACTAAGCAAAGGGGACTATGGTTAACACGATAAACCACACCAGGAGAGTTCTGAACTATCACACACAATCTGTTAAAAAAACTGATATTCCAAGAACAGTCAATGCCCTACCCATCCAAACAGCATCCGCTGGTTGAGCTGCGCAGGTACACACAACTGTAGAATGGACTTCCCGAGGTCACCTGTCGCTACATTGACAGGCGCGGGCCCAGAGTCGTCCATCTCAGCCATAAACCCTGACAGTCTCAGCCCGGATCTCCGGTCAAAACATGGGATATAGACATCCGACTCGTACAAAGGTGGATCAGTCTATAACAAATACAGGTCTCCGCGACCATACAAATACAGGTCTCCGCGACCATACAAACACAGGTCTCCGCGACCACCAAAACACAGGTCTCCGTGACCAATGAACTCTGAGACCATAGTCCCCGCTGACTAGTCTTTTGCCTTTTAATCAAGGGTCATCGATCATTCGATGTAATTAAGGGCTCGTGCTAGATCACGGCCTGGAATGTACAAGATCTCAGAATCTCTGGAATAAAATTCGCCTTGCGATATCTCTTCTTTTGTGTATTTTATGAATGCCTGTGATTGTCTACGAATGTTTCTATATTCAGAACCCCAGATCAGCAAACACCACATTCCGGAGAACGTTCATTCTCTAGTTCTAACAAACTGGCGACTCTGCTGGGGACCGAACTATACCAGGATCTCTGGTTATATCTGAATATAGGAATACTTTAAGATCAATTACTTACAAACGCGAGTCTACGCATAAGAAAGCTACCGCGAGGCGTAATGTTTCGGCGCCCTTCGGGCGTCAAACTGGCGACTCTCAACGGGAACGTTCTTCCCTTCATCTTTAAGGTAATAGACATTTAAAGGTTTTCAAAACCCACTAATTCCACAACTACACGTATTTGTCTCCCTCTTGCCTATTTTGTTGATTTATGCACCGCGATCGATGGGCTCATACTCCCGACCGCATTTATGAACTGTTCTAATAGTTTTATGACACAACAGAATTAGCAAGATACTAACAAAGACAGGAGAGATGGCACAACTCATGCGTCTTCCTCACTACAGGGAGATTTAGCTTCCCCCACTTCGCTGTAACCGCGACAGTTGTTCTTGAATCAGACTGGCAGCTGGTTCACAAGTGCGAGCAAAAGAAAGGATTAAAGAAAGCAGTAATAAGGACCTCATGCAAAAAGAAGAATGTCGTTGAGCCACACCATGTGATCAAGAAACAGTAGCAGTATATTCAGACTAACAGAGTCAATAAAACTGGTAGGACTACGACAACAAAGAGAGCTCAAAGTTTCATCTTTATAACCAATGAATTCCTAGCGCTGTCAAGAAGAAGCCTAAGATTACAACTCGTAAGGCAGACGAAGAAATAACAGGGGCATCCATCACAAAGGTTGTCATGGTAGAGCAGAAACCACAACTAGCACAAATCGCAATGGTCCAGGTCGTCGAGGAAGAAGAGCGAAGTGACCAGAAAGATGAATCATCAACTATCCAAGAACAGATTAATAAGCTAGCTCAAGCCCAAGAAGACATGACGAGGGAAATGAGAGAAATCAAGGAGATTCTGACAGCACTAGTTGCGCAAGGGGCAGTTCAAAGCACCATTGTGCTAACTAAACAATCGATGGAGGAATCGCAAGGGGCAGCTGAGAGACCTATGGTTGTAGAGTCACAGGTTCGGCCCAGAAATGTCTCATTCGAGCATACTACCCGCACTGCCATCACAGATGACGAGGGAAAGGTTATCTCAAACAGTCAAAGGAAAAAGACCAAGATGTGAAATGGGAGAGATGACCAACGTTGATAAGAGAAAGAACCTTAAGGGTCGAAAGCAACCAGGGTTAGGATGCAGGATAGAAACTAAGATATCAAAAGCTCAAGACAAGGACAAGGGATTTAAGGACCAGCGACAGGCAACGATTATTGAAAGAAATGGGGCAAACAGATCACACACATTTGATGCGGATGACTTGGTCCCAATTATGGAACAGTTAATCAAAGAAGGAGAGCTGCAATTACCAGAGCCCATTCGACCAAATGAAATAGGATGTGTAGGAGACCCTAACTATTGTAAGTACCATCAAATTGTGGGACACAGAACTGAAAACTGTTTCACCCTAAAAGGAAAGATTCAGAGGATGATAAACCAAGGCATCATAAACTTGAGAATCGAAGAACTCAAGAAGAGTCCGCCCGAAATGGCTTCAGCAGACACAACTCAAGAAAACACCTACCCCGGAACTTTGTCTCCCGAACTCGAAAAATCATGAAGGCTTACAAACAGTTGCAGAAAGCTAGAAGGGAGGCAGGGGTGTACACGGGTTCATGCATGCACCCATTTTATTCATGCACTACATTTTCTATACATTTATGCATCCAATTACGTTGTACCATTGCGTGTATAAAATATGAAATGTCAGTGTAGCTTTTCTTGACAACAGGTACCGTAATCAGAAGGGAAATGAAAAGACAAACTCCAAAGGGTTTTCATAAGTACCACAATTGCTACAGCCTCCAGGATACGAGGATAAACTGAACCACACAGCCTCCAGGATACGAGGATAAACTGAACCATACAGCCTCCGGGTTACGAGGATAAACTGAACCAATACAATTCTAAAAATACCCCAGGCTTCGGGTATAAACCAGCCAATACAATTCTAAGATACCCCAGGCTACGGGTCTAAACTGAACCAATACAGTTCTAAATCCAAGACTGAAGATCATAATCATCGACCGCAATCATATCTTCAGAATTTTAAATTGGTTTAGTCGGACTAGAGAAGCTCATTATATAGAAGACCTATATAAGATACAACACTTTCATATCATTACTCCATCAGGGGTTTTCTTACTATCGTTATGGCCTTCTTTTACTCTATATGGGGCAATTCAAAGTTAATGATCTCTTATTTGTATATATATAGCTTCATATGAAGATGGTTAGGGCATTCTGCTGTGTATCATTTTGCGCCAAAACATCTTCAGCTCTCCCTTATGAATGATTTCACAACGAGAGGATGCAATTGAAGATTATGATCAACCGACCTTCAATACGGATTCCTAAAGCAGAGAAGTGTTCATCAAAGTATCTTTATAAATTCATATGAAGATGGTTAGGGCATTCTGCTGTGTATCATTTTGCGCCAAAACGTCTTCAGCTCTCCCTTATGAATGATTTCACAACGAGAGGATGCAATTGAAGATTATGATCAACCGACCTTCAATACGGATTCCTAAAGTAGAGAAGTGTTCATCAAAGTATCTTTATAAATTCAAATCTTGGTATATGCTGCTATTCCCTTGTATGCTTGGTATATGGTTTCATACAAAGATGGTTCGGGCATTCTATTATATCTTATTTCGCATCAGAATATCTTCGACTTTCTCTTATGAATTGTTTTACAATAAGAGCATGCAATTGAAGATTATGATTAGCTGGCCTTCGATATGGATTCCTAGAGCAAGGAGATTTCTTCATCAAGTCCCGATATATATCTCCATGCCGTGAGTATAGACTTAATCTTATGTCGTCAAGTTATGCCAGACTTAAAGATACGTTCCTGGATTCTTAAAGATAAACATGAAGCACAACAAGCTTATATATTCACCAAAGTAATGACACGCAAACGAAGATCAGGAAAGTTAAAAGGAAAGTAGTCTTGCCAAGTACTTATCCTCTTTCAATCCATTTATCATATCTCTTGATTCACTTAGCACTTTGTTTATGACTAACATAACAAAAATCACATGACTAGTATACATATCATTATAATATCCATTACAACATATTTTGAGTTACGAACAGAGATTGTTACAGTTCAGACGTCTAAAGTTTTCAAACATTTATCTAACAAGTTGATTCCAGATTCTTCAATCACCTTCTATACTGTTTCAGCCTCGGCTAAGACTTGCGCAGGGTTGGGAATGTCTTGGAGAGACCGCTTCAGCTCCGTAACTTGTGCCCTCACGGCGTTACACTTCGCCTCACGCTGGTCGATAGAAGACTATAGGCGTGCCTTCTGACCGCCGAACTTCGAAAGTTTAAGATGGATGACAGAATGTTCAGCTCGTAAGCGGGCCATTTCATTTTCGATTTCCGCGAGACGCCTGGTGGCCTCTTGGTGCTCAGTATCTACAGCCTGCCAATCCTTCTGTACTGCGGCCACATTCGCCTCGTGTAACTCAAGTTCCGGAAGAAGGGACCGCAAGTGACCGCGTTTTCTTCGACGGAAGGGTCAACCTTGAGATGCCTCGCCTCGTTCACTTGAGCCATCCCATCTTTGAATTGCGACACATGGCTGACTATCGAAGAAATGTCAATCCTGAGCCACGCGGCGGTAAGCTCCAGCGCCTGCAGTGCCTCGTCCAAGATAGACCCTTCATCTCCGTTCCTAAGCGAATCGACGATGTCGGACAATAAGCTCTTGAGAAGATTCGCCTTAGTCCTTGATAAGCCTCGGAGAGATGAGAGGAATGCCTCGGGCAAGACTACAGGAACCGGGACGCTGGCAGGGGCAGTGGCTGGTAAAAGAAACGGTAAACATTAGCACACTAGAGAAAGAAGAGAAGCAAGCAAAGTGATAAAGGAAAGTAGTATACCAGCAGGAACTTCATCGACCGGTGCACCAGTCGAAGCAATGGGTGTTGATGATGCTGGGACACATTCAGTCACAGTCTCCGTTGCTGGTTCGGGCAATTCAGGAGAAGAAGGTACGATGATCTCAGGGGCAGTGGTGGCTGGAATCGATTCGACAACAGGAGTTACTTCCATGACAGGCTCCGATGCACTAACAGCGTCAGAGGGCATGGTTTCTTGAGCAGGAGGTGCTGCCTCTTCCGCAATAGTAGCAGGGCCTGCCTCAGGGGTAGGGCTAGGGTTGATTACAGCCACAACACTGATAGGGTCGGTAAGAGGAGGATCTTCAGCTTGTAGCCCACTGTCAAGGACCATAAGGGATGGGTTCTGTGTCTGCTTTGGGAACAGATCTATAGTATATCGGCTCATTATCTCCACCCTCTTCCGTGGGGAGATTCCCACTGAGGTCTACCTGTGAGCTCATCTCCTCTTCCTCCCTCGGTCCACTGGCATCATCGATCGGAATGTCGTCGGCAAGTTTGGAGAGACAACTCCGTGCTTTCTCTACCCGGTATAGCTTTCACATGTCCTTTATTTTCTTCTCTCCGTCGGCGATAGGAACACGAGGGGCAGTCTTCACTCGAGGCCCAGAATGCTCAGGGGACGGTTCAGAATCACTATCCCCGGGAGCAGAGCGTCTGGATAGACTCGTCCGACCAACCGGGCTCTGACTATGACCTCCCCGACCGCCAGTCGATGGGGTCCCTGCTGCAACTCCACCCCCGCCATCGCCACCCTCAACATCGCCGCCACCTTCTCCATCATCGCCACCCCCAACATCTTCGTCATGGTCACCAGCACCGCCAACATCATCACCCCCATCGTCACCGTCATCATCGCCGCCTTCATCATCATCACCGATATCGTAACCCTCTCTCTGCCCCTCCGTCATGGGACCCACAAGTGGAAAACTTTGATCTTCTCGCAGCGTGATCCTCTGCCCATAAGCAACCCATCCTTCTAGTGTATGCTCAGGCTTTTCATGATCAATTACCACGTTCAGAGAAGTCAGGAATTTCTTCACACCAGGAGTGGCCAGTTGATGTGATGGCTCTGATACATAGCCCAGGCCGTCAGCAGGAGCAGGGTCGATGATAGGAGGAGAAACGAAAACTGGGTCAGCCACGTGACGATTGTTCCAAACTAAGGTATATTGGTGAGCCCACCACCTCATCCACCCATATGTAGCGCCGAGAGTATACTCTGTACCCGGGACGATGAAGGAACAGCCTGACCCGGTTAGCAAGAGTTGACACCATATCCACTTCCAGTGAATCGGTCATGTGCCATAGGCTCGCTGCTCTCGCATCACCGGTTCAAGAGTCTCTGGTACCCCCTGGTCATAACCGAATTGGTGAGCGAATCGGTTCGGGTAGTACGGCTCTCTCCAGAACTCAGCCCCCTCCCTCAAAGGCAGTAAACTCGGGCGGACGGACACCAAGAATGAGCACTGATAGGAACTAAGACTCTCATCATTATCGAGCAATTCTGGATCCTCACTGTTGGACGCAGAGAAAAGGAAGAAGTCGACGTCATCATGACGAGCTATCTTTGCCTTGATAGTCACCAAGTTTTCGCTGTTCATCTTCCGGTTCTGAAAAGTATGCAACAGAACCGATCCTCTCCAGATGAAGTCCTTAAGCTCCATACCGTAGACCCACGGGAAATAGACCCCGAGCCATCCCGAGAAGGAATGCCACCCGCAGTAAGAAGAATTTAATCCGAAGGAAGCCGAGCCCTTATTGCTGATGACACCACCAAAAGCCCGATATATGGAGCACAATACTACCGGGGCCAATGCATAACGATGGCCATTAGCCAGACTCCCTGCCACGGCGAAGCAGGAGACCCTCACACTATCTGCCTGCTTAGAGCTCGGGAGGGCCACACAGCACAGCCAGTAGGCTAAGAACCCAGCGAGTTCGCAAGTGGGAGAGAACTTATTCGGCTGCGGGAACTTCTTTTTCATCTTGGCCTCCAGAATCAACTTGTCCCTGCGACCTTCATCATACGGTCCGTAATTTAAGCTGAGACAGGAAGAAAACCATCAGTGGAAGAAGAGGATGAAGCAGGACGTGAAGAGTGCGAGTCAAGTAAAGAAACTCACTTCAGACCATGACTGAAGTAAACCAGCCAGTCCTCAAAAGGTACTTTGTCTCTGGAACCTAGGAATTGCGGCAGCTCCGCAAACAATTCGTAGCAGGCTTCAGAATAGAAACCCTCATCAACGCCCTTCTTCTTCTTGGATAGCTCCTCGTCACTAGGCGTCCATTCATCATAAATTCTGCCACGGATGGGAAGACCGGCTATCCGGTACAAGTCCCAAAGCGATATACTCATTTCTCCATACGGCAGGTGGAAAGAGTTTGTAATAGAGCTCCAGTGATTCAAGAACCCCTTATAGATGCAAGGTTCTCGATAGAAGTAGCTCGACGTCACTTGAATGGCCCGAAGGAGACCTACTTGCTTCAAGGTCTCTTCATGCTGCTCGATTATTCGATTGGCCCAAGCTTTATAACCAGGGTGAGGGCTTAAATGACCTCGGGTCCTGAAACCCCCGGTCGGCCAAATTTCTCCATCGGATAGAGGACGAAACCTTTGGCGCAAGGTCTCGTAGTAGTGTGTTGGAAATGGCAGGTGAGGATCGTGGTTTGGTTCCAAAAATATCATGTCCTTCTCCCCAAGGATAGACTGCAGTGTACCGTTCTTGGATACTGCGCAGTTGAGGAATGTCTCTGAAATGGGCGTCCAGGAGTCGACGCTATAGAAAGAGTTGGCGCGGCATACATCGGAAGGCTCGATGCTTGGGAGAGAGCGATACCGCTGAAAGCTCTTGGGAAATTGGATGTACTGCTTCGTATACGGATTGCGGATCATAAGCGACGATACCGCTAACTTAACAGACGACCAGACGACCCTCATTTTACCAGACTTCGACTTGGCCTGATTCTTCATATGGACTTGCTTGGCACTTTTTCCAGTCGTCTTCGGGCGACCCCGTTTGGCAGATGGGGTGGGTGCGACCGGGCTAGCCTCACCCTCCTCGGACCCAACAACTTCGTCAGTTCGGAAACCTCGCAGGGGAGCGTACCACGCATCCCATTCTTCTTGAGTGCCCTCATCAGGAGGGGTCGGAAGGGCTTTGTTGCAAAAGTATCTTCCGTTGCACGTTCTTCGGAAGTGTTAAAATGCGCTCGTAGAAGTTGAACTTTTTCGGAGAATGGAACCACTGCGGGTTCTGATCAGATGGCCGTGTCACCTTCTTGGTCGAATGTCTCTTATGTTTAGAACCAGAAGGACCAGCGTCGGAAGCGCCACCAGCCATGAAGACCTGCGCAAATACGACAAAACATTAGACAGAGTACAAGTACCAGAAGAAAATACGCTCAGGTATGCACAAAACTCTATAACTTAAGTTAAAAGGGATATCACGCCTAGTCCAACACGATTTAGGAATTTTAGGCGTATGGGGGCCAGCATTTTCCTAAAAACCATAACCATACATGTGTAAAAGCTCAAAAGGGGAAGGTGGACCCCGTGCGCCTCGAAATTACAACCCCTGTTGCAAAGAAAATGATTCGTTGGACCAGGGACATGGGCATGGCGGTTAATAGTGAGCATGCTTAGTTAGAACACTAAGGAATTGAACAAAACCATGAGTCAAGGAGTGGGTACGCGTTGGGCTCGACGCGCTCGAAATTGGACAAAATTCACAAAGTCCAAAAAATTAACAAACTAGGCCCGGCGCATCGAGAAAACGACCAATTTGGTCAAAGACCATTTTTGGACACGCCGGCCCTAGCGCATCCGAAATTCCCCAAAGACATACGCATTGGCCCTAGCGCATCACATAAATAGGTCAAATTTCACTAAGTTCAAATTTTCATGCGCGCCCCCCCTAGTGCGTCCATCAAATGGGTTTCTTCAAACACACGCGGTTACGCGCTGGGTCTGGCGCGTTCAATATATGAGAAAGTCCGTAATTATACAACGCGCTGGACCCAGCACCTCACTTAATCTGCGCGTGAGACTATGGCGCGTTCAAGTATTTGGAAAACCACTAAGTCCCCATTTCAGGACGCACTGAGGGTAGCGCGTCGAAAAAGTCACTAACCAGATTTTTTTGCACCCGCGAGGCAATTAATCGACACGCTGGCGATAATTAATCGACACGCTGCCGATTTTCTGTACGCGCTGGCAGAGAGCTCTGGTCGCTGAAATGAGTGAAATGACGAAAATGACCCAGACCCTTTTATTTATAGTGGGACCCAAAAATCCGACGCGATGCAATGGACAATCGATGTCCATCCCATCGCATCGGAGGGGCATCTGTTGGGGTCCCAAAAGTCAGGATCCTTAAAACAGGGATCACAAGTGTACAATCTGCCCCATCACTGGATTTAGGGGCAGTGCATCAGAAATCTCGGTAAAAATCGCAACACATATCAGACTTAACCAAAAAAATGAGAAATTGGGCTAGTGGTGGACCCCGCCGGTCATCATGACCAAAACTGTCCAAAATTGGGGGGATACCTCAATTATGAAGAAATAGGAGCAGTGCATCGGCATTCATCGCGAGGCGGACCCCGCAAATCCCCCAATTTGCAAAACCCAAGTTTGTAGGACACGAATACGTCCAGCGCATCCAAAAAATGAATTTAAGGGCGCACTGCCTCCAGCGCATCCAAAAAATGAATTTAAGGGCGCACTGCACCCAGCGCATCCAAAAAATGAATTTAAGGGCGCACTGCGTCCAGCGCATCCAAAAAATGAATTTAAGGGCGCACCGCACCCAGCGCATCCAAAAAATGAATTTAAGGGCGCACTGCCTCCAACGCATCCAAAAAATGAATTTAAGGGCGCACTGCACCCAGCGCATCCAAAAAATGAATTTAAGGGCGCACTGTCTCCAGCGCATCCAAAAAATGAATTTAAGGGCGCACTGCGTCCAGCGCATCCAAAAAATGAATTTAAGGGCGCACTGCCTCCAGCGCATCCAAAAAATGAATTTAAGGGCGCACTGCGCTCAGCGCATCCAAAAATTCACCCAGCGCATCCAAAAAATCAGTTAATTTCAGGATGCGCTGGCAGCTGGCGCGTCCTGCAAACCAACTTCTGGACTCCGATCATTTCGCGACGCGCCGAGCGCATTTATCGACGCGCCGACTCATTTTCTCGACGCGCTACACGTGTCGACCGCTTATCGGACGACGATACCTATAAATACCCCGCCCACCACCTCATTTGCATCATTCAGCAAGAGAGAGAGAGGACCTCGTCGCCGGAAAACCTTTGCCGATCGCCGGAATCCTTCTCCGACCGCCGGATCCCCTCGCCGGAAATCGCACCTCCGATCATACCAGGTCTGGAGGAATGGCTAAGTCATCTTTTTTCGATGCGCCGGTCCCAGCGCATCATAAAAGTGACCCAGCGCATCAGGAAAATCCTCGGCGGATTACATGAACCATCAATCGTGGCATTTTAAGGACGCACTGGCCCCAGCGCGTCGCAAAATAGCCCAGCGGATCAGAAAAATACAAGTTTTAGAGTGAAAGCTATTTTATGGACGCACTGGCCCCAGCGCGTCATAAAATTACCCAGCGCATCAGGAAATTACAATTTAAGGACGCACTGGCCCCAGCGCGTCGCAAAATAGCCCAGCGGATCGAAAAATTAGATTTTAAGGACGCACTGGCCCCAGCGCGTCATAAAATTACCCGGCGCATCATGAAAATCATTTATGGACGCACTGGCCCCAGCGCATCAATAAAATCAGGCCAGCGGATCCAAAAATCAGCACTTTGCGCATTCATTCCAGCACCTTTAAATCCTCATTTCATAACATTTTAAGCCCCGTTTGAGCCTATTTTGGGTATTTCGAGCGTTCCGGACGCGATGGAGCAGTTAAACGACCCATCCGGGCTACCCAATGAGCAGAACGCAAGCCTTCGGAGTCCGATCCGACCCAACGAGCTGAATGGAACAATTCTCCCGAAAAGAGGCCGCCGGTGCCCAGAATCATACTGATGCATCATCATTACGTGTACTATCATAATATGACCCGAATCCAGGTCTGGACTAAGCAAAGGGGACTCTGGTTAACACGATAAACCACACCAGGAGAGTTCTGAACTATCACACACAATCTGTTAAAAAAAACTGATATTCCAAGAACAGTCGATGCCCTACCCATCCAAACAGCATCCGCTGGTTGAGCTGCGCAGGTACACACAACTGTAGAATGGACTTTCCGAGGTCACCTGTCCCTACATTGACAGGCGCGGGCCCAGAGTCGTCCATCTCAGCCATAAACCCTGACAGTCTCAGCCCGGATCTCCGGTCAAAACATGGGACATAGACATCCGACTCGTACAAAGGTGGATCAGTCTATAACAAATACAGGTCTCCGCGACCATACAAATACAGGTCTCCGCGACCATACAAACACAGGTCTCCTCGACCATACAAATACAGGTCTCCGCGACCACCAAAACACAGGTCTCCGTGACCAATGAACTCTGAGACCATAGTCCCCGCTGACTAGTCTTTTGCCTTTTAATCAAGGGTCATCGATCATTCGATGTAATTAAGGGCTCGTGCTAGATCACGGCCTGGAATGTACAAGATCTCAGAATCTCTGGAATAAAATTCGCCTTGCGATATCTCTTCTTTTGTGTATTTTATGAATGCCTGTGATTGTCTACGAATGTTTCTATATTCAGAACCCCAGATCAGCAAACACCACATTCCGGAGAACGTTCATTCTCTAGTTCTAACAGCATTTAATGCAACCAAGCTTACTATTTGGTGTGATCCACTTGAGCTTTGGATCCACCTCATTTTTTTGCCTATACCTTAACATGATCTAGGAAAAGGTATGGACGACGTGGATAAACAAATACATCAATGTGGGCCCCCAAATAGATATTGTCGGACACAATTCGCTTCCTATAAAATGAACCTTTGGGAGTTTAGGCACTGAAATGGCATGGCCTACTTTGATGTCTATGTGAGATCCCCTCCATCTATACGTTTCACTGGTATAGGGGGGATTTGAGCTAAAAAATCAAGTAGATTCATAGAAGTAGGCCACACAAGATGAAAATGAGGATTCAACGACTATCTTGGAGTCCATCAAAGTTTTGGATTAGGCCGATCTTTGTGTTTTCCCTTCATCCTAGTGGCTACGAATCACCTCATGAATGTGTTAGATTACAAAGTTATGTAAATGGTGGACTCTGTGAAGGTTTTATAAGAAGACATACACATTTCAATCGTTTCATTTTGGGTAGCTCAATCTCGCGTTGGATTTGCATCATTTATAGGCTTGCACATAAGCTAGCAAAATGATAAACAGAGTGGATGTCTAAAAAGATAATATGGTGAGCCCAACAGTAATATCTTATGCCAACCATTGAAGTAAATAGGTGAATTCTGGTCATTAAAACATATATCTTACTTCGAATATCGGGATTGAAGTATCATCCAAAACTGTTATGTATAGCATGATTCGTACTGGTATCGCCCATGGAGATACAAACGTATTAACCTCGAAGCATAACATGGTTTAAAAGATAGGCCTTTATTTGAAAATTTAAAAAAAGGAAGGTGCTTATATGAAATTGAACCAAATGATGGGTCATGGTGAATGGGCCGGTAAAATTTGGTAATGGCTAGGCCATAGTATGACAATGTAAACGATCGTCCCAACACTTAGATGGGAAAGGCTTAGAAAGGTTCTAAGATCAGAAGAAAATTGATCTAACCACTTGATCAATGGTCCACGGTTAGTCAATTGAGGATAAGATACATCAATGGGCGGGCTAGGTTCAACAGGAAGTCAATCCATTGGTGAAAGGGTTGGTATCTTAGTATATTCATTTACATCCATTGGATCAACAACCCAAAGAGCTTATGGTGGGCAACATTTACTGTTACCCACATTTTTGGTACACTTGGTAAATGAAATTATCCCATTCTTGGGCAAGTGCTTCTCCATCTTGGGTCCCTTTATAATGAACTGCTTGGATCTAGCACATTCATAAGACAACCTTGCATGTGTGAGTGGGTATGGGATGTGCACTGCATATGCATGGGATGCGGGACAAAACAAGTAGCCTATTGTAAAATCTTCCATTATTCCCCTTATTCATCATCTTCTCCCAAATTCATGGAAAAATGTAAACCCCCCCCCCCCCCCCCCCCCCCCCCCCCTTCTCTCTCTCTCTCTCTCTCTCTCTCTCATATGATAGACAAAGTCAGGATTTAATTAAGTGGATGCATCACCTATGGTGCTCCAGCTGACAGATTTCAGTATGCCCTTATTGTGAGAATTTTATATTCCTACATTTTCCATGCATTCTAACCATCAAAATCTCCTTACTTTTTATAATCACTATGTTTAGTTAATTCTTATATCGGTCTAAGGAATGAATTAATAAATCTTACTCATTGGTAGTCCATCAAGGATTATTTAAAATAAATCAACAATTAAAGTTAAAAAATATTGGTTAAAACTTATGATTAAATAATTGAAAACCTTTGGTGTGTTAGTCAGCCTTTAAAACACTTGATAGACGATCCAAATCATAAGATAAGATCATTAATGATGTCCTGGACAAACTAAGTGAATACCCCATTCAATCGTACGAACTTTGATAATCATAATGAATGTATCCTGATACACCGACTTTATTGGCTATACGGTAACCTCATAGAAAGAGGGCCAAAGCATGCTCAACTAATACCTCTCCATCCATGTGTCATCAGGTCTAAGAATTTAATGGAGCAAGTGCATCTACAAGTCCTTTTAGTCTAGGTGTGATGGGTATCCTAGTTTAAATACTTGCCATCAATTTTTCCAATGTAAGTGCCTAAATATACCAAGGTATTATATCCATGTCATACTCACTCTCATATGTGGTAGGGCTAAGGCAAGTCAACTTGAGGTCATGCGTGATGGTGGAGAATGTTTATCCTAACATCAAGTCTGTATCCTCATACAAGTATCTGAATATCATGGGTTTGTCCTAAAACTTATATGGTCATAGTCTGTGCACTGAGATTCATGGACAATAACTCTAACTTGGCTAGTGGCTACTGTGTCCAATCTTAGGTACCTAAGGACAACTAAAGAAATTGTTCTCAAATTCACATGAATAAACATATTCCATACACATTAATAAGCCTAATGAATGAATGTTTCATACATATAATCTACATTAAATGTAATGTAACATCACTTTTTTAGAGCAACTCAAACAAATAGCCTTAAAAGGAGGGAAACATTTCACAATTTTCTCTAGAACATTGTTACCTAGTCTTCAAAGCTTAAAGTTGTATGGATGTTATTTTAGAAATGAGAGAGGTGATGAGTATTTATAGTTAGAAGTAGTAGTATTTGTTATTTTTGAATAAGTGAAGGGAAAAATACTACATGACTTGTTATGATTAGTTTTTAAAAGCTCCTGGATATATGTCATTTTCTCATTGGGTGGTAGAGGATAAAATTTATAATTTAGGAGAAGTTTAAGAGTGAAAGGATAAAATGATTTTTCTTTCAAGGATTTTTGTTTAATAAAGTTAAAAAATGACCTAGGATAAAAAGGGGGGGGGGGGGGGGGGGGGGGGGGGGGGGGGGGGGGGTGGTGTGATAATAATTTAAAAAAAAAAAAAGAGAGAGGATGATGGCATAAATGAATCATTATTAAAAGCTGAAATCCAATTTTTGCTTCTGATCTCTGACCAAATCATGACATTCGATTGATTTCCCATTGATTGCGATTTTTTTATAAGAAAATGTTAGAGTAAATTTTGGATATTCACTATAACTAGATGCCCAATTTAATCTTCTTTTGGAGTATGGATGGTCTGGATTAGGCTTTGGATTGGTTCGGATTGGATTAGATTGGGGATGATTTAGATGAATTCGTAATGACTTATACGAACTTGAATAGGGTGTGGTTCAGATTTTTTTTGTGAAAAATGATCCTTTTGATCACACGTGATTGATTATTCCCCTACTGGACAGGGTGTTTACATGATCTTAATCTTTAATTACCAGACTAAACATGATTGGTGTAGCTTACCACAATTAACTAAGGTAGGGCTTTGACGACGACGATGACAGATAATGCTTAGATGACAATGGTAATGAATTTTTAATTAGTGGATGCTTACGTATTGAATTTGGAAAGTTACTATTTTTACTCAAACAATTATATAACTAGATGACCACTTTCAAACTACAATTTGTTTCATGCCTAATGGGACACTTGACTAGTTTGGAAATACACGACACTTATTTGTATGACCATCAACAACCAGCTAGGCTTTAGTCAAGCTAAGGTTCATACAATTTGCTCCACGAAAGTATAATCAAGATTTGAGCCCAGCTTGAATGGATTCGAGTTGAGCCTACAAGCTTTTAGATAGCTTAAGCCTAACTTTAACTAATAAAAGTTCTTAGATTGCTTGTTGATTGCGAGATACTCGAAAATTGAGTAAATATTGGATTTTTATTATCAATAGATGACCAATATGGCCTGATTTTGAATTTTAGATGACTTATATTAGACTGCATCATTTTAGATTAGATTGGGGGTGGTTTGGATGGACTTGTACTAGCTAATATGGACTTGGACAGGGGTGTGCAATTCAAGGTTACTGTGTAAAAATCAATTATTTTGTTACTAGGTAAGGTGCTCACATGATTATAATATTTAACTATACGGCTATCAACAGCCAGCCAGGCTCTATTCAAGCTAAGGTGTATACAATTTGACCAATAAAAGTAGAACAAAGACTTGAGCCCAACCTGAATGGATTCTCTCGTTGAGCCTACAAGCTCTTAGATAGCTTGAGCCTAACTTAGATTATAGATGGCTTAGATTAGACTCTACGTCATTTCAGATTGGATTGGGGATGGACTTGTACAGGCTAATATGGACTTGGCAGGGGTGTGCAATTCGATATTTATGTGTAAAAAGCGATTATTTTGTTACTAGATGAGGTGTCTACATGACCAAAATCTTTAATTGCAAGAACATGATCATAATATTTAATTGTATGGTTATCAACAACCGCCCAGGCTCTAATTAAGCTAGGATCTATACAATTTGGCCAACGGAAGAAGAACCAAGACTTGAGCTCAATTTAAATGGATTCTCTCGCTAAGCTTACAAGATCTTAGATAGCTTAAGTCTAACTTTAACTAATAAAAGTTCTTAGATTGCTTATTGATTGCAGGGGATACTCGACAACTGAGTAGATATATATTGAATTTTCGTTATCACTAAATGGCCAAAATGGCCTTATTTTGGATCTTAAATGACTCATATTAGACTTTGGGTCATTTTAGATTGGATTGGGGTGGTTTGGATGGACTTGTACTGAGCTAATATGGACCTAGGACAGGCATGTGCAGTTCAAGATTTATGTGTAAAAGCGATTATATTTGTTACGAAGTGGGGTGTCTACATGACCATAATCTTTAATTGCACGATGGAATATGATTCTTGTAGTCGTTCCCAAATAAGGATGAAGATGTGGGTGGAGAATGCTTGTATGACGATAATAATGATGGTGATGAATAAATTTTAATTTGTGAACATTGCCCTATTGAATTTGGAAATCTAGTGTTTTCACTTAAAGAATCATACACCCAAGTCACCACTTTTGACTATAATGTATTCTGTGTCTGATGGAACTCTTGACTAGTTTGGAAATGCACGACGTTTTTTTTATAGCTATTGACAGCTAGCTCTGGCTAAGCTAAAGTCCATACAAGTTTGACCCACAAAACTAGAACCAAGGCTTGAGCACAACATGGGCACATGCAACTGGCTAAAGGAAATAGGCTAAGGTACAACTCGTCATAATTATATACATAGCCCAAGCTTAAGCTTGGCCATCCAATTTTGTGTAAGATATGGGTTGTTCATTAAGCATGCTCCACGTGATGATATGATAAAAAGAGCCATCAATTTGTGGTAAACCATATGTGTTTCAATGCTGAGGTCATGGGTTTAAGTGCCAATTTGGTGAGTGTAAAAAAAACTTGAAAAAATGAATGGCCTCAAGTTGGGCCTACATGCTCTTAGATAGCTTAACATCCTATTTATTGTAAGAGAATGAATTGCCAACTTCAGTAGCACATTAAACAACATAAATAGTTCAGAAAATGGTAAGAACTGAATGACTTACCATGTATATGGTTGAAAATCAAAATCAAAACCACATTAAGCAATTATATTCTTTAATTAATATACATTTGATCATTAAATTAAGACCATCGATATATCATTAATTCATTTAATGTTGACTATTTGTCGGATTATAAATTTACAGCAGTAATTTTAGTACACAATCCATCTAACTAGTCCATAATTTAAATGATTTATGTGCATGCCACATATGCAATTTCTATTGCTGGTGCATTAGGAGGTAAGACTGGCAAAATGTGCTTTATATGTTAGTGGCACGTGGCCCAATCAAATTTGCCAAGATAGAGTGTCACCTAATTTGTACATTGATATACCATCTTCTAATTACTCGAGCTTTTAGAGAGTAGTGATTTGACATGGTATCAAAGAGGAATGTCTTGTGTTCAAATCCCGAGAGCAACAAATATACCTTAGTAATATATTCTGCCATAGGGGCCAGGAAAATCAAGACTGGACTGTTTAAAACCATGGCCTCTTTATTGACAAGATTTAAGCTTGTTAATAAGTTAGGCCGTACCTATTCAAAATTTTGATTTTGTTAGGCCAAGGCCAGTCTATTGCCAGACTTAACTTAAATAGTTAATTTTTAGGCAGGGGTATTTATACGATGGTTTCAGATATAGATGAATTGCATATTTAAAAGATTAGGTGATATTGGCATATAAGATGATGTGTCAACATGCCCCTCTGCATGTGCGGGACCTTACAAGATTCTTTTGCCTTCGTCACAACTTAGGATTGACGTTGGTAATCATTAAGGTACAAATGCTGAGATGGTCCACTAATTTCAACGGTCTTTATTCCTGATACTACCATGAGCAAGCTGTTGTATAATAATTTCATTAAAACTTTACCGATGATAGCAACCTTTGGTTTTTAGAGTTGAGTGGGAGCCATTGAAAGTTTTTTTTTCATTGTCATAAAACTCAGATGGCAATGATTATGTGGCCAACCTAAGTTTCTTAAGATCGCAATGTATTGCATATAGACAATTGAAATCACTTAACCTAAGTGGTTTATTTCTGGTTCAAACTACACAACACACGTAGCCAGTCGAGACCCGTCCAAATCATTGAAATTAATCCATTATAAGGATTGGATTGCCTAATATCACAGAGAGAGTGAGGAAGATTATAGGGTATCTGTGGTTTCATTGGTGACCAATTTTCATGTTTTCTTGTACTGTGTTGTTGCTTAATATAGCTTTAGATGTACCTCATTTTTAGCCAATGTTTTAACATGAGCCAACACAACTTATATGTGGTATGGACGTCACACCGTCATTATAGTGGGCACAAGCATCTTTGTACAATCCTATCCATCCACCACGTGCTCCCCTCATGCTATCCTTCCATCCTTAATACATGTATTATGTATCCACGCAGTCCATCCATTTTTCCATATCATTTTACAACATTATCCGAAAAATGAAACAGATCCAATAATTAGGTGGATCATACCATAGGAAACTATGTTGATTGATCGTTAATGGGTTACAAAAGTCTTAGATCAAGTTGATATTTGTTTTTTTCCCCTTCATCCAGGCTTATGTCACCTTATCAACAGATTCGATAGTAAACACACAAACAATAAGAATGTGACCTAAACAGTTTTTAATGGTAGGATGGTCAACACCACTGTTTCTTATTGTATGGTCCACCTGATTACTGGGGTTAACAGATGAGATGACTTGATTTCCACCTCGGATGGATGGATGCCGCTGATCTCCTGCAAATGTGTGGACTGGATCTGGACCAAAGGTCTGCTTGATCTTGTAGAATACAAAGAAAGCTTAGGGGTCTGGCCATTAGCCCTTCGATGCTTAAGTCGGTGAGTATGAGAGAGCAGAGGCAAGTCGCAAGGTGGATTTGTGCGCACATTAGGTTGTGGAAGATTGCCTGTATGTAGAAGATCATTGGAGAGCCGTTGAGGGCCACGATTGTGGCTACAATCGTGGGCATTATGCCCGTTGGGGGCGTGATTCCTGGACTCGTGGATCACGCCTATAACATTTGGAGATGTGTCTGTCCTCTTCAAGCCCGTCCTTGGAATTATGCGCACCTTTATGGCGATCATGACCCAAGTTGGCTTGGTGGCAATGTAGGTTGAGGTCGAGCTCTCAGCTCGTCAGCCATGTCAATAGACAACTCAATTCAGGTTATCTTTGACATATCCAAAATGACATTCGCAAAGGTCGATTTGTTGCCACGGTCGGTCCTAGTCCTTGGCTTTCTTTTTATCATGGTCAGGTCATCTTGTGGCCGACCATAGTGTATGAGCTTGAGGATCTATACTTGGGCCCATGGGCCCATGGGCCTTCCTTGTATATCATGCCCAACTCGAATTTACCCACAACAACTAGATTGCTTAATTTTTGGGGACAATGCCCTAAAATGATTTGAAAAAATAGATGGATAAAATGGATATATAAGATATACATCAAGGTGGGCCCCACAGTAACCGAACCACTCAACCATGGAGCTAGACCCATGTTAAAACCTGTTTGGACAATTGTATTAGAACGTATTAAAAGAGATTAAATTTCAAATCCCATGTCTCTAACCCTTGCTCCCCGCTTGGGATTTCATTCCTCAGGGGCATTGAAAACCATGCCGAGGTTGAGAGAGGTATTCTCTTGCTCCCACTTCAACATTCCATACAAGATGGGGAGCAGATTTCCTGTGACTTGTGTGGGGGATATGTGGAGCCCACAGTGATGTTCATGACAAATCCACTCCATCCGTTTGTTTTAAAAGACCATGATAGTACAAGAGACTAAAAATAAGGTAGATCCAAAACTCGGGTGGGCCATGCAACACAAAACGAGGATTAAAAGTTTCCACTGTTGAAACCTTCCTAACCATGATATGGCTCATTTTTTGTATAAAGCCCTAAAATGCTCTTGCAAAGCGGATGGATGAGGTTGATATAACACATATTATAATGGGGCCCACAGCAGCTCACTGGCTCTCTATGATAAAAAGATGACTCTTCATTGGAGTGAACATTCTCTCACCGACTGTATGCATCGGATGCATTGCTATCCCATGATATTAACTGACAATCCACTGTGACCTATACTGATTGCCTTCTTCAAATTGCATCGTACTTAATACCATCTAATACCGTCCACCAGCCAAACAGGCCCAAGTTACTAAGTGGCCTGATTTTTTAGGTGTCCATTCATTCAGGTAGAGCGCATGTGATGAACGGATCAGGATGGCATATTAAATACACGGTAGGCTCCACACACACCCCCGAAAGGTTTTTAATGGTGTGAGCGTCCCAATCCAAACTGTTGCCTGCGGTGTGATCCACCTGTGTTCTGGATCAGCGTTAGTTTTTGAACACGATGGTAACTTCGAGGCCTGCACCTCATGGACGGAGTGGATGTGAGCCCTACATCACGTGGGGCCCACGCAAAACGATTGTAGAAAAACAGGGCTCCTGTATAAATACCCGCGTCGCTTTTTGGCTGAATTAGGGTTAGGGTTTTGGAGAGAGAGAGAGAGAAGATGAGCCGAGGAGAAGCGCTCCGAAGGGAGGGAAGAAGAAGGGAGCGATCTTCGTCATAGACTGTGCGAAGCCGGTGGAGGACAAGATCATGGAAATCGCCTCTTTGGAGAAATTCCTCCAAGAGCGGATCAAGGTCGGTGGGAAGGCCGGCGCTCTCGGAGACTCCATCTCCATCTCCCGCGACAAGAACAAGATCACTGTCACCTCCGACAATCCATTGTCCAAGAGGTACGAAAACGAAGAAACACTCATATATGTTTCTACTTCTTCATTAGGCATTTTATCGAACAGATTGTTGTAGAATTAGCGAAGCTCTGATAACGTAAGGTCTAAGATGGGAACCGGTTTCTCGTGGGGGATTTTGGTCTGAAATGAGCTGAGTTTGTGGTATGCTAACACGATGCGCATGCCGATATGGGATGTGCTAAATCCGGGCCGTGTATCAGGTGGAACTCGATGTGGACATTTTGTGTCCCGCAGTCTAGGCCATTCTGCGGATTGGACGGATCGGATGTTTTCTTCAAATGTAGGTTGTTGGTCTTTTTATTATCCCTGATCGTCCATTTTCGTGTCTTTGGGGTAGCCCACCTGATGAGTGGGTTGGTCTGGTTTGTGTGGCATGGCATGTCCATGGCCGGCTCCACCTGTTGACTGGCCAGGATCTTGCATGTTTACCATGCTGTCATGTTTGCCAAAATTCGCCTCTTTGATCTGCCCTTGTTTGAGGCGTCCTAGCATCCTCTTTTTATTTGTTTGGCAATTTCAATTGTTTAGGATTGGATTCTTGACAAGTATGATACTTACCACTTGAAATGGCATCTGGAGCATCAGTTTTGGAGCATTGCCGCTGAGCTGACCATAATAATCAGATGCCTTACAAAAGAAAAACAAGGAGTACCAAATTCAAATACTCAGGCATGGGCTGCAACTTGGGTTCAGGTTGCCAAGGTCCTCCGGTCGGGTTAGGGTTGGAAAAGTCCAACCTGATGTGAAATACGATTGGTTCAGGTTGATCAAATAGGATTGGGTCAGTTAGGGGTTGAGTATGGAGGAATTTGGACTAGTTTTGGAATGGAGATCAGGTCGGGTTGGGTCCGCTGGAGGTCAGGTCGGGCTCAGGTTGACCCTCAACCTGACTCAACCCCCCCAAGATGCACCTCTACTCAGGCAACAATAAGATGCACCTTTTAGCAAGACTTCAACTTTAGATCTACATGCGTTCAAACTCTAGACATGGTAGTTATATTGAATTTAGAGTCGAACCATATGAAATGGGCTAGGATTTGGCTAGCCTACATTCATCCTCCCCACTTGCAAGAAATGCTAGGAGAACTAGACTTTGTGTTTACTTTCCTTGCAAGTGGAAACATAGAACTCATGTGCAAGATTTGAGTTTATCATCAAGCATTCTGCCCTTTTTACTTGCATGCCGCAATGCCATGTCTTGACTCTTGATGGTCCACTCTGTGACTGGTATTGCCTAATGAGTGGCTTGTGCCTCATTTCCCTGTGTGAGGCAAGTGCACCTAAAAAGTGCATTTGGCTCAAGTTCACTTAGAATTTACCCTCCACATGCACCATGTGGCTGCTTATAAGAGTGGGCCATCTTGCAGTTGCTGATGACCTGATGCAAGTACCAGATCTGTTTCGCGCATAATGTGATCTGCACATGCACATTTACTGTGGACATTTGAATTTCTCTTTTATACAGTCCATTGCATTTATTTATATGTGGTCTGTCCTGTAGTCAGCCTTTACCATTTTTGAGGTGGTGTTATTTGGATCATCAGAACATTATGATTTTTGGGTATGACCCTTAGATGAAGGGTCTGGATGCCATGCATGATGTACTGCGTGTACTGATATAAAGCGCCTGACAACTAAGACAACGATCATGCTGGATCATTTCTCTAATAATTTATTGCTGTTAAATTGAGCTTGTGAAAACTATATTGTATTGAACTATATAACTAGGTAATAAGTACTGAAATTGGTATTTTGCTTTCTGTGAACCTACTGGTTTCCCAGCTGGAAGGAAAAAGAAGAAATCTATATGTTGAACTGGTTTGGAAGGGGTAGTTATTATTCTCATATGAGGATGTTTCTGATTATACACTTCAATAGGAACAATAGGAACTCTTTTCTAAGATGATGTCAATTTAGATAGAACAATATTACTTTTTTCTTAATCCACTGGTCAATTCATACCACGAGCCTCTTGGATGGTAGTAAAGTTTTTATTTTTGGTGTACCCTCTAGGTCAACAGTGAAACCAATATGTATTGACCATACTGATACGGTTGATAGAGACCGGTACACTCATTTTCAATTTTGACAAGTGGGGCTCACAGCTTGGTGATCCAAACCATTGTTATGTTGTGTTCCATTGTGGATCAAATCATCATCATCATCTAGGCATTATCCCAGTTAATTGGGGTTGGCTACATGAATCATGTTCTACCACTCCACCCTATCAGGGGCCAAACTTTCAGTTAGACCAAAGGTCATCAAGTCTTTTCTTGTTGCCTCTATCCATGTTCTTTTGGGCCTTCTCCTAGCCCTTTTAGAGCCTCAACTTGCACCAACTCACTCCTAACCAATATAGTTCTTCTTTGTTGCACATGACCAAACCATCTAACCTGTACATTCGCTCATCTTATTTCCTATTGGTGCTACTCCTAGGTTCCCTCGTATGCATTCACCCCTAGGGCCTGTTTGATTGTTCAAAGTAGGTGTAAATACCTTGTAAATGGGTAATTATTATTCCTCACGTATTTACGGCATCCTTCCCAAGGCATGATTTGATCGCCTCCTTTTTTGACACTAAAACCAAGGATGCCACAAAATATTTATAGGTCCCCACCGTGTTGTATGTCACTTATCCGTACCTGTCCATTCGTTATGCCAAGTTGAATTTATGGCATGATCTAAAAAATAAGGCAGATCCAAGTCTCAAGTGGACCACACCACATGAAAAAAGAAAACATTCACCTACCCTTAAAAACTTCTTGGGGCCACTTTTTTCGTTTGGTGTGGACTAATTGATTGTTGGATGTACCTCATTTTTTGGCTAATGCCTAAAAATGTTATGTTAAAACGGATGGATAGAATGGATTGATCATATACATCACGGTGGGGCCCACAAATTTAAACTAGCACTTTTGGACCGATTTTCGAAGTAGGAATTCAGATGACGTTTCAAGACGGTAAAAAAGTAAAGACTACCCATTTGCAGGGTATTTACCAGGATTTCAAAAATCAAACAGGGCCCTACGTTCCCTCGTATGCACTCATCCATCTCAACATCCTCGTTTAAGCTACACTCGTCCTATGAACACGTTGTTCATTAATTGCCCAACATTCTGTCTCATAAAGCATGGTTCGTCTTATAGCTATGTTATAAAATATACCTTTCTATTTGAATGGTACACGACGATCACATAAAATTCCAGAGGCACATCTCCATTTCTTTGATCGCGCTTGAATTCAATGGGCAACATCCTTCTCAATCTACCACTCTCATGGATTATTGACTTAAGGCATCGGAAAGTAGTCATTTTGGGAGACTTCTTGGTCATCAATGTTAACTAATTCCTTGTTTTCAGTCCCATTGTTACTAAAATTAGACTCCATATACTATAGTGTGACTAATTTTAAATCCTTTTAGATTTTAAAGCATCCCTTCATAAATCTAGCTTTGTGTTTACACTCTCCCTTGTCTTGTCAACCAAATTATGTCAACTGCAAACAATGTACACCCTGGGATCTCTTCCTGCTAATGCCTTGTTAACTCATCCATAACCAATGTGAAAAGGTACATACTCAATGCCGGCCCCCCGGTCCAGGACTACAATAATTGGGAACTCCCTTGTCTCTCCACCAGTGGTCCTCACATGTGTTACCACTTCATAGATCTCCTTAATCTTATCAATATATCCTCTTGAGTTATTACTACTTGTGCTCTACACTTGATACTTGATGGTCTCTTTTTTCACTCAACCAAGGTATGAGTTATTACTACTTGTGCTCTACACTTGATAGTCTCTTTTACCCCCCTTTGTTTTTTTTATTTTTTTCTTTCTCATGACATGCGAAAGTTTTCCAAGTGATCTAGATCTCTCTGATTTTATTGGTTTTTACTGTTTTGGGGTGGATGGTGATGCCAGGTATTTGAAGTATCTAACCAAGAAGTACTTGAAGAAGCACAATGTGAGGGATTGGTTACGGGTCATTGCCTCCAACAAAGACCGCAATGTATACGAACTCCGTTACTTCAACATCGCAGAGAATGAGGCTGAGGAAGAAGATTGATACTTTCTTTCAGTCCTTTTGTTTTCTCTTCTATCATTTATTTTTGCAGTCTTTAGTAATATCTATGCAGAGACCAGAATACCAATTTTGCCATCCAACGGATTGTAGGATTTGTTGCACCATCAAGAAGTTTCAATTTTTCCTATCAAATGAGGATTCTATCTAAGATTCATGCATCACATGCTTTTGATTTTCACATACCACATATGTGCGCCCAGTGTGAAAATAGTCCGGCGGGTCACTTGTTCAGATAGGCTGACATATGGACACTGGCGATCCTTTTTATTCACCCATCTACAACTGTGGCCCACTGGCTTGATTTTTCGGTTTTGCTGCATATTTAGTGGGGGCCCATTTGATGAGTGGATATTAACGAAATCATCTCAACAACTATTAAAGATTACAAAAATAGTTCATGGTCTTACTTGGTCTGTGGTGCCACAATTGACCTGGATTGCCAGCTGCATGGATGCGGATTGTGGTGACCCTGCCACCACTGATGTTTGTCGGGACTGGCCATGCCCATCCATCAGAGATGGGCCTACCAGGCCTAAGAACTTTCGAACATGCCTTGTGTGTGGGCACCATCTCTGACAACGGCATGTGGCCTGATTGAATCCTGCCAAGTTAGGTCACCACGGTCTGCATTCCTGATTCCATATTAGCGCGGTAGTTGTCACAGTCTGCAATCTGGATTCCTGCACTGTCCATCGGTTTTCCACCGGACCATTTTAGGTCATGAGCCCAAACATGAGGCAGGTTGGAAGCTCAAAGTGGACCACACTGTAACATTGGGGACTTAGATGCCTACCGTTGAAACCTTCATAGGGTCTGTAGGTCCAACTGTGATGTTTATATGCTATCCCACCCATTCATAATATGACACATAAGCATTAGCTTGATCCAAAACTTCTGAAGCTGCTGAAAAGTTTTTAAAGGTGGGCGTTCAAACCCCACGGTTTCCTGTGGTGCAAGCCTAAAATGGGCTGGCAAAATGGATGGACGAGTGTGGATGTAACACATGCATTACGGTGGCCCACAGAGATTAGGGCTGCAGGACCCCTGCCGCTACATTATAATTGCATAATGGTGCCTGCCTGTTCTCCACTATGTCACTTGTGATGTTCTATTCTCATCTTAGCCAGAGGCCTGAGCCATTCATCTTCAGGTGGGGCACATGTGGACATGCACCACATCATCACTTAATAGGGTGCATCTAGCCTCTGCAAGCAATCCACGTCCCTAATCCTAGATCATCTGATTGGGGATATCTTTTCATCACCATCTATCATGTGGACTCCTTCAGATCAACTGTCTGGATTCCAGATTTTGAAGTTTCCCTCTTCGACAAAAGAAAGCAAGCACGACAATGATGATCAAAATACAAAGGATGCATTTGAATGCAGAAGTGAATTGAGTGGGAGCGGTCGTGTAATCAAGCAGAAACACAAATGGTTCCCTTCCTTTTATAATCCAACTAGAGAAAGGAATGAAATTGTGATTGGGATTACTTGACTTCCACTTGGTTAGACTAACAATCAGCATTCATTGGAAGATGGCTGGACGAAAAATAAGAAGGTGAACTAACAGAAGAGCAGTAGTGCACAAAAAATCAATGTGCAAAACTGCACTGCTGGGGTTGATTACTTGAATTTTTGGGCCACGATCCATCCACGTTTTGGCCTACGAGATCTGCGGCCCCAATTTTTCCGTGGATCTCCGGATCCACCAAAGTGGGTGGGACCCCCGACTGTGGGGCTTACAGTGATGTATGTGCCTTAAATCCGCACCGTCCAACCGTTGTGAAAGCTCATTTCAGGGCATGATCCCAAAAATAAAGCTGACCCAAATCTTAGGTGGACCATAACACTTGAAACACTCTTGATTGAATCTCCACCATTAAAAACATCATGGATTCCACCGGAATGTTTATTTGCCATCCAAACTGTTGATAAGGTCACAAAGACCTAGATAAAGAGACAACACAAATATCATCTTGATCCAAATCTTCTGTGGCCCATAAAAAGTTTTTAATGGTCAATTACCACTGTTACCTGTAATATGGTCCATCTAAGATTTGGATCTGCTTCATTTTTTGGATCACGCCCTAAAATGGGATTTCAAAATGGTTGGACGGTGCGGATTTAAGTCACATACATCACTGTAAGCCCCACGGTCAGGGGTCCCACCCAGGCAACTATTTGGATGCTGGATGGTGAGGTGGACGCCATCCACAGGTGTGCCACAATACGAGAATCTGTGCCTTTCAGACACTGCTAGTCTGCTACCAGCAAGATCAATGGAATTGTGCTCATCCAACCCATTGGATGGTTAGGATCATCTGATCACAGTGAGTTGGATGGACAGTTCAAATCACCTGCTACCAACATTGATGCCGTCATTGTTGCCAATAAAGCAACCACATGTAGGGCTGTCAATGGCCCCGGCACAGCCAGGCAAAATCAAAGTTTTGAAATAGACCCGGCTCGTTGGGTCCAACCCAAACAATTCAAAATCCGGTCCAAAGCCAACCCCAGGCATGGCCCGTTTACAGCCCTAATCACGTGTGCATGTTAGCTTGGATGAAAGATCTATCTAACATGAGTCCCACCATCACCTAATCCGGATCAACAGCTGATGGCCCAGCGCAATGTACGTGTATCACCCCACCTACTCAGTGGATTGGTCTGATATTTTTGCCCTAAGTGATCTTTATGATGTGGCCTACATTTTTAAAGGTTCAGATGTTGACACGTTGGCAGGAAAGAAAGCGTTTTAGAGCTTTGGTAGGAAGCACCTGATGAATGGATTGGATGACATATACACAACCTGTCACGCCCCGAAATCCGGACTCAGAGTGTACACCCTCCGGCCCAGTTTACGGGGTATAACTGGTGCACTAAGTGCATTTATAACGTTAAACAACTTTAAAAGGCATAAAATGATGAAATACTAAGTTATCATTTATTCATGAAGTATTCAACTATAAACTAAGTCCACCCATTTGGGACTTTATTAAATGTCTACTAATTATTGAAAATAATAAAATAAAAACGTCTTGGTTCAGGGCCGCCACTTCTTCCTCGGTTATATTAGGCCAATAGTCCTGCGGTTCCTCTAGTGGTCCCATCTCATTATCAGGGGCATTCTCTGAAGGTTCAACGTCCACATCATCTGTATATTTTTAATCCACAACGTCAGCTGGAAAGCCCAGTGAGTAACCCAATACGGTTCACATGCATTTCAATTAAACAGGATAAACACATGCCATCAAATATAGGTAACATATAATTAATGCAATAATGAATGAAATGATGCATCAAGTGGGCATATATTCAGTCTTCCACTTGCTTCGATTGGATCCCATCAATCGGCTCCCCCTTCCTTGTAGGGCGGACTTCCACATATTAGTGGGCTTCCAGGATGGTCCCTGGGTAACCGGATACTTAAGTACCTACCGGTCTTCCAGAGTCGAACTCCGGGCACAATAATTCATAATGCATGCAATAATTTACAGCCATACAATAATTCACGTCCGTACATTTCATCTCTCATTTTGAGAGGCAATCTTTCATGACATTTATAAATAGAAATTATTTAAATAATATTTAAACAAGCACAAATTAATCAATATCACATATTGCATCCATCACACAACTTACTTAATTAAAATGACTAGGAAACGTGTTGGGATGTACTCACCTGTTGATAGTGGCGATTACTTTGTTAATTGTGTCACGTCTTGAGTAGAATCGGTCCTGAATCTACAATAAATGTAATTTATATTTATAAACCACCAATCCAACCTTAATATACTTATTTTCAATTTGGATTATACTTTATTGAGTTTTGGTTCCTTAATGGACGGTCCAGATTTGATTATTGTGACCCACGTTTCCAAAAGGAATGGCCCCTTTTACTTTTTTGATGGTACGGCCCACTTGACTGGTAGGTCATCCTATACTTGGTCACAAGTTCCCCAATGGTACACTACCAAATATGATTGATTATATTTTGCAAGGATTTTGTCGTAGGATATCCTAAAATGGTCCATTTATGATAATCCATACCGTGCCTCCCCAATATTTCACTTGGCATGGCCCACCTGAAACTCTGATTGGGCTGATTTTTTGTCACAAGACTAATAATTTATTACTCCAGAGATTGGGTGGATCGGATTTTTCAAAAACTACACAGTGGGGCCCACAAGCTCCTAACCAGTGGACATGTGTTGTCCCCACTGTTTATCTTGGTATGGCCCACTGGAATATCCTGTACGGGCCATTTTTGGTCCTTAACTAGAAAACTTATTTATTAAGATATTGGACGAATTAGATTTCTTAAAATGTCATCAAATGGGTCCCAAAAGTGGACAGCAATCCAAAATCGGACTGCCTCAACCATGTGTGTTGTTATCATTAATATTTTAAGTGGTGTGGGCCACCTGAGATTCGGATTTATCTGATTTTTGGACCCAAGCTGTAAAACATTATACTAAAACATATGGTCGGCTTGGATCTACTGATTTCATCTCAGTGGGGTCCATGAGTGGACCGCTGTCAATTTCTACCTTTTTAAATTTCATTTTTATTTTATAAGTTTTCACCATTAGTTTGTTTCAGATGGTGTGGCCCATTCGGACCTCAGTTTGGGTCCAAATTCGAAGCCCCATCCTAAAATGAAATAGAGAATTAAATGGGCGGAGTGGATGTACAAAATACATCAAGGTGGGTCCCATGAGTGGGGCCCCCACGTCACCCTTGTTTGAAGTCCAACTTCCTTTCTTTTACGATGGATGAAAACCATATCGTTCTTTCTCTTTTTAAAGAGACGTTTGTTGGAAATTTGTTAGTAATAGGACTCGATCCCTGGTTTTCCCTCTCGCTTAAGAGGGCTTTAACCAATTAGTCCATGCTTTTCTTTTCTTTATCATCTTAAATTTATTTAACTAACCCATTTTTGCTCCTAAAAGAAAAATTTCTTATCGAAATTTTAGGGTCGTTACACAACCCACTGGGACCCACATTCCATCTGGATGTTTCTATGGTGGGTGCCCTCAAACGTCCCCCATGGTGGGCCCTGCACTCATCATAAGCGTTTAGGTGTATAAGATCATTCCTCAGGTTTTGTCATCTTTGTTGGGATTAGAATATCTACCATGGTTAATTTCTGTGTTTGAAAATTTCTTATGAGATTTGCAGATTTTGATGGTTTTTCACTATATTATTGGAAAAATCTCACAAAAAATAAAAACAAAATATTTATTCTAAATTGATAAATATTTTGAAATTGTATGCATAGTGGATAATTTTAATTTCTATATGAATCATGTTGAGCTAATTAATAAATCATGAAAAGTTTTAAGACTTCAAGATTTTTTATAATGTGATGGAATGATTTAATTAATTTTCTATAAAATATTGGGATATTTTTGTTTGGATTCATGGAGCCTGATCATCAAAGGTATATTGCTCATCCAACAAGCATTTTTGTGGGTTAAGGATAATATTTTAATTTCATATTAATTTTTTTTTATGTAAACTTTAGTTTGTTTTGGGGTAATATATATTTTGTCATCAGAGAAAAGGAATTGTCATTGCATTGAGTGTTGCTTTCAATCCATGAACATACTAAAAGGGAACTACGTAAATGTATCATGGTTTGCCTTTTCTTTTCCTTTTTTTTTCTTTTTTTTCTTGTTCTACTTTCTTTTAATTTTAATATTGTTGTGATGCGGTAAAAAAGGAATCTCTTATCCCAACAACATTTAATATCAAACATATATTCATCACACTAATACCTGGCATTGGGGTGTGTTTGGATGCATGATCGAGCTAGATTGCAATTATAATAACTATTTATTATTTGAGAGCCTATTGTCATAGTCCAAGTGCTTTCCAAAGCATAGATCGTACAACACTCATGTCGCTATCACATTGGGAAATAATTAACCTTCTTAAGTACACACCCCATGTGTGAGGTACTACAACCCAAGAAGAAACAGAAACAAGAGTGATATAAGACATGAAAGATGCCTTATATTACACCAAAGTTTTTAAAGTTACATTGTTTGGCTTTATTATAAATAATGTCCTCTTCCTATTATATAAATTTAAGAATCTATTCAAATTCATATGTATGGATAAAATTGTGCTACACACATGACATTTGTTTAACAATAAAAAACTTTTTAGAAACTGAAATATCTTACACTTTTCTACACAAGTTTCTATTAGAATTTTACCGAAACTTTTAAAGATTTCTAGAGTAGTTTATACTATCTTATACTTTTAAGAATCATTTATTATTTTCTATATTATTTTATTATTCTCTATCATTTTTTATACATTTTTATTTTATTTTAATTTTAATTTTTTTCTTACATACAAAACCTTTTGATGGGCTATTTGAATTGGAGTAAATGAAGGTACATGAGGAGAATTAGGAGTAAATGAAAGTAAATGACATTTGAAGTGTGTTTGGATGGAAATACCCGTATGAAAATGAAATGAAATGAGAGTAAATAGTCATGTACATGAAATCCTCTTTAGCTCTCTTGGAGAGTTGCATGAGTAAACGAAAGTGCTACTATGCACATATCCACCATACACGTGGCACGTTGATAATATTAAAAAATAATTCAATTATCGGCCACATCATTAAAATCACACAAATCAAATGATCCAAAACGTTAACAGGTTAACTATCTAAATGAACGATTAAAAAGCATTGATAAGTTGCTTGTTTGTAATCAATATCACACATGTACACTAATTTAGGTTAAACGGGCGTAGTAGAAAAAGTTATGTACTCACATGACCATGGCCTTTTTATACCATGACCGACACTTGAACACATGAGTCGTTGAATTCTATCACTTTTTTTTGTAGAGAAATTCTCAATGGATGCGAGCTCTCTATTAAGTCTAGATCACATTTTAAGAGTTAGCATGTAAAAATTACAATGATGGAATGATCTAATATAAGCTTGATTGGACCGTATTTTTTATTCCATCCCATTGCAGAGCTATGGATGGGAGGGTTACAATTGCCCAAAAAAGGTTATTCATAGGAATTATAATCCATGATGAGCTCCATCAAGTAATCCATGACGGGCTCCATCAACTAGGTGGATCAAATTGTAGAGTGGACATGTTTTTATGTAAACAATCTTGACCATCCATTTTAAAGGGTATTCATAAATTTTTAACATTTGTTATATGTTATGGGTGATTCCGAGTTAACCCCAGAATCTATAAGAAAAACCCATAGGCCTGACTATCATTTTACGAGCTTAAAATAGCTGACCACAAAGGCTAATGGCCCAGGACGCCCAAACAAAGTCCTCAATCCTAAAGAAGCTTTTCTGGTCAAGAGATGAAAAAATTAAATGCCACAGGATACCGACCAGTGAAAGAACGACTGAGGACAAGACATAAAACAATCCAACTTAACTAAGCAAATGCCGAGCAAGTTCCACTGAGTAGATGCTGAGCAGGTTCTGCTGAGAAGATGTCGAGCAGGTGCCAAGTGCTCACCTCAGTACCGAATGCTCTTTGTTGGGTGTTCACCTCAGTGCCAAGCGCTCTCTGTCGAGCGAGTATGCTCCGCACCACCTCCATTTTCCTACAGGGATAATAGCTGACAGTCGATAAATTTGGGCATGACAAGGATTATCCCAAATAATTCTTTAGATCCAAGCGTGATAAGGATTATCCCAAGAACTTCGAAAATCATACATGTAAATGAGATCCTCGGATCCACCTACATCTCTCCGATGATCCTATAAATAGAGGTATCTCTCTACTATTCAAGGTACGTAAAAACCTCTCCACCAAAAAGCTTACGTTTAGTCTCCTACATCTTACTTAGATATCGGAGGGCTAACGGCCGGACCTTCGGCTACCCCTCTTTTGTTTTTTATCTTGTTTCACAGGTTTTATGAGACTTCTAGTGAAGATCTAGCTCACCCATTTAAAGGAGATCATCATCTATGATGGAGATCAAGCTTTTTCCTTTTCTGTTGGCTAGTTTCAGTACTCAACATTATGTGGATTTGATACTTTCATGATAACCCATAAAATGGGTGATGAGCATAATGAGCGGTCTCAGTCGATGAATTAGACTGTCCAAATGGACTGGTGCAACTAGGAGCACTGTAACTTACAGTGCTCAGTAGAGCATTTCTCTTCACAATGGAATCGCGTGAAATTAAAACTTAACTGACTTTTCCCAAAAACATTCGTTTTGAGAGGGGCGGGGTGGGATCCTTGACTTTGCGGCTCACAGTTATGCATGAGTCTTGAATCCATTGTACAACCATTTAGAAAGATCATTTTAGGCATTATGTAAAAAAATTAATCTGATCTAAATCTTAAGTGTATCATACCACACGAGACAGTCGTGATTGAATTCCCACTGTTAAAAACTATATGGATTCCACCGAAATGTTTATTTGCCATCCAACCAGTTGCTAAGGTAAAAAATACCTGGATGAAGAGACCATACAAATATCATCTTCATCCAAATTTTTTGTGTCCCACAAGGAGTTTTTAATTGTCAATTACCACTGTTTCCTATCCTATGGTACATCCGGGATTTGGATCTGCTTCAATTTTTGGATCGTGCCCTAAAATGAGCTTTCAATACGGATGGACGGTATGGATTTAGTCATATACATCATGGTGGTCCCTACGTTCCGCCCACCTCGGATCCACGAGAGGCCGATTCCTCGTTTTCTACTGGGGGAGTTATTTGATACTCTGGCAGACAATGACGGTTGATATGCACGCACACATACAATTGTACGTTTTTTTTATCCAACAACTCAAATCAAACAGCTAAAATAAAAAAAAAAATCATATTTGATTTAACAATCCTAACCACTGATTGGTGGACAATTTCTTGATGAATTTAGACCATTGGTGTTTGTAACTTCAACCGTTCATCCACAAATGGGCTAATTATACAATCAAATCAATGCTATTTATTAATAATATTTCATCTAAGTTGAGGCCCACTATTACGACTATTCAAATTTATTTATTTATTATTATTATTATTATTATTATAATAATAATTAGTATTATGGGTACAATTTCTTGGTGCCTGTGTACTTACCATCATTCTCTGAAAGAGTACGAAAGTCTTTTTAATCGTTTTAATTTTTAAATTCAACAAAGATACGGAGGGCGCAGACCGGATCTCGCCGCCCTTTTGGTTGGTGTATATAATTATTTATTAGAAGTTCTCAAGTCCGACCAGTTGGACTATGAGTTAAAATCCAGCCATTGGATGAATTCCAACCTTCATGTATTTACGAAATCCAATCCGTCCAATAGGTTGGAAATGTCACTAGGATTACCATATATAATTATAATCCACATATTCTTATCAAATGGACCAATTTATATCTTTCTATTTAACAATGACTAGAAATTGTTTTATGTGGTATGGCCCACATGAAGATTTATGGGGATGATTTTTGCATTAGATAATCATTATAGGTAGGATCAATCTATTGGAAGGGTTGGATTTTAAATTCACTTAATAGGTTAGAAGTTATTTAATGAATGTACTGTGACTGTGGCCCACATCCTCACTTTATTTATTTATTTCGTAGTGGGCTTTTCTACCAACTTTTCCCTTAAAATGAGATCTATTTTCCAGTGCATAGATGCATGCAAAATCAGCTCCACTTTTGGAATGTGTGGACACTTTAATAGATTGATCTAGACCATCCATCTAGTAGGGAACACCCTAAATTGGATGGTAAGTAAAATAAAGGTGGATTGGATGATTCCATCCAGGCAATCTATGTCTTGAAAATAGTTGATAACAAAGAAAGAGCATGAAATTTGATACAAAACCATTCATTCCTGAAGCCCATCTTGGAGTGTCTATGGTTCTGAAGAGGCACTTCTATGAGATGATCGTAGCCATCTGTGTCTTGGAAAACGAATGGCTAACTTCAACAACCAATGAATGGAACCTTTTGATTGGTGTGATGTTTGAACAGCAATCTATGAAGAGTGGTTGAAATGAATGAACAGGTCAAGATGAATTGTTTGGAGTTTTCTCATGCCCTTAAGTATCATGATGGTGCAGGAAGGTTCACTGCACTCGAGTACAGTGAACTAGCCAATGCAATGGGCTTAGATTGGATCTTGGACTCATGTCGATTGTCGCCGTCTATCAACGTGCTTCCCCACGTGCATACGATACAGAAATTGAAGCCGCTGAACACCATTGGTGCAAGGGAAAGCCTATGGTGATAGTTCATTACCATCTCTTATGTTGTGGTGTTCTTTCCACAATAATCTGAACCATCAAAATAGTGTGCTCCATTGTGGATGGAGCGTATCCCGAAATTTACATGAATTGAATAGTTTAACTATCTGATTTTTTACTACTTGAATTTGGGCCGTTGAATGTTTTATCTTTAACTACCAAGATACTCTGATTTCCAGGCCACGCTGCTTGCACGATGGTTTCTACAATTTGGATGGCATGGATTGACTTCTACAAATGACATTTGTACGGTGGATGAGACACCTCAGCTAGAAAAATGGTGATAAACTAACACCCCTAATCTGCATACTTGTACGTGGAAAGTAGATTGTACTATTCGTCTAGTGACCCCAGCACCAGACAGCTGGTGTCAAAGCTCTCTGGACTCTACCATGATGCGTCTGTTATATCCACGCAGTCCACTCATTTTCCCATATCATTTTAGGGGATGACAAAAAAAAAAATGAGGTAGATCCATATCTCATCTCAGGTGGACCACACCGCAGGAAAACAGTGTTGGTTGAATGTCCACCATTAAAAAATTCCAAGGGCCTAATGTAATGTTTATTTGCCATCCAACCTGTTCCTGAGTCCACACAAACCAGGACGAAGGGAAAAACACAAATATCAGCTTGATGCAAAACTTCTTTGTCAACCAAAAAGTTTTCAACGGTAAGCATTGAATCCCCACGGTTTCCTGTGGTGTGGTGCACCTGAGATTTGGATTGCCTCATTTTTTGTGTCATGCTCTAATATAAGCATGACAAAAAAAAAAAAAATGAGGTAGATCCATATCTCAGGTGGACCACAATGTAGGAAAACAGTGTTGATTGAATGTCCACCATTAAAAAATTCCAAGGGCCAATGTAAGAGTGCGGATCGTCTATGTTGGCCGCGCAGAAGAATCTAGCGCTGCCCCTTCTTATTCGTCCAAGCCTATGTCAGCTGACGTCATCAATAACTTAAAGAAAAAAAAGAAAAGAAAAAAGGAATACATCTCTATTTTTATACGTATCTACTCATTGCTTATACGAAATACCACTCATTCAAATATGATTTTACAGGCTGGCAAATCTTCTGACCGCTATCACATCTGCCGGAGGAGTGCATAGTTTGTGGGCCCACTATGATATATGTTTAGATCGTTACCGTCCAATCATTTTTACAGATTATTCTAAGGCACTGTCCAAAAAATAAGCTGATCTAGAGCTCATGTGGACCACACTAGAATACCGACCATTTTAATTGTGAATGTTCATTCAACACTGTTTTTTGTGTTGTGGTCGACTTGAGATTTGAACTGCCTCTGCTTTAGTACATATTATAGAATGATCCAAAAAAATGGATGGTCGGTATGGATGAAGCACAAAATCATACTAGAGCCTACATAGCATTGACCGCCTAGCCCATCTTCGTCTATTCTCCCCCATCACCGTCCACGCGGATTGCCATCCAATAGATTTCCTGTGAAAGCCTTGCGCAGGAAGTTACTAAGCTGGAGACCAAGGTGGGGCCCACCGTGATGTTTTCGAGAAATCCACTCCGTCCATCTGCCTTGTGAGCTCATTTTAGTGCATTATACCAAAAATTAATAGGATCCAAGACTCAAGTGGGCCGAAAATGTGAGGATTGAACGTCCATATTATGAAATATTCGTGGGGCCACAGAAGTTTTAAATCAGGCTAATATTTGTGTTTTCAGTTCATCCAATAGGAATGACGTTATGAACGGTACTGATGTCATATAAACATCACTGTGGATCCCAGGTGGGTGTTACCCTTAGTGGGGCCAACGGTCCTTCATAATGTGTTGTATATCCACTACGTCTAACTATTTCTCCAGCCCATTTTAATACTTGATCCTAATAATTAACCAGATCCAAATCTTATGTGGACCACACCATATGAAAAACGTACATCATGATGGGAATAGCTAGTGGTAGATCACTAGCCCATCCACTTCCGATTTGGCTAGTGAAGGTGTGGTAGGTGCTTTTGTGGCCCCACCATGATGTATGTGTTCTATCCTTGCCGTCTATCAATTTTTTCAGATCAATTTAGGGTGTGATCCAAAAATGAGGCAGATCTAAATCTCAAGTGGATCACACCACAGAAAATAGTAGCAATTGAATGTTCACCTAGGGCTGTCAATGGCATGGATCTTGATCCGTATCCGATCTGTATCCGATCTGATTTAATCGGATTCAGATCAATAATCGGATAATTGGGTTGGATTCGGATCAACCTTGATCCGGCCCGTTAACGACCCGACCCAACCCGATTAAAAACAAAAGAAAAAAAAAGAAAAAAAAGAAAAAAAGCCGTCTCTTTCCACGCACGAGCATATCTCTCTCTCTCTCTCTCTCTCTCTCTCTCTCTCTCTCTGATATTGAGTCGGATCGTAATTGGATCAGAAACGGATTTTAAAAAATTTAAACGGGTCGGGTTCGGATCTATACTTGTGATCCGAATCGGATGCAGGTCGGATATATCCTTAATCGGGTCGGATACGGATCATCACTGATCTGGCCTGTATCCGACCCGTTGACAGCCCTCTGTTCACCATTAAAAACCTCATAAAGCCCACTTTAATATTTCTCTACCACCTTTTTATTTAGTGCGGCAAACTTGAATCTTGGATCCGGCTCATTTTTTATCGCATTTTTTAGGATGAGCTCACACAAGGGATGGACAGGGTAGATTTCGCCGGAACTTCTGACGAAAGGCTTTGGTAGGAAATCCACATCTACCAAAATGCGTCCCTAGGCGGGGCGAGGCTTCACTGGATCCCCGGATCCACTGAGGTGAGTGGATCCCTTTTCGTGCCATCTACTGTGTGATGTGTATATTACATCCACGGCGTCCGTTCATTTTAAACACTCATTTTAAAGCATGATTCAAAAACTGAAGTAGATCCACATCTCAGGTGAACCATAATACAGTAAACAATGGTGCTCAACAATTAAAAGCTTCTTGTGGGTCACAAAAGTTTTGGGTCAAGCTGATATTTGTTTAGCATCTTCATCCAGATATTTGTGACCTTTTCAACAGGTTGGATGGAAAATAAACATTCCAATGGCCCCCATGAAGTTTTTAATGGTGTGGATTCAATCACTACTATTTCATGTGGTAGGGTCCACCTAAGATTTGGATCTGCATCATTTTTGGAATAATGCCATAAAATGAGCTTTCAAAATGCATAGACGGTGTAGATGTAAGGTATATACATTAAATCTAGGTTTGTCTGACCAGGTGAACATCCTAGATGAAAAACAAACAAACAAACAAACGTAATGGGGCAGTAGGATGGTTTCAAGGGTGGTGGGAGTTCAATACCCACTACCTTTTGTGATGTTCTATGAGCTCTAGATCGGCTTCTGTAAAAATGATTGGACGGTAACGATCTAACACATATATCATAGTGGGCCCACAGACTATGCACTCCTCCGGGACGCGGATTAGCTACTGACGGGTTGAGTAGCGGACATCGCTACTGAAGTGACGTCACCATGCTCAATGGGCCCAGAATGTTGTTATGTGTTGTATCCACACCGTCCATCCATTTGGAGAGACCATTTTTTGGCATGAATCAAATAATGAGGCAGTTCCAAAGCTCAAGTGGACCCCACCACAGAAAACAGTGGAGACAGTGACATCCACCGTTGAAAACTTATTAGGCCCACCATGATGTTTATTTAAGATCCAACCTGTTCATAAATTCACACAGATATGTTGGAAGGGAAAACACAAATATCAGCTTGATCGAAAACTTCAGTGGCCCCTAAGAAGTTTTCAATGGTGGATGTCACTGTCCCCGCTGTTTTATATGGTGGGGTCCACTTGAGTTTTGGATCAACCTCATCCTCTGAGTCATGCCTTAAAATGAGCTCTCCAACGGAATGGACGGTGTGGATACAACACATATCTCATGCTGAGGCCCACGTGCCATGGTAACGTCACTTGAGTAGCAATGTTTGCTACTCCGGTAGATGTGCTAGCTGTCAGAAGATTTGCCAGCCCGTAAAATCAAATTTGAATGAGTGGTATTTCGTATAAGCCATGAGTAGATTGATAACGTTAGCTGGCGTAGGCTCCTATGACGTGGACGAATAAGAAGGGGCGGCGCTGGATTCTTCTGCGCGGCCAACATAGACGATCCGCACTCCCAATGTAATGTTTATTTGCCATCCAACCTGTTCATGAGTCCACACAAACCAGGACGAAGGGAAAAACACAAATATCAGCTTGATCCAAAACTTCTTTGTCAACCAAAAAGTTTTCAACGGTAAGCATTGAATCCCCACTGTTTCCTGTGGTGTGGTGCACCTGAGATTTGGATTGCCTCATTTTTTGTGTCATGCTTTAATATAAGCTAGAAAAAAATGGATGGACAGAGTGGATAAAATAGATGCATCATGGTGGGGCCCACAGAGCCTTGACATCATCACTAGCGAAACCGCGTACGTGGAATATAGATCAGAGCCAATTGCTAAGTGTACTCGCTCGTGTGAGATGAAATAGTAAGGGCTTCACATAAGATGAGCCAAAGTAGCATAAGCGTGCTATATCTGCACCATCCATCAGATGCCGTCAATTTTGAAAAATTCTTTTTCCCAAAAATCTCTTTTAGGCGTCCATTATTTTTTATTCGTTTTTGAGCACATGAAAATCAACGATCAATCTGATTTTGGGGCCAATAGATCGAAGTAATGGGACCCAACTGATGAGTGGATGAGATCTCGCTCACGTGTGAATTAAGTTGCTATGCATGATAGATCGAGTTCACGCACTGTTCCTCTTCTCCAAAAAGCGTAGAATCATGTGAGAGGCGACTCGCAACTTCGCACATTGTATCACGTGCTTTCAATTTTCCCAAGTGAGGTCTTTGATTCAGTGATATATACCGTTGATCTGTTACGCCCTAACCTAGATACACTATTTCACAAAATTACTCTTGATAGGACGGACGTGATCATTGATTTGAGGCCTAAAACTAAGGGTCAGTAAGAGAAATATATTAATGGTCCACATTAATCAGTAAGATGTCCCATAATAGGTGTCTAGTACCTTTGAATAAGGTCTATATTTTTGGTTATGGTCCATCAGATCTATACTTAATAGACCAATGGTCTAGATTACTGAATTCCATGGGCCCCACCTTCATAATTAATAGGTGTTTTACGATTTTCCCGGTAGGTGTGCGCGTTTGACTGAAGAGGAACTATGTGATCCTCGGATTTACACAGCATACTCGGGTTTTCGTTTCTGACAAGTGGGGCCCATTATTTGGTAATCCATGCCTTGATCTTTTCTGTCACACCGTGGATGGTCAATATTTCAATGATGGGAAACTTTTAGTTAAATGTGGACCGTTGCTGCTTTTCTCCTATTAACCGTCGATTTTTAAGCAACAATAAAAAGAAACTATTAAGATAGTCCTATCAGATAACGTTTCTAGATCATGGTCCATCCGTGAGTTGATGCAACAGATGAACGGTCTGATCTCTGGATCATGAGCCCCATTTGTGAGAACGCAAAACCCGAGTATACTTTTCGAAGCCTCAGGTCGAGGATCGGTTTCAAAGTACCCTCGCGAGCTAAGGTTGTTGGGTGGTAGGTGACGGCACTGACGGGGGAATATCCGAAAATTACCGACCCGAACCATGTCTGAGGGCCCACCCCAAAAAATGTCCCCAGTATTCCCTAACTGTGGGGCCCTCCGTGATGTATGTGCCTCACATCCATGCTGTCCATCCGTTTTTACAGTTCATTTTAGGTAATGATCCGAAAAATAAAACAGATCCAAATCTCAGGTGGGTCACCCCATAGGAAACAGGGGTAATTGACCATTAGAAACTTTTTATGGGCCACAAACGTTTTGGATCAAGATGATATTTGTGTGTTCCTTTCATCCAGATCTTTTTGACCTTATCAACAAGTTGGATGGTAAATAAACATTCTGGTGGCCCCCAAAATGATTTTAATGGTGGATATTCAATCACTACTGTTTCCTGTGGTGTGGTCCACCTAAGATTTGGATTTGCTTAGTTTTTTGAAATACGCCCTAAAATTAGGGCTGTCAATGGCACGGATCAAGATCCGTATCCGATCCGTATCCGATCCGATTTAACCGGATTCGGATCAATAATCGGATAATCGGGTCGGATACGGATATCCAAATATGATCCGTTTAATATTCGGGTCGGACTCGGAACAACCTTGATCCGGTCCGTTAACGATCCGACCCGATAAAAAAATAAATAAATAAAATAAAATAAAATAAAATAAAAATATATGAGAATCTCTCTTTCTCTCTCTCTTTCTCTCTCTCCTCTCTCGGATATCCGGTCGGATATCGGGTCGGATATCGGGTCGGATCATAATCGAATCGGAAACGGATTTCGAAAAATTTAATCGGATCGGGTTCGGATTATATACTAGTGATCCGAATCGGATTCGGGTCGGATATATTCTTAATCGGGTCGGATTCGGATCATCACTGATCCGGCCCGTATCCGACCCGTTGACAGCCCTACCTAAAATGATCTGTAAAAAGGGATGGTGGGTCCCACAGTCAGGGGATCCACTGAAGCCGCGCCTGTATTTTGTCTGGTCTGGTCCAGATGAGGGGAGTACACGCGTAACATGCACGGGAGTACTTAATGGACAGGTTGGGTGGCACTCAAATGTCAAACGCGGATTAGGTGAGGCAGGGGTAATAGCTTGGTGGTGAAGCCCTGACCGTGGGGCCCACCTCAAGGCATGTGTTGTATATCGTCACCGTTCACCTGTTTGGCCAACTCGTTTTAGTGCATGGTCCTAAAAATGAGGAAGATCCCAATCTCATGTGGACTACATTATAGGGATTGAATTCCTACCGTTGAAAACTTCTTAGGACCCACAAGTTTTGGGTCAGGCTGTTAATTGTGTTTTTCCTTGATCCAGGTCTGTCTGATCCTATCCTCATTTTAGGGGGCAGATCCAATCTCAAGTGGACCACATCACGGGAAACAGTGGTTGTTGACGTTTTTAGTGGTGGCTGTTCCATCACCACTGTTTTTTGTGATGTGGTCTATCAGAGATTTGGATCTGCCTCGTTTTTTTTGTTAATCCCCAAAAATGAGTTGGAAAAACGGATAGACGGTATGGATAGAATACATACATCATTGTGGGCCCACAGTACTGACCAGTACCGAACTAAGTAGTGGAGGGGTGGCTGCGGAATCCGAGTCCGAGGGATTTTTACTGCAATAGTCATAAGATGTGGCTAGTTTTACTAAAAGTCTAATTTCTTGTCTGTTTCATCCTTTTTGACCTTTTGACGGGAAATTGAAAATTTATCATCGAAAATGCCTCTCTAATGGATTCCTATTGGGAACTATGGATTCCTCCTGGGGTACGGTGGATCCCCCCTGAGAAAATGGTGGCCAGAAGGGCATTTTTCACTGCAAAAATTTCAATTTCTCGTCAAAAGGCTGAAAAAGATAAGCTGGACGAAAAATATAACTTTTAGTAAAAATAGACACATCCCAGGGCTATTGCATTAAAAATCCCCGTATCATTCCTTTCCGTAAAAAGGCGCGGTCGATGAATCCTCGTGCATTTTCGGAGTGCGAATTCGGTCGGGTCGGGGTAACATCGTCTTCTGTCCGTCGTGACTGTGGGGCCCACCTTTGGTATATCCACACCGTCCATCTGTTTCGAAAGCTATAGGTAAATGAAATAAAAGATGAAGAAAATCCAAAACTCAAATAGGCCACCCCACAGGAGGAAACAGTGGTGATTGGATGCCCACGATTAAAAAATTCCTAAGGCCCACCGTAATGTTTATTTTCATCCAACCCGTTGATAATGTCACTGAAACGTATATGGAAGGAAAAAAAAAATATCAGCTTGATTGAAAACTTTTGTACTCCACAAAATGTTTTAATGATAAGTGAACACTGTTTCCAGTCGTGTGGTCCTTCTGAGTTTTGAATCCACTTCATCTAGGTCCATGCACTGAAATGAGCTGGAAAAACGGACGAACGGCATGGATACACAAAATATACATCAACATGGGCGTGACAGTCATGAACTGACCGAACTCGGTTTTACTCTGATCTGACCGAATCCGCTCCCGCTCCCGCATTTTCGTTCTCAACCGATACAACGAATTTCTCTGAGAAAGAGGGGAAAAAACAACAACGAATTTCTCTGGAAAAAAAAAAAAAACAAAAAAAAACAAAAAAAAAAACGCAAACATGTGAAGTGAGAGAATAAGATAAGCCGTTTGTGGACTCCGTGGGCGGATTACCTACTTATGGCCAATGTAGCCATACTGAAGTGACGTCACCAAGTTATGTGGTACCGCCTTCATGTATGTATTATATCCACACCGTCCATTCATTTTGAGAGATAATTTAAGTGCAAAGAACAATGCAGATTCAAAGCTCTAGTGGACCCCACCAAAAAAACAGTGGAGACAGTGACACCCACCGTTGAGAAATCTTCGTAGGCTCATCATGATGTTTATTTCAGATCCAATTAAGTTCACACAGACATGAACGAAGGTAAAACACAAATATCAGCTTGATCGGAAACTTCTGTGCCCCCAAGAAGTTTTTAACGGTAGACATTCAATTCCCACCGTGGTGGGTCCACTTGAGCTTTGGATCTGCCACATTCTTTGTATTTCCCTAAAATGATCTCTCCAAATGAATGTACGGTGTCGATAAAATACATACATCATAGTGGGGGGCCCACATAACTTGGTGACGTCGCTCCAGTAGCTGTCTACTGAAGCCGTCAGTAGCTAATCTGCATTCATTTCCGTTCTCAACTGATACAACGAATTTCGCCGAGAAAGAGGAAAAAAAAAAAAAAAAAATCTCTAAAAAAGAAAAATGAGACAAAACGATAAGCCGTTTGTGGAATCCAAACAATCCTCTCTTTCTCGAGATTCCAAATCTCAATATCAGGAAAAGTGAAAATTCCAAAAAATGCTCGAAATTTTCATCCACTGAAACTCCATCCATTCTTCTCTGCTTCGTGGAAATCAGATTTGAAGCTCACGCTCACGCCACGTCATCCCTCACCCATCCCTTTTCCTCCACGGGTGCGCACTCTTCTTAACCTGCGCACTCCTCACCCACCCCCTTCTCCACCAGATCCACAGCAGCTCAGCTGTATAAAGCACTCTTCTCTCCTCCCCTTCTATCCCCCTAACCAAAGGGTGCGCATTCTCTTAGCCTGCGCACCTCTCCGGTATCTACTCTTCCACAGATGGAGCGAGCTCGGCGACTCGCGAACCGGGCGATTCTCAAACGACTCATCACTGAGTCGAAGCCTCGCCCGCAAGCTTTCCCTCCGCCGCGCTACATATCTTCCCTGTCCCCCTCCATTCTCTCCGACCTCCTGCAGCACCACCAGAAGAATGCGGGAGCACCGAGATCTCCCTCCAATTCCCAAACCCGATCTATCTCTGTCGAATCCCTCAAACCGTCCGACACCTTCCCGCGGCGTCACAACTCGGCCACACCTGATGAACAGGCCAAAATGTCTGAGTCGTGTGGATTCCCCACTCTCGATTCCCTGATCGATGCCACTGTCCCGAAATCGATCCGGATCTCACCGATGAAATTCGAGAAATTCGACGCCGGATTGACTGAAAGCCAGATGATTGCCCACATGCAGTCGCTGGCGGCGCAGAACAAGGTATTCAAATCCTACATTGGGATGGGATACTACGGCACGCACGTCCCGGCGGTGATCCTGCGGAATATCATGGAGAATCCGGGGTGGTATACGCAGTACACGCCATACCAAGCTGAGATCGCGCAAGGCCGGCTCGAATCCCTGCTCAATTACCAGACCGTGATTTCAGACCTGACCGGATTGCCTATGTCGAATGCGTCCCTCCTTGATGAAGGGACTGCGGCCGCCGAGGCGATGGCGATGTGTAACAACATCCAGAGAAGCAAGAAGAAGACGTTCTTGATCTCGACTAACTGCCATCCGCAGACAATCAATGTCTGTAAGACGAGGGCTGACGGGTTCGATCTCAAGGTGGTGACTGCTGATTTGAAGGATTTCGATTACAGCTCGAATGATGTTTGTGGAGTCCTCGTGCAGTATCCGGGGACTGAAGGGGAGGTGTTGGATTATGGAGAGTTCATAAAGAATGCTCATGCAAAAGGGGTGAAGGTTGTTATGGCGACGGATCTTTTGGCATTGACGATGTTGAAGCCGCCGGGTGAATTGGGTGCGGATATTGTTGTGGGATCTGCTCAGAGGTTTGGTGTGCCGATGGGGTATGGTGGGCCGCATGCAGCGTTCTTGGCCACTTCTCAGGAGTACAAAAGGATGATGCCAGGGAGGATTATTGGAGTTAGTGTTGATTCGTCAGGGAAGCCGGCGCTTCGTATGGCAATGCAGACGAGAGAGCAGCATATCCGGCGAGACAAGGCCACCAGCAACATCTGCACTGCCCAGGTTTTTTTCCCAGATTTCTTCAATAATTTTTCTTCTCAATATACCTGAATCAAAATGGGAGTTTTTTGTTTGAGAAATGCTTTTATGAAGGGTGCTTTGTAGAATTCTTAGAAGTGCGATCTCCATAGTGCATGTGGGAAGCTTGAATCAGGATCACGATCATTCATCTGGTGGACCACTATTTGGATGGGCTATAGCCTGACTATACAAGTGATTGCTGATCAGACAATCCTGACCATCTGATCTTTGTGGATTTAGCGTATTAAACGATCGCTATTGTTCATTTTGTGCTCAACTTTGAGCTAACCTCCAAATTGCAACCAGTCATACAATGGTCCCCATATCCAATTCCCTTGATCTACAAGTTATGGCCTATCCACATGATGGCCCAGCAGATCAATAGTCATGATTCTCGTCACAAGTTCCACATGTATGACCAGTGCACTTCATAGAACTCCATGAAGTGCTCATCATAATCCCATACCTCCTGTTGTTTGATTGAATTTTGGTGCTTGTGTAGGCGTTGCTTGCAAATATGGCTGCAATGTATGCGGTGTATCATGGTCCTGAAGGCCTCAAAACGATTGCCGAACGCACTCATGGTCTTGCTGGGACTTTTGCACACGGGTTGAAGAAGCTTGGAACAGTGGAAGTCCAAGGGCTTCCCTTCTTTGACACAGTGAAGGTTAAGTGTGCTGATTCGCATGCAATTGCAGATGCTGCTTATAAAAGTGAGATCAACCTAAGGATTGTAGATTCAAATACGGTATGTGATCATAACCAATCCCCGTAAATGAGTAAATCTGGTTTTTGACATGTTATTATCAAGGTTTGGCATTAAGACTCATGGTGCTAGCCTTTCAGGTTACTGTGTCCTTTGATGAGACTACGACCTTAGAGGATGTGGACAAGCTTTTCAAAGTATTTGCTTGTGGAAAACCTGTGAGTATCTCTTCACTGATTGTAACCATTACAAGGATAAAAAAACTGAGGATCATGCATCCTATAGGAAATTGATATACATTGTTGACTCTGCACATGTATTTTATGACATGCTAGTGAGTTTGTTTTTCAGTTGATATGTGTGAAATATCAGAAAAAAGAGAAGGCATAATAAGAAATATGAAAATTGTAACAAATACTAAACAGTTTTTATAACATAAATGAATAAAACTAAATATCTATGCACACATCTTAGGTGAAAGATTGAAGTATGAGACTTGAGTGTTGAGTGTTTTTCTATGAATGCATTTTTGGACATTTTGCAAGTCTTTTACTCTGTTTTGTAACTTCCATTGCTTATCTAACTTTAGAATGGGTTATTTTGGAACTCTCTCCCTTTGCTACAAGCTGTAACTAGGAAGTAAGAGCTAATAAGAGTTAGTGAGACTTAAGAGTTGGAACTTCCATTGACATTTTGGTGGGTCTAGCATAGGTTGATGTCCAAACGTGCATCGTATGCATGTTCATTTCGTCAAATGTGCATCTTATGCATGTTCATCTCGTCAAATGTGCATGTTCATCTTATGCATCATTTGAGTCACGCACTGCTCATCTTTTGCATGTTCATTTCGTCAATCATGATTACTGAACAAGCATAGGCTGATGTCTGATGTTATTATGAATTGCATGCCCTAAAAAGTCGTAGATATCAGATGATAATGCTTTCGACACATGCCTACTTTAATCTGCGATTCAATCTCATGCATTTGAGTGCTTATCCTATTCAATCTTTATGATCTGATTATGATTTTCAGGTGAATTTTACTGCTGAATCTATTGCATCAGAGGTCCAATCTACAATCCCAAGTGGGCTCGTAAGAGAGAGCCCATATTTGACCCACCCAATTTTCAATACGTATGAGCCCTTTCAGTGATCTCGCTACTCTTGCCAATTTCATTTTATAAGCTCTTAACACTTGGTTGCTTCTTTCTTTAAGGTACCACACAGAGCATGAGCTACTCAGATACATTCATCTGCTACAATCGAAAGATCTCTCTTTATGCCACAGCATGATTCCTTTGGGCTCTTGCACAATGAAACTGAATGCAACGGTGGAGATGATGCCAGTGACTTGGCCCAGCTTCGCGAACATGCACCCGTTTTCCCCTATTGAACAAGCTGCAGGTTACCAGGTATTACATTCTTCTGCATAGATCTTCTGATTCCTTCGCACTCTTTTTCGTAAGCTGGGCACTGATAGCCTTGATTTCCTGTCTTTCTGATAGGAAATGTTCAAAGACTTGGGTGAACTATTGTGTACAATCACCGGATTCGACTCTTTCTCATTGCAACCCAATGCTGGTGCTGCTGGCGAGTATGCTGGGCTGATGGTTATTCGTGCGTACCATTTGGTAGGTGATAAAACTTACAGAAGGGCAAGTTGTTTCACATGCTCTTGGGCAAGTCTCACTTATTTACCCTAAAAAATCAGGATATTTTATTGTCTGATTTTGATAATTGTAGGCAAGAGGAGACAGCCATCGAAATGTTTGCATCATACCTGTGTCAGCACACGGGACCAATCCTGCGAGTGCAGCTATGTGTGGAATGAAAATTGTCTCTGTTGGAACTGATTCAAAGGGAAACATCAACATTGAGGAGCTAAGAAAAGCTGCTGAAGCAAATAAAGACAATCTATCTGCTCTGATGGTATGATTTCTGCATTTTAAGAATTCACAGGGATATGCATTGCATCTGATATTGGAAATTGGTTTCCATTTTTATCTTCTTCTTCTTCTTTTTTAATCTTTATCATTCTTCAATGGGTGACAAGGTGCACATCGCTCTCTTCTTCAGTTTCATACTCTGTCCTTGACCAGTCTACTGACTTTTAGAGAAGCTTTTGTAGAAAATTAACATACTAGTGCTATTGTCAATGAGTTTACTGTTTAGATGAACCCTGAGCCATAGCTCTCTAGCAATAGGCAAGCATTCAATACCGCATTATTGTATCAAACCATGAAAAATAGCAAATGTTTGGTGTGCGTGTTTGATGCAGCCTTAGTGGGTCCCATGAAAGCCAAGGAATGGGCCCAAGTATCTGTGCAACCAGAGATCTGGGCCCAAATAATCCCTGATGATGATTTTGGTCAATCTATGGCTCCAAATGAATGGCAATCAGTTAGTAGGCACCACATGTCACACAGTCAATCTGTGGGTCCACGATCAGTTCATTATGAAGTAGTTGTTCGAGTTAGACTTAGTCATGAGTTGTTGAACAAATTTCTTTCTGGTATTTTCATCGCTTATTCTATTTGCCACCATTCAAGTATCAAATAATGTTTCCATGATGCGAAATTGGTCCCGTTGGAAGCCTATTGAGTTAGTTTTCAAATGAGCTCAAGATCATGTAATTCTGACTTATTCGAGTGAGTTATAGCTAATTATTACGGAAGGCTTGTGTGATTATGAAAGGATTTAGGGATATTTTTGTCATTTTTAATATTGTATTGAAATAAAAGTAATGGTCAGGATAAAGGAAGGTTGTGTCAGGCTGACAGCCAGTATCAAATTCCCACCAATACTTTTATCATGAATCCTGACAATCTGATGTAGAAATAGATCATTATGATTAGAAGTAATGGATGGATAGGAATATACTGGTGTTTCTTTTGCCAAAGTATATGAACATGAAAAGACTCTTTTATGAACAGTTGAATAAAAATTAAAATTTTACGTACTGAGAGAGATTCTCTTGCTTTATGAGTGATTCATCAAAACCTCTGGAGTGTTATGCTCAATACAAGCTTGGTGTGATGCTATGCTGATACAAGGTTGAATTCGTTTTGGTCGGAATCATGCAATATTAATCACTATTGGATGGTCTGATGCAATCAAACTTGTAAAATAAGATGTAAACCTATGATTCTAGTTTTTCTTCCTTCAAACCTATAGCATTTATTATTTGTTATCAAAGTATTGAGGATTTGAGATTTAGATTGTGGGCTGATTGGGACAATCCAATTATCCAACGGTCACCATCCCGCTTCAATGTTGATTTTGAAGAAAGCTGCTAATATTTATGTTTGAACAATCTCAAGTACGTCCAAAACATTGATTTCTAGTGATTATTCAGGTTACATATCCTTCAACCCATGGAGTATATGAGGAAGGGATTGATGAGATATGCAAGATAATTCATGACAATGGGGGTCAAGTTTATATGGATGGAGCTAACATGAATGCACAGGTTTGTTTCCAATCTGGGTTCTTATAGAGTTCATCTCGTGCTGTATGGTGGGTTATACTTTTTTTTTTTGTGGAAAATTAGCAGACTGCATTAAATCTTCTACAGGTTTACATTTGATTTTGATGAGAATTCAATGCACAGGTGGGTCTAACAAGCCCGGGTTGGATTGGAGCAGATGTTTGCCATCTTAATCTTCACAAAACATTTTGCATTCCGCATGGCGGAGGTGGTCCTGGTATGGGACCCATTGGTGTGAAGAAACACTTAGCACCATTTCTGCCCTCACATCCTGTGGTAAGATAATCTGTCAAACCAACATCTAATTAATCAAAATCTGGATATTCTAATAGTGCCTTAGACATTGAATGTGTTTTTATGTAGTGTGGTATTTGATGGGTGTGACTTAGGTATTTCTTTGAGCTAAAATACTATGAACTGGGCATGAGCATGTACCATTCTATTCTTTAAACTCCCCAAATAATTTATTCTGAAGAATGCTTACATTGTATTTTTAGTTTGTAGGCTAATGAGATTGCAGTTAATAGAAGTGTAGCTATAAATTATGAGTGATTTACATCATGCAATTCTTAAGAAGGAGACCTGCCATGCTTGGTGATCCTTTGATTGATGAGTGACTGTTGCCTCTGAGTTTGGAAGAAGGTGATTTTGGAGAATTTAGTTTCCACGTTATGTGTGAGCCTTTGCCGTGGATGATTGTTCCAGACCCAGGGTAAAAGAGGAAGGTTGATATTTGGTGTGCAGCATTGCAAAACTTTTGCAATCTACCATTTAAAATCTAACCCAAGCTGGCCCCGAATTTCTGGGAGAAAGAGGCTAAGATGATGACGATGGTTGCCACATAATGCTCACATACTTGGGCTTCCCACTTGAAGAGTACATGAAGGAAGATTGTGTGCCAATGACAGCATTGTGCAATTTAGCTGTCCTGACCCTTGTTTCATGTTTCAAGGACTCAATTACGACTAATGTTCTAAGATGATGATTATGAATTCCTCTTTAGTTAATGGGGGCATCAGATCTAGGGCCGTCAATGGGCCGGGCTTGGGCCTGCCAAAATCAAAATTTTGAATAGGCCCGACCCAACGGCCCGGCCCAAAACAGTTCAAAATCCGGGCCAAGGCCAACCCCAGGCCCATCCCATTGACAGCCCTAATCAGATCCATTTCGACAGCCTTTTGAGTTTTCACTTCCGCTAGGATGGAGTAATGGTTTGGACATTGATGTTAACTAGACACTTGAAGGCAGAGGCTTGAGACTTAACTCCAATACCGTTGAACTGTCACAGTTGTTAACAAATTAAATATAAATCCAGAAGTGGTCATGTGAGTCACATTAATTCATTGATCACTCAGATTCATGCTTCTCGTAAATAAAATAATAGTAGAAAAAGTTAACTACGGGAAATATATCTCTTCATTAGTCTTTAGGGATTCCAAAATTCTTCTCTTCCTCTCCGTTGCATTCATTCTGTTGTATTCATTGCTTATGAGATAACAGTTTCTGCTATTCCTTGTACTTCTTCATTAGTTCAATTCTCTTCCTATTTCTGGCCATTGTTCATTTTACTGATCTTGTACTTATCCAACTGTATTTCTGAGTGCTTTGAAGAGAAGATAGAGATCATAGGACTTCTAAGAATAGTCAAGTGTAAAAGGCTCTTAGGTCTAATGCAATTTAGACCATATGGTTTTTATTTCTTAGTTTAGACAACTTTCTAATAACTGCAATTATACTTTGGAAAATTATCCTTTTTCAGCGACTTTTCTTGCTGGTTTGTAGACTGCATAGGTTGGATTACGAACAACAATTTCAGGATTGTGAGGAAATTCAATATAGTTATGGACTTTCCAATAGAAGTAAGAGCTTTTAAATTAGGGTGTCAGCAAACTTTAAACTAGTGGAGAAATAAGTGAGTTCCCAATTACTGTAGGCTTGCACCAGGAGTTGGCCTTGAGCCCTTAGCTTTTCGCATTGGTTATGGACAAGTTAACAAGACTTTGCAGTAAGAGATCCCATGGTGTATGTTTTTGGAAATGACGAAGTTTTGATTGAAAAGATGATGGAGGGCGTATATGCAAATCTAGATTCATAGAGGGTTGCTTTAGAATTTGAAGGATTTAAAATTAGTCAAGATTAAAACATATATAGAGTGCAATTTTAGTAACAATAGGAGTGAAAACAAGGAATTAGTTAATGTTGTAGTCCAAGAAGTTTCCCAAAATGACTACATTCAAAACCTTGGGTCGATAATCCGCAAGAGTTTAATGGGATCGTCATGTACCACTCAAACCGAAAGGGAAATTTATAGGATTGATATAAGACCAGTCATGCTTTATAGGACAAAGTGTTGGGCAGGGAACAACGTGTTCATAAGATGAGAGTAGCTGAACTGAGGATGTTGAGATGGATGAGTAGTAAGATGAGGAAGTATAGAATTAGAAATGAATGCATTCGAGGGAACTTAGGAGTAGCACCAATAGGTAATAAGATGACGAGAAGTAAACATAGATAGTTTGGTCACGTGTAATGGACCAAGAACCATGCTAGTTGGGAGTGAGTTGGTACAAGTTGAAGGCTCTAAAAGGGCAAGGGGAAGATCCAAAAGGTAGTGTATGGAGGTAGAAAGAAAAGACTTGATGACCTATGGTCTAACTGAAGGTATGGCACTTGATAGAGTGGAATGGTGGAATAGGATTCATGTAGCTGACCCCAGTTTATTGGGATAAGGGTTAGATGATGATAGAAGGGTGTCTGCAAACTTTATTAAGCATGACTTTCCCATTATGTTTTTAGTTTAAGTGAACTTGCATGGTTTATGGGTGATATTTAGCTAGTCTATTAAATGGAAATGGTATTTTGGCTTGCTTAGTTGGGTTGTGAGTTGCTCTTACAGTCACATCAAACTTCAGTGAAACGCGTTTATCTTTAATTGCTTTTAGTGTTTTGTATCTTCCGACTTCCAACATTATGTTTATGTGTTCTTAAATCTGCCTATTTACTGCACAATCCGGGTTCTAACTTCTTTATTGTTTTGCATCTTTTAAGGTGCCCACAGGTGGCATACCAGCCCCTGAGAAGTCCCAGCCGCTTGGTACTATTTCTGCTGCACCTTGGGGCTCGGCACTTATTTTACCCATCTCCTATACATATATAGCCATGATGGGGTCCAAGGGACTCACTGAAGCTTCAAAGATTGCTATCTTGAATGCAAACTACATGGCGAAGCGTCTAGAGGTATCCTGAATCTTCCTTCCAATTTAAAATTGCAATCCAGGGTTTTAAAAATAGACAGGTGCTAGTTTCCGGTCATACCATGGCTTCTTTGTAAAATATGGGTAATTTTGCAGTGTTACCACCCTAATAAAATAACCCCTGACATGAAAATGATATGCTGCTGTCTATCTAAGCCATGGGTTTGACCAAGGTTTGGTATCCGTCTTTAGAAAGAAAAAAAAATAAAAATGATGGAATAATTATGATGTTTTGGAGCCTTCTTCTGTAGGTTGAATTGTGGATCAGATCTTCATGTTGATTGTTCTCTTTAATTATCATTTTGCTTCTGCAGAATCACTACCCCATACTTTTCCGCGGTGTCAATGGCACAGTTGCACATGAATTCATTGTCGACTTGAGGGGTTTTAAGGTGCTTCAAATGAAAACAGTTTTTATGGTTGTTATTCCTTTCTTTTTATAATTTTTTTTAATTCCCACTACTAACTAAACTACACTTGTTCGTGCAGACTACAGCTGGTATAGAGCCTGAAGATGTTGCTAAGCGCCTTATGGATTATGGATTTCACGGCCCGACAATGTCGTGGCCAGTTCCAGGGACACTCATGATTGAACCCACTGAAAGTGAAAGCAAGGTATGCTCACAAAGGAACAGAACTGTATTCCTTTGTCCCCTTTCCCTTTTCCCTGTTTCTAGTGTTGAAGGGTCTACAATTTTCTATTGCAGGCAGAATTAGACAGGTTCTGTGATGCGCTTATATCAATTAGAGAAGAAATTGCACAGATTGAGAGTGGAAAAGCCGATATCAACAACAATGTCCTGAAGGTATATAGAATCATTATTTATTTCCATATCGAAATCCATAAGAGTTTTTATAACTGTATACTAAGTTCTGTCTATTGATTTCCATGACATCTTACAATGCATCTTGTTATTTATAGTTAGTGTAGTACTTTCATGTGTGTTATATCTATAATTCATGGAAGAGGGTAACCGAGAAGAGCATGTGTGCAGGGGGCTCCTCATCCACCATCACTGCTCATGGGAGATGCGTGGACAAAACCATACTCAAGGGAATATGCCGCTTTCCCTGCTGCCTGGCTCCGAGTTTCCAAGTTCTGGCCCACCACAGGTATGGCTTACTTACCATCTAATACAACAGGTGTAGTTTCCAAGTTCTCATGGGAGAAGGAAGTTGGCTTTATAATAGTGAATCTCAACCACTTGCTCCTGAGATGTGGAATGATCTGGCATGATCGACGAGACCGACCGTCTGATTTGATGGTTGTCAGCCATGGGGACCACTGATCTCTGTGTTTGGGGCATTTTACTCATCTGATCATTCCTCATAGGATAATATCCATATATTTTTATTCTATGAACAACCAGTAATCTTACTCAAAACCTTAATTAAGGCCCGAGTTTTTTATATGTACTGTTCAAGTAGGAAGACAACTTTTGACATCTTATGTGATTGCAAGCCACAACTGAAAGAGTCGTGTCTTTTAGTTGGCTTTTCCCTTCAAAACCATGAGGACAAATTACTTTAATCTTTATTTTAGACATTTTTCCTTGTTGCTTTCCCGGGGAAGTACTGCGAAAGGATGTGATTTTGGTGGCGTGGAAAGAAAGAATTACTTAGGTCAGAGGTTGTCATATTGGTTTACACGTCCCCAGAAGATGCGAAAGTAGCCCTAAACCTCTTTCATAGAAGAGGATTCTGTAAAGAGATGGGTGTGTGGGGTTGAGCAAACTCTGCAAACCTCTTCAAAGATTTTGTTTCTTGTGAACAACTCATGGCCCTCTACCCATGGACATGAGTTAGTGTGGATAGTGAGTACAGAGAATCAGTACACATGGCATCTCCACACCATTTAAGGACAGTTGTTAGCAAGAATATAGATAAATTTCAAATCTGAAGCCAAAAGTTATTTGTAATGCCTGTTAAGATTTTCCACCCAACATTTATTGACGGTAGATGTGCGCATTGGCACATAATCTTTTCTGTATGCTCTTTATCCTCTTCCCGTGTCAGTTGACCGCACCACAAATTTCACTGGGTATCCGATTGGACGGTTGTCAGGTGTGCGGTCCACCACCCAGCGACCTTCCAACTTGCCCCCTAATCTTGTGGATCAACCCACACTAGACAATACATCCTTTTTAATATCTGTGGATTTTGCGTCTTTGAAAAACCCTATGTGCCCTTAAGCCCCAAAACCAATTTAATATAGAGGCATTCTAGGTTCATTCTTGTTTTGGATGCTAACGTAATATGTGGGTTCGTTGATCAGGACGTGTGGACAATGTGTATGGTGACCGCAATCTCATCTGCACCCTTCTCCCAGCATCACAGGTTGTCGAAGAACAAGCTGCAGCTACTGCCTAGTCTCAGTAGCTTGATGTTGTAATCTTGCATGGCTGAAAGCCTGTTGCTTCTTCCTTCGCATTATTGTATATATACTCTCGTACTCTTCTTCATATATTTTAAAAGTGCTGCTAAGGAGCTGGCATGCATTGATTGTTATCCATTTGGGTGCACTCTTCTTCTGTTCTTCATATATTTGAAAAGTGCTGCTAAGGAGCTGGCATGCATTGATTGTTATCCATTTGGGTGTGTTTGGGTGCACTCTTCTTCATATATTTGAAAAGTGCTGCTAAGGAGCTGGCATGCATTGATTGTTATCCATTTGGGTATGTTTGGGTGCACCAACAATATGAATTTCCATTATTAGACTCGTTATCGGAGATATCCACGTTGTAATTTCCCTCGCATTCAGATTGATGACCTGGGATCCAAATTGCACTTACATTGCTTTCCCATTAGGTGCATTGTCATCAGTTACTCTTGATTTAACTGAATGTTGGCAATTCAATCCACCGTTAATTCAAATGCAGCTTTGATCTATGAGTGGTGACGATGCTCCGGGTAACTCATCTCACAAGGGTTCTCTTACAACAAGAAAATGCAGAAACAGGTACAGGTGGATGGCGAGGATCTCTTCCAATCCAGAAGAGTTTTGGATATATGGCCCCTTACATGCGGTGCAGCTCATCAGATCAATGGTCTGGATGAATCGAACATGGGCCACACTTGTGTGGAGAGGGTGCATCAGGACTCAATACCTCATTCAATAACTATGCCACATTGCATTGAATCAGATTGCCCAAGTTCCTCATAGCTCCATGTCCAAAATCCAAACCCAAAAACCAGAAAATGGTGCATTCATCTGGTCAAGTTCAACATGGGAAGACCATAGATGAAAGGACACGCTGTTCAGAAGATCCTAACCGTCTAATCAGCAGCCTGAAAGATGTGAACTTAAAGGACCAAAAAGAAGAATGGAATAAACAGCCAACAGTTCAAACTCAAATTAAAACATCCAAATCGTGCGGTCCCTTTGTATGTACCTTATGATCCAAAATCAGATTGATTGGACAATCCTGACCTCTGATTAATGTAGGTCTGTTTGTCCAATTTGGACCATTGATTCATTTTCATTTGCATGGTTCGTCAGATCTCCACCAATCAACCGTTGGTTTTTCGGATTATGACCAGTCTACAGTGGGCTCATGATTCAGACGTTTTAATTTGAGTTACAAGTCTGTCAGGTGTGCAATTTTTTTAGGGCATGCCTGTGGCCCATAACACTGTGGGCCCAGACTCTCCACCATGAATGGCTACAACCAAGAGAGCCTCATGGCCATTGATCCAACAAGAAAGGTCACCCCACGATGCTGATGGGACACCTAAAAAATCAGACCAACCATCCATTAGGTTGGCCACACAATATGAAATCAGAGATATTCCAATGGATATCCATTGTTTTCTATGGTGTGGCCCACCTGATGATTCAATTGGATTTCCATTTCTAGAGCTAATGCTTCACCTAGCTTTTGCATTGGACACTTATACAGTTTAATCCATCGATCTAGACTGTTCATTAGGTCCACCACACATTAGGAATTTATCAATGCACTTTAATATGGACGGTCAAGAGCATTTAAATAAAAATAGATCCAATAAGCAATTTGATCGGTCTATTTGTTAGGACCCGTCATGGATTTGTTATAGTTGCCTAACAAAACTGATTCTTTAGAATCATAAGCAATCTTTGGTGGTCTCTAACAAATAGATAGATCAAATTGTTGATGAGACCTAGTTTTTGTGTAGAGGATCTAGACCGTCTATTAAATACATTGATCACATGGTTGATATTTGTCAGATTGATGAGACCTATTTTTGTATAGATGATCTAGACCGTCTATTAAAGTCATTTGGTCACATGGTTGATATTTATCAAATTACTGTAATGTTTGCATCGATGCAGATGAAATGTACATTGAAGCTAGGGAACAATCTAGATTGATGGATTGGACAGATCAAGTGTCCCAATGTAACTTAATACAACTAGGAGCATCATAAGTTATAGTGCTTGGAGACCACTGAAGCATTTCACTTTAAAAAAAAATAAAAATCAAATTTCAAGGCTTTTTTTAATTAAAACATTAAATAAATAAATAAAACCTTTTTCACTTTTCATTGATTAATCATACATAATTAAAAAACATTGTGAGTTATAGTGCTCCAAGATCACTGGAGCATCTATCTTTGAAAAATACCTAATTTTTAAGGCTTTTTTGTTAAAATATTAAATAGTGAAAAACCTTTTTCACTTTTCATTGCTTAACCAAACATAGTTAAAATATTATAAGTTATAGTGCTTTGAGACCATTGGAGCATTTCTCTTCAAAAAATAACTAATTTTTTAGGTGTTTTTTTATTTATTAAAAGATTAAATAAGGAAGAACCTTTTTCACTTTTCATTAATTAACTAAACATAGTTAAACAAGGGTTAACTGGTTATTAGTGTATCTAAACAACCCCTTAGTTTCGTTACATGGACGGTTTTTGACAACTTTTTAGTTGAAACATGGCTTGATCTTGGTTGCCAACCTTTCTGCATGAGAATTAGGAGTTGGGTCCGGGCTCGGTATTTTTCACCCATTAATAAATAGGGTATCAAATCATTGGACCTGCCAGTATGCAGGGAGTCTACCAACTTTGGGTTTGGACTGATCTTCAAAGCCCATGGGTTAGACCCCGGATTATTTGAGCAGTATTTGAACTTGAATATGTGCAAAGGTCAAACAAGTAGGCCCATCCAGGTGCAACTCAACATTAGGAGTGAAATTCAGGCAGGTTGAGCCCGATAATACATCAAGAGGATCCGACCTGGCCTGACTTCTAACCCAAACGCAACCTAAACTCCTCTATTCTCAATACAAACTGGACCCAACCTGGCCCAAATACAACTATTCCCAACCCGACCTAACCTGACCCAAATTTGCTTAATTTTCCAACACTATTCACCCTGAGTCCTTAATAACCTAAACAAAACTTGGGTTGGGTCAGTTGGGTTGAGGTCAAACCGATCTGAGCTGGCTCTATTCTCGCTCGAGCTGATCCCATATGCTAAATACCTGAGCCCATTCTTACCATCTCCTGTTTCATTATTGTGAAACTTGTCGGTTAGGCCGGCCGGGTTGGATTGAGGGGGCCCTGACCCGACCCAATTATTTGAGAATCGCAGTCAGAATGTTGGAGCCATACCCAACCCATTAAAACTCAGGTTGGGCCTGGGTGGGAGCCCGAGTGAAAAAAATAGCTGACCAAGTCAACCCATTTATCACATGGGTTGAGCTTAGGTGCGTTATAAAAATTAGTATTATGTTTTCATACAAATAATATTTTAAACCATTCAATTACTAGTGACCATCAACTTAGATAGTCGTAGACCAATCGGCTCTAGCGTTTGGAGAGCTGCAGCCATGTGTTGCACTAATACAAATTGAAAACCCTCCCATAAAACATCTAAGCAATTTAATAGGCCCAACAGAATATAATATGGGACCCACCTTCTGGGATGATTCTAAACTCAATCTAGTCATATTGGGACCCATCATGAATGGGACTTAGAAATGTTCCCCAACTGATGATCCTAACCGTCAGACTGCTGCAGGCCCACGCCTAGCAAAATAAATTTTTTGAGCAGGGCCAGTCGCAATCCCACCTAAACCAGAACCAGGCCTAGTCATATAATAGGGAAGATATAGGGGCAAGGTCTATCCACGATGGCCCACCAACTTGATCTGTTTAGATTACTATTTACTACCAAAACATTGCTGGTCAAACCAAAAATCTTCGTTTCAGGGCTATGTGGGCCCACGATGCCTGTGTGGGAAGCAGATTGCGTCCTGCCCTCGCCTGGACGGAAATCGGTCCAGGCAGGGGCTCTGTGGGGTTCACGATTTTATCCACACTGTTCATCCATTTTTTTTCAGATCGTTTTAAGTATAATAGAACAGAAACGACGCAGATCCAATGTTCAAATGGGCAATACCACAGGAAGCAGTCGTGATAATAATTCCCACCTTTGAAACCTTTATAGGCCCATTGTGATGTTTATGTGTCATCCAACCTGTTCATAAGGTCACATGGACTTGGATGAAAGGAAAACATAAATATCAGCTTGATCCAAAACTTATGCCGCTCTGAAGAAGTTTTCAGTTGAGCCTTGGATCTGCCTCATTTTTGGTTCATAACCTAAATAATTTTTCAAAATGGATGGATGGCATGGATAAAATCCATACATCACATTGGGCCCTGCAAATCCCCGCATGGATGATTCGGGGCAGGACACAATCCGCTTCTGCCTGTGTTATGTACTGTCGATGGGATGCAGTAGCTCATGTTAGGATATTTGCCCAAAAATGGAGCATATCTAAAACTTAGGTGGGTGATACAATGGTATCGATTTCCTTAGTAGGGTGGCTAACATTGTGATGTGACTAACAAGGGTGGGTGGGTGTACTAACAATGGGGTGTGTGAACTAACCCATAAAAAAAGAAGAAGAGAAAAGAAGAAGGTAGGTGATAGAATGGGATGGGACACCAGCCATTGAGTGGTTAGGGACATGTCTACGATATGAAAAATTATTTTAAATGCTCTTGCCAATACTGACATCTCTCCAGACATGAGTTGATGGAATTTGACTGAACAATAGGGTATTGAGAAAGATTATTAGCCTGGTTGAGTACTAAACAACTTTTAAACAAACCTAGATTGGGTACTTCCCGGCCTATACCTACATTGGTATGGGCACAATGTGTCAGATTTGATTAGTGGGCAAGTCTCTATTCAAAATGAGGCCCATGGAATGTTTGTTTGAAAGTTTAACCCATTATTTAAAAAAAAAAAAAAAAAACTTCAGGAAGGTTAGCACCAGTAGGGGCAGTACACAATCCTTTATTGCTTAATGAATTTTTGCAGCTTTTTTATATTAAAATTAGGGATTGTAAATGGTCAACTTTGAGGCAAGTTTAGTCAAAACCAAACTTGCCCATTTGCTAAATGGGTATGGGTTCAAATTTTAAACCCAAATCCTTTTATTAAATGGGTGGGTCTGAGTCAACCCCATCAGACCCATTTATAAACGAGTCTGGTCTAGCAAAGAGAAATCCACCCAAACCCATTTATAAATGGGTCAGGTTTAATGGGTATGGGTTTGAATCTGGTATGCAAGTATTTTTACCAGGATTAAAATCGGGCCTGGATGGGTCTAATGCAACGTAGAATAAACCGGCCCATTTAGTAAATGGGTTCGGATTGGATCGGGTCGGGTCAAGCCTAATATAAAGGAAAACAGATCCAGATCCGTTTAGCAATTGAGTCTATTATCGGACACAGACCCGTACCATTTAACAAACGGATCATGTAAGGATTGGGTTTGAGTACCCCAACTGGTCCGCTAGCCCATTTACGGCCCAAATTAAAATATTAAATAAAGAAAATCCTTTTCCGCTGTTTATTGCCTAACCAAACATAATTAAAACATTGCGAGTTATAATGCTAAGGCTTTTTTGTTTAAATATTAAACAAGGAAAAGCTTTTTCCGCTTTTCATTACTCAACCAAACATAGTTAAAAATATTATAAGTCATGGTGCTTTGAGACCATTGGAGCATTTCTTATAAGAAAATAACCAATTTTTTAATTTTTTTTTGTTTGTTTTTGTTTTGTTAGAACATTAAATAAAAGAAACCTTTTCACTTTTCATTGCTTAAACATAGTTAGAAAGAGTTGGCTGGTTATTAATGTATACAAACAACCCCTAGTCTGGGCGCATGCTTGGTTTTTGACAATTTTCTAGTTGAACATGGCTCGAACTTGGTTGCGAACCTTTCCGGGTGGCAATTAGGAGTTGAGCCCGGATCTTTTTCCAGATTAATAAGTAATAACTAGGGTAGCAAATCATTGGACTTGCCTGTGCATGGAGTCTGCCAACTTGGGCTGCTGACCTTCAAAGCCCATGGATTAGACCCGGGCTTATTTGAGTAGGATTTGGGCTTCAATATGTGCGAAGGCTGAAAAAGCAAGCCCATCTAGGTGCAACTCAAAATTAGGAGTGAAATTAAGGTGGGTTGAGCCCGATCATACCTAAAGAGGATCTTACCTGACCCGAATTCCTCTACTCTCAATACAAAACGAGCCCAACCTGGCTCAAATACGACTATTCCCAACCTGACCCGAATTTGCTCAATTTTTCAACACTATTGACCCTGAGTCCTTGACAACCCGACCAGAACCTGGGTTGGGTCAGTCGGGTTGAGTCAAACCGAACCTAATTTGCAGCCTTACTTAAATAGTGATATAGATAAAACTAGGCCAATCTGAGCCAGCTCTGTTCTTGTTCGCGCCCGTCCTGTATGCTAAGTGCCTGAGTCCAGTCCTACCATCTCTTGTTTCATTATTGTTAAAAATGTGGGTTAGTTTGGGTGGTTCAGATCAAGGGGCCCTGACCCCAAGCTATTTAAGAATCAGGGCAGAATATTGGACCTATACCCAGCCCATTAAAACTCAGGTTCGGTCTGGGTGGGAGCCAGGTAAAAAATAGCTGACCTAGCTCAATCCATTTATAACCTCGGCTGACAGTTGCAAGTTAAAAATTAGTGTTGAGGTTAGAGACCTGCAGCGGAAGCAATCAAAGCAATGAGGAACAAACCATAATGGCAATCACATATCAAGCAAATCGACATACACAAGAGGCAATTCTGAATTTAACGTAGGAAAAATCCCTCACAGGTAAAAAAACCATGACACAAAGCGACACCAATCCACTATGAATCAGAAGTTACAAAAGATTACAAAAGAATCATTTCTCGGTTCACAGCTCACAAGAGAAATCCCAAGCTAACAAAGTTAAGTCTCACATGAGAAGAACAAACCCAGCCATTTCCCTCATCCAGAACTCCAAGCTTCCCCTAACACTTTTTCTTGCCTTAGAAATCTCTCAATCCCTCCAAGAAACCTTGGTCCATTGACGGCAACCCTAATCCCGCATTACATCCCCTGACAAAACCGAGACTAAAAACTCATTGCATAAAACTACGTAAGAAACCTAACTAAAAAAGAAACCCGTCGACCAGTTGGAGCACATCGTCGACTTGTCGAGGACCCTTACCGACTAGTCGACAATGCACAGAAATTATCCAGAAACCCGCTATCATATTTTCCATCGTGGCCGACCGATAGCCTCTATACATGGAGATTTGAGGCATCTAATCCCAACAATTAGGATTGAGTTTTCACATCAATAATATTCCAAACCATTCAACTATTAATTAATATCAACTCAACTGGCAAAAGATCCATCCATCGACTCTAGGGTTTGGAGAACTATAGCCATGGGTTGCACCAGTACAAACCGAAAACCCAACTACTTGCAAACTCTGGGTCCAGCAACACTAACCGCTGTACAACATCTAAGCAATTTTCTGGGCCCAACAGAATAAAATACAGGGCCCATCTTCTGGGATGATTCTAAACTCAATCTGTGGATCCCTAACTGTGGGTCCCACTGTGATGTATGTGCCTTACATCCACACTGTCCATCCATTTTGACAGCTCATTTTACGCACCAACCAAAAATTAAGAAGATCAAAATCTTAGGTGGACCATACTAAAAAAACAGTCGTGATTGAATCTCTACCATTAAAAGCTTCATGGGCCACCGGAATGCTTATTTGCAATCTAAGCTGTTGATAAGGTCATAAAGACCTGGATGAAGAGAATACGGAAATATCCAAAACTTTTGTGGCCCATGAAAATTTTTAATTGTAGATTACCACTGTTTTCTGTATTATGGTCCACCTGACAGTTGGATCTGTTTCATTTTTTTGGTATGATACCTTAAAATAAGTTTACCAAATGGATAGACGGCGTGGATATAAGAAACATATATCACAGTGGACCCTACGTTCAGGGATCCATACACCTATGTGGATACGGGTATCCACCTAAGCCGCGCCTGATGGGAAAGATATAAGAGCAAGGTCTATCCATGATGGCCCACCAAATTGATCAATTTATATTTCTATTTACTGCCTGAACATTATTGGGTCAAACCAAAACGCATCATATCAAGGCTATCTGGGGCCATGATGCCTGTGTGATATCTGTTCGGTCCATAAGATGCGGTGGCTTATGTTAGGGTACTAGGCCAAAAACATGGAGCATATCTAAAATTTAGGTGGGCCAAATAATGGGATGGGATGCCACCCATTGAATAGTCAGGGACATTTTTGTGAGGGATGTCTTTAATCTTAGACACTAAAGGGGTTGCCTGTCGCTTGATGGGATTGGGTCAGGCGCTCGAAACTACGTCGGACGAGGTTTCTAGAATCTGAATACTGCTGAAGGGGTGTTGGTCGCCTAACAGGTGAGGTCGGGTGCCCAAAACTCTCCGTATGAAACTAATTACTCTTTGAATAGATTTGATCAATTTCTGTTGCCTGACGGTCGGCAGATTATATAAGTTGGCCTGCGCAAGTTGAAAGAATTCTAGGTGAAAGAAAGAGCTTTGTTAACTTAGGTTTCTCTTGTGGAGCTTGAATGTACGTAAGTTTTCTTCATCGCTTGTAACTTCTTATAGTCGTAGTGATCACTTTATATATTAATTTGCTTGCATGCTATTGTGATCACTTTTGTTTGATTCTTGCCTTGGCAGGTTTCTCAACAATTTCTACCTTTTAAGATGAGTTCATTTTTTTTATTTTATAAGAGATGTGAAGAAACATTTTAAATAAAGTTATGGGTATTCCAGAAGCAAGAGAATGTGGTTAATTATCCACGTGTTAAGATTGCACAAAGTCTTTCTGATACTGTGAGATGTGGATTTGATGTTGCCTTCACCAACAGTGACGTGATGATGCGTGGGATTTGTCTAGGACCGGAGAATACTAATAGAGGATGAGTATGGTCGATTAGGTAACAACTTTCAATTGAAGAATATGCTCCTGCTCATATCAATATTAGTATAGACATGACATGGTTAAGATTTGATTGGTGGGCAAGCCGCTAGGCGGGGCCTTATTTGGCATCAGATCTCTTCCATTTTACAAAGTAAATATCGATATCATCCGCCAGGGCTGGTCCGGTACTTTCAGGAGTATGGGAGCTGCCATGCCCACGTTATGGTACCGTGACACGTGTTATGCATGAGGTAAATCTGAACCAATCATTCAGTCGGTCCAGCTCTGAATGGACCACTGGCCAAAAATCGCACTGACTGGATCAATCCAACCCTTCCTTTTAAGTGGGGAAAGTTCATTTTCTTTGGATGGTTAGAATAGTCCGACCAAGATCATCTTCGGTCAGTGACAGATCATTGGAGAAGCCTACCGGATGGATGATTCTGATCATCACATGTGCTACGTCTACGGTGATACCGTGGGCATGAGAAATTGGTTCCCGGCCCCACCCAAATCAGTGCGGCCCTTACCATGGGCCCACTCGGATGTATGTGTTCTAGGGTATTAGCCAAAACTGAGGCAGATTCAAATCTCAGGTGAACCATACCATAGGAAATAGTGGTGATTGATCGTTCCACCGTTAAAAATTTATTAGGGCCCACCATAATGTTTCCGTAAGGTTTACTTGCCATCCAACCTGTTGTAGGGAAAAGAAAAAAAAAACAAATATTATCTTGATCCAAGACTTTAGATCTGCTTTGTTTTTTGGCTTATAAATGGCTAACAGTCAATCACCACTGTTTCCTATGATATGGTCCATCTAAGATTTGGATCTGCTTTGTTTTTTGGGTCATAATATAAAAGGTATATGAAAAAATGGATGGACGGTGTAGATATAGAAAACATGCATCAAGATAAGCCCCACAATAAGAAATGATGTGACACTATTTTATTGGTGTGTAGAAGCTGTCGTAGTGTGGACTACCAACTCATACGGACCGAGTACGTAGTCAACCCTTACCTGGCAGGCATCTACCCGCCAGGTCGGGCGGAACACCGTCGTAGGTGGCACCTAATCCGCGGGTTGGCTGGTGACCCGAACATCAGCCAGCAAGCGGATGTCAAAGTTATGTGGGGTCCCACCACGTTGTATATGTTTCATCCACACTGTCCATTCATTTTTGCAGCTTATTTTAAGGCATGAGACAAAAAATGAGGAAGATCCAATATTCAAGTAGACCACACCACAATAAAAAGTGGGGATTGAACATTTACCGTAGGAAAATTTTTAGGGGCTACGGAAGTTTTGGATCAAGATGATATTTGTGTTTTCCCTTCATCCTGCTCTCTGTTATCTATGAACAAGTTAGATGACAAATAAACATCACTGCAGGCCCTAGGAAAGTTTCAACGGTGGACATCATTCCCCTCACTGTTTCCTGAAGTGTGGTCCACTTGAAATTTTTATCTACCTCATTTTTGGTCTCATGCATTAAAATGAGCTGAAAAAAATGGATGGACGGTGTGGATAAAACACATACATCATTGTGGGACCACAAAGCTTTGACACTAGCTTGCCGGGTGATGTTCGGGTCACCAGCCAACCCACTCCACGCAAGTTTTTCGCCCGTCCATCTGCACGCCAAGATGGCACGCGTGACAGATCCAAGCCATCCATCATCTCATCCCCATTAGATGCCCCGGCCCAAAAATCAGGTCGGCCGGGCCACTTATCTCGCCGTCCATTATTTACTCCATGCATTGTGGCCCAACGATGAGTGCACTGGCTTGATTACGGCAGGGGCCACCTGACGGATGCACGGGATGATCAGTATACGTGCTAGCCTGGAGATGGGTGAGCTATACACACGTCTAAGATTATGAACTAGTCAGGCCGGGCCCATTGCCAGATATTGATAATGAGATATGATGCACTGCAGGACAAGTGCTCCTGGAGGGAAAATTGTGCATTCCGAGCAATTGATCCAGACCATCCATTAGGTCCATCTCACATTTCATTGGACTACCATGCAAGAATCACAGAGATCAGATGATCATATCCACCCACAGTTGCTCTTCTTTTTCACACCCGTCCACTTTCCAGTACATGGACACTAACCAATCCATGATGATCCCCAATAAATTGATGGCTTAGATTGACTTATTTCAACTGAATATCCTGACCGTCCAGTTTCGCCATAATACCTCAAGTAGTACACGAGCCAAGTTGAGCCGCGTTCAAGCGCAACTCAAGCTTAAAAAAATAATAATAATAATCAGGTCAAAGGCAAAAAAGCTCATATTAGGTCTAAAGGAAACCCAAAGCTCATTAACCCCCTTGCTTTTGCTTTTATATAAAGTTTTACATCTTATTTTTTTGCTTTCTTTCAACGTGGGACTAGACAACATATCTAATTGAGTTGAGTTCCAACTAAGTTAACTAAGCTAAGTCAAGTGAGTTGAATTGAGCTATGATCTAGCCAAGTGTCAAGCTGAACTTAATTGAGCTAAGCTAAAAACAAAAAAAAAAATGCTCAAATTAGCTCGGAGCCAACATTCGAATCCAGCTATTCAGAGCTGAACTGAATCAAGTTAAGCCCACGAAAAACACTCAGCTAAGTTCAGAGCCAGCATTCGAATCAAGTTATTCCAAGCCGAGTCAAGCAAACTAACTGAGCCAGCTCGACTCGTGTACATCACTAACTCCAAGGAAAATGTTCTGGACCTTATGGAAGGTCCAAATCGATAGATTGGATTGTACAAGTGTCCTTAAGCAACTATGAGCTCAGTAAGTTATAGTGTGCTGGAGCACTGGATCATTTCTCAATTATAATATAAGATTAAGATCAGATGATGATCTGATGCCATGTAACCCGTCCTTAGTGCCCATTCGGTTGCGGTGTTTGGTGAGACTGTTAAAATAATGAGCCACCAAAGTGCATATGCGGTGGAGAGCTAACCAAGGGCGTTTGCACTCTTTATTCTCTGAGATCTCGACTGGTGGATGGGACATCCGGAGCAGGTAAGTATCAGAGCAGGGGAGAGCGGATTAGGTGAGACCCCGGATTAGGGAGAGCGGATTACAAATCTGTTGATAATGTAACATAACCATGGATGAAGGGAAAAAAACAAATATCAGATTGATCCAAATCTTCTGTGGCCCATTAAGGGTCAATAACCACTGTTTCTTATGGTATGGTCCACCTGATGATTGGATCTTCTTAAATTTTGAGATTATAACCTAAAATAATATGAAAAAATGGATGGACGGCGTGGATAGATAATAGATACATCAAGGTGGGCCCCACGGTAATGGCCACACCGTCTTAGGTGAGGCGGGGGTCTCACCTAATCCCCTCTCCAGTCAGGGGCGCGGATTTCCTGCGCAAGGCTTTCGCAGGAAGTTCCTGCACTGGGAACAAGGTGGGGCCTACAGTGATGTTTTTTTATAAATCCACCCGGTCCATCCATTTTGGGAGCTCATTTTAGGACATGAGAACAAAAATTAACCGGATCCAAGACTCAAGTGGGCCGAAAACGTGAGGATTGAACGTCCATAGTTGAAATATTTGTGGAGCCACAGGAGTTTCGAATCAGGATAATATTTGTGTTTACTGTTCATCCCAGTAGTAGTGACGTTATGAACGGTATGGATGTCATATAAACATCACTGTGGACCCCAGGGAGATTTCGACGGTAGTAATTTACCTACCCACCTTTTCCTTTAGTGAGGCCCACTTGAGTCTTGGATCCGGTTCATTTTTGTTTTCTTCCCCTAAAATGAGATTCCAAAACGGATGGACGGGGTGGATTTATCAAAAAAATCACTGTCGGCCCCACCTTGGTTCCAGCGCAGGAACTTCCTGGGCAAGGCTTTCGCCGGAAATCCGCGCCCGCGGGTTCCAATTAGGTGTTACCCGGGGAGCAGCTTAGTTGGTGTTACTCTGACCGTGTGGGGCCTGTATTGATGTATTTTTTTATATATCGACACCGTCTATCTGTTTTTTCATATCATTTTACAATATGATCCATAACCCTAAGAAGATCCAAATCTCAAGTGGACCATACCACTAGAAACAGTGATGCATAACCATTAAAAACGTTTTGTGGGCCACAAAAGTTTTGGATCAATCTGATCTTTATATTTTCCCTTTATCAAAATCTTATTGACATTATCAAGAGCTTGGATTGAAAATAAACACTACCAAAACCTTATGATGGGCTCTTTGAAAGTTTTAATGGTGGGGCACTCAATCACACTGTTTCTAGTGGTACGGTCCACTTGAGATTTGGATTTCACAATTAATTTTTGGAAACTCATCTTCAAATGGGCTGTAGAAACGGATGGATGGCATGGATATACAAAATATCATCCATGTGGGCCATACCGTAGGGGTAACACCCACTAAGCTGCTCCTGGGTAACACCTATCCAGGTATGAGAGATAAGGACGCTCCCATTTTTGTATTTTAGTATTCCACATTATTTGAATAAAAAAGATAGTAAACAATAACAATGAATAAAATAATTAGGTCAAATCTAGAGGCATACCTTAAAAACAGCAGATATATCGGATAAATCCATCCCTTCCAAGTCAAGTCACCAGCATGGCCTGATCAAAGCAGCAGTTAAAACTCAGTAACTTCGTCATCTTCATCTACCCATTTGTCCCAATCTACTTTCACATAGTGCGGCGTCTTGTGATCACCACGCAATAGCTTCTTCCAGAATCCCTTCCCCACTTTCTCAATCAAGCATAGAACGCTTCTGACCTCAATAATTATGTTGCTTTCCTGATAACGTCAGATTTTTATAAACAAGAATAAATGGGGAAGAGGGAACATTAGGGCTGGGCAGTGAGTCAGGCCCAAGTTGAGCAAAATCAAAATTTTGAATAGGTACAGTGACTGCAGCCACACAGGACTAGCCCGAGCAGTTGAAGTCTCAGCTCCAACTCCTATATACCTTTTTATACTATTATGGTCAATTTTAAGGCTCGTGTGGCATCTCTACTCTAATTCAATAAGAGCTACTTCAATAATGCCCGTGTGGCCAAGCATGAGTCATTTCATGAGCCCAAGTATAAGTTCTTGAGTTCATAGAAGTCTACCCGACTAGGGAGATGCTATTAACCTCGAACACCACGTGACCAACCTTAATAAGGAATGAAGCTAGGGCTGAGGACTAGGACTACGTCAGCTCAGCATTTATAAAGGTCATTTTGGATACATCAAACAACTCAAGCTAAATTGTTCTACTGAATGCGGCCGAAGACCGATATGCTCGGTCCTCAGTCCTCAAACTATCAGGCCTTTACATCTCAGTCACTACAACTAGCGACTCCAATTCAAAATATTTCTCAAATCAGGGAGCTTGGCCAACGAGCTCTGCTCTTATATCAGCCTCTCCCACGACCGCCATATAGGCGTGCAAAAATCCAGAAACGAGCCCAAATAAACCAGGTATGTTACTAGCAGTTAAGAACGTGACCCACGTCATCGGAAATCACGGGCGTAACTCTCACACTTGTAATACCTTGTAACTGCCTCGGCTACCCTATAAATAGGAGGGCCTCCTACAGGTTGAGGTACGCACAATCTCTCCCAAACTCTACCTCTACTTTCTCAAACTCTTAGCCTAACTTAAGCATCAAAGGGCTAACGGCCGGACCTTAGCCACCCCCCTTAGCTTTTCCCTTGTGTTCTACAGGAACCAGAGGACATCCCACCCAGATCCAACCTGTTCATTCTAGGAGATCAAAGGCAGTCTTTCACCTCGTGGTGGGGATCATCTCATCCTAACCGTTGTCCAAAATCGAGTGACAATAGTTTAGCGTCGTCCATGGAAACGAGTTTCCTTATGTTCCTACCATTCTAAAGTTAATGTGCATGATTCTGTCGAGGATGAAGAAGAATAAGGGTAAGGCGCCTACTCTGGTCAGAACTTCTTCCCAGCATGACCTTCAATAGGAATTTCCCTAGTTGTCCTTGACCTCGAGTCAACGCAAGTCCCAGAATAGGGATGTTGGCATGAAGACTTACAGGGATGTTGGCACGAAGACTTTGGATGGGTCTGAATTCAACGTCTCCGACATATTAGGTAAAAATGAAAAAGAAAAAAGAGAGAAAGATCACAGAGGAAAGATGAAGTGACAGAGATCGTACCAGGGATGTTGGCACGAAGACTTAGATGGATTGATTGAGAAGACAAAAATCGTTAAGTCCGAAATGCGGAGGCAAGTCGACAGAGCTCGAACGCAAAAAAAAAAAAAAATCACGGAAGGTGAAAACGAAGAAGGGACGGGGGTATTTATAGGTAAGGCCTCCCGCTGTCGTACAGTGCCACGTGGCAGCTGGGGATTGCCTCGGGCAAAGGCACATCTCCTCAGTTGCTACCTCGTCCACGCGTCATCACGACATCCGCCTGTACTAGGCATGATGCGTCGCTGACCTGAATCGCCGCCACGTGTGGAAATGAGAAAAATCGGGCATTAATGCGCCATATTGACTGCCAGAGTCGTCGCCACGTGTCGTCTCCTAATTCGTCTAAACTCAAAAGGCGTTAAAAACATTATATGGTTATGATGGCGATGCTTTGAGAATCATGCTCGACTAATTATTTCTCGAATTTCACAATGAATCTTTGGATTTCGTTCCTCGGAGAGCTGATTGGGCCCATAATTCGAATTTTTTGGACTCTCATGCCACCAATAGATCAACTCATCCCACGTGCGTTACTCTTGACCACTCATCAACTCGGTCTTGAGAGTAAGGGACAACTGTTGTGGGAATATTCTGAGTTGGGTCGTGCTGGGCCAAGCACGAGTCAACCCACTAGCCCACGAGCCCAAGTATAAGTTCTCGAGCTTATAGAGTTCTACCCGACTAGGGAGACGCTAACCTCGGACACCAGGTGGCTGACCTTAACAGGGAAGGGAGCCGGAAATGAGGATGAAGACTATGACAACTCGGCATTTACGAAGGTCATTTTAGATACATCAAACTACTCAAGTTGAGTTGTTCTACTGAACGCGACCGACGAGCGATATGCTCGGTCCTTGAACTGTCAGGCTTTCACATCTCAGCAACTACAACTAACGACTCCAATCCAAAATATTTCTCAAGTCAGGGAGTACGGCCAATGAGCTCCGCCCCTACGTCGGCCTCGCCCACGATTACCATATTGGTGCGCGACAATACAGGAACGAGCCTGAATAAACTAAGCACGTTACTAATAGTTACGAACGTGACTCACGTCATTGGGAATCACAACCATAGCGAGCGTAACTCCCACGCTCGTAATAGCCTGTAACCGCTCCGACTACCCTATAAATAGGGGGCCCTCCTACAAGTTGAGGTACACACAATCTCCCCCAACTGTGCCTCCACTTTCATAAACCCTTAGCCTAACTTTAGCATTAGAGGGCTAACGACCAGACCCCGGCCACCCCTCTAGCTTTTTCTCTTGTGTTCTAAAGGATCCGGAGGACATCCTATCCAGATCTAACCTGTTCATTCCACGAGATCAGAGGCAATCTTTCACCCCATGATGGACATCATGTCATCTTGATCGTTGTCCAAAATCGAGCAACAATACTAAAATCACTTTTTCAAGTTAAAAAAAAAAGCACTTATTTGAAATAAGTATGTTCAGTAAAACCTTCAAATAAGAGTTTTTTTTTAGGGGTAGTAGAGGTCATTTTTAAAGATTACAACAACTCTACTATAAGAGCAATCTAATAGGTTATTTTGGTGGATTGCACCATATATAAACCATGCCCCAAATAGCAAAAGAATGGATGACAACAATTTTCATATTTTAAGACATTTGGGCCATTATGTTGTATATTATATGTGGAACAACCATCATATGGAGCTCACCTTTGATGTGGACTGTTTATTGTGTGAGCCAAACATTCAAAGTGGATCGTCAATCATACAAGGCCCGTCTTAGATATGGATAATTCATCATTAGGGGCCCACCTTGATATACCTCATCCACCATGTGGGGCCCACCATCATGCTAATTGTCCTTTATGTGGGGTCCTTCAATATCCACTACTCATCACCTTTCATGTGGAGTACACATTTGATGTGTTCATAGTGTTGGACTTACCTTTGAAGTGGATTCTTCATCAAGTGGGGCCACTTTTGACATCCACCATTCATCATGTGGGGTGTTCTATAAAGAAACAACTCTCCATGCAAAGACAACTTTCTCTCTATATATGGAATATATATTACCCCCAATTGAACTTGTGTTTACAAAATAGTCCATGTGAAATTATGAAACTGTCCTCACGTCCCCTTGTGACCCCCAACGGCCTCAGCATGGAGCTTATCTGTGAAAGTGCAAGCTGGATGAACAGTGCATCTATGACCAGGCTCTACAGATCCTTACATCTATTAAATTCAAAACACGTAGCCACCAATCCATCCTTGACTGGGCCTCATTTTCTGTAGTTATCTTTTTTTCTTCTTCTTCTTTGTTTTTAGTGATGGATGGATTGCCGACCGAAAGCTTCTTTAGAATTGTAGGATTCGGTGATCGGCCCTATCAAATAAATAATTCGATTTGTTGATTGTACGTTTTTAGAAATAAAAAGAAAAGGAAGAAGATAATATTGACTATTCATGTGGAAGACCATTGGTCAAAAAATTAATAATGGATAGGATTGTCTAAATGCACCAATATGCAACTACGATAATTATTATTTAGGGCCTGTTGGGCAGTGTGGAACAGAGGTATTCGTGGGTTTGCTGATTTTAGTCATTTGATAGTAACAGGTCAGAGGCGTTTGGATTTCCCTCATATTTGAAAGAGAACTCTTAGTAGGCTCCCACCTCAAACTCAAAGCTATGGCTTCAAACCCGCTCCATATATCCATTCACCTATTTGAAATCTCCACTGCCCAACTATCCCTTAAAAGTGACATAAAAGCATCGGAGCATCTCTCTTTTGTATGCATGCATGCAAGTGCATGTAAAGAGAGATGTTCTAGTGCTCTTAGATAGCGGTCAATTATAGTATTTCTAGTTGAATTAGGCACCTAGGCAGTTCAATCTATTGATCCAGACCGTTCATTAGGTCCAGCACACATTTCATGGATTACCATGCAAATATGAGATAAATACAACGATTTGATCGTACGTCCTTTAACGTAGACGATCTTGAATCAAGATCTTTCACACATAGGGCCACTAACCAATTTGATCCGTCTATTTGTTAGGACCCATCAAGTAGTGCTTATGATTCTAAAGAATTACTTTTGTTAGACAATTGTAACCATCTCATGCATTGCTTTGAAAATGGATGGCTATTAAAATAAACCCAAACAAAGGATCGATTGGATCACCTAATTAGTGTGATTTTTGCATCATAACCCATGGAATGTGTTCCAGACTTAATGGACAGTTTAGATTGATCAATCTATATAATATATTAATTATTTTTATCAATGAAATGAGGTTTGCTAAACCAAGCATGTGTCAAAGTGGCATGTCCCACTTGATCTACTCCATCCATTCAGGTGGCCCAGCATCCCATTTGACATGGGCCCCACTCGAAACCAAGGTCCAAAGACCCTGTGGGTAACCGAGGGGTACTCGAACCCAATTGGATCTAGGTCCATGTCTTAGAGAACCAGACTCAAACTCAAAAGGACCAGAATCAGGCAAGACTTGAATCCAATCGGCCTCGTTGGAGTCTAGAAACTCTAAGACCCAACCCATTGACAGCCCTAACAGTTTGAACAATGAGCTAAAACACGAGCGTAGACCCAGCTGGGCCCACTAAATAAGTGTAGGTTCATATACATACACCCAGCCCAATTAATCATTAGGCCCCATCCTTGAGTCCATGCCATGGTGATAAGTTGCAGGGAAAACTCAAATCTTGAGATCCAACCCATCGCTCAATAGTAGACGGAATGTATTTCAACACTGAGGTCATGGATTTAAGTGCCCATGTGGTGAATGTGTATATTAAAGTAATACTAATAAATATAAAAAACAAAAAAACAGAAATCCAAAATTCCTCATTAAGCCCAAATAGTGGGATTAGTATTTGGGTGGGCCACCCAATAGGCCTGGCTCTATTCCTATGTCCATGGACTAGATTAGACACATTTTATCTCTACACATGCCTGGTCAATTACTAGTCTGTGTGAAGACTGAGTGGAGATCTTTCGCAGGTAGATCAGGCAGAGGCTAAGTGGGCCCACCATGATGTTTCTGAGAAATCCACTTTGTACAACTGTTTTGTGAGCTCATTGTAGGACTTGAAACCAAAAATATCCAAATCGGGCTCAAGTGGGCCGAAAACGTGAGGATTGAACGTGCACCGTTGAAATATTCGTGGGCAACATAAGTTTTGAATCAGGCTAATATTTGTGTTTTCAGTTCATCCCAGTAGTAATGACGTTATGAACAGTATGAATGACATGTAAACATCACTGTGGACCCAGGGAGCTTTCAACGGTAGAAATTTCCCTACCCACCTTTTCCTTTAGTGTGGTCACTTGAGTCTTGGATTCAGCTCATTTTTGTCCGCATGTCCTAAAATGAGCTCACAAAAGGGATGGACGGGGTGGATTTCTCACAAACATCATGGTGGCCCACCTAGGTTCCAGGCAGAGCAGGAAATGGCCGCCCCTAGTTAAGGCCCTTAGGGAGCGGATTATGTGAGACCGCGGATCCACCGCAGTGAGTGGGACCCAAACTATGGGGCTCACATTGATGTATGTCCCTTAAATCCACACCGTCCAACCATTTTGAAAGCTCATTTTAAGGCATGGTAAAGAAAAGAAAAATGAAGGGCCCTAGTTAAAGGGAGCGGATGAGGTGAGACCCTGAATCCACCGAGGTGGGTGGGACCTGACTGTGGGGCTCACATTGATGTATGTGACTTAAATCCACACCGTCCAACCATTTTGAAAGTTCATTTTAGGGTATGATATCAAAAACGAAGCTGACTTAAATTTTAGGTGGACCACACCAAAGGAAAGAGTCATGATTGAATCCCCACCATTAAAAATTTCATGGATTCCATCGGAATGTTTATTTGCCATCCAATCTTTTGATAAGGTCACAAACACATAAAAAAAGAGAGCACACAAATATCATCTCGATCCAAAGATTTTGTGGCTCACAGGAAGCTTTTAATGGTCATTCACCACATTTTCCTGTAAAATGGTTCATTTGGGATTTGGAACTGCTGCATTTTTTGGATCATGTCCTAAAATAAGCTTTCAATACGGATGGACGGCGTGGATGTAGTCATTTACATCACAGTGGGCCCCACATCCACCTCGGTGGATCCGGGGTCTCACCTAATCCGCTCCCCTAGTTAAGACCCGAAACTTGACCCGGCCCATTTCTGAAATGGGGGCGTCACAGATCCTTTGGTGGACCTCAAGGACACAGAAGTCCCAAGGAACACCGTGCATCTCAGTGACATGCAACTAATATAATGTCTTTTTCCGTTCATAAGCGGTTGCAGTTTTTTTTCCCCACAGAAGTACAGAAACCATCTCTATCTTTGTAATCTCTCTCCCCTCACTCTTCATGGATTTTCGCCTTCTTTCCGATTGAAGGTTGTTGGATTTTTTGTTTTCTATCCTTTTCCTTCTTTTGCATTGATAGAATATTAGTTTTCAGGATCTTTCTCGCATTTTTATTCGATTTGGGTGGAAAGAATCGAAGAAATCGGTGTTGGTTTTGATGGGTTTTTCTCTTTTTTCAATCTGGGTGCTTTTGATTTCATGAGAAGTGGGTAGAAATGCACATTTTCTGTTTTGGGTTGTCTTGGGAATATGGGGAAAAAGAGTCTCAAGACCTCCATTTTTAGGATTTTGGGTTGTGGGGTTTGCTGTAAAATGAGCCTTTGGTGTAGGTTTAGATGGAGATGGAACCACTCTTTTCGGGTTCTCTCCCTCTCGTCTCCCTTCTTCTTCTTTCTGGGATCTTTCTTCGTCGTTACCATTATTGGGTTTGCTTTCTTTCGTTTGATGATATCTCCCTTTCGGAACCCGAATTCGGATTCTTTTGGATGTCGTCCCGACAGTGAAGGATCTTGGTCTATTGGCGTCTTTTACGGGAAGAGCCCGTTCTCACTTTCGCCCATTGAACTGGTAGGCATGTCGGATTCGACACTCATTCCCCTTGTTCTGGTTTTCATTATAGTGGTATTACATGATGGAATTGAGTATGATTGTACAGGATCATGTGGGACCCATCATGGGATGGGGCATGCCCTAGTATCTCTACTGTCAGATGGTCCTAGCCATTCAATGGAAATGGATAATGGCAAACAAGGGCTAAATGGGAATGCTAATCCAATGGATGAAATTTCAGTGGCATCTATGGACCACAATCTGTCCTGATATATGTACAATTTAGATCACCAGTTGGGTCCCAATCTTGCAGTGTGGCGTCAAAACAATGCTCGATTGAGCGTTCTTAGTATTTCTTGATTATTGCAATCATGAACAAAGAACATTGGCTGTTTGTTCTCATATGTTACAGGAAAATCGGAAAGATGACAGTAGTTCGGCATGGCCTGTTGCTAATCCTGTGTTTACATGCGCTTCAGTCATGGATGCGGGTTATCCCAGTAATTTTGTCGCCGACCCTTTCCTTTATATTCAGGTTTGTGTTCTAGCCCTTTTGTATCCTGATTGTGATATTGGTGTTATTTAATTTAAGCCATTTCTTTACTGGACCATCTCTTCTCTGAGTAAATCGTCAATGGGAACAGTCTATTTTGTATTTGGAATGCAAATTATACAGATAATAAGAGTAGAATGACATTTCCTTGCCCGGAACTCCTGTAGTTATTGCTGTCACCTCGCTGAACAGTGGTTTTTGTTTGGATTTGAGTACTTCCAGGAATTATTTTAATATGAAACATTTATTCCTGCTGTCTTAACAGAGATTCTTGTATGTAGAGTATCAATCTTCCAATCATCTTTCAACCAATTCTTAGCATGGGGTGTAGAAGTTCTTCTTAGCTTCCTAGTAATTTGTGTCATGCTGAGTTCTAAAAGTGGTTGGAAAATGTATTTTGAAAGAAGAAAGAAAGAAAGAAAGAAAACATCTTTGGATTGCTAAAACTTGATTTTGATGGGTGAGCAAGTGTTGAGTTGAGTTTTGATAAATTGGTGGGGTAGTTGGAAATGAGAAGGGGAAGGTTGTCTACTTAGCTTAAGGACTCCGAATGAAGCTGAGACGTGGGTATCTTCTTAAGGGAACCGTGGCTTATCTTCATGTTCTCTCACTGTTGAAGGTGATTCTACAACATCATTTCTTGGGATGAGAGTTAGGATCTTTTCAAGGAGGATGCCATCCCACTTAGGCAAACCCAGTGTAGAAAGGTATTCAATAACAGCAACAGTGGATCTTTTTTGAAAAAAGAAAAATACTGGATCAGCCCCGAACGGACTGTTATAGGCCACATTTTTTTAGTAATGGCCATTACGGCCCCAGTAACGCATAATGGTGCCCACCGTTACCATTACGTAACCTCTTTTTTTTTTTATAACTTGCAGTGTGAGAAAATGAAAGTAGCTTGTTCCCTTGGTCAGAGGGTGTCTAGACTCTAGAGCTGCTTTATGTAGTGGGCACAATATTGTCAAATGGCTTAAGTGATCCTATGCGATCACTAATGCTTGATCGCTGATGCGATCGCACAATCGCATAAGCGATCACACAATCTTTTTCTTTTTTTCTTTTTAAAAAATAAAAAAGAAAAATTTGAAAAAAATTTGGAAAGTATGCAATGGCATATGCGATTATGCGATCGCATAATGGCATATGTGATCGTTTTATGCGATATGCGATGGCATACCATCCATATGGCATATGCGACCATCGCATATGCCATATGGATGGCATTATGCAATCGCATAATCGATTATGCGATCGCTTTTGACAACATTGATTGGGCATGCTTTGCCTCTCTTGTAAAATTTACGTACTCAATGAAGCTGTTTTCCTTTTATAAGATGTACAGACCACCACCACTTAGCTGTTTCCTTATGGGATAACAACTTGTTTCATATCCTAATACTGATAAAGCTTGTCCTCAATGCTGAGTTTGTGCGTAAATGGAAGGCTAACAATCCCATGGTCTTTGCTTTCATCACTACCTTCTGCTAAATTTTGTAAGATGTACAGAACACCACCACTTAGCTGTTTCCTCATCGATAACAACTTGTTTCATATCCTAATACTGATAAAGCTTGTTCTCAATGCTGAGTTTGTGCGTAAATGGAAGGCTAAGAATCCCATGGTCTTTGCTTTCATCACTGCCTTCTGCTAAATTTTAAGGATGCCAATGTTCTAAGAGAAATAGTTCCGCTTTGTGGACAATCTATTTGCGTGCTTCTATTCTAACTTGAGCAAAGCGCTTGAGTGCTCTATTAGTATCATTGAATGTAATGGCCCTTATTCGCTGCTCTTCGGGCATTTTTTAGTAAATATTAAAAAGCTGACAAAAGACACGGTAGTTCACTGATTTTGCCTGTGGTTCAAATGGAAATTAAGGGAGTGGTGTTGTTAATTTTTTAAGGGCATAAACAATCTTATGACCTTCAACCCATAGCCAGATGGTCCAAACCATACTAAAGGAGGAGAAGAATCAACACAGTTCCATTTAGTACTTAAAAGAGAGACACATTTTATCTAATATATGAAAGTTAAGGTCCTGATAAAGGGTTGCTGACCTGGCATTCCTCTCCTTTGCTCTTAATGACAAGTTGTAACGGCCCAGGAGATGCATGTAAAATGAGTCCTTAAGGTAATTTGGTGACTACATAAAAAAGTTTCGCCAATACCAGCACGCAAGTGCAGGCAACATTGAACTGTCTGATCTTGGACCAAGACAAATACACAGTTTTGGCCTGCCTGTTGAACAACTTGGATCTTACATGAACTCCCTTTGCTATGTTAGGGCGCATGTGTAATCGTGCTTCATGCAGTTCTCTACGAGCACACATGAAAAGGATAAAAAAGGGAAAGCTGGAAAGCAAGCCAAAGAGATCCAAAGTTGATCAACACAAAACGAGTGAGACCTTGTGGAAGCCTGCTTATTGCCCGCATTGTTAGGTTAATTTCATTTTCATGAAATATTGTGAGTCTCTAGCATGATGCTGGATATGAGTGATTTATATGTGACATGGATTGTGTGGCTATTAATGGACAAGTGATACATATTTGTGTGTTTGTGTGCTTGTGTGGGTGTGGGTGCATGTGCATGCATGTGGTTGCGGGTGCATGCGTATGCTCATCTGTGTGTGTGTGACATATCTGCTGTTAATCTTTTTCCTTTTTGTGGGCTGAATTCGTATGCCATTATCAAGAAGGAATTGTCTTTTCTGTTCATTTTATTTAATAAATTTCACATCTACAGCTAATTTACTCTTATAGCCTTTTTGTTTTTCGAAAGAAAATGTACCCTATATTTTGCCTTGAGTGCTTTTTGAAATCTTCTAGGCATTTTGATTCGCTGTTGAAGTTATGGCAATTTCATGAGCATGTCTCTCTAATTTCATTACATTATTCTACTTGTTAAAAAAAAAAAAAGTCATTCTAATCCCATGTTCAGTTTCGTGCTATTTTCTCACCTCAGAATATTTCAATGCATTCAGTCAATTCGTTGTGAGACGTTTATGTTTAGTTCGAGTAGAATTTGATTTGTTGTTCGATGGCCTTCCTGATGTAACACAATGAATTTTCTGTGGGTTTTCAGGGGTATAATTTCTACATGTTTTTCGAGACAAAAAATTCTATTACAATGCAAGGGGACATTGGTGTTGCAAGAAGCGTCGATCAAGGTGTGACATGGGAATATCTGGGCATTGCTTTGGATGAGGAATGGCATCTATCTTATCCATATGTTTTCAACTACCATGGGCAAGTAAGTTGAAACAACAGCATTTGCTTTTTTATGTTAAGGAAATATTTTTAAGGAGCATTATTGTGGATCATCTTGTTATAGTAAGGGTGTGAAAGGTCTTGTGTAAACTTGTGGTTCTATTACAAGTTGTGTCTAAACCCGTGGTGCTATTACAAATATTGTGTTGGAAACCCTTGATGCTATTACATATATTTTGTGTCTTAATGCTATGGTCTGCTGCACCACCTTTGGAGTTGATTTCTATTACCTTGGAAAGTATGCCGTTCTTTAAATAAATACCAAACTCCAAAATTATAGTCTAGATGATCAGCAATAAAGTTGTTTTTTAATCAACAATAAAGAATTTTATGGGAAAACCAAAAAGGAAAGAAGAAACGAGATCCATCAAGGCAAGGAAAAAGGGTCCCTTTCTATACAAAGAGAAGATCCATAGATCCCCTTACTTAGCCAAAGAATCAGCAATATAGTTGGATTCACTTTGATATGTTCAATTTCCATAAAGCAATAACACATTCTCAATTCATTCAAAATGAAAGCCAACTTCTAAGGAGGATGATATTTTCTAGAGGCTAAAGCAATCACATTCCAAGAACCACCCCTCCAAAAAGCTTGTCCAAGCTGCTTGTGGAAGTCTCCATGCCAGTTTTAATGGCCAGAAGCTCAGCTCAATACGTGGTTTGTACGTCTGCCAGGCCTGACAGGATGAGTTTGGTGATACCATGCTCTATCCCCAAGTCCAGATGATACGGGTTTACCAACTGAGCTATGGAATGTAAAACTGTCCTAGAGAGCTAGTCCAATTCACCAAAGACCAGCTGATTTTGGAAATACTGTAAAACTCTCTTATCATCATGATGAAGATTGGATGGAAATACTGTAAGACTCTCTTGAAGAGCTAGCGCAATTCACCAAAGGCCTTTCCAAGGGATGCACTGGCCTAGATGAGTGGTCTTCAAAGATCCATTTATTCGTCTCTCCATATTCCCCAGAATTAGGTCCACCAACCATATACCAAAGTCTGTATTGATTGCCAGTGTTTTTCTTTACATGCAGAAGACAAGCAAATCATCATGTCGATTGATTTGTTATGGTTTGGCCTGTATGACTAAATTGATTTCCAATTCCTGATGCGTCTGTATATTTTCTTTAAATTTATAAGGTTTTAAATTGGTGTTTTGAAGTGTGGTTGAAGAATTCCCCCCTTCTTCTAGTTTTTAACAATTTTGAAGTGTGGATTGAAGAATCCTCCCTTCTACTAGTTTTTTAACAATTATTACTTGGATGGAACCTAGCCTTAGATCCATATATGATGTATGGAAGCAAGTTATCAATCATCGCATGCATGTACAAGATCTGTTCATATGCTGGGCCATGCCACAAATGGACCATACCTCAAAAGTCACACCAATGGGATGATCCTAGCTTCCATTTGGTAGACGACTTTTTCCCACTGAATGTGGACATGAGTTGGAACTTTTGCTTACTGTCAATTTGTAATTCCATCAATCCTTCAATTGGTGGGCTAGGACAGTTCGACCAATGTGAATTTTGGAGTACAATCCATCCATAGTAGGACCTCGTGGTGAGTAACATGCATGTCATGTGTGCAGCCAGAGATAGATTGCTTGTTAACTGAGAAATGGATGAAAGGCCAAATTCATTCTCTATCCTAACTGCAAACTAGGCTTTTAAAGAAAGAAAACTAGTTGCAACTTGCAAGAGAGAAGATGAACCTACCAAATTGCTGCATAAATCTTGAAAACACAAGTCAGTGACATCCACACGAGCACATGCACTAAAATAAGATACACCCCTCCTTATCCTTCGATGTGATAAATCTGCCCTTTTACTGCTACCAATATGAAGAAAATCTTCTACAGCAACTATATTCTCATTAAAAATCATACAAGAAGGTATTCCTAGGTATGGCCATACAGCCATATCTATAAACAGTTGTCTTTAGTTTCTTATTTCGAAACAACCCCAACACGGACTTTTAAACTAGGACTCTATAAAATTAAATAGCAAGATACAAGGAAAAACTTCTAAAAACTAAGACTGTTTTTTTGCATTCGCATGCTATTTTAGCATATAGAGACTGGGCAAATGTGTGACCAAGTGGGTGAAATTGCATCGGATCGTCTAACACGACACCCTACGCTATACGCGGAAGCTCGACGGAGCTACTAGAATTATGGTGAAGTCCTGGGGGGGGGATTAGGACTTTTTTAAAATTCTTTTCGCCTACTTGACTTGATTAACAATTTGTACTAAGTAAACAAGAACACTTCGGCTTCCAAGCCTTAGTGGGTCCAATCACATAGACTAGAAAATGAATAAACAATTATGCAACCTAGTCTAAGCACATAGATTATCAATGATTTAACTAATTGAGCACCTAATCTATGCAACCTATGTAGACTATATGAGATACAATTATATAAGCTCAAGTCTACACAATTAGTGAAAATACATCTTGTGTATGAGTGCATATCTAGTGCCTAGCATACATTCCTATTAAACAATTTAAACATACAATGCTAGAATAACAATGTACTCAAATACATCACAGACATAAGCATGTATAGTGTTCGACTACTTGTCTACTTCACTCTCGGTTGCCGTACTCACCCCTTGAGTACACTGGATTTTATTGGAGGGTTTTAAATTAGGTTCACCTCACAACCTAGGAGTTTTATCTAGGTTCCTCTCAACCTTACAATCCTACACAATGACCGAATCCTACTCAAGAACCTCAACTACGCACCTGTGTTGGTGGACTACGTACACACCCGTGTCGGTGGCTCTCTTTAGAGACTTGACAATTTGGGCTCTACTCAAAAGCCAAGGTCCTACATCCAAACCTCAATTTAGGCTTCACCTATAAGCCAAGGTCCTACAACCGAACCTTAAAGGTTTTAGATCCTACAACCGAAGCTAGTGTATACTCCCGCCGGAGGCTCCCCATGGAGACTTGATTCAACCCTACAATCAAGCCTAGGTCTTACAACCAAACCTATCGAGTTTGGTAATTCAAACTCTACACTCAATTCCACACGGGAAGAGAGTGGCTGGACTCTACAAATTGACAACCTTACTTGTCGAATTTGAGCTCCGTTGATGTGCCGCTTGGGTTGCTTGATCTCCGCTCTCATGTGCTTCAATCAGCTCCCCATGTACTCCCTTGATCGTTGATGTCGATGCATCACCAATGCTTCAACTTCAAGATCAGCTACCTTGCATGATATGCCCAAGGTGAGGAGGTGGTGAATTCTCTACAGCCTAAGGATAGGAGTGGGTTGCAAGTTAAAGAATCACCTAAAGGATCTCCAGGGGATGTTTAGACGAAGGTTGTACCTATGGTCAAGGTGCTTAAACTCCTAGAGATCAAGAGGGAACAAGTATATTTTCTTCTTGGGCTTTGAATGCTCAATTCTTATGATGAATCACAAGGAAGATGACTTGAATGGGTTAGGATTAGAGCCTATGGATGTTTGCAACAATGATGGCTTCTAAATCTCTAAAATCCCTCTCTTAAGCCTAAAAACTGTCTCTCCCACTTTTATAGATAAAGCTCCAACGGTCAGAAAACGGCCACTTCGATGGCTTTGAAGATACCTTCGATGGCTCGAAGCCATACTTAAACGGGATCTAAGAATTGTCTAGAGAGTTTCTGAAGTTGCTGGACATCCAGTGAACACTCTTCGATGGCATCAAAAAGTCCACTTCGATGGAATCGAAGGACTATTCGATGGGATCGAAGAACTATCTAGAGATTATACAAATGTTGCTGGACATATGTTTGATGGGATTGAACTGGTCTTCGATGGCATCGAAGACCCATCGAAATGTTTTACGATGGCATCGAAGTCCCATCGAAAACTGCTGTCTGGGCCAATTTGTTTATAGCAGCTTGCACCTCTTTTATTGGCTTAACTTATCATATTTTTCTAAGTGTTCTAAGGCTAATAAAGATGACTAAGGGTTTTACTATATGGTCCAAGTCATCTAAAGGTTATGATTGTTTTGGTTCTAAGGGTTAAGGTCACCAAGGCATCTCTTTTACCTGTTTTTCTTCCTTGATGCTTCTTGTCCACTTGAATCTTCAGTCTCCGGCTTGCAAAGGCTCAACCGACATTACAACACATGGACGCACATGATTGACAAATAAGGTGCACTGGTATGCCACAAAAAAGTGCACTAATAGTAGGTCCCACTCCCACTTTAGATCTCCTCACATGTGTAGGTTGGAGATTTGGTTGCATCAATTCTCACGAGCTTCGAGAAACTCATTTTCAAGCTTTCAACCCGCTTCAGTCCCTAAATCTGGAGCACCACCATAACATGTCTTTAGTAGCAATTAGAGGGCTTCGATGATGAAGGCCTTCAAGTCACCCATGTGCCACACAAACTAAATACTTCCCATTCCTCTTGTGTGCCTCTGTGCATACAATGTCCTGCAATGCTTTACTTGATTATTGGCTTCATGGGTTGTCCGGCTTGAATGATCACGTCTTGCTTCCCTTCGTCATCCATTGTGAATCCTTCCTCATTGGCCCCACCTATCGTGCATAAATGAACTGTTGGTGAACCCCCAATATTGCACATGACGATCTTACAATCACGAACATCCCATCATCCCATAACAGATCCATGTTAGCGGAATTTCACACCAAACAGATTCCTTGTAGTGCGGGTACAATGAATAAATCGCAGACATTCCTGGCTGATTGAACATGGATTCCCCATTCAACCAAGCAACTCGTGAAGGTTTTGGGTACCTTTTGGTTTGAAGCTTCAATTGGTTGACAACACCATATGACATTATATTTACGTCAAATCATTATCAGTTATGATATTCATAGTATTTCCTTCACAAAACATCAGTGTATGGAAAACACTAGTATGCACCTAATTGTTGTCCGCCGCCTCCTCATAAGCAGTCATGATGCATTGAACCATGACTGAGATAAAGCACTTTTATCTTTGTTACCATCTATGACTTTATCTTCGTCCTCCTTAGTAGTCTCATCTTTTTTCTCCTTATCCTCTGAGTCATAATTTTCGAGAGGGTCATCACAGTAGTTGAGGAATTTAGATGGGCATACTGCGGAAACATACCCACTACCTCCACATTTAAAAAATGCAACAGTGTTGCACTATCTTTTCAACGTCTCTCTCATTTTTCATGTTGCCTTAGTACCTGGAGTTGAAACGACTTTTTGCTTCTTGCCATTGATCATTATATGGACACGTGGTCTTTCCTCAACCAATGCTACTGTTGCTTGAGGTGGTGTGCTACTGTAATACTGGACAACTGATATGCCTTGATGTTGTGCCTGTGGCACCCTCTTATGATATTCCTGAGCCCGTAGCGCAATCTGATAACTCTCATCGACATTATTTGATTTCCCTGTCCCCATCTTCTTCTGGATCTTCAGTTTTAATTCACTGTGGTATCGGGCAACTCGTTGCAATGATCTCTTGAATAACTCACATCGAACCATCGAATCATAATATTTTTGTGTATATTCTTCAATGGTCATAGGATGACTGTAGCTGAAATGAGGATGTTGAGGTGGATGAGTGGCTAGACAAGGAAAGAAAGAATTAGCATTGAATGCATTTGAGGGAACTTAGTAACACCAGTAGGTTCTTTAGCCTGGTTGGATTGCAAATTACATCAGTAATTCGATGTAAACGCACAATCATTACGATTTGACGACGTTTGTTTAAGCACATAATTTGGCATGTAATTCAGCAGTCAAATGCATATGTAATAGGAGAGGGGTAAAGGAATTTGTAATCATTACGATTTTAAATTGTAGTGCAGTGGAAATATTTTATCCAAATACTGGAATTAGTGTATTTTCCCTGTTGATTTGACATTTCACTAATGTAAAATATCATCATTACAATTTTACTGTGCCTATCCAAACATGGGAATTGTCAATCAAATTACTTGTTTTCCATGAGTCAGGCATTGTAATTTGTAATCATTGCACTTTTAAAATACATAACTGATGTAATTCTCAATCCAAATCCAAACAGGGCCCTAAGGGAAAGCAGACATAGATGGTTTGGTCATGTGCAATAGAGACCAAGAATTGTGCCGGTTATGAGTGAGTCGTGACAAGTTGAAGGCTCTAAAAGAGGAAGGCCCAAAAGGACATGGGTGGAGGTATTAAGAAAAGCCTTGATGACCTATAGTCTAACTAAAGTTATGGCCCTTGATAGAGTGGAATGGCGGAACAGGATTCATGCAGCGGACCCAATTAATTGCGATAAGGCTTAGAGGATGATGATGATGATGTTGTTCAATGGTCATGTTTCTCTTGCCTTTATGAAAGGAGATCTTGAAATGTGACAACTATGTAATCTGAAGGCACAAGCTATCTTTTCAACCTGGCCTCCATTTCCTTGCAAGTCGAAATTAGAGGAAGTCCACCACATCTCAATTCAGATACAACAAAAGTCCACCAATTCAATGTGAACCCTTAAGCTTCAAGGCTGCAAATTGTAGCTTGGCTTTATCAGTCATTTGGCACCACTTAAAACAAATTTCCAATGATTGTAGCCAATCATGGAAAACATGTGGATCAAGGTTACAACTACAATCTTGAATTTCAACCTTGACATGCCTTCAAGTCTTTTTGCGCCAGGGGCCATAGGTGCCCATTTCTTGCCGAGGGTATAGAGGCTGTTGGTACCCTTGGCAAGTCTCATACTCATATCCTTAATTAGTATCATCTCTGCCCGGCGTTTGAAACCCAAGTTGCCTAGACGAAAGATTCACCGTCTCCACATATTCTTTAGTACTTCTCCTAGGTAGTTGAGTGTTAGAATTTTTCCTTACTGTTTTCTTCTAGTATGGACAACCGACTAGTTGATCTCATTCATCTGCTCACACAATTGTCCCATCTATTGTTGTATGGCTTCCACAACTTGACTCCGGTTTTCACTTGTCGTCGTAGGACTATAAGACGTCCTGCTCCTAGTTGACATAAACAATTGGTATTGGGTGGGGCTAAAGGACTGTCTTAAGGAAAACCAAAAGATAGAGCAGGTTATGGGCTGTAAGAGTCTGATTTAAGCCTAGAATTAAGGGTTGATGGTGACATCAAAATCTGGAAATTTTCTAGGTCAGAATTTAGGAGTGAAATGGACACTGAATCAAGGTCAATTGCAGGTTGTTTGAAGGGTATTGACAGATGGAATAGGAGCAGGTTTATAGCCTAAAGGCATGGGTGCACAGTGGGGTATTTTGGGACTGTTTACAATCCCAAAATACAGTTGATGGTTTGTTTTTTTCCTTTATTTTTTTAATGGAGGAGTGTTGGAATAAGGAATAGGGTAGAAACTTGGATATAGATTGTTGTGTTTGGCTAAGATTGATGGGGCTGGTTTCTTGTGGGAGAGGGCTGATGGTTAAGATTTTGACAGATTGGGTTATTGGGGAAAGAATAAAAGAAAACGAAGAAGAGAAGATGAGGGATAACAAAAGGAGAGAATAAATTCAAATTTCGAGGATGGAACTCACTCTGATACCAAATAATGCAAACTAGGCTTTCAAAGAAAGAAAACTAGTTGTGAGAGAGAAGATCAGCCTACCAGATTTCTGCAGATGGCTTACCACACAAACCAGTGACATCCAACCAAGAACACATGCACAAAATTAAAATAAATATCTCCTTAATCTACTACCGAGATAACCCCCCTGTATGAAGAAAAGCTTGTACAACAACTACATTCTCATTCAAAATCATCCAAACAGGTGCTCCTACATACGGCCATAAGCCATATTTATAAACAGCTGTACTTAGTTTCTTATTTGGAAACAGCCCCAACAAATAAAGAAAGAATTTTAAACTAGTAATATAAAATTAAATAGCAACAAACAAAGAAAGACTTCTAAAGAATAGACTGTCTAAAAACTAGCATGCACATGCTATTTTAGCATATAAAGATTGGACACGTGTGATGAAGTGGGTCCCACTTTGGATCCCTTCACATGTGGATTGGAGATTGGTTGAATCATATCCCTTAAACATACAGTTTTGACTGATCTTTAGTGAAGGAAGGTGTACACAGGGAAGATCGCTATATTGGGATTTCTGTTTTCTTATCTTTTTTTCTTCTTTTTCTTCTATTTTATCTCTGCTATTTATAACATGAGTAGGCAGGCACAACTTTTTCTTTTCGACGCAGTCAGCTTTTGGAAAGTCCAAAATTTTGATTTCGAGGGACATGGGAAGGGATTTAAACCAAAGGTAAGACATTAGGTAATTTGAAGGTGTCCAACTGCTTAGCAACCAATGGTTGAGATTTTACCCGCTTAGCCCCATCAATTTCTTTTGCATTTTACCTGCTCCAAAGGGTTGTTTTTGTCATATTAAAATATTGATGTGAGTAGCCTGCATGCCTTAATTGTATGTAGCCACATCCACACCAAAATGAGGTTTGCTAGAATACATTATGACATATTGCTATATGATACGTCGAGACCTTAGGCTTTGGATACGGGTCATCTTCCATTGATCGTGACCATTTATATGAGGGGTCTTCAGATAGCACATGTACAAATAATACAATCTCTTAGATCGTGATATTTTATTTATCCCTTCGATCATTTGGCTCTTTTCCTTTTGAATTTGGACTGTATCCATAACCTTTAAATAATCAGAAGAGATGGAAATACTCTAAGCTGAGAATTATTTTGGGCATCTCCAAACCCACAGGTAGGCCCACCATATAGACAGTTTTCTTCATTGAAAAGGACTCATCCAACAGCTGATGTCCCTACGTATCCTATCAGGTGTCATACGCTACTGGAGTATGAAGTAACTTTTGCAATCTCCCCCAACTCTCTCCATGCCTCAGAAACAGCTTCGTTTCTCCACATTCTGCTAACTGCTTCCTCTCTCCACATGCATTGCACGAGCCATGCCCACTAACTCTGATATAGTCATCCATTAAAAATCATTATCTTATTACATTTCTAGAATTGTAGTGTGAATATCCAAGCACCAATTTCCATTTTCTCTTTAAGTATCTCTTGCTTGTTGATGATAAAGAGATTTCGCTACATTCTACTGTGGTTTTGCAGATATACATGATGCCTGAGGGCAGTGAAAGGGGGGATCTTCGACTTTATCGGGCAACTGAATTTCCTCTCCTGTGGACATTGGAGAAAGTTCTTATAAATAGGCCACTCATAGATGCTTCTCTCATCCAGTATGAAGGATACCATTGGCTCTTTACTTCAGATTTCAGCCGATTCGGTACTAATGATAATGCAGAGCTAGAAATTTGGTACAGCAACTCACCTCTTGGCCCCTGGAAACAGCACAAAAGAAACCCGATACACAAAACTAACAGAAGCTTGGGAGCCCGAAATGCAGGCAGGCCTTTCATTTATGAAGGATATCTGTACCGCATGGGCCAGGACTGTGGTGATACATATGGCCGAAGGGTCCTTGTTTTCAAAGTGGAAACAGCTCACCACCGAGGATTACAGAGAAGTCTCAGTTCCTCTGGGAATTGAGGAGTTGAAGAAAGGCCGCAATGCGTGGAACAGCTTCAGGTATCACCACCTAGATACTCAGCAGCTCCCATCAGGCGACTGGATTGCCGTAATGGATGGAGATCGAGTACCTTCCGGTGATTTGACGCATAGGGTTTTGGTTGGATGCATGGTACTCCTGTTGCTAGTGGCACTGATTACTGTCGTGGGTTTCTTAGTCGGCGCCCTCAAATGCATTGTTCCTCCAATCTGGTCTATGACTTCTGGTAGGAGAAATGACTCTTCAGTGGTTTCGGGCTCGACCCCTGTACAATTCAAAGCTTCGCAGATCATTGTCATGCTTGAGCCGATGCTGTTCGGCCGTTAGAGCGAGATTGAGTCCAAGTAGGTGTTCCGGAATGTCGGTTCTCTGTCTTCTTTGTGTTACTGGGGCCGTGTTGGTTTGTGTGGCTGTGCAGTTTCTGTTTGGCGGCAATGGTGCCGAAGAGGCTTATGCTTTCAAGGGGCGCTATTCTCAGTTTACAATGCTCACCATGACGTACGAAACTCGGCTCTGGAATTTGAAGCTGTATGTCAAGCACTATTCTCGTTGTGCTTCTGTGAGAGAGATTGTCATTGTCTGGAACAAAGGTACTCCTCCCAACTTGGAGGATTTCGACTCTGCTGTGCCTGTGCGTGTCCGCAGTGGAGGAACAGAACTCTCTCAACAACCGTTTCAAGGTCGACCCTCTCATAAAAACAAGAGCCGTACTTGAGCTCGACGATGATATTTTGATGACGTGCAATGATCTTGAGAAGGCGTTCCAGGTCTGGCGGGAGCATCCGGAGAGGATTGTGGGCTTTTACCCACGGCTTCTTGAAGGGAGCCCGTTGGAGTACCGGGATGAGAGGTATGCAAGGAAGAGGAAGAGCTACAATGCCATATTGACTGGTGCTGCATTCATGGACAGCGAATTCGCTTTCAAGAGATACTGGAGCGAAGAAGCAAGGGAAGGGCGGGCCATTGTTGATCACTATTTCAACTGTGAAGATGTACTGATGAACTTCCTGTTTGCAAATGCAAGCTCATCGAGGACGGTGGAGTACGTTCGTCCTGCATGGGCCATCGACACTTCGAAGCTGTCGGGTGCTGCTATCAGCCGGAACACTCAAATGCACTACAAGATCAGGACGAACTGCTTATCAAAGTTCTCTGCAATTTATGGCCCGCTCTCCCCACAGAAATGGGAGTTTGCCGGCCGGGAAGATGGTTGGGATGTATAGGCCTGCAGGGAGAACCGATCCAAGCTTTCACCTCTTAAATAGCTCTTGTGGAAGAATGCAGCCCAAAATCAGGGATACTTCAAATTGCTTTTATAGCGTTCATGGTTGCAAGCCGCAGGCGGAATTATAGATAGGTTACATCACAGACAAAAGCAATTTTTCAGGATCTTCAACATTGATTCGATATTGGGATGAACAGAGTAAAATAGCTGACACAAGTGACATTTTGAGGATTCGGAACTTTCAGTGACATTGCGATGGGCTGTGAAACTGTAAGAAGGTTAGTCGGTAAGCAGAAGATGAGAAATAGATGACATCCTAAATGCTAATCTGTGGGTCCAGATCAGTATTCAGTTCTATTGAGTGGTTGTGGCCCATTTTTACCAATGTTGATGATGACCCATCCGCTGATTGGTGGGCCCCACCTGCATTTTTTGCCATGACACAGCGGCAGATGCATACAGATTGGTGAGAAACTTGGTTCACCAAGAAGTTTCTCATCTTGTTTATGTGAATATTTTTTACTGTCCATTGGAAGTTGGTAGTAGCTCTGAAATGAACAAAAATTTACTTTTTCTTGTTTTCTGCTGTGGTTCCAATTTCTGATTTTATCAGTATATCTACCCAAACCCAAATCAGAATGGCATTGCGTGCTCTGTTGTGTTTTGCTTTTGAAATGGATTTGATTAACCCTTTGATCTATACTGAGGGATTGTTTGGTGACACCTGGTTTGGGTGTATTTGAGCGCATGGATTAAGGAGTAAAAGAAAGTGAAGGTAAATAAAATACACAGCTTTGATGTGTTTTGAAATCTCTCCCTTTAACCAAAATGCCCTTTTTGGCTCTTTTTAGAGGCAAGAGAATTGCACATGTAACAAAGGTGTTGCTAGGCTACTAATACATTATTTACATGGCATGCTGATGACCCAAACTAGGCTACTAATACATTATTTACATGGCATGCTGATGACCCAAAACATTCTGATTTTCGGCTGCATCACATCAATAGAATGATCTGTAACAGTTTGGACAGTTGGCTATGTAAATCTAGTAAAAAAAATGTTGGCCAGTTGCTCCTTTGTGATCCTTTGCTTCTGGCCCACCCTAGGCTTGAACTTTCTTTCCTTTTTTTTTTTTTTTTTTTAATAGCCAAAGTATATATTTCAATGAGCTTATTATAATCATTCTATCAAATATCGCAAGTACACTGATTGGGATGTTAAAGTTGATTTGGTAATTAAATTCAAGTTTACATAAACATACTATAGAATTTGGGTGCATTCCTATTTTTACATTCCAGTACATTCCAAAATAAGCTGCCAAACACAACTGAAGACTTGGTATTACCTTGATTGTGATTTTTTATTCTAATGCATTCCCAATAAGATCTTCCAAATGAGCCCTAAATGGACCAACGAATTAACCAGAAATAATTTATTTGGTCGTCCAAAGATAAGCAGGTCTAGTTGACATGAAAAGCGTGCGGTTAAAGTATCATCCAACTGTCCATGTTTGGCATATATGCGTGCCAATTTGTAACTGGATTGGGTCTGAATTTTGGGCCGTCATGGATGGTGGGACCCACCTGATAATCATGGACATCTCACATGGGCACCACTCCCATGCCCAAAGGTATTCATGTGTTATCCTGACCCTTAAAAGAGAAGGCCCCATATCATGCACATACCCTACAAAATAACTTGTGGCATGTGAAGGGGAGCCACATGTTGGGTATTTGTTCCATTCCATTTCCCAACCAGCCATAGATGCCTAGCCAGTTTTGAGGGCCCAATGACAGTTCACTTCCCTTATGAGGACTTCCTCCCTCAAAAAAATCATCAATCAATCAAGATCAATGGCCCACGATGAAAAGATTGCCAATTATTATTATACTTCCTCCCTTCCCCCTAAAATAATCAATCAATCAAGATCAATGGCCCACGGCGAAAAGATCGCCAATTATTATACTCACAAAAGTAAAAAAGGGCCCAACTTCAGTGGACAGCAATCTGCCACCGTCCATCAATCGAATTTCAAATCTCATTCGGAAATGTGTTGGGATTCCCACCCTCTACCGAAGGTTCACTCTAGGGAAGCTGCCTCCCCTCATCGGCGTGTCTTCCTCAAAGCTGCATGAACAGCCATATGATCAAAAGGGACATGAGAAAATTACGTCTCACATGATTGTCATATAAGAACCCCCCACACGAGCCCAGGCCCATAAGGAGAGAGTAGGAAAGAATTTACCTCATACGTGACAAATGTGGCAAGTGCAATGCAAGATCTAGTCCATTCATCAAGTCGATCTTAATGCATAATGTAAATTCCTCAACATTTTACCGATTGATATTTTCATACACTTGTGGACCAGCTGACGGTCCTAATTCTTAGGCTGCAACATAAACACGCCCGCCCACCTAATGAACGACACAGATATAGCATTTGCAGGTGCGGACGATAAGATTTGGATGGATACTCTCGCTCAAGCTCAAGCTCATCTCTTCTATGAGGAGATGCTGAGGGATGGGAATGCATAAGGCGTGGTAGAGGGGCAGCAGCGATAAAGAAAGGGACTGCATGAGAGGAGAGTAGTGACTGGCAAGAAGCGTGGACACTCAAGAAGGTTATAGTCATGGCCCAGATCCCTCCAAAATCCAACCAACTGCATGAGAGGAGAGTAGTGACTGGCAAGAAGCGTGGACACTCAAGAAGGTTATAGTCATGGCCCAGATCCCCATTCCAACCAACTGCCTGAGAGGAGAGTAGTGACTTGGCAAGAGCGTGGACACTCAAGAAGGTTATAGTCATGGCCCAGATCCCTCCAAAATCCAACCAACCTCCATCGTCCGATCCGAATCGGTGTCCAACAATTCGCATATGGACAGTCGAATATTCATTTTTCAAATGGCTGACAACCGTGCAGTATGATTTCTGGCCCTTGTCCAATCAGGGTGGGCCCACCTTGAGAACCCAAGCAATTCTGGTTCAGGAGCTAATTTCATCTAAATCAGCAAATGTGGCCATGACCTCAATCATTCTACCCACACACACCGTGACTGGCCAAACACGCCCCACAACCCATTGACAAGATAATACAAGGATTGCAGACACATCCGAACAGGACAAAACCCATTCATTCAAATACCCCATTCATTATTCAGGGCATTAACTATTAGGTGTCATCTTTGCAGTTGTTGATTGCATTGATCTTCCTGTTAGATTTTCAGCATGATACCCAAGCTTAAATAACCAAATTACAATCCACAAGAATTCAGCCAAACATGGAACAAAAAAAAAAAACCATTCAACAAGGCAGCTGCAAATCACAACAAATCAAACTACTATGTTCTAAATATCTACTTCAGACAGCAGATCACAGTCCAACTACAGCATAAAGAATGAGGCTGGCTTTCCTTTTTCTTTCTCTACATTTAACCATGTAAAACGCGGGGAATGCCTGTTCTGTTCTTACAATCCAAGCTCAGCTGAGCACTTACTGCCTCAGCAAAACAGAACAAAAAAGCAGCACCACCACCTGCCTTGCCAAACCAGTTCTTGCTAAATATCATCATCAAGTTAGTGAAGAGCAACCGCCGCGCTGAATCAAACTAGAGATACAAGACCTTGTGAATGCAGAGATGATCTTTTGCTGATGGAAATCTGTATTGGCCCTGCTCTCATGGCATCCATCAGCTCCATGAACGCCCGACACCGAAACCCCTCCCACGATCGCGGAATCCCCCATGACCTGTTTAGCAAACAGCAAGTCATTAAAGTTCCATTTACAAGAAGTGACCGGCGCTGACAAACTGTGAATAGGGAAATAGTGATTATATGATCCTCAATCCAAGAGCACGTGTAGTCTCCTCCGGCTCTCAGTTTGTAGAACTGGAGCCCATGATTGGGTGATCCAGACCATTGACCTGATGGGTCCCAAACACTAGACAGATGCCCCAAAAATCTTCTCAATTGGATTATCCTAATACTTCAATTGGTTACGTTAAAAGTACAGTTAAAATAAAGAAGTGACTTGCATTCAACTCAAAGAAAGGCTTAAAAGATCGCATTGGCTAGGATTTTCCAATCTGGGAGAAGTTTGGAACATGGCCCATCCATGTTGGGGCCATTAGAATTAACATTTGGGTCACTGAAACATGAAAATCACTTGTACAAACAGAAAATCAAGGACAACTTGCATATCCTTCTGCCTAGGATCATATACACCCACGTGGAAACAAGCTCCTGTGAGGACAAACCTGCTTGTGGGGGAGCACCACGCCCCATGGCTGCCAGTTCAGAACTGACAGTCTGCCCTGCTTCCTCGAGAATATTAATCAGCTCCTTCGCAAATCTTGCATTTGCAGCTGTAAAGAAAGTATAGGCCGTTCCCTTGGCCCCAGCCCTCCCTGTTCGACCAATGCGGTGGACATAATCCTCTAGGGATCCAGGAAAATCATAGTTGATTACATATTTAACATCCTTCACATCTGCAGCCATGAGATGTAATAGAAGAATAAGAAAAATGTTTTTCTTACGACAATGTAGGAACTCATCCATGCACATACATACCCAAACCACGAGCAGCAACATCAGTAGCAGTCATTATTGGACTTTTGCCAGCTTTAAATTCCGAGAGGACCCAGTCTCTTTCTGCCTGACTTTTATCTCCGTGGATTGAGAGGGCAGGCCAACCATCCATACGAAGCTGCCTCGTGATTTGGTCACATCCTTTCTTGGTGTCCATGAATATTAGAATCCGGCTTCCATCCATGATGTCCTCTAAGAGCTTTACCAATCTGATATTAAAGTTTCAGCATTCTATGTTATCTTACAAATATACAGCCAAAACCAATGTTTTAAAACCCTGACCAGACGGTTGGACCAGGTTGGACCAGAACAGTGGAACTGGCCACCAAAACAAGCCAGGTCACTTCAAAACATTAAGTTATGTGGATTAACTGTTTTATAAAAGAAAAACACGCAACTACATCAGTCAAAGCTCAAACCCATAATTTCCACTCAAAAATCAAATGTAACAACTAGGCTAACAGCAGATTAAATATCAAGTCCCTCTGTTTTTTTTTTTTTTTTTTAATGATTTTATACAAAGAAGATTCCGAGCCAAAAAGCAGGCCAACAGTGTCTCTGACCGGTTGGGCTAGTGGTTGGACGGAACTGCCCACAAAAATGGGTTGAGAGAACAGCCCAGGTTTAAAACATTGGCCAAGAAATAAGAACAAACTGATGAAACGAAATCCTACTTGTTATATTTCTGATTCTCTGAAACAATATCTACATGCTGGCGAATGGCATGATTGGCTTTCAAGTCTATGGAACCAATGACCACCTGTGGCAAGTTGCGGCTTGATTCTGTCAGATGTGAAAGGGATAGAAAAAAAGGAAATTACTTGTTGAATTACAAGTTTGATTGTGGTATTTACCTTGTATGGGTTGTAGAGGAATTGCCTCGCAAGTTGCTCAACCTCTTTGGGCCAAGTGGCACTCCAATAAAGAGTTTGACGGTCTGGACGAATCTACAGAAAACAAAAGGAACTTGAAGGGCATGCTAGAACTGATCTCTACAATATGACCATCAATTAAAGCCTGATCAATTTTAGATTTTAAATCAAGTTATTGGCCATCAGATTGGATGCTGTTTTTATGGACTAATTAAGTCAGGCTGTTCAGTTTAGGTCTTTACTTAAGATAGCCTGCATAATCTGGTTCTACTCACCTGGTTATGATTGACCTTGTCATATGACTCCGAATTGGATAAACAAAGTCTATTCCCCATAAGCTCCATGGAAAGAAAAATAATGCTAACTCAAGAGTTCAGTGTAACAAATCTAAAAGAACGGCTGACAAGATTCCCGAACAATAATTCACCACTTTTCTCAAGTGGCTTTTTTTTGGGTTCAGGGGGAGGGGGGGGGGGGGGGGCTTTCCTCTTCGGGTTTTCTTTCTTTCCTTCTTTTCTATTTTTTTTTCTTTTTTTTGAATGATTACTATTAATTTCCATTTAAAAAATGATATTTAATAATTTATTACAAGAAGCAAAATGGTATTGTACAATGGAAAAGAAACGCAAGGCACCAAGGAGTCTAAAATGTGTAACCTTCTTGTCACCCTTTCACGAGAGTTTCATCTGGCTCATTTGAGTCCCTCAAAATCTTAGGAAGAATAACACTCCTGTTGTAACAATGGGTCCAGATCTCCAAAGAATAAAAACAAATTTCCAAAATGCCTCGCATTACTGGAATCTCCTTCAATGATCACATTGCTAGCATATGAAGATGAGAAATGCAAACCCTCCCGATAAGCCAAGAATTCCGCATTGTTAAATTCCACTTTCCACAGGCCAGAGTGTGGCATTAAAATCATCCCCTTTCTATTCCTAAGACTAACTCTCCCTTGTCATTCTCTTCAGATTTATCTTACATCTCAAGTGAAGACAGGGTATCCCTTTGTTCTAATAACCCCAACCCAACAGTGACATAGCTGAGTAGGAAGCAAAAATAGTTGAAAAAACAAAAGGAATTACAATAAATATAAAATATAAACCCTTCAAAGAAGGTCACCTCTAGACTATTTCATTGGAAGGACACTTTGCCCTTAGGCATGTACATATGCATGTCTCCGTTTCTTGAAGCATGTGCATAATGGCATTTTATCGAGGTGCACATTAAGCACATACCCAAAAAGCTTTTCAAAAAACTGTCAAGTATCTATGGCATTTTGTAGCCACATACAATCAGCAGCAGCAGCATAGACTTGTCCCAACTATTTGGGGTTGGCTTTACTAGGCTTTGCTAAGCCCACACATGGGTACAACCATACAAGGCAGGTCATGTGCACAACATGCACTGTGCCAGGATGGCACATTGGTCCTAGATCCGGTCCATTATTAGATGGATGCCACTATGAAGATGCTATCAACCACAAATCAGGTCGATCCACTCATCAGGAGGGCCACATTTTATGAAACAAATGTACAGCTGAAAAAGTACAACTTAGCCGAAGTTTTCCAATAAGTCAAACAGTTTCTAACATCGTGGCCCACCTGCCAAATGGACCAGATCTGTTTTGTGCAAGAACATCTACAAGGTCAGGCCTACCTGATTGACAGCTTGGATATTGCACCTGTCAGCCACACGCACCTATTATGGCATGCTTATGGCAGGCCTTTACACGCATGTGGGCTTAGCAAAGCCCCGGCTTTACTAATCTTGTTTCACCAATCAATCTTATCTAGGGCCCCATCCACACTAATTGAACAAGCCTTCATATTTCTTGTCACCACCTCAATTGAAGTTCTTTAGGTCTTCCTCTAATCCTCTTTTCATGCCCCTTCAACCTTAATCAATGTTCCCCTCTTTACTAGAGGCGTCCCAATCTTCGTGCACATGATCAAACCAATCCCAATCTAATCCCCATCAAATAATCAATTTCTCTTATTGGAAGTACTCCTAGGAGCTTCGGATGACCTCATTCTTGATTCTATCTTTCCTGGTATTCCTACATATCCACCCTGCATCCCCATCACTGCAAGAATCAATCTCTACTCATGCTGCTGACTGCCCAAAATTGACCCATATAGCATAGCCAATCAAATAGCTGCCCTATAAAATTTTCCTTTTCTAGTCCAATATGCAGATAAATAGACGATCACGCAATATCTGTCATTTATCAAGAGAAAAGGAAGAAGATGTCAGGTGATCAAGATGCCAAACTACTGCAATGGGAGCATGATGCATCTGCATATGAAGCCTCTGCAGTCTTTAGTGCTAATGTACTACTAAAAATTGATTTAGATCCAACTGGATGCTTGGATTTATCATTTTAAAACAAGATAGTCAAATCTTTCAAGACCTAAAGGTCCAGACTCCAGATCAATGTGTCATCACATGAGTGGAACCAATTTATGGTTATAGATTATATAATAGTAGTTCATAAAGGCTTAATATATTTGTGATCACATGAGAGGAACCAATTTATGGTTATAGATTTGACAAAAAATTTGAAGCCAATGATGGTGCATAATTTTATTAGATATCCAAATCATGATGTAGGCATTTTTTATATTTAACCAGTAATTTATTTAAAAGAAGAGTGGCCTCTTATCTATTAAGACACAATGTAGGCCTTGTTGGGGTAGTGCCTTTGAAAACCAATGTTTATGTTGCTCCTTAACCTATTTATATGATCATTCGTTGATTAGCCTAGTTAATTGTGTGGAACATGTTTATGATTATGGGTTAGTTGTCCTTAAGCACGCTGAGATTGAAGAAATCAGCCTATGGACAATCACGACAATTAGGCCTGATTCGGTGTCGGCGTGCCTTCACCCTACCCCACATAGAAGTGTGAATGTATCATGAATGGTTATCTGGCTTAGGACTTTTGCCCTGACTAAGAGACACTTGCGATTGCACTAGCTCCATTAAATCCTTACACCTATGTGAATGGACTATGGAGAGATCGTGATTTATGCTTCTTTAGCTTACTTTACGAGGCTACCTAGAAGCCACTAAAAGTGGGTGTGGTTAGGAGGTTTCATCAGGATTGTCAAAGTTCACATGATCCAACATTGGGATCCACTTTATTCGCCCAGAACATTGATATGTGGATTGATCTTAGGGTTTGGATCACCTATCAAGTGATCCAAAGGTTGGCTAGCACTTCGATGATTTTTTGATTGGTTATTCGTAGGCTTTTAACCATTAACTTTGATTTTTATTTTTATTTTTGGAAGATAAAATTTATTAGGCCAACGCCAGAAACAAAAGCAAACAAGAACAAAAACAAAGAGGAAGAAAAAAAAAACCCTACAAAAAGCACACAAAAAAGTCCCCTGGCTGGAAAGAACCAACCGGCTAAAGAAGGAAGGCGCCTCAAGGCGCCCAATCACGAAATAGGAGGGCCTTGCTGAAAACCCCTAACGCCGATAAACTACAATTGCGAAAGCATTGGTTATTGTTAACTTTGAGTTTTAACCGTTGATTTGTTTTAAACTATAATTGATGGATACCCAATGGTCAAGATCTGAACGACCACTCCTTAGGGAAACACGGGACTACACAAGGATGGTGACCACGGTTAGTGGAAGGAGTTGGATGGTTGATGTGCATGGATTAGGAAGGTAAATGGGTTCCCTTCTCAATAGGTTATACACGATCTCGTAGGGTAGCGAAACACTAGATCTTTTTGCTACTCTTGAAACCCTAGACCTCCTCCCTATAAAAGTTCCTATCCAGGAGGGAGGGAGGGTGAGAGCCCTAGGGACGCCCAAGTCGCCTGGGACGTTTTTGAGAGAGCTAGAGAGAAAGTGTAAAGAAGAGAGGAAGAAGTGGACATTTCCACCTCCATCTCCCATCACCATACATGTGCACGTCCATCCTAGATGTGTGTTCCATTCCTCGGACGCCCAAGCCCCCTTAGACTTTTTGAGAGAGCTAGAGAGAGAGAGAGAGGAAAGAAGAGTGGAAGAAGTGGAGATTTCCACCTCCATCTCCCATCACCACAAGTGTGAACGTCCATCCTAGATGTGTGTTCCATTCCCCGAACGGCTCCGGCCTTATCTCGGCTTCTACGAAAGATTTAGACGTGGGCTCTTGCTCTCCTACACGTTGTATAGATTGAGGAGAGACTCCTTAGGTTGGGAGGTCATCAATGACATTTTCAACCAGTTTTTCTGCGCACAGATATAATTGTGTAACGGATGGCTTGTATTGTTTTGTGAAATATAGCACGATCATGATGGTGATCCTTAGGTTAATTAACTAAAAACATGGTTTTAAAGTTTGATTCCGTTGTGTTTCATCAAAACCTAACAGGCCTCCACTTTCATGCAGATCTTTTCTTCTTCTTTCTTCTTCTTCTTCTTCTTTTACAAAAGAATTGCTTTAGTATGCCCAAGACAATAACTTAGAGAGGGGGAAAAAACACTCGATACTGCTCATTCCAGGTCAAAATTAAATTTTGAGTCAATCATGTACTGTAAAGATCAGCCTGTTTAATTTACTCTCCACAGTACAAGTAAATTGTAGGGGAGGGTTGTGTCAGGCTGGCAAGTGTCAAACTTCAGCCACATCTTTTCCTCATGAATCCTGAATACAAGCAATTGCAGGCAATATGATGCATGTTCCAACACTGATGTTTTTCTGCTTAGAGGACTGGACATTACAGCTGCCTTGAGACCCTTTACCATGGTTCTCCATCTTTGAAACCTTTCAGGGCATCAACAAACCTATTTACTTCACCCAGTCATCCTCACACATTTTTTCTCCCTTTCTGCTCTAGTCTCACACACCAAGCCAAATAACATTAACTAGTAGATGTGTTATAAACCATATTTTGCACTTTTTATTTAACATGATTCTCATGATAGCTTACAACTATGTCACAAATCAGCAGGTAGCACCCACTAAGAAACAATATACTGTTTGTCTATTTCTCAGATGCATCCCAAAAATAGAAATATTTCCCATGTAAAACCAAACATTATTTTGCATAGATCAAGGAACAGGAAGCTCTGACCTGAGAAACAATTTTCCGAATTTGAGGTTCAAAACCCATGTCCAGCATCCGATCTGCCTCATCCAAAACTAGGTAGGTTACCCTCCTCAAGTTTGTATGATGTGATTCTAACATATCAATCAGCCGTCCAGGTGTAGCAATAACAATTTCAACCCCTAGTCCAGAGAACAGAGAACACAATGAGCTTTCCAGTAAGAGCCCTGAATACTTGAAAGTCACAGCAAATATCAATAATTATACAACAACTGTTAGCACGACCACCATCTACCTTTCTGAAGATCACGAACTTGAGGTCCCTTTGGAACTCCACCGTATATACAAGTATTCTTTATCTTTGATGACGCCCCAAACTTAGTAGATTCTTGTTGTATCTGAACAGCAAGTTCACGGGTCGGAGCTAAAACTAAAACAATTGGGCCATCACCAGGAGCTGAAAATATAAATGCATTAGAAGTTCAAGTCTACACCACTGATGGAAGCAAAGCATGGAATACTCGTATTGAAATAAACAAATGTGTGTGTGTGTGTGTGTGTGTGTGTGTGTGTGTGAAGGAAATGAAATTCACACCTAAAAATGGCTGAGCATTGACATGGACAATGGCAGGCAATAGATAGGCAAGTGTCTTTCCCGATCCTGTTTCTGCAATACCAATCAGATCACGACCCTTCAAAGCCATTGGCCAACCCTGAGCTTGGATAGGGGTGGGTTCAACAAAACCGGCTTTCAGAACTTCTTGAATGACGTAATCTGGAGTCAAGACAATAGATATAAACACCAGTTCTCTTCCAGATAAGAAATGAAGTTGAAACACACACGCGCATGCACGCACACAAACAGAGGGAGGGCATTGTAACAGGGTTTTAAAGCCTTTACTCTCAAATGTCATCTTGTTTAAGAATTATCATAAACAATAGGATCCTACCAATATCTAATTTTGTCTTCTGGACTGCAGAAACAAAAAGACTGCACAAATTATATGGGAAGAACTTACATAAAAAATTGTGCAAAAAGGAATGCTCTTACAATTAACAGAAATCTTCATGTTTTTGCACATCTGAGGGGAAATACTAAATTAACAAAATAAATGCTCCAGGACTCATTCAATTGATTTCTTCTCAAACTACCCATCAACTAGTTTGTTTTCCAGTCTTTTCTGCTTCCATCACCTTCCTTCAACCGCTTATTTTGCTCCTTTTCCTCCCTTCCAACCTTGGAAAACCTCTTTCTTAGTCCCTCCCCTCTGAACCTCTTTGGCTAATAGATGGTCCACTCTGCTTTCCTATCTAGAGCCTCCATACCTTCTCAAACACCTGCCTTCCTCGAAATCGCCAAAAAGTATCTATAGTCTACATTTTAAGCCTCCTTTCAATAGCTAAAGGCAGTATCTTGGTGCACAAGTGAATTGGGTCGTGCATACCAATTTAATCAAGAGGAAATGATAAAAAATAGTAATGCTGCCCCGGTATCTTAAGTGAGAAAGCAAGTACCAGATTGTTGATGTGGATCTCCCAACTTGAAAGTAAAGAAAGTGCAATTTGGAATTAGACCCTCAATTCGAATGCAGACAAAACTACAATTTGGTTATTTCCACTTTATGGGACTAACAATCCCAATTCAATTCGATTCAATTGTGCATCAAAACAGAGAAATGGCGCACTAAGTTTCCAATTATGTGGAATACATGGTGTTATAAAGCGAAGTGGGTAAGCTTGTGAGTGAAGGTGGAGCTGGCATCAGGGAACTAAAAACAATGAACAGGGTGGCCGGGGGGTTGGTTAAGGAGATTTGGGACGGAAGAAGATGGCCTATTTAAGCAATTTATACATTGTAAATACAGGGTGGCCAGGGGAGTTGGTTACCAAGTCCTCTTCAATATATAGAGCTTCAAGCGCTTGGAAGGCTATCTTCAGAATTGTTGGTCTTTTCAATAAGGAAATTGTTAAATGGTTCTCGAATTCGATTCTAGGTGGATCCTGGTGCTCTGATAAACCTCTCTGCATAGTTTTCCCAAGATTGGCTCATATTTGTGACAGATAAGAGGTACATGTCTCCCAATGCATTGCAATCTTGAATGGCCAAGTGGTTTGCGCACCTCCCTTTCACAGAAATCTGGATGATGATGAGCTGGGGGATATGGTGGGACTTTTGGATCTTCCACAACACTGGAAGCCTTCCCTGCTCAAAAGGGGCGGTTGGTCAGCTCTTGTAAGGCAGTTCACTCTCCTTTTCAGGAGTTCGATCTGATCTTATAAGGGCCTGCCTAGGATCATTGCCTGTGGATTGCTCGGCACCTCAGAAGCATGTGTTCTTAATCGATAAGACCAATAGGGTTTCCTCTGTGTCAATCTCACTTAAACAAGTGCCTAAGAGGCCAACTCCCTAGGAGATGTGCAGAAGAGGCCTTCTATTCCCTTAATAGATGTTTGCTCTCTTTGCCTTACCAATGATGTTTTCATTAATTTATCAAAGAGTAAAAATCACAGGGGCAACTTAGCCTGAAGTGTGGCTAGGTTGTCTCTTTGTAGGGAGGGGCATTCAGCATTCCCCTTGCCTTGGTATGTCTCTCCTTTTCTCAATAAAATTTAGTTGTTTCTTAATAAAATAGAAAGAAAACAAAAAAAAAAAAAAATTATCCTTGTGTGCGTTTTCTTAAGTTTCCAACTTCAATAGATGAATAATCTAGAAAGACCGAAAACATGGTTAGATTGAATTATGATTCAACCGATGCAACACAAGCAGATTAAATACTTCTAACCAATGACCCAGCCTAATTATGTTTGGGCGCCCCCCAAGTGAGCAGCTAAAGGTGGACATTCATGGCAACAGTACAGGTGTATTTGGCTGAAGCATTGAACTGAATTTCAATTCACTCAGTCCATTATAGAGGAAATGACCAAGTTCAAAGACAATGTTTCAATTATAACAACAACCAAATCCCTCATTGCAATTGTGTGCCTCAAGCTGGACCTGAAAATCTATTAAATTCAATTTAGGGTTAGTTCCCCATTATGAACGGAGTGGGACTAGATCAATAATGGAAGAAAAGACCAAGTTCGAAGACACTGTTTTAATTCATAACAAAAACCAAATCCCTCATTGCAATTGTGTGCCTCAAGCTGGACCTGAAACACTATTAAATTCAATTGGGGGCTAGTTCCTCATTACGAACAGAGTGGGACTAGCCCAAATTTGGCCATTCACTGTTTCATGAATTGAATCACCACAGTTCCATTTAAACAAAGATCCAAATGCATCCTAAATGAACAGCCATGTCAGCTAAACTAATGGCTTATGACAATCCCAATGGGAAAAGAGCATGACCAATACAGAGATTTCGAGTACACCCACTGTAGCCATTCATTCCGAATACAAACCCCCATGAACGAATAGAACCTTGAATATTCATTTTAATCTGAAGAATTTGAAGTTGCGTTCCTTTTTAAGTCCAACTTGAAAGTAGCACAGCTGCAATTTGGAGTCCGCATCCTCAATACGAAAGCTCATGGAAGATCACAATTTGGTTGTTTCCGACTTCATTAGACTAAAATTTCAATTCAATTCAACAGTGTATCCAAACAGCCCTTACTTTCCAGAACACTCGAGCGGAAAGACCTAGAATTCCAATAAACCGTACCTGGGAACCCAACGTCACCGAAATCCTTGATAGGTTTGGGGACAGTCACGGCCCTCGACAGTGATCTGGCGCCGAAGGCGGTACGCCTCAACATCGGCCTCTGTCATGGATGCCACGGAAGGGCACTCCACATAGAAATTCTTCTCAAAGGGGATCAGGTCATCAAAATCCTGCTTTGGCAGGGAAGCGCCAAAGCTTTCAGAGTCTTTCCTGCTTGACGACGAAGACCGCACCCCATCAAAGCCTGCTCCTCCTCCTCTGCTGAAATTCGGAGCTCCACCGCCACTGAAACCGCCATCGCTGAAAATAGGGAAAAATAGAAGAAATGAGAGAGAGAGAGAGAGAGAGAGAGAGAGAGAGAGAGAGAGATTTTAAATAATAAAAAAATGACTCTTTTGACCTTCTCCGGTCCCGGTACGAACCGGGGTCGCTAGCCCGGCTGTCGTAGCGGCTCATACCGGTGCTGTTTCTCGCTCTTTTCTGAGAGAGAGAGAGAGAGAGAGAGAGAGAGAGAGGCAACAGCTCGTTTTGGCCTAAAACGAGGGCAAGCTCTGCAAAAAGAGGGGCCCAGGAAAACAAAGAGAAGAAGTAGAGTTCGTTTTGCCTCCGTCGCGACTTAGGATCGACCATGCGTCGCCGATCAATGGGGCCCAAATGCTGAGTGGTTCGATGATCTGAACGCTGTGGATTCTATGCTTTTCGGGACACCGTAAGAAAATTACACTGAGCGCTATTGGCTGCGACCCCGGAACCAGCTATGTGGGTGGGATCCACCGAGGTCGGTGCATCCCTGACTGTGGAGTCCACCATGATGTATTTTTCCTTACATCCACGCCGTCCATCCGCTTTGAAATCTCGGTTTAGGGCATGATTCAAAAATGAATCAGATCCACGTCTTAGGTGGACCACACCACAGGAAACAGTGGTGATTGATCATTAAAAACTTCTTTTGGGCCACAAAAAAATTAGATCAAGGTGATATTTGTGTGGTCCATCAATCCATGCTTTTGTGACCTTATCAACAGGTTGGATGGCAAGGAAACATTCTGGTGGCCCACAAAGAGTCTTTTAACGGTGAGTATTCAATCACCACTGTTCCCTGTGGTATGGTCCACCTGAAATTTTAATCTACTTCATTTTTAGTATCATACCATAAAATAAGCTTTCAAAATTTATGAACGGAATGGCTGTAAAGCACATACATCAAGGCGGGCCTCGTAGTCAGCGATCCACCTACCTGGATACACTTAAGCCCGTGGGGGTTGGACTCTGACAGCAGGCCCATCTCGCTTCATACATTGTATATTCATGCTATATAATTATTTTTCCGGTTTATTTTAGGGCCCTGTAAAAAAATAAAGCAGATCTAAATTTCAGGTGGACCACACGACAGGAAATGGTGGCTACTTGGCATTAAAAACTTTTATGGGTTGCAAAAGTTTTAGATCGAGCTGATGTATGTTTTTTACTTTCGTCCATGTCTGTTTGACCTCATCAATGGGTTTGATGGTCCAGAAACAGCGACAGCCGTCTCCCATGGTGTGGTTCACCTGAAATTTGCATCCGCTGCATTTTTGGGAGCACGCCCTAAAATAAACCGGAAAAATAGATGGACAGCGTGGATATAAAATACATGCATCGAGGTGGACCACATCATTGGTTCCGGGTGGCAGCTGTGAAGTCATCAAAACGATGAGAAGGAAATTTTCAATGGCTCACATTCAACTTTAAAAATTAAATTCTAGAATCATCAATGAAGTATTATAATCCGGAAATAGCTTACTCATAGTAGTAGCAAGAATATTGACGGTTCAAATCATTAGACCATCTCATTATGTGGGCCATGGTTGGTGGCCACAGAGGCTGGTTCTATAGTCGCGACGGATAAAAAACGAACACGGTGAGTAGTATGCATAGCGCTATGATCCAGAGCCTTGCTATTGTCGCGATTGCCTGCATGGGCCGGTACGGAGGAACCTTGAGAGCAACAAAGACAGTGTTATGAGGAAACAATTTGCCCCGTTCGTCACCATGGATTTGGGAGGACTTGAAATCTAAGGTGAAAGCTTGGATTACATTTGAAATTCTTCCAAAAGTGGCATGTGTAACACTTGTGTCACTAGGCTACTAGTCTATTGGGCACATAGCTAACTGATGGATCGATGATATCCCAAAATAATTAGATTAACAAATGCATCATTAATCTATTATCCATCCGAGACTTGAAATTTCGTCAGTTTTTGCCAAAGTATATATTTTAGTGGGCTTATTACAACCATTGTGTTAAACATTACGTACATACATTAATTAGGGGTATTAAAGTTGATTTAATAATTAAATTTAAACCCATGTAAATATACAATCTCTCCATTTGGCACCTTGGATTTGGTGATAAATTGGTGTATTTCTAATCCAAATAGCTATTTTTTGTGTTTGGCAGCCTTGGATTTGGAGGTAAATAGAACTGAAGGTATTTTAAAACAATCAAAATCCACCTTTTTTTAATGTTTTGAAATCTCAGCAAAATGTCAAGATTCCAGTAGAATCCAAAGGTAATGCCTTTTTTCTCTCCTTTTTAAGGGTTGGAGAGTCACACATGTAACAAATGTGTCTTTAAGCTACTAATTCACTTGACACATAGCACACCAATGATAATCCAAAATAATTCAATTATAAGTTACAACACTAACATCGCATCAATAGAATGATCTAAGTCATTCAATCGTTGGACATCTAAGTGAGTGATTGTGAATCACTTGTTTGTGATCCTTGCATTTGTGGCCCACCTAAGGCGTAGAATTTCCTTTTTTTCAACCAAAGTATATATTTTAATGGGCTGTCATTCTATCAAATATCACATATATATATATATATACACTAATTTAGGATATAAATGGTGATTTAGTTAATCAAATCTTAGTTATGTGAATATGCTGAAGAATTCCTATGCCCTCCTAATACAAGCTTCCAAACTGAAGATTCAGATTCCGATGCATTTCAACCAAACATAAATGAGGATTTGGAGTTACCTTTATTCCAATATATTGTGATTTGGATTCCAATGCATTCCAAATCCAAACTCCCAAACGAGCCTATGCATAGCTGCTTTTGGATTATAGGGGATTCCAAATCTAAAGTGCTAAACACAACCAAGGTATTTCAAATTCATAGGTTCTGAATCCAGGGGGCTCCAAATCCACGTTCCAAACAAGCCCTTAGATTGTATGTGTAAGATAATAATGATGGTTGGATAATTACAACCAGTGAATAGAAACTCTAGAAATTATCTTACCATCCATTTTGCACTCTCATTTGAACAGACTTGATCTATGGCCTATATTATTTGATGGGTTACGCTCTGATTTTCAGTTAGGTAGGGTCCCATGTTTCGGTGATCTGAACCATTGATGTGATTGTCCCCAGTCTAATGGTCCCTGTTCCAAAAAATTCCTAAATGGATATCCTAGCCTTTAATTAGGGTCGTTTTGATGCTTTGAGAATTTCTAGTTGCCAACATTTTTTTTTGGTTAGTCATGCAATGCACCCACCCTGTTAGCTAGGTAACGCACTCACACGGTTAGTCACACGATGCACCCACCCACCAGTGGAGTTAGTGTGTGAGGAATCGTGAACTTGGACTCTGGATGACAACTTTACGGATCCGTAGAAGGTCGATCCGACCGTCCGCTCTGTGATCAACGGTCGTTAAATATATATATATATATATATATATATATATATATATATATATATATATATATATATATATATACTCCGTGAGAGTTCAGGTTGGCCAACCTGGTGTTAAACGTCAGGTGGGTCACCTAACGAATAGTGACAATCCACGAAAACTTTAGGTTAGGAGGATTATTCAACCGGGGTGGTGTTCCTTGTTAAGTATGTTTTTAGTCGACGTAGGTGATTGGGTCGCATGGTGTGAACATAAAACGATAATTAGTTACCGACATGAGACAAAAGATATAACATCGAGTGAATTACTAACCTATCCCGACTAAAAACGTGATCCTTTAGGAGCACCACCCCGGTTGGATTATCCTCCTAACCTAAAGTGTTCGTGAATTGGCCAACCTTCTTTAGATTACCCACCTGACGTTTAACTATATATAGGCACAAGCACTTTATTTTCATTCAGTCATGTTTACCTTTGAAGGGTCGCTTGGTAGCTTGTATTTCATATGTAATGGCAATTGTATTGGCAATTACCATGAAATTTATGTAAATCGGGTCATCGGGATGTGTTTAGCATCCTTTAATTGAAATCCACAAAAATCCAACAATCTAGTAGTGAGAATCACCAAAGTGTATTTGGCATCATTTGTTTAGAAAAGAGAGAGAGAGAGATGGCTATGACTCTAGAGAGAGATGGCTATGACTTGGGAATCCATGACAATCACACCATAAAGAACTTAGACTAATAAATCCCATTGAAATCTCAATATTTTTTTATTTATTTAAATGGTTAGGCCGGCAATGGATCAGATTAACTCATAGGTCAATTGGCCTGACCCACATCTAAGTTGGGTTTAAGCCAAGTTGGCTGAGGCTCAAGATAAAAGTAGCTCATTTGGTTTAATGAACTGGTCTAAACTTTAGGCCAACATGCGCATATATTGAATCAATGGGCTGAGATACATGATTAGACCAGACTTTATTTATTTATTTTATGCACGCACCCCCACACCCACACACATGGGCACCATAATGGGTACCCGAACCCATGACCCTACTGTTGAAACTCGTGAGTCTACCTGCTAAGCCATGAGTAAGAACCCATGACCCAACCTGACACAATTTGACCCATCCCAACACATAACGGAAAAGAAAAAAAAAAAAAAAAAGTCCAAATATAAATGTGTGATTGCCTTATTGCAAGTATGTAAATGAGATAAAACATATAAATTCCATTAAAAAAAATTAATCCAGAGCATGGAATTGTGAGCTCCATACACATGAAAGCTCCAAGATTAGTGAGCAAGCATGATATCATCATCTAAGCCATATTCCTAGAAGACTGGGGTCAGCTTTATGACTCCTTTTCCATTATTCCACTCAAGCAGGGGTCATAACTTCAGTTAGATTATATATCATCAATTCTTTTTTTACCATTTCCACCCATGCCCTTTTGGCCTTCCCCTGGCCATTTTTAAAGCCTTCAACTTGGACTAGTTTACTCCTAACCAATGCTAAAGAAGCCTAATATAAGAAATTAAAGTTAGCATATGAGTTGGGTTGGGTTGGGTTGGGTTGGGTTGGGTTGGGTGTTTGAGCTTAACCCAAGTGCAATCAAATGGGCTAAGTTATATTAGGTTCGAACTCTGTGAGTTTTTAGCAGGTTGGATCGGGATATTGGGTAATGGGTATCGAGTTGGGTTAGGGCCAGATTGTAAGACTTTTGTATGATGGGCCTAATTGATCAACGGTCTGGATCTACCTAAGGGTTGGATAATGTGATCGGGCATTATTGGTGGACCCCACTCTAGTCTTGATTGATCTGAAAGTGTGTAGTGATGGTGAGCTAGGGCTATGTTACACGCACAATGTTATAATTGGATTAGGATACTTAAATTTGCATGGAGCCTAAGGGGAGGAGTTTCGATAGGTTACAAACTCCTCACCCGGTCTCCAAGCCTACACGCGTTCAAGCCTTTTCATCCCATCTCAACACTTCTTTAAGGACTAGTTTGAGAGCTTTATAAATGGAAGTAAATGGGAAATGTATTTGGAAGTAAATGAATTGGGAGTAAATGCCTTTACAAAATTGTGTTTGGATGGAAGTAAATGAAATGCATTTGAAATCAAAATATGTATGTGATATCCTAATCAGCTTTAATATTTCAAATTTGTGTGCATTTGCTACATTTAATAAAATGATTATAATAAGCCCATTAAAATATATACTTTAGCAAAAAATGAGGAAATTTCGAGCTTCGAGTAGGCCACAAACATAAGATCACATACAACAACTTACCAACGTTTTTTAACCATTCATTTAGATGGTTTGGATCATTCTTTTGGTGTGATTTTAGTGATGTAGCCAATATTTGGATTGTTGGCGAGTATCATTGGTGTGACCCATGATCATGGACATGTGCATAGCGCCACCTATGTTTACACGTGCACCTCTCCAGGGGAGCTCAAAAAGGCATTTCACCCGCCATTTACTTCCAAATCATCTTCTGTAGAGAGGATTTCATTTATATGCACATTTACTCCCATTTCATTTCATTTACATGCATTTACTTCCATCCAAATACACCCAAAATAACATTTACCTCCATTAACTCCCAATACCACCCATTTACCTCCATTTACTTCTATCCACACGGCCCCTAAAAGTGTAAGGTGCGGAAGACTACGACATTTAGTCTATAGAGATGACGTCTTAGTTTAAGTTTCCGATTCCATCACCGATGCACTACACGGTCCTTCAATTCCATGATAGAGGTTTTACATAGATTTCTCGATTCATTTATTAAATAGGTCGAGCTTGGGTTGACCCTGACTTGGATCAAACTTGACCCATTGCCAAGCCTAATCAATGAATGTACATGGTGGATATATTCAATGTCTTCCACCTATTATAGTCAACCTAGCACAAAATCTAGAAGATTTTTAACTGTGGGTGTCCCATCCAAGTTATGTAAGATGCCTTTGCAAGTGTAACTCTTTTACCTGCAACTAGGAGTAGTGGCATGTCCAACGCATGAACAAGGAAAGAATGAGAGAAAAAGTAGGAGAACTGGACAAAAAAGAGAGAGATTATAGCTTAGGCAAGGGCTATGCACAAGAAGAAAGAGTGGGCGCTCATGGTTTTAACAGTGGATGACCATCTCCATTATATGGCCTAGTCGAGCTATGTCTTTTTTAGTCTAATGTTCTAATATGAGGTGCCACAATAGAAGAATTGAATGGGTTTTACAGTCCCACAACCTTTGTTACATGACTCCTTATTAGTACAGTTAAAGTCGGCTACATGCAAAGAAGAGGTGAGCTCCTACTCGGAAGCAATGTAATAGATATAAAAATAAATGTACCTAGTCATTATGGTGAGCCCTACATAGCCTTTGTTAGATAGGCTCATCCCTGCAGACTACACGTGCAACATAAAGAGAGCATGGGAGCAAGCTACTTACACATAAAAAAGTAGCGGGAAGATGTCAGTGAAAACCAAGTCATCCATTGACATGCCTTAATCTAAGCCATTCATTCATAAGTATGTTAAGTTTTCAAATTCCAGAAATACCATCCAATATATTTTGAAAATCTCATTTAATGCTATAACCTCAAAATCCACCTCTCTCTTAAAACTAATCATACATGCAAAATGTCCTTAGCTCGTAGAGATACTTTTTGGTGATAAAATCCAAACAGCCTTGTGCAATGAAAACTCAAGTATTCGATTGATGACAACAACCGCATTTTTTAGTCGCCAAAATACCCTAACTTTATTTTGAAATGCTTTTCTATGACTTTTGAACATTAAAAAGTCTCCACCCCTTAATAAAACTAACTGCAAAGGGCTAAAATGTCGAAAAGGGGCATACTTTACATATGGTACAAATATGAAATATGGGATTTTTGCTTAGAAAAATCTGAGTGTCAAGCTATAAAGTGTTTACATGTTTTCCATCCAAACACTACTTGTAAACTCTTTGTCTGTTAACTCTTCACAACTAAAGGATTTTAAAGGTGGATATCCAAACAATCTCTTGGTAACCAAAACTTGGCCAATTAAGAAAGAAAATGCACCAATGGTTTACTTTATATATATAAAAAAAAAAAGGCTAAAGATTTTATAGCTATGATCTTCCAAATTGGTGAACGGTGGTGAATAACCTTTCTTGAATATGAGTTAGTTCTATCAATGGTCTGGATCATTAGACCATGAGGCACTACTATCCAAACTAAGAACCACAACAGAATGTATACACTTTATTGTTCATATATGAAAAAATAATCTACACATTTCAACAAAAAAGTATCTGCAGGAAAGAAGCCATTTCAAAAAATAAGAGGTGAGGATTGCTCAACCGATCTAATTTTGGAGCCATGACTTAGCGACTATAGGTCCACAGCTTAATCAATTTAATTTGAGTTGACATATGCCATATTGTTTGTAACTCTCAAGTGCCTTGACATAAGCTTAATATAACATATTTCCGAGTTTCAAATAAATCACCCTATATGTGAGGGGATGGAACATGTGTTCAAAATTAGTGGACAACACACATGCTAGAGATCTAGCCCTATTCATCATGTAGTGTGTTGTTGCTAAACAATGGTCAACATATGAGATGACGTGACCTCCAACTTTGCGCGAACTACTACCTTTGATATCCTGAGATGAGCAGATTGGAAGATTTCATGGGCCCTGCAAATTACGAGAGAAGGCTAAGAGGGGTGGTCGAGGTCCGGCCGTTAGCCTTCCGATGCTTAAGTCAGGCCAAATATTTGAGGAGCGTAGAGGCAAAATGCTTGGAGGAGATTGTCCACACCTTAAGCTGTGGGTGCATGCCTTTATTTATAGGGACTTTCGAAGAGTTGTAGAAGGCCACGATCGTGGCCACATTCATGGGCGCCACTCGTGGAGGGCGACGTGATTATCGGAGCGTAGATTACGTCTAAGCCGCTAGGAGACGTGTTCTATCTTTTTCTGAGCTGTCCCTGGATTGTTGCCCACCTTTATGACAGTTGTGGGCCAGGTCGGCCTCAGATCTGGTCCTCGGCCTGACGATCTTAGGTCGGCCTCGGTTCTTAGGTTGGCCTCAGCCTTGTCGTCTTAAGTTGGCCTTGGTTCTCGGGTCAGCCTCGGCCTTGTCTTCTCAGGTCAACCTCGGTGCTCAAGTCAGACTCGATGCTCAGGTTGGCCTCAGTTTTGGCCCTTGGCCTGGGCGGTCATCTAGCATCCGACATGAGCTTGAGGACCTGTACCTAGGCCCGCGAGACTATGGGTTTTCCTCATGACTTGAGGTCAGTTCGGATTTACCCATAACATAGTGTATACTATGGACTAAAAATAATGTTGGTTACATATACTTACTAGGCTAATTGAATTGAATAAGAAAAATTGGCCATAAGAAAATCTAACTATCCAGATTCAACATATACGTGTGGCTCACTTGATGAGTGCAATACCCTGTCTTGCAGATGAGTGGCTTGTACAAGTGTGGGTTAATTTGACACTTATCCCCCAACAAAATGGCGTTGGTCCTTTAGTAAAAAAATCACTATTGAAAATGTCTCTAAGTTGTTTTACAAAATAGTAGTTATTTCATAATTACTGTTTAATAAATAATTAAGTTTATACTCAAAGGGCCTGTTTCGATACTACAAAATAAGTTACTTTTTCCACTTACTACAATAAATAAGTAACTTATTTGAAACAAGTTTGGTTTATGATCACTTATAAGTAACTTTTTTTTATTTAAAGTTACTTAATCACTTCAGTTTAATAAGTAAAAATAAAGATAAGCTACTAGAGGCATAAGATGATTAAGTAACTTATGATCCAAACGCCCCTAAACATGCTTGACTCATGTTAAACTCATTTTGAAAATTAGAATTTGCCGATAAAAGATTAAAAAACAACATTAACAAGGCTTGAAGGTTGCCCCAAAACACTAACTTTTAATGCTGCCCAAAAAGCCCAGTAATGCTAGGTTCACCTCATGTCCATTGTTTGGGTAGGGCCAGTTTGGTACATGGTATTAGGTAGGATGGAATTGCATGCATTTAGCCCTATGCAAACCCCATCCTGCATTTGGAAACTACGAGAGAAGGCTTGGATTTCAAATCCAGTATGGAATTGCATTTGGTGAAGCCCAATGGATTTCAAAATCTACTACATAAGTGGGCCCCACACTCTTGCATGTGTTTTATCCACGCTATCCATCCACATACAACTTCTACATGTGACATTTGAGTTGCATATGCATACAAGTGGCCGACTTCAGTCATGAAATCTGGTCTTGATTGCAATTCTCTAGTCCACCAAACCCAGGCTTCACTTAATAATGTGTTTTCAATAAGGAAGAATTTGATCCCACACGTGGGAAGGGATGATCAAAATACTATGCTATTTCCCAACACATAATCATTATACAGTAATAGTATTAATTCCATCTAATGCAATTCCATATCATTTAATCTTACATACCAAACAAGTTAATTTATTTTCCACTGATAAAAAGCACCATGTACCTGTGTTTAGACATCAAATCTACAATGAAAAAGGATATAATGGCCATTTCCTATAGAAATAATTTACTTTCTTCATGTAAATCCACGCAAGGTATACCTACGTGGTGCTTTTTCATTGGTGCTGATGGATCGCATCCAGCACGATCGAGGTGGTAGGGAGCTGGACGCAGCACCGGTCCAGGGCATACGGCAGTTGACAGAGATCTACTGAAGTTAAGTGCCTTGGGTAGGACGCGGATTAGGTGTTACCCGGGTAACACCCACTAAGATGTTACCCCCACCTGTCAGCATATGGTTGGAGGGACCGGCGTGTGGAGAACACGTGTATAGTTAGTAACTAACGGCGTTAGCTTGGGCATTTCTCTCTCCTGTCTTGATTTTTTAGTTTTTGAAAAAAAGAAAAGAAAAAGAAACTCTCTTTTTCCGTTCTCTCCCTCCCTCTCCCTTTCCATATCATCTCTCCAACAGATTCTTTTCTGTTCTCTCCCTCCCTCTCCCTTTCCAAATCATCTCTCCAACAGCCCACGCAGCCACAGCTCACGCAGCCACAGCCCACGCAGCCACGCATCCCAACAGCAGGTCTCTCTCTCTCTCTCTCTCTCTCTCTCTCTCTCTCTCTATATATATATATATATATATATATATATATATATATATATATATATATATATATATATATATATATATATATATATATATATATATACACCCAATATTGAATGTTAAAACCTTAATCAGGGTTTTGCAATGGTGGCTTTATTTGGGGGATTTCATTTTATTAGATATTTTAGGGTTTGAATTTCAAAATCCCTAATCAGGAGTTTTCAAATTCAATTCCCTAATTAGGGATTTCTTCTCTTGCAATAGTATATCTACTTCAGGAATAATTTTTTAGATTTTATGTTATCTGAAGTTTTTTTCCTTTGAAGTTTTTCTCTTCGGAATAATTTCATAGTGTCATATTTAGATATTTTCATGTAATTAGGGGGATTTTCATTTTCAATCCCTAATTAAATTTCATTTAATTAGGGGTCTTGAAATTTCATTCCCTAATTAGGGATTTTCTCGTTGAAGTTTTCTTTTTTCATTGAAGTTTCTCTCTTACTGTAATAATTTCACAAAGAAAAAAAATTCTATAATGAGTACTAATAAACAATCTCATAACCTAAACCATTTACTATTTTTCTTTCATATGACAACATATAAAAATCTCCTTTTTACACAAAAATTATGCCTCTAGTAAGTCGACTATGGAAAAAAAATTCAACAATTTTGGTTACGTACTGATTTGTTTGGTTATTTATTTTTATTTTTTTTTAAGTGAGTTTTATGGGTTTTATGGTTTACTAAACCTCACTAACATATGGGTTTTTATGTTCTAATAGGTATACAATATACTATATTTTCAGTTTTAATAAGTGAGTTTTATAGTTCACCGACCCTGATTAAGATATGCTCACAGCATGTTTTTGTGTGTTTTTTTTTTCTTTTTCACCATTTAAATATAATTTTGGTATTGCTTTAGGGTTTTTATACATTGAATGAATGACTCCTAATTAGGGATTTCATTTGATGATCATAGGAGAGCATAATTGGTAGGGAGGTGTGGGCCAATATAGGCAGCTTCTATTGCAAAGGAACTATATGAAATTCTTGGTAGCTTTCACATCTTTTACTTTGTGCCATGGAAAAAAAATCATCCTTTTATCTCTGTTCAAGGTCTATATAGTTTGTATGATTTGAATGTTTTTTTCTTTTGAAGATCAATTGGTGAGATGGGTACTGATAATACATTGGAGAGTCATAGATTTTCTCAGCCATGTCCTCAACCATGTCGAAGGTTGGAATTTGATGTTGATATAAATGATCAAGAAACAAACAAGCAAGTAGATGATCAACAAGCAAATCAAGATGTACCGGTCAATATAAATGACAAGTTACAAGAAGAACCAAAACTTGGAATTGAGTTTGCTTCTGAAGAGGTTGCATATGAATTTTACAACAGGTATGCTAGTAAAATAGGGTTTAGCATTCGGAGGTCGGCTCTAAAGAAATCAGATTATGGTACCCTACGTAAGAGGAAATTCTGTTGTTCTAAACAAGGCCTAAGAAATAAGAAGAAACAAGTTCAACCGAAGTTTGTGCGTGTGTTTACAAGAACCCAATGCCTAGCAAGCATGACGATTCTTCTTCAAAGCAATGGGAAATATAGAGTAACGAAGTTTGTAGCGGAGCATAATCATGAGGTTGCTACACCGTCGAAGGTGCACATGTTAAGGTCACATAGAGGCTTGACCGATGATCAAAAAGCTGAAGCAGATAGGGCGGATGATTCAGGAATAAAACCCAGTGCAGCTGTAGAATTGTTGAGTAGGCAATATGGAGGTCGGGAGAATATGGGTTTTCAACCCATTGATTACAAAAACTATTTATAAAGGAAACGAATGAAAGCCATGGAAAAGGGTGATGCAGGAGCCATTCTAGAATACTTTCAGAAAATGACAGCAGATGACCCATCTTTCTTTTATGCAATACAAGTAGATGAAGATGATCAGATCACGAACATGTTCTGGGCAGATGGGAAGTCTATAGTAGATTATAGTGTTTTCAGGGACGTGGTTTGCTTTGATACCACATACAGAATAAATAAGTACGGACGGCCATTTGCTCCATTTGTTGGGGTAAATCATCATAAGCAAACTGTAATATTCGGCGCGGCCTTGCTATATGACGAAACAATCGAATCTTTCAAGTGGTTATTTCAAACATTTTTGAGTGCAATGTCTGGAAAAAAACCAATGACAATCTTGACAGATCAAGATGCTGCAATGGCCAATGCGATAGCTTCAGTATTGTTGGGAACATATCATCGTCTATGCATTTGGCATATCTATCAAAATGCCGCCAAACACCTTGGCCATCTATTTAAAAATTCAAAGGGTTTCGAATATGATTTTACTAGATGCATATATGATTATGATGTGGAGGAAGAGTTTTTAATTGCATGGAGTAATATGCTTGAGAAATATGATTTAATGCAAAACAAGTGGCTACAGGATCTATTTAAAGAAAAGAAAAAATGGGCTTTGGTTTATGGACAAAATACATTCTGTGCTGACATGAAGAGCACACAACGAAGTGAGAGTATGAATGGTTTGTTGAAAAAGTATCTGAACTGTAAGCATAATCTCTTGCGGTTCTTCACTCAATATGAACAGGTAGTGGCTGATCGACGATACCAAGAAGCTATGGCCGATTTCAAGATGAGGCAAAGTACTCCGGTAATGTTTCTTAATGTAAAAATGTTAGAGGAAGCGGCAAAGGTATATACTCCAAAAGTATTTGAAATATTTCAAGATGAGTATAAAAAAAATTTGGTCCTTCAATTTTTAAATGTGGTGAGTTTGGTACGGTTGCAGAATTCAAAATTATTAATAATGACAGAGATAAAGGGCGTATTGTTAGATTTGACTCATCGAATAGTACAGTGTCATGTAGCTACAAGAAGTTTGAGTTTGTGGGGATTTTATGTAGTCACGCATTGAAAGTCTTAGATTGTTACAATATAAAAGTGCTTCCTCCACAATATATTTTGAAGAGATGGCAAAAAGATGCAAAGCTAGGTTTGGCTACAAATCGTATTGGGTTGGCACTACAAGGTGATCGCAATGTAGTTTCAGGCAAGCGGTACAATTACTTATGTCACAAGCTTCTTAAAATTGTGGCAATGGCTGGAGAGCATGATGAGGTTTTCAAAATTGTTAATCGAAATGCTGATAAACTTCATGATGAAGCGATGGAATGTCTTAAAAGTATCAAGGAACCTCCGGTAAAGTTGTCTGAAGATGTTGAAGAAAGTGTATATATTGAATGTGCACACCTTAAGCCTACCAAAACTATAAATGCTGAAATTGTGCACTCTGAGCCGACTGAAAGTATAGATATTGAACGTGTGCACACTCAGCCGATTGAGATTGTAGATACTGAAAGCGCATGCAATAAGCCGTCTGTTAATGAAGTTACTTTTGTAGATAGTTTGAGTTCACATACTGTAACTGGGATTAAATCAAAGAAAACAGTCCGAGGTAGTCGTCGTATGTATAAAAATCCTCTAGATAAAGTTAAGAAGAAAAGATCCCAAACAGAATCAGTTCATCCACAAGCAAATGAAGAGAGACATGTAATGGACCAAGCATCAAACATGCATGACCTATCATTCCTACCTCCACAATATCCATTTACAGTCTTCCCATCAAATCATTTTAAGCAGGTATAATTGAAAACTTCTTTACTACAGCGTATCTTGTCATATGCTATTGTTGTTAAAGTTTATTTATTTTGTTTTCCCTCTATTAGGGTTCACGTATTGCGGTGAGGAGTTCTTTTGGATTACCAAGTGGATCTAATGGTGGACATGGTCATCATATGGTGATGGTCTACACTCCTGAATTATCAAGTGGGTCTATCAATGCACCATTGACTCAACATAGGTACCAATCATCTAATGTTAGCACACCCCAACAAAACCCTTCAAACATCGAAACTCAGATACCCGGGAGTGGTCATAGTGGATCTATGAGTGGTTTTGTATTTGGTCAGGTAAAACATATTTATCTGGTATAATATTGAACAAACTCTTTTTATTATAAATATTGTGAGGCATCTTAATGAGTTAGTTGTGAAATTTTATATGCAGGAATTACCACTATCTGACAACAATCAAGTAATTTTGAATGAAGTACTGAATCGTGGAAATACTTGCATTCAGTACCCATTTACACCCAGGTAATTTGAACCCTTGAGTATTTTCTTTTTAGTTGTCCATTGGAGAGGGATTGATTAAATACTAGGACTGTCCATTAAATGGGAACAAATTCAATACTAGTGTTCTCCATTACTAATCTTCATCTAATAACTCAAAACTCCAATGTATGTGATTGTTTCCTTGAATTTATCATTAATTTGATACCATTTGTTCCTTTTGTTTTCACAATCCGTTTTTTTTCTTCGTAGGAATTGACCGATGAAGAGTGGAGGGGCACATTTTACATATCCATGCACATGAGAAGCATAGATGAGGTATATCTCTTTAACTTCAAATAGCCTAGTTTTGATTGCTCCCATCATGGATGAACCATGCCAAAAAAATTTCTTCAATTGGTCAACTATAAGCCCTCTAGTGGTAGCATGTAAAATATGTGTTAAACAAGAAATGCACCAACAATCCACACCCAATGGAGAAAAGATTAGATTTGGTGGTTGTGATGTTTTTTTGTTTGAGATGATGGTTCATGCATGATGAGAACAAAATTTAAGTTCATTTTTACAATGAGACATAGCTAATGCATGTAAGTGCTAACAGGGGATTGTGATGTCTTTCTTTACAAGATGATGGTGCTAGCAGGGATATGTTGTTGGAACTTTTTGTCGTGGGGTAGGTTGTTATAGGAGGAAGCTTGTTTTGGGGTTGTTTGGTTGTGGAGCAAGTGGGGTTGATGTCTCTTGGCTGCATTGCATTGCTTGGGGACATGTTTACTGACAATTGGGAGAGCCTTCACAATGCTTTTGGGCCCTCGATTTTTTGTGTTGGGTCCATTTTTGTTTATATTTTAGCCAATTAAAAATAGATATATGATAGGTGATACCTAATTCTTTTTGTGACCCACCCTAATGTTTTGTATATATAATAGGTGAGGCCTAATTCTTTTTGTGGAGCCCATCTGAATCTTTTGTATATGATACATGAGGCCGATTCTTTTTGTGGCGCCCACTTGAATATATTTTATATGATAGGTGAGGCCCAATTCCTTTTGTGGAGCCCACTTGAATCATTTTTTGCGCAAGGATCAAGCATCATATTTGTTTGGCAGCCTAGGAGTATTCCCAGGTAATTAGGTCTAATTTTTTTTTTTTATTATTTCAACGTTCCATGTGTGCAACGTAATTGAAGGAAACGAACCCATTTTTTTTTTTTTGTTCAAACAATCCAATAAATGCTGACCAATCTTATAGATCATCATCTAAAACAGGACCCATAATTTCGACAGTCTAATCTGACTCATATGTTGCTACAAAAACAGGTTTTATGCGGCTAGTATTTAACCGATTGTGTAAATGATTCAGCTCTGAAATTTACAACTTAGGTAAATTTATTTCTTAGTGGGTTATTTGTTGCTTCAGCTCTGAAATACAATGCTTTTAGTAACGAGTGACTCATTGAGAGTTGGAGCAGCCCGCATTTTCTAACCATATAGTCTACACGGTGGGGCCCACCTTATGTATGTCTCAAATGTCACACTCACCTGCCAAATTAAAATGATTTGGCCCACATTAATGCTCCAAATTGAATTTTTACCCTTTCAATATGATCATGGCTACAATCGGCTGAGGTCATGGTCCATCAACAATGGGGGGCAAAGATGAACGGTCCAAATCATTTAGACATCACATCGGTGGGCAAGTCAAAGGTCTGGTGGCATAATTTCTTTGTATAGGCCTGAGTATCTGCAGATGAGGAAATTAAAATTAAAATTCAATCCTCTGTCGCTGTGTACAAATCATGTGGTAGACCGAGTGAAGATAACATCCATAGCGCAAGTGGTGGTAGACCGAGTGAAGATAGTCTCGTTTCAACACTGAGGTCATGGTATCGATTCCCACAGTGGGGTGGCTAACATTGCAGTGTGACTAACAGGGTTGGGTGGGTGCACTAACAGTGGGCTGTCTGCACTAACAAAAAAAAAAAAAGGAAAAAACAAATCATGTACACACATCTACGATGATCATCAATCAATGCGCCTCATTGATTGGATTGTTGGTCAGTTTCTTTCTACAGGTTGGGCCCATGTTATTTGATCAGATTATTGGTCAGTTGTAGTAGAGAAATGTAACTCGGTTGTACTAGAGAAATGTAACTGCAACTTTAGGGCTATTACAGTACTGCCTCGTTATGAATACAAGGTAACATCATCAACTGTTGTCATAGCCTTTTAATTAAATCGGAAAGTTCTCAATTGAATTGATGAGTGCAACTCTAGCCGGCTTTGAGCTGCCTACTCCCACCTCTAAGGAGCCCATGGATTCCCCAATGAATTGCCATCCACAATGAGCTTCCAACATCTTGCAGGAGGCAGCTTCCAAGAAACCAAGTGCTAACTTTTGTAGTCTCCTGATTATCAGGAGAAGTAATTTTTTTACTCGGGTGTGAGTTTTAATGCACCCTTCTTTTTTGGGTCCATGCACGCTTTTTACTTGGGAAGATCTTCTCGGGTCCATGCACCCTCTGGAACTCCTAACTAATACATGAATGTTTGCTCTCTTTCTTTCTTTTTTTCCTTGCAAACCACAACTGACAACTCTTTAAACATGTTCACTGGTTTGTGATTTTCATAAGATTAGTGACGTGGTAACATATTATTTGCTGAAGCTTTGTCTCTTCACCACCGGCAAAAATTCCAAGCTATATCTTTCTTGATAATCTACTTAGTTAAGTAGGTTTTCAAGAAAGATACAACTTCCCTGTATATGCCTTAAGTATGCGTAGCTAAGGAAATTAAAATTCACATTCAATCCTCAGTAGATGAATGATCCTCCCCATCTAATGAACAAAGTATCCGTTGGGCGCCCGGAAATCTCTTTGAATCTCAAATGGCCTTTCCTGGACAATATTTGCCCTGGTAGGGCGCCCGACCAAATTGTTATCCGGGAGCCCGAAATCCCCCACGAATTACATTAAAAATATGACAAACATGTCTTTCACTAGCCGGGCGCCCGGACACAATTTTAGACGGGCGACCTATATTCATACCGAATATCATAAATTGCTGCTAGACAGGTTTTCCATATAACGGGCGCCCGGTAAGAGTATCAGTCGGGCGACCAAAATTCTATTCGAATTTAAGATGGCCATTGCTGGACATTATTTGTCCTGGTCGGGCGCCCGGACAAAGTTTTATCCGGGCGCCCGGAATTCCCTTGGAATTTCATTAAAAATAACTGGACATGTATTGCCCTGGTCGGCCGCCCGGATACAAATTTAGTTGGGTGCCCTATTTTCATACCGATTATCGTAAATTGCTGCTAGACCGATTTTCCATATGTCGGGCGCCCGATTAGTTCATGGTAGGGCGCCCGATATTCAGTCCATCCAACAGGTTAAGTCATTGGACCCTTTATAACTTTTTCGGGCGTCCGGAAAGATTATCAGTCGGGCGACCGAAATTCTCATCGAATTTCAGATGAACCTTGCTGGACATAATCTGTAATGGTCGGGCGCCCGGACCAAGTTTCAACCGGGCGCCCGGAAACCCTCTGGAGTTTCACTAAATTATACTGGACCTGTATCCCACTAGCCGGGCGCCCGGAAACAGTTTTAGTCGGGCGCCCGATATTCATACTGAATATCATACTGAATATCAGAATCCATGAACCATATCACATTGTCCAGCGTAACCTCATCACACTATAACGAAAGTATATCACATCCCTGATGCAACCTCATCACATCATCCATCAACCGTGTTACATTCTCAACTGCAACTTCACCACACTGTCGCACATCCAGAAAACTTCCTTAAGTGCAACGTCATCACACTGGAATGTAACAATATCACATCCTTCAGTGCAACCTCGTCACAGAATCCATGAACCATATCACATTGTCCAGCGTAACCTCATCACACTATAACGAAAGTATATCACATCCCTAATGCAACCTCATCAAATCATCCATCAACCGTGTCACATTATCAACTGCAACTTCACCATACTGTCGCACATCCAGAAAACTTCCTTACAGAAAACCTCATCACACTGCAATGTAACAAAATTACCAAACTGCAGTGCAACAACATCACAGAATCCATCATCCATATCACATTATAAACGACAACCATATCACATCCTTCAGTGCAACCTTGTCACATAATCCATCAACCATATCACATCCTTCAGTGCAACCTCGTCACAGAATTCATCAACCATATCACATCCTTCGGTGCAACCTCATCACGTCATCCATCAATAGTGTCACAAAACTCAACTGCAACCACACCACACTGTCGCACAACTACATAACTTCGATAAGTGCAACCTCATCACAGAATCCATCAACCATATCACATTTCTCAACTGCAACCATATCACATTGTCAACTACAACCACATCACATCGTCACACAACGATATCACATCCTGAAGTGCAACCTCATCACACTGCAAAGTAATGATATCACATCCTGAAGTGCAACCTCATCACACTGCAAAGTAACGATATCACATCCTAAAGTGCACACACTGCAATGTAACAATATTACAACCTTAAGTGTAACCTCATCACACTGTAACTTAACTATATCAAGTGGAAGCTCATCACAGAATTCATCAACCATATCAAATTCTCAACTGCAACCACATCACACCGTCACACAACCATATCACATTCTCAACTACAACCACATCACACTCTCACACAACCATATCACATCCTCAAGAGACATAAGAGAAACCATATCACAATAAAAATATATAATATTTACAGCACTAAGTTGAAAATGGTCCAATTACATAAAAATAATAAAAATCTTCCATGTGGTCCACTCGTAGCTTGGCCACACGGTCGAACAAAACATAGACGACCAAACTAGGTTGCCCTTATATTGAGTCACTTCATCATGCATGCATTTGGCTACGAACATGGATGGCATTATTGGGCCGATTGTCTTTGCGCTCCATATCTCTGCAATCCACTTCACCACCTAGTGAGGAATTAAAACATGAAAAGGGTCAATTAAATTTATAAATGTAAGTACCAAATCTAAATATAGATAGGAACATTCATGAGGTTGAAATAACATTGGATGGATTGCCACCACCAATTTAACTCGTAAGAGGCACGTGTCATAAGAATGGATAAAATTTACATCATCGACTACAAAAATATGACGCCTCGCCATGGATGGACCAATGGACCCAATGCTGGAAAAAAAAGAGAGAAGAAAGAACTTCCCAACAGGATAACAATGTGAGAGAGAGATTTTTGTGCCGAAATGAATGGAGAGGAATTACCTATTATAGGGGAGAGGAGTTCTTCCACCTTCCTCTCACATTGAAATCACAACAAGCAGGGATTCTCTGTTTGACAGCCAACAGAGGATCCGGACTCAGCTCAATGATTCAGAAAGGTTAGAAAAAATCACATTTGGGGATGGGGAGCAGATTAGGTGAGACACCGGCCTACCAAATACGGTTCGGCCCTTACCGTGGGCCCACCATGACATATGTATTCTTCATCCACGCGGTCCATCCATTTTTTTCAGATGATTTTAGGAAACATCTGTGATGGACTCTGTGATGAGGTTGCATGTGAGAATGCGATATGGTTGATAGACTCTGTGATGAGGTTGCATTTGAGGATGTGATATGGTTCTGTTATAGTGTGATGAGTTTGCACTTGAGGATGTGATATGGTTGCGTGACATTATGATGTCTTTGTACTTGAGAATGTGATATAGTTCTGTTATAGTGTGATGAGGTTGCACTTCAGTATGTGATTTGCTTGTGTGACATTCTGATGTGTTTGTACTTGAGAATGTGATAAGGTTGTTAGATGGTGTGTTGATGATGTTGCACTAGAGGATGTGATATGGTTATAAAATGATGTGAGTGATGGAGTTACACTTGGGGGTGTGATGAGGATGGTGGAGTGTGTGGTAGGGTTACCTTTCATGATTGTGATGTGGTTTGTTGAGAGTATAATTGGGTTACACATTAGGATGTATTGGAGTTTTAAGACAAGGTGGTGGGGTTATACTTGATGGTGTACATGTGTTGGGGTTCATTTTTATAATGTGATGTAGATGGTGGAGAGTGTATTGGTTTACACTTAAAGATATGATGTGCACTTTAAGAAGTGTGATGAATATGAAGGCGTGTGTGATTTGGTTAAAATTAAGAAATGGTGAGCAATGGAATAAGAGAGATTGGTGAGAGGATCCGAACTTGAAGAAGAAGCGGCCATTTCTTTCTCTCTTGCTTTTTTCCTATTTCTTTTTTCTTTTTTTCCTTTTCTTTTTCTTTTTTTTTTCTAATAGCTGGCATGTGAGGTCTTTTTCCTTCCTCTTTTTTTCCATTTCTGTTTTCTTTTTATTTGGAATGTAATATTTAAGGCACTTGCTGACGTGGACCAATAGAATCACTGCAAGCAGGGATTCTTTGTTTGGCAGCCAACAGAGGATCCGGACTCTTTTCCAAAACCCTCACACAAGCTTTAGAGAAGCCCATTTTTTTTAAAGGCTTTAAAGAAGGCCATATTCTAGGCTTCTTTTTCTTCTTCTTCCTTTTTTTTTTTTTTGGCAATTTGAGCTTGGATATTTTCGTATTTAAAAGCACATTTGCCTTCATCTACCACAAGCAAGCTACCTTTCATCATATCTTTTTTTTTTTTTTTTGAAGAAGAAAATCAAGAAGTTGAGAAGATGAGTAGTGCATTTGGGTTTCCTACCTAAACAAATGATGCAACTGGGGTCATGGTCTAGTAGTTAAGAGTTTTTGAAATAAAGGACAAATAAAATGAAGAACAGAAGCCTATATAGTACATCAACAAGGATAAAGATGAGGAATATGATAGAAGCCTATACAGTACATCAAAAACATGTTGTTTAATGTGGCTCATTAAACCTATTTCCCAATAAATGCAAATGGGGTAGCTTCCATTTAAGACGACTTTTTATCATTTTTCCTTTTCGTAAGTGACAAAAAATTACGAAAAAAGATCCATCAAGGCAACAGAAGCAAGTTCCCATATAAAGAGAAGGTCAAGTGACTACCTCTTACTTCAGGGAATCAGCAATACAGTTTAATTCTCAAGGAATCAGCTCAAATACAACTCCCAATGAGCAAGTGACTCCAATTCATTTAAGATGAAGCTAACTTCTAGGCTGGTGCATTTTTTATGGAGGCCGCAACTCATTTCTTAAATCCCCTCCCACAATCAAAGACCCACCGCAATCATGGATAGCAAAAATCTTCATCTCAATTCATCTCGATTCCAAGTTCCCACCCCTGCCCAGCCATAAAAATAAACCTTGCTACTTCCAGATTCTAGAAGCTCCCCAATCAACTAAATCATTCATCTAAAATGGCACATGGACAGGGGCATTTTCCAACTCCCCAATCAACTAAATCATTCATCTAAAATGGCACATGGACAGAGGCATTTTGCAGCTCCCCAATCAACTAAATCATTCATCTAAAATGGCACATGGACAGGGGCTCTCAGAGGCAAAAAAAAAAAAAAAAAACCAAACAAATCAGTACGTAACCAAAATTGTTGAATTTTTTTTCCATAGTCGACTTAATAGAGGCATAATTTTTGTGTAAAAAGGAGATTTTTATATGTTGTCATATGAAAGAAAAATAGTAAATGGTTTAGGTTATGAGATTGTTTATTAGTACTCATTATAGAATTTTTTTTTTTTGTGAAATTATTACAGTAAGAGAGAAACTTTAATGAAAAAAGAAAAGTTCAACGAGAAAATCCCTAATTAGGGAATGAAATTTCAAGACCCCTAATTAAATGAAATTTAATTAGGGATTGAAAATGAAAATCCCCCTAATTACATGAAAATATCTAAATATGACATTATGAAATTATTCCGAAGAGAAAAACTTCAAAGGAAAAAAACTTCAGATAACATAAAATCTAAAAAATTATTCCTGAAGTAGATATACTATTGCAAGAGAAGAAATCCCTAATTAGGGAATTGAATTTGAAAACTCCTGATTAGGGATTTTGAAATTCAAACCCTAAAATATCTAATAAAATGAAATCCCCCAAATAAAGCTACCATTGCAAAACCCTGATTAAGGTTTTAACATTCAATATTGGGTGTATATATATATATATATATATATATATATATATATATATATATATATATATATATATATATATATATATATATATATATATATAGAGAGAGAGAGAGAGAGAGAGAGAGAGAGAGAGAGAGAGAGAGAGAGAGAGACCTGTTGTTGGGATGCGTGGCTGCGTGGGCTGTGGCTGCGTGGGCTGTTGGAGAGATGATATGGAAAGGGAGAGGGAGGGAGAGAACAGAAAAGAATCTGTTGGAGAGATGATATGGAAAGGGAGAGGGAGGGAGAGAACGGAAAAAGAGAGTTTCTTTTTCTTTTCTTTTTTCAAAAACTAAAAAATCAAGACAGGAGAGAGAAATGCCCAAGCTAACGCCGTTAGTTACTAACTATACACATGGTCTCCACACGCCGGTCCCTCCAACCATATGCTGACAGGTGGGGGTAACATCTTAGTGGGTGTGGGTGTTACCCGGGTAACACCTAATCCGCGTCCCCTTGGGTAATAGCACTTTGGCGCAGCACTGGCCCCACCCACCTTGATGCATGTATTGTACACCAACACCATCTGTCCGTTTTGACAGCACATTTTAGGGCAAGAGCCCATAAAAATGATTTAAATGTCGGGTGGACCATACCATAGGAAACATTGGTAACAAGCATTCCTAATGGTTTCTAAGGTGGCCCCACCACCAATATCATTAATGCATTAGGTGCCGCCCTAACCATTGGTCTTACCTTGATGTATGTATTGTATATCTACGCCGTCCATCCTTTATTACAGCACATCAAAAGGAAGATACAAATCTCAGGTGGACCATACTATAGGAAACATTGGTGACTGACCATTTAAAACTTCCTGTGGACTGCAAAAGATCAGGATCAAGCTGATATTTGTTTTTTTTTTTTTTTTTTCTTTACCTTCATTAGAAAGTTTTTAGTGCTAGGTGTTCAGTCAATACTAATACTGTTTCCTGTGGTGTGGTCCACCAGAGATTGGATCTCTTTCATTTTTTGGCCCATGCCCTAAATTTTAGCCGAAAAACCGATGGATGGTGTGGATATATAATACATGCATCAATGTGAGACCCACGGTCAGGCCGAACCGCACCGTGTTGGGTGAGGCCGGGCCGCATCTAATCCGCTCCCATAAGATTGACGATGGTCCAACTCTGTACTAAAAAAATGGACGGTCTGAAAAGCTTGCTATTACCGTACATTGATGCCGCCCTCCTGATGCGTGAAAGGACTGGCCTGATTTTTGCCGATTGTCAGATTCAAGACGGGTCCATATCACACATTACTTAGATGTCGAACCAGCTTGCCATGTAGACATGTGATGGCTTCTAATCTGGGACGCAACTCGCCTTTGTAACCCTAACCCAAAGCTCCGTGGGCCCACCTCAATGTTTGTGTAATATCCACACCGTCCATCTACATTGTCAGCTCATTTTAGGACATGAGCCTGAAAGCGAGGGAGATCCAGAACTCAAATGGGCCATGCCACGAGAAACAGTGGGGATGGAGACACCTACCGTTGAACCTTTCTTAGGGCCCACCGTGATGTTTAGATGCCATCCAACCCGTCCTGGATGGATGAAGGGAAGTTACAAATATAACCCTCATGCATAATTTATGTGATCTCATTAATTCAATCCTCACTCGTGTGGCCCACTTGACCTTTGGATTTCCCTCATGTTCGGGATGATACCCTAAAATTAGTTGACGAAACGGATGGACGGAGTGGATGTAAAAGAAAAACGTCGTGGTGGGGCCCAGGTTACCAGCAAGTCGTGTATCCTGATCTGTCACGCAGGCTATCTTTCTGCCAACATGCTGCCACTTATGTAAGACATCCATACCACACCATCACGTTTTGAAAATCAGGCCCATCCACTCGTTAGATGGCCACGCTTGCATATTGGATCAGAGCGTTGGTTGTCATTGATTCCAATGGTGTGACCCACCTGATAAGCTGACCAACCTGATTTTTGTGCCAGATGATCTTCATGGTGGGACCTACCCTTTGCATGGTACGGATGTCCCACGTGGAGAAAAAGGAAGGCCCGCCCTGCTATAGATCAGGACGAATTGTATTTTGCGTCCCTCGCACTTTTGCACTGTGCACACGCGTTTTCAATTCTAGCAAGTGAAACCCATCTCTCAGTAATCGAGACCATTGGCGTAGTGGGCCCCACCATGGATTTTGTATGCACAAGAAATCTTCCAGATTGGAAGATCTCGGAGGTCTTTATTAGATAGTTGAATGAGGACCGTTGTTCTATTTCTGTTTTCAATCGGATGACGAAATCAATCAATTGAGATTTTTTGAAGTGTGCTCTATCCACGGACGCAAGATATCAACGGTACTAATCATATAATTTCCCATGGATCAGACGTGCATTGAGAGAGAGAGAGAGAGAGAGAGAGGGAGAGACAAACATAGAATTCTTTGTTTGGTGGTGAATCAATCTTGGTGGGCCCCACACTCTCTCCGCCACTCCCTCCATATTCCCTCCCTTCTCTGTATCCAATCAAATTGCAGTTCTACAGAAACATCACCAACGACCAACAGTCACTCCTCTCCTTCTATCCTTCGTATGCTCTACTGCCCCCTCTCGCTCCCCTTCGTATGCTCTAAGATCTGTTCAATGCCTGGCACTATCAAACTCTCAGGTTCTCTCTCTCTCTCTCTCTCTCTCTCTCTCTCTCTCTCTCTCAGTTTGTACTGTGATTCCACCCACTTGATTATATGATTTGGGTCACTCTTGTTTTGACTTTAAATTTCATCTCCCTCCTTCCCTCCCTCCCTCCCTCTCTCTCTCTCTCTCTCTCTCTCTCTCTCTCTCTCTCTCTCTCAGTTTGTGCTATGATTCCACCCACTTGATTATATGATTTGGGTCACTCTTGTTTTGGCTTTAAATTGCATCTATCTCTCTCTCTCTCTCTCTCTCTCTCATTTTGTGCTATGATTCCACCCACTTGATTATATGATTTGGGTCACTTTATTTTGACTTTAAATTGCATATTTCTCTCTCTCTCTGATTAAATTGAGAAATCCTGATGTTGGTGCTGAACTTATTTCAGTTCTTGACTTGATGGACATCCCATCCTCAGCATCATCATCCCTTGTTTCCGTAAAGGGTGCGTATGTTACCGTCTTCCTTTTCAGAATTGCAGCGGTGCCGCCCGACTGGTAAATTCATCCATCCTTTCTACTACTGGTTGCAGAACATTACAAAGTTGTAGTGTTGTATCACCAAAAGTAGAAAAGAGGGTGCATTTGTTAGTCAGAGTGGGTATTTATTTGGCTTCTTCAAATGGATTCTGATAGTTATAACTGATGTATGCAGTTGCTATGGGGAAGAGAGAATTTCAAACTTGCGACAAGGGCGACTTCTTATTGTAAGCAGAAATATTCCCCCCCTTATTTTATTTTATTTTTCAATGGATTGATTGGATTTCTGCTTCAATTGGGGTATAATGTTTGTGGGTGTCAAAGTTAGAGGAAATATACAATTTTTTATTGGCTCGATAAATTGGATGTCTGGGGCCGAGCTTTCTCACAATCTGAGCCATTCACATGGTCGGCCCCATGGTGGATAGAGACACCCGGAAGTCTGACCCATCAGATATCCTGTCCATCTGATTGGGCCGCCACTAAATGTGGAGCATTAGTGATAATTGTCTGCGTGCTAGCCGCCAATTGGATGGCTGAGATCATCTGATGAGAGGGAAATATTGGGGCGTGGCCCATTTCATGATGGGAACTGCCATATGAACTGTGGCAAGGTTACTGATCGGTGGGCAATGTCATTGGGTGTTTGCTTTTTTGAATTCATGCATCTACTGTTGCTTTGCACTTTCAGTGAATTGCATTGTGTTAGTTTCTATCATGATAGCTGTTAGTTCTGAGGTGCAGCCCATTGACGACCCTCCGGGACAACCTGATTGTTACGCTTTGCGACGCTGAGGGGAATGAGATATCTCGAACAGGTTTTATTCCTTGGATTTATTGTGGATTTTCTTTTTTCTTTCTTTCTTTCTTGAATTGCTTGCTTGACTGGCCCACTTGGGATTTCTGGATGGATGGAGGGGATAAATGTGGAGCGGCCTGCTTTGGCAGATGTCGCAACCATGTCGGTGGTTCAGAAGGGTTTGTGGGATGATGTGTTTCCACTTGAAGGTGGTGGTCTTATACACATGAGGCTGCAGTTCATACTTAGTGAAGAAGATCGTAAGCGGATTCAGGACATGGTATGCTTGTATTTTCAATATGGGATGGTAAAACACCTGCAAAAGGTTGTGTTTCATTCTATTTTATTTTATTTCATGATGCTTTCTTTTTTCCTTTCTTTTTCTTTTGCCAGAGAGAAGCTGCAGTGAAGAAGAAACAAGGGGAGCTGGGGAAGAGGAGTGTTAATCATTCGGAAACTCCCAGGGATGTGGCTGCTGGTGGTAATGCCAAATCGTCTCTGTGATCTTCTTTTCAATTATGTTAGGCCCATTTTGATTTTCAAAATCTGCATTTTCTCAAGATTTGCAGGAAACCGCTGTCCCCATGGAAGCCATAGGTGTATCCGAGGAACCCATCAAAGGTTCAAATCTGGAGCCAATTAAGCACATCGAGGATTTACAATCCAGTAGTGATGTTCAAGAGCATCAACCGGAGCAAACAGCCCCAGTTAAGTAATCTTTCACCACCTCAATTTCACCGCTTGACTCGAAATTAGGTAACTGGTATTATGTAGGTCTAGCTGATTGGAGAAGTTTAGGAACTGCTTGGGTGCCACTTAAAAACGTGTTCGCCCCATTTTAGCTAATCGTAACTATGTAATAGAGATCCAAATTGTTGTTCATCAATATTTTTTTTTAATCCTTATGAAAAAGATATGTGGTCTCTATTAAATAATTATGATTGGATGTCCAGTTCCCTATTTGTTCCGAACAGGGAATGTCCCTGTTCAGAACTTAGTTTGTAGATGTGGCGACCATAGTTGGTCTATCGGAGCCATTGATCTGACGGCCCACACCATGAATGGATCATTCCCAGAGTATCCTCTCAATTGGTCAACTCTAACCTTCCCGTCGTTGGCATGCAAATATGTTGTTAAGAAGAAATGCACAAGCAAGCCACAGTCAATGAAAGGACCAAAGATCCAATGGCTAGGATCCTCCAATTTGGTAGTTTTGGGGGGGAGTGGTACATGCATGATGGGGGCCGTCCAATGAATGACTTGGATAGACCAACGATGGACCCCACATCTACAAACTAAGTTACAGAAAGGGAAGTTCCCTGTTCTGAACGAATAGGGAACTTGGCATCTTATAATCAACTAAAATGAGATGAACTCATTTTTAAGTGGCACCCAAACTGGCCCTTCAATTTTCATTTAAAATACATTTTGTGGAAATGCTGACCGTACACGCCTGTATTAAGTTATTGCCAACCGTTTATTCCTTCCATACAGTCGTTTTTTAGCTCCTCATCGCAACTCATACAACGAAAACTAGTTATGGTGGAAGAGAATTTTTCATGTTTTCCTAACGGTCGATGGACCTGTTTTTAATGATACAGATGGAGGTGGGAATCCATCGACAGATCCATTGTCGCAAGAGGTTCATAAAGACAGTGAACACCCATCTGAATGCGTCAGCAGCCGTCCAACTGAAGCAAATTACAGCACATCTGAAGAAACTCAATCATCTAACACCAAATCAACTTCTCCTGATGATGTTATTCAGAAGACCATTTGGTCACATGAAGCTCTAGATCCTTCTTTAAGATGCTCAGTATCCTCTCCAGCTGAATTCATCACTGAAAATAGAAATTCGGTTTCTTCCACATCAGGAGAAGATAGAACTCATGGTTCTCAAACAGAGAGTTCAACCAAGAGAAATCCAAGCAGTGTTAGGAAAATGATAAGTGCATTTGAAACAACTCTAACTCAGGTAATTCTGTCTCAGATTTTTACTGTCTATGGGTACTTCGACAAAGATTATTTGGTTTACTTGATTCCAAAAGACTTGTATGAAATCAGGGACCGAGATCTCAGGTGGGCCCTCTGGAGAAACCCCAGAGAAGCAAAATCAAGATGGAGAGCTCTTCGAAGATGCCATGGGTAGAAGAAGCCAGCACGATTTCTATTTCTACAGGAAGGCTTCCAGACGCAAACCTGCAACAAAACCCAAAATACTTCGAATCACTTCATGCAAAGAAATTGGAAGAAACACCTCATTCAAATCCAGACACTGGAAGAAAAGACCCATTTGGTTTGAAAAATGAGCAGTTGGAGCTGTTAGAAGTACAACACGACCCGGTCGAAGAAACAAACTCAGATAAAGATGGTAGAGAGTCTAATCGCTGTTTGGGTATAGAGGACGGTGGATGGAAAACTTGGAGAGAAGATTCAGACGATCTACTCGTCTCCGGGGCTTCAAAAGGAAAACAGGAACTGGTGATAGACAATGAAGTCCGACGGTGTCTCTTTGAGAGCCCTTGGAGCTGGATATTCCAAGATGAAACACGACATCTATGTATGACAACTGGGAGTAAACAGATGAGGAATGTTGTTGAAGGATATGATATCTACGCAGAAACACAAAAACAGCCAGGGGTGGTAAATTTCCCCAAAACAGAAGAAGAGGTTTGTATTTTCATCTCCCAATTTTAACAGTGACATTGTATTGCTCAATGCGAAATTACAGGTAAAGACGACATCATTTTCACTATTATGCAGAGTAAGATATGTGAGAAGATTCATACTGAGGTTAATAAAGACGATGCGACTTCTTGTAATTTGAGGAAACCGAAGCTTGACAATTCGGCAGATATTTCAAAGATTGCTTGGGGATTGATTGAACAGGTTGCTTCTCTTTCTTGATTTGTACTGTTAATGCCTCATCATTGTTTTCAATATCCGTACTAGAAAATATTATTGCAGTGTTTTTAGTATGATTATTTCAGAATGTCCATCTTAATTAGCTGGAGATAGATGTGTATACGTTCCTAACTTGAAAAAAAAAAGTCCATAAAAAATGCAAACATACTTCTTCTCTCTCCCCTCAAGTTGGATGATTTAAGTCCTAACATTTCCAACTTCATTTATGGTAAGTTGAAATCTGTCATTACCAAAAGCCTTCGTAAGTATGTTGATTGATCTTCATTTTCGTGAATGAATAACTAATGGTACCTCATTCAACCTTTCTTTTTTCACAAAATGGTAATAAATTTAGCAATTTTTTTCCACCGATAAATCATACTAAAGAGGCAATGTAAATAGCAGCTTGATTGTCACAAAACATCGTCATTTGATTTTCAAATGCATTTAACCAAGTCAAGTCACCTTTCGTATAGGCTATAGCATTGTATGCGGCTTTGTCACTTGATTGAGATATTGTATGATTTTATGTTGCTCATTTTTATGGGAGGAACTCTATGGTTAAAGAAAAGAGGGATAAGTAATAGAGAAGAAAAGGAAAATGAGATGGAAGCAATAATGCTCTGATACCACGTGAAATTAGGAGAAAAGAGAGAGAGAAGAGGGGGTGAAAGGTGAGAGATAGGGGAGTTGTTCTCCCTCTCCTTAATATTCATTTCATAGAAAAATGGACTACAAGAGATAAGCATGATTAGCAATCAACCTTTTTTTTTTTTTTTTGTTAGTCATGCAATGCACCTACCCTGTTAGTTGGGCAACACACCCACACGGTTAGTCACACGATGCACCCACCCGGGTTAGTGTGTCTCCTTAGCACTCGAACCTGAGACCTGCTGTTGAAACGCCTAAGCGCCTTCCAACTGGGCTAGCAGGATTAGCAATCAACCTAATCACATCTACACTTAGAGAATCTAATTCTAATATGGTGCACCGTAGGTACACACAAATCCGTGTACACTAAGTCACTAACACTTCCAATGAACTAGATTCTTTCCTATGTAAACACAATGCGGTGTAGATCTTTGGTAATTTGGATACCAAATTAGCATACATATTCCTTTTTTTTTTCCCTCCACTTGTGGTGCATAAAGGGTTTCTACTGCATCTCTTCATCGAATAACATGGTACCGTGTAAATTGCTCCAAACATGTTGTTGATACAACTTGAACGCATCAAGGTGATTTTTATTTTATGCGTTCACTGCTTAGATGGAATTGTCTCCTTTTCATCTATTCCTGTTACTAAAATCTTAGTACTTCTTCTTTGTTCCATGCATGGAAATTGTCATCTGTTCCTTGTGGTCACGTGGCTGTTCAATCAAGGAAATATTAGCTAACCATGTGGTACTTAATAGCGTTGTTGCTGCTATGTTAACTATATGGGACTAGAAGTCTCTAAAGGCCCGTTTGGTTACCATCTAAGTTGTGTTCGGCTAGTACTTCTCTAACACATTTGTCCAACCAACTGTGTATAAACAAGCATGTGTGAATGACTATTTTGTTGTATTGTCTACTGTATGTGAAACACCTTGTCTAGGCAAGCATGTGTGACTCTTGTACACACAAGGCACATTGGCACGTGTGGACATGCTGCACACTTATAGATTAAGAATGGCATATGGGGCATATATGGGTTACTTGGTAGCATATGTCAATTTCTTATACATGCATGGTGGCATATGTAGCACATGTGGTATACATGAGTATGACACTTGTGATATATGTGAGGCGCTTGAAGGTCGAATGTGGGTATGTCACTTATGGCACATTCACAAGTGCGACAATGTGGCACATGTGCTATGCATGTCAGCATGTATATCAAAGATCACTACTCCTTTGTGTATTTTATGGAAAATGGGCTAAAATCTACTTTCTTTCCGGATTGCCAATCCACAATAACATCTAGTTTTTTGGACAGTCACATCTTTGGTTTTATTGAAATTAGTACCATGTCCAAATAACTGTTGCTGACAAACCAGGGTAATATGCCCTGTCCGGACAAGGTTGTCCGAATGGAACTTCTTCAGTAGCCAAACTGCCCCTAAGAGATTATTTCACCTTTCCTTGGGTATCACTTGTAAGGAGAATCCAAATAAATTATCCATGGTAGATCTTATAATTTCACTTTTAAGTTTTTTATGGCAGCCGAGAAAATATGGACGAATAGCCTGCTAACAAGAAACCATCTATTTACCATTTGATAATTTCTTGTTCGCAATGGCCATCATTTTATCTGATTGTATGAACAAACGTAATTTTCTTTAGCTTGTATGTATTGTCTTTCATATAAAGAAGAAGAAGAAGAAGAAGGTTCCTTGTGCTGTTAACACCTCAAGTATGGTGTACTTGTCATGATATCATCTTTCATAATTCACTTCCTTGGCAACATCATATCCTCTCATATTTCGTTAGGATTGCATTGTTCTTCAGCTTTGAATCCTTGATAGAAAATAACCAATTTCAGTACAACTGTGCATACTGCAGGCAATAAAGGTCGGGATTTTAGTGGTGTGTGGAGCTATTCTTTTCAGTACCAGAGAAAGAAAGACAAGGTCCTTGAAGAACTTTGTATCTCTTTTATTTATTTATTTATTTTTGTTTCTATTGGGTTTTTGTTGCTAAGCTCGGCTATGGTAATGGTTGCTTGATCTTAGCATGCTTCAATTGGCAATGTTTGGCGTAGGGTGCATATATCATGGATGCCACTGTTTGTTGAAGGAATCAACCTTGCTACTTCGATCATCAATGATCACTTGCCACATGTGTGGCAGAGGATTAGTGTCTTATTTACAATGAATCTATTAACGTTGTTGAATGTTTATGTTTTCATGGTGATAGGTAAAAGTACATGGGTGGCAGTGGTTGGAAGTTGGAAATTATGAAGCAAGAGTTGCAGCATTGAGGCTGTGAGTTAGCTTACAAACATTCCCATGAATTTAAAAAAAAAAAAAAAAAAAGGAAAAAGAATTCTCTTTTCGTATTTTTCTTCTTTGCACAATGGTTTCGTGAATTTACACTATTTTCTAATTATTTGGGTGTCCATGAATTGGTGTTTTAATATCAGGCTCATCTAGCCGCCCATTCTGATTTTTGGTTTCGTCCATCCTCTTATTTTATATTATTATTATTTTGTTTTCTTATCAATTTTGAGTTGAAAAGGCAGCCCTTTAACTAATCTGAATTCCTCGTATTTGAATAACACATGCATACCATTTACAAAAGTTTCAATGTAACAAAACCAGGAATTTCATGCTGGAGATATGGTGGCTTTATACGACACACTGGAGCAGTGATCACTGGGTCTGCTACTCCAAATTTACCTTGTTCAGTTGAAATTGAGGTCGACATGGCACGGGAAATCTTCAACGGAGGAGATTTTTGTCTAGCAATAACTGTATTAGTTCAAATATTGCATGCCTAGAATTCTGATTCACCTTAATATATATGTATTTATATTGTGTGCGCATGTGTGGAGACTGCTCACATGGTACTTGTACCACTACCATTGGTGTGGTACCAAGCTATGTGGGTCCCTCTTGATGTGTGCATTAGATCTACCCCATCAATTAGCCACATTGTTCAATGTTAGGCCATGGGAATAATTGGAAAAGAAAAGGCCCTTTTCTCTTACTGCATGTCACAGTCCCATAACGCCAATGACTTGCAGTTACTGTCTTGGTAAACATTCTTGGGTATCATCGGATGCTTGTAGAAGAAAGTGTTGAAATATTTGGTTAAAAATATTTTATATTTATATTTATAAAGTTTGGAAAAGAAAAAACTTCGTTTTTTCTTTTGTCCCGTATCGGATGGGAGAAAAGATTTTCTCTTCTTTATAACACCACGCACGTGCTTGGGCTCGCGCACAGGCACGGTCTCGCTCTCTGTGCGAGGGCGTGGGCATGTGAGGCAGTGTGGCTGTAGAGGCGCTAGTGACGCACTTTGCACTTCGCACTTGTGCAGATGGGTCGCGACCTCGCGGACCAGAGCGAGACTAGTGTGAGTCGCGGTGTGACAGAGGCTAAGTAGTGGGTCAAGTGGCCAGGCTTAGAACAGAGGAGGTGCTGTGGGTAAGAGGTTTGACAGAGAGACCTCTCTGCTTTTTATAAAGAGCTACATGGCTATTTAGAAGGACTTGTGTAACTGCTCATGCAGTAACAGTCTAAACCATGCAGTAACAGTTGCATGTGGCTAGCCTAACGGTCAGAAACGGCTAGCCACTGAGTCTAAACAGTCAGCATGCAGTTGTAACTCTCACATGCACAACTGTCAAAAATTGTCAGAAAACGGCTAGTTTCCTCCAACAACCAAAAAACGGCTAGTGCCATTATGGCTCTAGACCAAAACTGTCAACCACCCTAGCCTATATAAACTAGACCTGTTTGGTTCATTTCATCAACAACATCACAACCATTCCAAGTTTCTATAAGAACTAGCATATCCAATTTAGTTAAATATTCTAGCCTCAGGTTCATATGAACCTAGACTACCAAGACTCAACAGGTCCATATAAATTAGACCAGAGAAGTGGTCTAACTTGTTGCTCCACCAGACTCCATTCTATCTCTCTTCTTCCTTTTGTTTATCTGTCAGAGAAAGTGTAACAGAGTTCCATTAGTGGTCTCTTCATTTTTGTTGAACGGAGAATCACACAAGGCTCGTCGTATCTTGGAAGCAATCCGTTTGTAACCTAATAGCAGACTCAAAGCAATTTGAGTAGTGGTGAATTACGCTTTAAGAACAACGTGAATTTCACGTGCTTCAGCCTGTCATTCTAATTTGTTTTTTCGGTTTTCCTAATTTTATATTTGTGTAATTTGAGATAAAAAAATCTCAACAGAAAGTTGGGATTAAACGGAAGCTATGGATGTCGAGATTTAAGGGTTATCTACTAATGTGAAATCAATGGTTTAGTACGAAAGATTTTCTCACGATGCATGAACTAATGTATCTCCCCATTGGTGTGATTGTAGCTCGTTTTGAAAGGATCCATGGGAAATCTCTATAACACTTCCACACAATTGAATAATGAGAGAGAAAGCATTGATTGTTAGTGTCAGGAGTAAGAAGGGATGGAAAAATAGATCCAACTGTTATATGACAAAGGGTGTTCTTGGATGCACATTCGAACTGAATCATGATCATTAGTCTGAGTGGAAAAAATCAAATTGCTATTTCTTATCATTCATGTCGATTGTCTTAGCTCCAAATTACAATTATGTTACTTTTAGGTTATACCTAAAAGAAGCATAACTGCAATTTGAGAGCTACTTCCTATTATGAATTACATGGAAACATATTTAATTTTCATCATTTTACCATGTTGTAAGAGAGAATTTTGGCGATAACCCTTTTTAAAATTTCCTTTCTTTTTCAGAGAAATTTGGGTAGCTTGGATAGCTCTAAGGCAGTAAAGTTTACTAGGAAAGATGACTAAGGATGCAACACTGTCTCTACCAGCTCAACTAATGAACTGGAGACCTCTTTAACCTTAATTTATTTTATTAATGATAATCAAATTACAATAAAATGTATAGTGTCCTGAGGGAGCACCAAAACTATATATACATGTAGACAATGCAGTTCTCCTATGCATCCCTAGCTCTATGGTAGGCAAACTTTGTTTCAACACTGAGATCATGGGCGAGTGCCCATGTGGTGTGGGTGTGTGTTATTAAAAATAAAATAAAATAAAAAACCTTCTCACTCATATATCATTCCTTTGACAAAAAGGTGCTTAGACATTTAATTCAAACAACCACTTGGGTTTGCACATTCACGGCAGCAATCTCTGTTTTAGATGTTTACTGCTTCCAACTCCCAAATGAAAAACAAAAAAAAGAAAGAGAAGAAGAAGAGGATGATTCATTTCATTTAAGAGTCAGCTCCAATAAATATCTGAAACATAGATTGCTGCAGTGAAGGTGCAAACCCAAGTGGTTGTTTGAGTTAAATGTCAAAGCAGCTTTTGTTGAACCACAAACATTTAACTCAAGCAACCACTTGGGTTTGCACATTCACTGCAGCAGTATCTATTTCAGATGTTTACTGCAGCCAACTGCCAAATGAAAAAGAAAGAGAGAAGAAGATGATGATTCATTTCATTTAAGAGTTGGCTGCAATAAACATCTGAAATGGAGATTGCTGCAGTGAAGGTGCAAACTCAAGTGATTGTTTGAGTTAAATGTTGAAGCAGCTTTTGTAGTTTTTACCTTTTTCTTTTTCTTTTTTTCCATTCTAGAATCACCTCTGTTGTGCACATGATCGAATAAATGAGAAAGTTACTTTCACTGCATTGTAAAAAGCAGCTGGCACCATGCTCATGGGTCCATTCATGCAGATAATGGCAACGATAGGTGCATTGGTACATTTATGTGTGCATGGGCCTGACTACTTTGGAGCCCCTGTTGAAATCTGTGAGCATTTGGATTGTTCATGTCTATGTATTCATCCACAACAAGGTTTCAATGCATGGATTGATGACTCGTCCGAGTTGACTCAGTCGTGGTTGAGACCATTCCAGTTAGGGTCCATGGCGCCACAAGGCAGCATTGAAAAAAAAAGGGTGACTCGACAAGAAACCTATGAGATCAACGGTCCACAGGCCCCACTTGAACTAACACAGGGCTAGAAGGGGCCATCCATAGACATTATCCCAGCCAATGTAATTCTGGAATGCATATGCATCAATCCTAATCATCAAAATCATGGGCCCCAATGTATGCGGGACATTGAAATAACATTGATTATATGCGACTATCTCAGGTCAACTGGTCAAGTGACGCCTGTTAAACGTCTATTGAATTTGGACCATTAAAAAGCTCTCTTTCCAAACGGGACGCGGATTGCGTACCGTCCCCGCCAGGCCGGACTCGGTCCTGGCAGGGGCTCTGTGGGGCCCACCATGATGTATGTGTTTTATCCACGCGGTCCATCCATTTTGACGGAGTCGGATTCCGTCAGGGGCCCACCGTGATGGATCTGTTTATCCACTCCGTCCATTCTGTTTCTAATATCAGGTCGACCAGACTAAGAATGAGAAGGTCCAACGGTCAGATCGATCGACCACACCAGAAATGCACACCAGAAATGGCCCTTGCAACCCGAGCTCAGGTCGACCTGACCGTTGGACCTTCTCAGTATTTGGTGTGGTCGACCTGTGCCCGGGGCTGTGTGTGGCCCGCAGAGATGTACGTGATAAATCCACTCCGTCCATCTGTTTTAAAAGACCACAGTAGGGCAGGATTCTAAAAGTCAGGACGATCCAAACTTATGTGGGTCACCACACGAAAAAGTGGGATTGAACGCTTAGGGGTGAAAGAAGTTTCGTATAAAAATGATATTTGTGGATAACGTTTATCTGAGTGGTAATAACCCTATGAACGGTTTGGATGGCATACAAACTTCACGGTCAGCTGCGGGAAGGTTTCAATGGCGGCCGTTTCCATTCCCACTGTTTCGTTTGGGATGGCCCACCTGAGTTTTGGATGTTAATGATTTTTATAATTCTATCTTATTATGGTCTTTAAAAAACAGATGGACGGAGTGGATTTATCAAGGACATCTCTATGGCCCCACACAGCCCCGGGCACAGGTATATCTATGTGCCGCCTGAGGTCACAGGCAATCCGCTCCCGTTCAACTGAGGGCCCATGGTTCAGTAATCCAAGACGTTGATATGATGTGGCCCACTATGGTAGTCCCTGTGCAATCCGTTGCCAGCTAATCGACGGTCCAGAAAGAAAACAGAGTTCACAGTCCACGAAAAGGGCCAGAGATTTAATGGTTAGGATGGGAATATTTCTGGTGCATGAGACATCAGCAGCGAGGCCTATCATATTAGTGGTTTGGATGACAGGAAATTTAATACTCTAACAGACTACAACCATCCATGCACGCAAGGTATACTTGGCACCGTATACATCAATCCAAACCGTCAACTGGGTCTAAAGAGTGGTCATGGGAAATCAAATGGACCAGAATATCCTAATTGGTACTTTGACGGTCACAATCGAACAAGATCATCCCTTGAAATGTCAGCTTTCTTTTATGGCTGATAAAAGTAGTCCCCACCATTTGGACGGTTTTGAACGCGTGCGCCTCGATATACTCAACCCAACGTATCAAGTAACAAACAACGGATATTAAAAAAAGGAAGAGGAGATTATTCGAATGAGGAGAAAATGAAGAGGCGATTCGCACTACACGTGCCAAATTGGACCACGTATGTGGTATCCGGGCCACTCATCATGTGGCAATCTAACTGTACGTTCCCAACTTCGAAAGAGTGAAGAAAAACATGTAGGGATTGGACGCCTCTACTCTTCACGCATGAAGCCCACCGGCCGGTCACATTGGAGATGAAGACAGCACATATCTGGAGCCTGTTTAGGCCATTTGACTGATCAGCTGACCGGTCGATGGGGGGTAGGTAGTTTCCTTGTTGGACTTGGTTTCTTGCGCGGTTTTGCGCAAGGAGTTTCTAATTTCGGTTTTCTCCTATTTAAGGAGATGTAATCCGAGATTAGGGTTGCTGCCAATGGCCGCCAATGGGCCAAGGGATTGAGAGGGTTCTAGGGTGAGAGAGAGCTAGGGAGGAAGCTTGAAGTTCTCTGGGTTGAGGGAAAGGGATGGGTTTGTCTTCCTCATGTGAGAATTAGTTTCGGGTAGCTTGGGTTTTTTGGGTCTTGGGTTCCATCTCTTGTAACTTCTGAGTTTATAGTGGATTTGTGTCGCTTTGTGCCATGGTTTTTTACCCGTGAGGGGTTTTTCCACGTAAAAATCGGATTGCCTTCTTGTGTGTGATGATTTGCTTCTTGATTGCCATCGTGGTGTGTTCCTTGCCTGCTTTGATTGCTTCCGCTGCGGGGCTCCTAACCCCAAAAAGTGGTATCAGAGCTAAAAGTTGGGAAGGAGGTAGAGAGAATCTGAGGCGAGACATCTATGGCGTCTTCTAGCATGAGATTCGTTGTGGAGAAGGATTTCGTGAAAGAAAAACATGGAAAGCGATCGTTATCTATGAAGGAAGTAGAGTTGAAGAAGGTGGATCGGTACGCCAATATCTCAATCAAGTTTGTTGATTGCGATCGGGTTTGATCGGGAGCACTATTCATGGTGGAGATGCGGGATTGGCAGCGGGATCCACGATTGCTTGTGTGTGGCATGCGCAAGGGCCACATGAGCGAGCGGGTGATGAAGGTGCAATGATGAAGTCGATGAGGCATGAGAAGTGGTGGAGCTATGATGACGACGAAGTAGAGATGAAGATGGTGCGTAGCGAGGTGTTGCATGAAGATTAGAGTCGTGGTGGAGTTTGTTGGGATTGGACGCCTCTACTCTTCACGCATGAAGACCACCCACAGGCCGGCCGGCTGGTCGGTCACGTTGGAGATGAAGACAGCACGTATCTGGAGCCTTTTTGGGCCATCCGACCAGTCGGCCGACCGGTCGGGCAGTTTCCTTGTTAGACTTGGTTTCTTACGCGGTTTTGCGCAAGGAGTTTCTAATTCTGATTTTCTCTTATTTAAGGAGATGTAATCCAAGATTAGGATTGCCGCCAGTGGCCGCCAACGGGCGAAGGGATTGAGAGGGTTCTAGGGTGAGAGAGAGCTAGGGAGGAAGCTTAGAGTTCTCTGGGTTGAGGGAAAGGGATGAGTTTGTCCTCCTCATGTGAGAATTAGCTTTAGGTAGCTTGGGTTTTTTGGGTCTTAGGTTTCATCTCTTGTAACTTCTGAGTTTATAGTGGATTTGTGTTACTTTGTGCCGTGATTTTTTACCCGTGAGGAGTTTTTCCACGTAAAAATCGAATTGCAATCTTGTGTGTGATGATTTGCTTGTTAATTACCATCATGGTGTGTTCCTTGCCTGCTTTGACTGCTTCCGCTGCGGGGCTCCTAACCCCAACAAAACACTCCCTAAATGGGCCGCATCTATCCGTTGAATAAACACCCCAGGCCATCTCTTTACCAACCGTCCATTTCCATCACACTCATGCTCTTGGGGTTTTTTATGGAAAATAATAGAAGCTATCTTCATTAATCGAATTTGCAATTCTCCAAGCAAACCAAGTTTGCGCAATCAACTAATGAGTATGTCCCACTATTTGAACGGTTTGATTGAGCTATACATATGCCATGTGTCCAATTTATTAGAATGCTTGATGATGAACGACGTAGGATGGAACTAACACCATTATTGCACAATGATGTCTGGAAATATCATAGTACTTTGCCCATTTAATTATCATGTTTGGATTAAATTCTTTTATGAAAAAATAAAACACTGCATCAAGCCAAACCTATGGTTAGTGGACCATGAAATTATGATTAACGGGTCATATTTAAAATTGATGTCCGTCACTTGTGCACGTGTATAACTCAAATGTCACCTGTACATATGAACCAGGTAGAAAAAACACATTGACGTTGGGCTGTGCGCGATCAAGTATATGTTCGCGATAATTCCACTTTGACTATCCGTTTTGAAAGACCAACAGTAGAACATGAGTCTAAAAATCCGGAAGATCCAAAACTCAGGTGGGCCACATGAAACAAAACAGTGGAAACAGAAATATCTACCATTGAAACCTTCTTGGAGTTGATCATGATGTTTATATGCCATCCAAACCACTCATAGGGCTGGTTTTTAGATTCTTATCCTATTGCAATCTTGCAAAGTAGATGGCTAGAGTGGATTTGTCATGGACATCTCTTTGGGCCCCACACAGCCCCATGAATGTCCTTATGCCTAAGGTCACCGGCATTCTGCTTACCATCATATCACCGGTAGCAGATTAGGTGCAGCCCCGTTCTCACCCAAGACACTGCGGCACATACCGTGGGGCTATCTTGATGTATGTATTTTACATCCACGCCAACCATTCCTTTTTTCAAAAAATTTCAATGCATGAGCCCAAAAATGAAGTAGATTCAAATCTCAGGTGAACTATGCCATAGGAAACCGTGGTGACTGACAATCAAAACGACTAATGGCCACAAAGGTTTTAGAGCTAGCTGATATTTGATTTACCTCGTTGGTAGACACTGCATAGTTTCAACAAGAGGTCTAGGCATCGAAACCCATCAGCGGGTGTGTTGTGCGATTAATTGGGTGGGTGCATTGCATGACTGACTAAAAAAAAAAAAAAACAGCTGATATTTGATTTTTTTTCTTTTCGTTTTCCAACCAATAAATTGGATGGCAAATAAAAACTAGGGAAACATTACACTGGGCCCAGGTAGTTTTTAATGGTGGTGCATGTAATCACCACTGTTTCCATATGCTCCTTTCGTGGGATCATGCTTAAAATGATCTAAAAAAATATATATAAATGGATAGCATGAATATACATTACATACATCAAGTTGGGCCCTCATGGAAGGACCACACCATCTGGGTGAGGCATGGCCACACCAAATCCTCTCCCTTCTACGAAAGTGGGATACACAAATGTCAGTTATGTTGGGGTTAGGAGTCCCCGCAATGGAAGCAATCAAAACAAGCAAGGAACACACTACAATAATAATCAACAAGCAAATCATCACACACAAGAAGGCAATTCGATTTTTACATGGAAAAACCCCTCATGGGTAAAAAACCACGGCACAAAGCGATACCAATCCACTATGATATCAGAAGTTACAAGAGATAGAATAAACATAACCCGAATCACATCCCACAAGAGAAATCCCAAGCTACCCAAAGTTAATTCTAACATGAGAAGGACAAACACAACTCTTTCCCTCAACCTAGAGAACTGTAAATTTCCTCTTAGCTCTTTCTCTCACCGTAGAACCCTCTCAATCCTTTGGCCCATTGGCAGCAACCCTAATCTCGGATTACATCCCCTTAAATAAGGAAAAATTGGAATTAGAAAATTCTTGCGCAAAACTGCGCAAGAAACTCAGTCTAAAAAAGAAACTGCCGACTGGTTGGCCGACCGGTCGGACCCCCCACCGGCCGGATGGCTAAAAAACGTTCCAGAAAACCTCTTGTCTTGATCCAACGAGACCAACCAGCCAACCAGCCAGTCGGTGGTCTTCATGCTTGAAGGTTTGAGGCGTCCAAGCCCAATAAGTTAGAAACAATTAGATGCGAATTGCCTATTAACAATGTCGACAGGGAAGACTTGATATCAAACGGTGTTGGGTGGGCTCCACCCTTGTATATGTATTTTATCAATGCCCTATATCCACTTTCTATCTTATTTTAGGGCATGAGCACAAAAATGAGACTGATCAAAATCTTAAGCGAACCACACCAAAGAAAACAATGGTGATTAAACGCCCACCTTTAAAAACTTCTTGGTGATTGTTAAAATATTAACACCTAAATCACTTGGGTTTGTTAAATTGTATTAGGGATAAGCAAGAGTTACAATTTTTTAAACAGGTGAGTTTCTTTCTACATAAGAGGGTTTCAAGAAAATGATTTTATTGTTGAAGGCTAGATTTAATGCTCTAAGGTTTTTTAAGAAGTGCTCCAAAGTTTTATTCTCAATGTATTTAAGGTCCAGTACTTGCATTGTAATATCTAAGGTTTTTTTTTTTTAGCTTGGATTAAATGTGTTTTATTATATTATTGGAAAACCTTAAAGCTTTGAATCTATCTTTCAAAAAGAAAAACCCCCTTTCTTAAAATCTTCCTGCGCGAGAATAAAATCTCTCTCCAAAATTCGTAACTCTTGCTTAACCCCGTACAACTTATTCTAAAAGCCATCTTTTGAAGAGTAAAATACTAAAAATGCCCCCCTCAAGGTGTACTAACAATTGGTCATTGTTTTCTTATGTGGAACATAAGTCATATAAGTCTAAAAGAGTGAATAAACTCAAGTGATTTTGACGTTACTATTTTAACAATTCTTCCTAAAGTTTGAAATTTTGAGCAAACTAATACTGTTTTTTTTTTTTGGTTAGTCATGCAACACACCCACCCAGTTAATCGCGGTACACACCCACCCGGTCAGTCAGACGTTGCACCTACTTAGTGCGGCTAGCAGCGGGAGTTGTTCACTACCCTGATGGGTTTCGAGGACCTCTTGTTGAAACTCTCTAGAGTCTTCCAATGAGGTAAAGGCTCCGGACCCGAACAAACTAATACTTGTGTTTCCCCTCACAGGACTTAAATCGATAGGTTGGATGTCAAATAAACTTACAGTAAACTTTAGAAAAGTTTTAATGGGGAGCATTCAATCACCACCGTTGTTGGTGTGGTCCACCTGAGATTTTGCCTGCCTCATTTTTGTGCTCATGCCTTAAAATAATCATCCAAAATGGATGGATGGCTTGGATACAACACATTTATCATTGTGGGGACCACAGATAGCGAAGTGGCTACTCCTAGCGTCGGTATGTAATCCAAACCATTCACGATGTGCATGAACATGGGATCCTAAAAAACAAAAGGCTGTATGATGATTGACAATAATATCATCAAACCCTCTAAATATCTAAAACTTCAAAATTTATGTAATGACCCACATGATGGCTGGATCTGCCGACTTGTGGTCCGTCCAAATGTCATGCAAGGCCAACCCAAACTCACGTGGATGCAGCTGGATGTGATTGGGCTGTGTGCCGCAAATAAAAAATGACCATATAACATTATTCAATGAAGCACTCAATTGTGTCCATCAATGACATGTAACCCCATTAATCTTGTTGCCTCAGAAAACCTCTATATTTCTTGGAATCTATCAAGTACATGTTCGATGCAATGAATCTATTTCTTTAACATGGTGGGATGTGATTAGGCCATGTGCTGCTAGATCTTTAAAAAGAAGGCGAATTTAGAATAATACTCCCTCACCTTTGTGAAAAAATATAAGACAGCATGAGTTTCAACCGAACAACTTCCAAAAATATTTTACTGTGGGCGCAGCTTTGGTGGATAGGGCTATTACCGGGTAGGTCTTGGCCCAGATTTTGAACGGTTTTGAGTCAAGCTGTCAGGCTGGTCTTATTCAAAATTATGGTTTTCAGGCCGGAGCCGCCAGCTATTGAGACACCTATTGGTGGATTAATGGATTGTAGATGAATCTTTGACTGTGAGGTTCATTGTCATTTACGTGCCTTACAAGTTACATCGTATTGAGAGCTCATTTTGGGGCATCATCCAAAATATGAAGCATATCCAAATCTACAGTAGACCACACACATGAAGAAGTAATGGTGACTGATTATTAAAAAAGTTTGGAGGGCGACAAAAAGTTTTGGATCAAGTTGATATTTCTGGAGAAAAAATTTGCTACTCCCACGAGTTTGCTACACTAGATACACTGGGTGTAAAAATGACCCTACCATGATGGATGTGTTGTATCCACTCCGTCCATCCATTTGTCAAGATCATTGTAGGGAATGACACCAAAAAGGAGGCAGATCCAAAGAACAAGTGGACCCAGCATAGAAAATAGTGGGGATTGAATGCCAACCATTAAAACTTCTTGGGGTCCACTTGAGCTTTGGATCTACCTCATTTTTGGTGTCATGCCCTAAAATTATCTCGCGGAATGAATGGATACAACACATACATCAAAATAAGGCCATTAGTGCACTCAGTGTAGTTAGTGTACGTGGGTTTAGCTACTTTTTTATTGTATTCCTGTGTCCTCCCATTTGGGTTTACGTGATCTTATTAACAAGTTGAGGGCAAATGAACATTTTGTTGGTACTAGAGAAGTTTTTAATGGTGAGTAATCAATGCTTCAATCTTGGGATCATACCCTGAAATGATTTGTCAAAATGGATGGACGGTGTGGATGTAAGGCACATACTTCACAATGGATGCCACAATCAGTGACCCACCGAAACTATGCCTTTTGCTGTTGCGCGACATGGCAAATGAGCCAATCAAATCTCACCATCTGATGAACCATGGGCGACTTAGCTGCCACCCGGGAACCAGAAATGTGGGGCCCACCTCAATGTATTATCCAGGCCGTCCATTCAATATGCGCATGGTCCAGCAGATACAAATTTCAGATTGACCACACCACAGGAAACAGTAGTTGTTGACGATTAAAAACATTTTTTGGGCCACAACCCACGAAACTTTTGGATCCCCTTCAGCAGGTCTGTGTGACCTTATCAACAGGTTGGATGGCAAATAAACATTACGGTGGACCCTAGTGATTGGTGTTTAATGACCACTATTTCCTGTAGTGTGGTCCACCTTAGATTTGGATTTGCTTCACTTTAGGGACCATGCTATAAAATGATCCGGCAAAACTGATGGACGGCGTGGAAATACAATGCATAAATGGAGGTGGGCCGCATGGTCAGGGTCCCACCAACATCGATAAGTCGCGTCCTCTCCGGATGCACTACGGTTGGATGGCACACAGAGGACGTGTGGGTCCCACGCGCAGCAAATCAACGACTTAGAGAAACCAGCCTTATCGTCGGCCTCTGAAACTTCAATTTCCCGGTTTTCTCATCTTCCCCGTATCACACGTATTCCAAAGTCTGCAAAAGCAAAAGATCCATCCCAGAACTGAAGAAGGCAAGAACGAGAAGAAACAAAGATTTCAAAGAGAAGACTCTCTCTCTGTCTGTGTGTGTGTGTGTCTCTGTAATAAGGCATTTCCATGGTCTCTTCTCCATTTCCCAACCTTCTCTCTCACAACTCCTACTTCTCTCTCATGGAGCAAAATCACACCATCCTTTCTCTCCTCTTCCTTGTCTTCTCTCTCTCTTTCCTTCTCATCATTTCCCTCTTCAAAAACCATACTAAAAACCCACAAAAACCCACCTCCAATCCCTTCTCCATCTTCAAACTCTCCCTCTCTAGACCCCCCAAGAAGCCTCATCAAAATCAATCTCACCGCCTCTTTCTAGAGATCCTCACATCCAACCATCCTACCAAATGGGCCACCATCGACTCACTGATCGATTCTGGGCATGACGGCGCGGCGGGGAATTGCACCCAAGCAGATGAGTCGGAGACGGATTTTGGTAGGGATGGTGGGGGAGATGATTTTGAAAGGAGCGAGGATTTGAAAGGGAAGAAGAAGAAGAAGAGGAACAAGAAGAAGCGGCTGCAGAATCCGCGGGTGGAGGAAGAAGAGGGTGTTGAGCATCAGGCCACAATGGCGCGGGCGGCTGCAGAAAAGTTGGGTGGGGATTGCTTATATCCGTTCACGTCAGCATCGAGTGCCACCCAGAGGAAGATCAAGCTGCATTATGATGAGCTCGTGAAGTCGAATGCTGCCAAGGCATTGACAATGGCTCAGGTAATTCTTTTCTCTACTTGCAACAGAGCTTCCTTTTCTCCCTCTCTAGTCTTTATAGCCTTTATTTTTTAATGCCTTTTCTTTTCCTTTTTTTAAAAACAAAAAAGAAATGATTGAACTTCAAAGAATCTTTTCTTTGGTAGGATCCAGATTTCAATGTTTGTGTGTATTCTGGTTTTGGTTTTTTAGCTCGAGACATTTTTTTTTCCTCCAAGATATATGGTTTTTTGTATGAATTGATCGTGTTCTTGATGATAATGGTGGGAAGTGTCAGTCGGTTTGGGATTTTAATTTTTTAGAATGATTTAGTTCTCTTGGCTTACATTTGAGTGTGTTTGGATGCTAAATCGAATTGAACTAAAATTGCTTAATCCAATAAAGAAGAATTAACCAATATGCGCCTAAGCTGCATTTGATTCAATTAAAAGATTTTCGCCCAAATGGGCCAAATCACAGTTCTCACAGTTTCTACTCCAAATTGAAATTCTTGGAATGACAATTGAGAATAAGTCTTTCCGAATTGAAATGATGTAAACCCCACTGTGATAAAAACTCACCATTGAGTGGGCCCTTCGTCTCTCCGTAGGCTTGAACCACGTCTATGCAGTCCTAGGTAGTTAAACACATTAGAATAGAATTTGCAACCAATGCTTCTGAGTTGGTCCTTAGGCAATAGCCTATGCGCCTATGCTTTTTTTTTTTTTTTTTGTGGAAAGGTGAGAACAATTTTATTAAGGCGTGCACAAAAATGCCAGAGAACAAACAAATAAAATAAAATAAAAAAACCTAAAAAGGAGGACAACAATCCCTCAACCCATTTATACAAGAGACCCACTCTACAACAAAACCCCTCACCCTTCTCAAAAGCACATCCACACTATTGCTGACATTGTGTAAACGTCTTCCATTCCTTTCAGTCCAGACTGCCCAAAAGACCGCTAACAAGCTAAGCCTCCAGAAAGTGCTAATCTGCTTTCGGAGACCTATCCCATTCCAAGCCAAAAGAGGATCCCCGACAGATTTTGGCATAGTCCAAACAACATGGAAACTCCTAAGGAAACCTGACCAAATCTGACTTGCAAACTCACAATGAATAAAAAGATGATTCACTGACTCCGTATCTTCCATACACATAAGACAAATGTTTGGGATGATCATATACCACTTCTAGAGATTATCCACAGTCAACACCTTCTCCTGTCGTCTCTTCAGAGACATCCGATAAAATTGGAACGATACAAAGAAGATTAGCATGGCCCCTGCTCAAGGATGACACGCACAAATCAAGAAATGGTCCAAAAAAAAACACCTTCTTCTTTCGAACTAGCCAACCGAATGACGAAACCTTCGAGGGAGCTCCATATTTCTACACATGCTGAGTTTTCACATCACACTTTCCTCACGAGGGACAATCAAAGCATAAAATGACCGAACCGAGAAGTTGTCAGACCTGTCCCCCCTCTAAAACAGCTTATGCTGGTCTACAACTACTGGGAAGTTTAACTGGAGGTGAATTTACAACCCCACGAACTCTTCCGTCTCCTCATCAGTTAGGGGTTTACAAAATGGAGGTGACCAAACAGCTGAATCACCACCAAAAGATAAGCAGCTAGAAACCAATGCGTTACTAGTCAGAGACAACCGAGCTATCCTTGGAAACAAATCTTTTAACGGAGGCCGTCGAGCTATACATCTTCCCAAAATCGGATCCCTTAACTGTTTCCAAGGGATAAACCAACCCTCTTGTTTAACTTTCCTTTCATGGTCATTACCCATTTCCAAATGGCCAAAGCTTTGTATAAAGATGAGTCTTTAGTGCACCACCCGCCCTCATTACACCATCCATGCTTGCAAAGTTGCAATAGACCTCCAACGAGCATCTTCCTCCACCCCGAACCTCCACAATCATTTCCCCAAAAGAGCGTGGTTCATGAGCCCTAAATCCTTTACACCCACACCTTCCCTATCAAATGGCTTACATACCTCCGCCCAAGATAAAAGATGGAACTTCCTTCTCTTCCCTTCTTGTATTGGCTTACGTACCTGCACCTCTGTCTATGCTGTTGTCGAGGGGAAAGGAATATGTAGCTTGCAACTCTCTCTCTCTCTCTCTCTCTCTCTCTCTCTCTCTCTCTCTCTCTCTCTCTGCTTAGGAAAAGTATGGATGGGCTGAGGCCCTAATTGGTAGAACCCTAAAAATGAGTTCATCTATTTTACTTCGAAGTACTTACGGATTTGAGACCGAACAGTAAATTATGTATTGAAGAAATAACCAGCTATTTAACTCAAAGACCAGCTTCAAGCACCATGTATTGGCCTCTAGCCTTCATGATCTTCGATCCAAAATATTATTTATTGGTGCTGCCAGTACTTCCCAGGCCTCTCAGATTGCACTAAAGCTCAGTGGAACCTCTAAGACTTGCATTCAATTCAGAGGAAGCCAAACCTCTGGAATGCGAAGTAAAATTCGGCAGAGACGTTGAAGCCACTAGCGCTACTCCCTTCATCTAAAGCAGCTTTTGTTATGAAAGACGACATTCCTAACGTGGCCATTCATGGATGTGTTGAGTCCAACAATGAATGTTTTGGGATTGTTGAACACATTGAGGCTGAGGATGAAGCAAATATTCAAGTCTCTTAGAACCATTTCATCTATCGATTCTCACTTGCATATTATAATCACGTCAAATGCTACTCGAGCTATCAAAGCGATTGGTGACCCATCAGATCATGCAGAAACCCATGCTTTTCGGTCAGATCTGTTACTATTCAACATGCTTATGTCTCATTTGTCACGGGCTACCTCCTTGTTGAATCTCTTGGGATCCATTCCCTCCCATCTTCTTAGAAGTAAATATGTGCAGCCAAACCAATAAGTTTTTTGTTTCCGGGATTTTCTATGTTGGGGAGCATTCCTTGTTTTGTTGCTTTCTTCATGTGATAGTTTGGGATTTGGGCTGTGCCCATGTTTGGTGTTCTTCTTGAGTCACCCTTATATCTAGCCTTGTTGAGTTGCTGTTTGTTTTTTTTGGCTTTTGTCTTTAGTTGGTAATAATACTTTTGCTTAGCTTCTTCTTCTTTCTTCTTCTTTTAAGGAGTATTGGAGATATTGATATCTAATATGTAATTGTTGGTAATTTGCTCTAGAAAGCCAATCATGATTATGAAAATTATATATATTGATGACCATGTGTGTTTGTCGTGGTCTATAGTTGCCATAATTAAATGTGGGGAGCCTAAACTATATGTGCTTTTATGGGTTAAAGGGAAGGGTTCCTTGGTTGTTCTAGGGGAATGCAAGTCTGGACACATATTGATGACCAACAATCATATATACTCTTGCTTAGCTTTATAAAAAAAAAAAAGAAGAAGAAGACTATTGGAGATATTGATCTCTAATATGTAATTGTGGGTAATGTGCCCTAGAAAGCCAACCATGATTGTGAAAATCATATATATAGGTGCTGTAATTAAATGCGGGAGGCCTAAAATATATGTTCTTTTATGGGTTAAAGGGAAGGGTTCTTTGGTTGTTCAAGGGGAATGTGAGTTTGGACACAATGTCCCTGGTCAAGGGAGAGTTGTGTTTCATGGATCTCAGTACCCTAAATTCTAAGACCATAGCAACGAGATTGGGTAATTCGAGAAAGGTATATTAGTCATCTTGTGTGAGGGAACCGGCAACGAGTTGGGATGAATGTCTCCACTATCAGGCTCAATGAGATGTTGGTGCCTAGGCCCTACCTCATATAGAAGTGTGAGTGTTCACAATATGTAGGTTATTGTGTTTGAACCTAGTTGAGCACTTTCATTGGAGGATCACATGGAGTCCCTGGACCAGGAGATCCATCATGCCTGGATCGAGTTGACTTGATTATGTACCAACTTTGACTAGTCCTTAATGCAGGGGCATTTTCACATCGAGCTCGAGTGGGGTGGCTTGTGTGATGCGGGGGCACACTTGGGGTGGGAGGCCCGTGTGATGCGAACCCATGTGATGTGGGGCCCATGAAGGAGGGTTTGGCTGAGGGCTTGGTCTGTGTGAAGCAAGAGCCTGGGCTATGAGATAAAGGGATTGATTTGTTACGCTCTATTAGTTTGAGCTTTTAGAGCAAGTGGTTAGTAGTCCCACGTCAGTCCTTAGACCTGAGAACGTGTCAGGACTCCTTGGTCCTAGTGTTGTGGGTCACCTTGCAAGGTTACATTAGTGACTGACGTACGGGTGTGGTTAGGTACATGCATTAGGATATGGTATAAGGAGGCCACATGTTCCAATACAGGATCCACTGGTTACCTTAAGGATCTTATTTGTGGCTTGGATCTTAGTGATCTGACCTTCTATCAAGTGGTTTTCTAGTTGGCCCGACGTTAAAAAGGTTTAATTGAAGATTTTTAACCGTTGAATGTTGATATTTATTAACTGTTAAAATTGCTTTAATGTGCTTGATGGACATCCAATGGTTGGCATCTTGTGGTCCACTTCTTAGATCGGCATGTGATTTTGGTCAAGACTGGATGCCACTAGTTAGTGGAGGGACTTGGTCAATTTGGGTGCATAGATAAGAAATGCGTACATGCCTTTTGATGGTGTAGGGCTTACCAAAGTCTGTAAGGGTGAGGACCAAGGAGTACCATAGCTGGTACTTTCTTATTTAACCATGTTTCCTCCTTATAAATTGATCCCAGAGAGAGAGAGAGAGAGAGAGAGAGAGAGAGAGAGAGAGAGAGCGTCTCTCTCCCTCCGCCACACGTCCACACGTCTGAGGCCCACCTTGGGCCCCTTGTTGTGTGCACGCTCAGCCTCACACACGTATGACAAGATTCCTCTCCTCTCATCTTTTCTGGAATAGATCAGGAAGAGACTTCCTAATTTGGAAGAGCTGCGGTGGCATCTGACAGTGGTTGAATGACATGAAATTAAGGTATAATTTGTTTCTGATTTTTCTGTAGAAACTTGATAATATCATAGATGGGGATCCTAATTAGGGCTTGATTATAACCTGGAGTGTTTTGAAAAGTTTAGTTTTTGCTGTGTTTCAAAAATTCCAAACAACAATTATGGGTAACATGAATTCATAAGGTATCAGTATCAGAGATCAAGATGTCCAATATATAATTATTATTAAGGAAAATGAGATGAACTTATTTTTAGGCATTTACCAAACAGGTCCTAAGAATGGAAAGAGACGAGCACCAAGGCATCCAAATACAAGTGGTTCTAATTGAGTTTGGTAGGTCAAAGACTGAAGTTAAAGAAGAATGGGCTTTGATGTCTACAAGAGCATTGGCCACATCATTACCTTTTATATAGATGTGAAATATGGCCACGGGTGATGAGCTTCCCAAGTTGATCCTTGCAATTGATAATTGGGTTTGCCACTTCCAAGCCGGCTCCCAAATGCCCTTGATTGTGTTGATTACTAGGAAGGGGTCCTTTTCAAATTTCAAATTCCTAGTGCCTATGTTTAGGGCTAGTTGCAAACCATATAATAGGCCATTAAATTTTGTTGGCTTTATATTACATAATTGGTGCGTGCGGCTTGTAGCTGCCAAAAATTTGATTGTTTCACTTCTTATTGCAGTCCTATAGTTCTCCTAGAGAGGGCTCGCCAATGACAGAACTACCATAGTTAAGTTTGGCCCATGGAACAAGAGTGTTGCAAATATGGTGTCGTTGGTTCCAGTTGGCAAGAATCCTAAAATGGTATATTGTATGCCAAATTTTAAGACCAGAAACATCACAAAATTCTGTTGCAGTTTTCTAGGCTGCAAGATAGATTTTAGTCCATCAGGCTGTTTTCCTTTAAAGGTACATTCATTCTTGGTCTTCCACATGTGCCAACAGATGTATGGAAGAATGGCATTATAGAGAAAATATTTGCGGCGGCTGTCCTTACCATTTTCAATCCACTTGAGGAAAGCCCCAACGGTCGTAAGAAGGTTGGATGTAATTTCATCATCAATTTCATTTAAAATTTTCATCTACACCTTTTTAACTACCAAGCAGTTGAGAAAAAGGTGGTCAATGCTCTCCTCTTGGCAGCTACACGGTTTTCTTGTAGTGGAATAGGTGGGCCTATGTCTTCCTGTTGTCCAAAGTCGGAAGCTTTTATAGATGGAGCTTACACATGAAGAAATGAATCTTTAGGACACATGGTAAAGTCGAAACAGCTTCCAAGCGATTTCCTTGGGAGCTGCATTTTTCGTTGACATTTTCCTAATTGTGGCTTTGGTTGAAAATAGCCCTTTTGGGTCCCTGATCCAACTGATGCAATCAAGTTGGCTTTTTAGGAAAATGTGCATGGATGTGATTTCCTCAGCCCAATTGTTATTCCAGATGTGATAGATGAAATCAAGGTTCCATGATATAGAATGAGCTTGCACACCTGATCTTGCCTATGATAGTCAATATTGTTCGTCCTAATCCTGAGACAACATCACGGCTGATGGAAACCGGTTGTCCTCCCAGATGCTAAAGCACTCAATATAGCCAACTGCCCATTGAGTATCTTTTCTGCTAGTTAGCGATTGCTTTCCATAAGTGTGAATGGCTGTGGGAGCTTTCTCAATGCCAGAAGTTAGAGCTTTAAGATATTTCTCCTCTAAGGTATGGGCGCAAATCTCCTTATCTGCTTTGAGAAGTCTCCAACCCAGTCTCATAATGAAGGCCTGGTTCAGCATCCAGAGATGCTTGATTTCCAGACCCCCTTCATCCTTGGGTTGGCAACAATGTGCCATTTGATAGGGTAAGGTAGTCAAACGGTCTCCTCCAAGGCTGGTCGGGCCAAACTTGATGGTTTTGCCATTGGCAAACTCCTCCTGGGATGCTCTAGTGCTATAATTACTGGAGAATCAGCTGGATTTTCAGTGGTTGCAAGCCGCACTTACCAATATGTAATAAAACTTTAGCAAGACTTTGTGGTCTAGTACATGGTTTGCAGCTAGCCTTGAGCTCAAGTATTAGCCGTTTGTAAATTGAAGTGGACTCCTTGCCAGTGTTCAACAAAAACAAAGGTGTCTGGGAGCCAGCTTGGAAGGTGACAAACCTGGTAATCAGTTGCAAAGAGCTGCTTGGTAAGCTGGTCACATTGGACAGCTCACATATTTTGAGAAGGTAATGTTGTGGCTGATACTCTTGAAGGTATCAAACCCTTTTTCCTTAAACTTGGGACGTTGACTCACCAGACTCCTTTATGAACTATTTGTATTGGATGCTTCAGCCAATTTTTGTTTATCCATACTTTCTCCCGAGTTTAAAAAAAAGACTAGGATGCATTATCAATGTTCAATGCGTTTCTTTCTCATTTTGGACTTTGTATGTCACATGATTAACAGCCTCATGTTATAATGTAATGAGCATTTTGCTTATCGAAGGCCAGATTAGCAACTTCTCCTCAGTTATTCATTTTATTGTCATCTACTTGTGAAAAAAAAGAAGATGTCTTCCTCTAGATCAAGTCACAGTTTATTGTTTTCTCGATGCTTGAACTACAAGATCCTCACCTCTTTTTGGTCAGTGTGTCATCTCTGAGATCTTTTTATTGCAGATAAGTACTTCCAACCTCTTGTCTTTTTAGTTTTTTTTCCTTTTCTTGTGAGAAATGTGAGGACTACTTAAAGGAAAGGAAAAAATTCTTCCCACCACACTTGGGTGAATTTGGATGAAAATGCTGAAGACATTTTGGCTTCTCATTGTGCAGGTTGGCCAGTTTGCAAATTGCCTGATTGAGGCTAGAAATGACTTGCAGCATAAGTACGTGCCTGCCATCTCATTCAATGTGTTGACTTGCTTGTGGGCTGCATTTCTTTTCTTTTCTTTTCTTTTTTACCAATTTCAAATACCTTTTGTTTTATGTAGATCTGAGATCATTCAACGCAAGTTTACAATAACGAAGGCACTGCTATGCAAGGCTGACAGGTCATCGTTCGACCGCCTTTGCCAACAGGTTTGGGACACGTCTATTTGCCTGCCAACACGAGGCAATCACTATCTTCTAATACACACTTTTTGTGATAACCTCTGATATTGGTGTGTGTTGATATCTGCAGATATACAAGCTAGAAGCAGAACAGAAGAGAGTAGAGGAGGATGCAACTGTATACAATCGACTGCAGGAGCAGCTGAAGCTCTCACCGGCATACAAGAAGGTACTATATGGTCCTCAACCAAGTACATGGATAGTATCCTCTGGACCATACCTCAGTGATCCAGACCATTGATACTATGGGCCTCACTATTGAAGGGCATACCTTGAAAACCATTCAGATTGGAAGACCCTTCCCTACCCAGTTGGAGGGCATACCCAATCGACCATGGGAACAGTTACGAGCGTCTCATTGAGGACATTTTTGGGCTATGGTCCATCCGTTGTGGGGCCTGCAAGATCAATGATCTGAACTCCATTAAGCCACATTCCCCACTTATACAAACAAATCACCCAGGGATATTGCAATGCGAGATCTTAACGGGATCCTGAGTTCTAACCCATGTATGCACTTTGTATTGAAGATGCTCGAAATCAGTGCCCGCATGGAGTCGCAAGCGAGTTCAGGTGAATCGGTAGAGAACGAGGATGCTGAATATACTGATATCTCATTTGAGGAGTTACTAGCCCAAGAAAAGAAGGATTCTTTTTGGTAAGCTCTCTGATCATTGATAGAAAATACATAGTACTTTTGTTTGTTGCACGACTCTTATGTGCACAGAGACGGGCTGAAAAACACTCGCAGGCATGCAAGCGAACACATTGTGGCTGCTTTTTTATCAATTCCTTACATTGGGGCCACACACATCAAATCAGTTGGAATCTGTGTTGGGCAATCACAGCTGGCTTTTCTTTTTCCCAGCCCATCTCCATGCACCGTTCTCCCAACTCAATGATTGCCAACTTCACCCAAGTCACCATACGTACACATTGCGGATGCAACATTTGGACTGTTTCTCCTCAAGTTGGACGATCCTACCCGCTCAGTTCCAACAGGACTGAAATAGTCAAGTGCTTTAGACCATCCGATTGACCAGATTTTTCATGGTGGCCCATATATTGTGTCGGCCCATATATTGTGTGGCCAGAATGTTGGATGCTAGAACTCCTGTGCTCTTGACATTCCTGTATAAAGTGATATTAAAAAATCTATTACAGATTCCTCATCTCTGATTGTCTTAAATCTGGTGTCCATCCAGGCAAAGGAATGGCAAGCTGAGAACTTCCGCAAGCTAGCGAGGGTCTTCACATCATTGCGATCATTAATACTTGGTGCTATGCTTTTCTTTTGAAGCATCATGTACATACGTTCGGACAGGCTGCACCCGCCCTTTTGGGCCTCTGGTCTTATCAAGCCTTTCCTTTCTCTTACCTTCAGGAAGCTAATCCCAGTGGCGACATATTTAACATTTTTGTGGCTATAGATTAACATAGGATGGCCCCTGATCTAAGGATTATGTAAGGTTCGAAGATGACACAGGCAGGTAGGGTAGCACATGCTTATGTGCAGCACTGTGTGGAATTTCGGAGGTCGATGAAAGGAAACTCAGAAAATAATACCCCATTTACAATGTGAATCAATCAAGTATGAAAAGATCATGATGTTTGGATTTTTGGCCATCTGAAAGATATTACTGATGTTATGAGGTGAAATACTGAGCCAATTTTGGTGATGAGAGACTGATGAGGTGATTCATGTTGCATGTGAAAATGTGGGGAACCTGTGTGAAATCCGGTCCACTCATCAAGTGGGGGCCATCACAAACGTTACCCAGCTGAAGAATCAAGATCCACTCATCAGGTGGGAATGTGTGTATCCAAACATTGGATATCTTTGACTTTTTTTTTTTTTTGGTCTGTAACAGTCTGTTTTTTCTCATGTGCATTGCAGTCTACCTGATCAGTGGCAGCCTGATTGTTTTTTCAAGGGCATGTGGCTCCCTCCTGATGAATGGTCCTCGATTCTGTGCATTTCCATGCTGGCATGTACTGCGAATTGCCTCTTCAATCAATTCTGGTGTGAACTGCAACTGGCTCTTGGGCTGCTGTAGATGGCCTGATTTCTATCAAGGTTTGCACCAGGTTTGGTGGTGGGCATTGGTAACCAGGTGGGCCATGCACCCTTATGGTGGGGCCACTTATGCAACCTCTGCCTTGTCGTTCTTATGCAGGGCCTACATGCAGCCCAACCACCAATGTACTGACCTGGGTCCTGCCCTACCTGTTTCACGGACAATGCATGAATTGCCTGACTATGGGATCCAGCGTGTACCTTGGATGCGGATTAGGTGGAGTTGCCAACACCACCCCCAGCAGTGGTATGGTGATGTATTGGGCGATGTGGGGCCCACTGTGATGTATATGTCATCCATTTTGCGTTTTCATTTTAGGGGATGAACCCAAAAAATGCAGCAATTCTGAAGCTCAAGTGGACCACATCACAGGAAACAGGAGGATAATGACACCAACTGTTGAAACCTTCCTGGGGCTCACTAATGTTTATTTGCCATCTAATCCATTGATAGTGTCACATAGACCTAGATGAAGGGAAAACACAAATACCAGCTTGATCCAAAACTTGTGGCCCCAAGTTTTTAATGGTGGGCATTTAATCACCACTGTTTCAATCACCTGCTAGCCCTTCTGGTAGAAGCCTGGGCGTTTCAACTGCTGGTCTCGGGTTTGAAACCAACTAACCTCACCAGTGGGTGGGAGCATCATGGTGGTTGCGTTGTGCACATCTAATAGGGTGTGTGTGTGGCATGACTAACCCAAAAGACAAGAAAAAAAAGTACCCATTGTGGTGTGTGAAAAAGCTCTTGAGCTTCAGATCTGCTTCATTTTTTCTCAAATGAGCTGGCAAAATGGATGGAGTGAGTGGATATAAAACACATATATGACAGTAGGCCCACGGTGCCCAATACACCACTGCTGATGGTGATGTTGGCAACACCACTTGATCCGCGTCCCTTTCCCCTACCCATTGGGGCCCATCAGCCGAGATGGTATGATGATTTGTACCATTCATAATTCTCGGTCCCATGATCAGGCTTCCACGAGGATTCCAACCTTCAAATTTTATGGCTTGTTTCGCATCATGGTGTTGAAGGATTTGCTATTTTCTAGTAGTGAATATGCGAGAATTCCAAACCCCCCTTTAGACTTCTTCTTCAGCTCCTTAAAGCTATGATTTCAAATCCACCTGATTCCATTGACTTACATTTCAAATTCCATTGACTTGGAGCCATGAAAATTTTCTTCTTCTAACTAGTCAAGAGATGATGGCTTTCTTATGGTGGACCCGGTCCGTATGAACGGTTCACATGATCAGATCAGCCCAAGTGACCATATTGCTATCCTGAATCAATGGGCCAGACAAGTGCCTACTATTACAGCCCAGCAGCCAAGCTGAAATGGTCCACTCCGGATATCACGCAGACATTGCTGGCGGGGGCCCACTGATGGTTAGACAGAATAAAGAGCAGCAGCATGCTTCCCAGCCAGCTCTATGTGGGGCCATGGCTAGCTAGGAGCGGGTTATGTGGTTGGTGCTTAATTGGATTTTCCAATGAGTGTGACTTTTTTTAAATATAATCCGTCCATCATAGGGCCCACCAAAACCCCAAACCTCCCGCCTATAAATTGGAAAAGAGTGCAGTTTTTATACCTTTTTTTTGTCTTCCCGCCTTGAGAAAAGCAGCATGCCCTGGGCGTCATTTGTGTGGGGCCCACCTGGACACAACGTAAGATTTGAAAGTTTTATTTATATTTAAAATCTATAAATAAAAAAAGGTAAAGAGGTGGGTTCCTCTAGACAGTCCATGCCTGTGTGGGACCTACTGCAGTGACTTCATGTTCATGGCTTCCAACCTTTCCAGGAGGGTTGTCCTAAAAACAAGAACAATCCAACCGTTATGGGGGACACAACGTGAATTTAGAGGGTTTTTATTTTATTTTTAGGGGGCTGTCCATTATTTTCTATGGCAGGCCCCACTTTGTTGTAGATATGCCATCTAAGCCGTGCATTGTATGAGATCCACCATGACGATGATATGCTCGAATACTAACCCTCTGTTTGAGTATATGCCATTCAACTTGTGCGTTTGGTGAGCCCTAACATTGTAATGGAATGGTCTGGTTGCTTGCAACCTGATGTCGATTGCAGTGCTACTCATTGTTGCTCTGTGGGCCCCATCATGATGTGGGTGTTCTATCCACGTCATCCATCCATTTTGCTAGCTCATTTTAAGGCATGAGCCTGAAAATTAGGCAGATACAAATCTCAGGTGGACCACACCACAGAAGAAAACGGTGGTGATTGAATGGCCACCGTTAAAAACTTCCTAGGGTTCACTTTAACTGTATATTTTTGCCATCCAACTTGCTGATTACGTTACACACCTAGATGAAGGGAAAACACAAATATCAGCTTAATTCAAAGTTTTATGGCCCTGAGACGTTTTTAACGGTGGTCATTCAATTACCACTGCTTTCCTATCATATGGTCCACTTGAGCTTTAGATATGACTTATTTTTGAGCTCATTAGCCGGCAAAATAGATGAACAGTGTAGATAAAACACAAACATCCTGATGGGGCCAAACAAATCGAGGGGCTATGATTGTTCCAACGTCCAATTTCTTGGGACGTGGCACATCCACGATGGAATCAACGTAGTTCAGTGGTCTATGTCATTGAAACCCGGACCGCACCAGTGAGAGTTGAGATACCGTGGAAAGGCAAAGATATCATATGATTCCTCTGTGCTGACAACACAGCCTGGACCCTCCAGCGTATGGAAATGATAGCATACAGCGGCTGTACGTGAACTTTCCATACAACAGATTTTTTTTTTTTTTTTTCCAATGTATTGTCAGATGCGTAGGATATCTGATACGTGAAATAGGTGGGCCACACCATAGTGATTACGTGATGAGCCACGTGTCACAAGTGTGATGCATCACAACTGCTCATCATGCGGGAACCACCATGCGGATGTAGGTAGGTTAAAAAGATCAGGTCCGTCCAGCCATAATATATGCTGAATCCAGTCCGTTGGTCCATTTCTTCCAACTTCTACCGGATGAGAAGAACCAAGATCGGCTTGAGTTTCACCCGAATGCTGCATATCGTGGGGCCCACCTGATAAGATGCTTGGATATGGCACATGTTTGAACTGGTTGGCACGCGTGAAGGTACGTGCGAAGCAAATAAATTTCTACAAGAGCGGCACGAAAGACCTCAGGAGCATCTGAAATTGTACCCTCTTTTCTTATTTTACGTTGACTAGGGTTTGTCAAGTAGTGGACCCCACCACGGAGGGGCCATCGTAAAAAAATAGCCAATCCAACCCGAGTTAAAAGTCGTGGTGAATAATTACGATGGGTCCCACCTCCTGACAGTTTTACTGTTCTCGCGCCTCCCAAGAGCTGAGGAGCACAATTTCAGCGCTCCCGAGCTGCACCTACCTTTTCTCGCAATCAAAATTACGAAACTAGCCCTGCCAACTGGACTCGCCCGAGTGATATAAAAGGACCCGCGGACCGCAGGTGCCTACACGAAGCACGTGTGAAGAACCTGGACCATTCATCAGGACATTGCACAAAAGTAGGCCCTCCACCCATCGGATGGCCCCGTTTTAGGACAAAAATGGAAGGTCTAGAAATAAATCAACGGTCCACTTTCAACATAAAACTTTATCTTACACAACGCATTCAGTTCATTTTCAACGAATCAGATTCCTCTAACGTGCTCTGAGAACGCACGTGCACGCAGGGCCCCATTCTCCAATCTCACTCGCGCGAGCCCCCATTCCCGCTCCTCGGCAGAGTAGAGACGGGCGCGGATTTACTGAAAGCCTCGCGCGGGAAGTTCCTGCACTGGGAACCAAGGTTGGGCCCACAGTGATGTTTTTTTGATAAATCCACCCGGTCCATCTGTTTTGGGAGCTCATTTTAATACATGAGAATAAAAATGAACCGGATCCAAGACTCAAGTGGGCCGAACTAAAGGAAAAGGTGGGTAGGTAAATTACTACCGTTGAAACCTCCCTGGGTCCACATTGATTTTTATATGACATCCATGTTCATAACGTCACTACTATTGGGATGAACTGGAAACACAAATATTATCATGATTCAAAACTCCTATGGCTTCACAAATATTTCAACTGTGGACGTTCAATCCTTACGTTTTCGGCCCACTTAAGTCTTGGATTCTGTTAATTTTTGTTTTCATGCCCTACAATGAGCTCCCAAAACGGATGGACGGGGTGGATTTATAAAAAAAAAAAAAAATCATTTTGGCCCACCTTAGTTCCCAGTGCAGTAACTTTCTTCCGCAGCAAATCCGCGCAGGAAATCCGCGCCAGACTAGAGAGAGCGTGCGCGAGGTGTATCCACTGGACGCGGATGGCCTGCGAAAGCCTTTCACAGGCATCTCCTGCGCTTGTAATCTAGGCGGGGCCCACTGTGAAGTTTGTGAGAAATCTACACCGTCCAACCGTTCTTTGAGATCATTTTAGGCGTTGCGGCAAAAAATGAACGGGATCCAAAACTCAAGTGGGCGGCAATAAAGCAAAAGATGGGTATGGAAATTTCTACCATTGAAACTTCTATGGGGTCCACAGTGATGTTTATATGCCATCTATACCGTTCAGAATGTCATTCCTACTGAGATAAACTGAAAACACAAATATTATCCTGATTCGAAACTTCTATGGCCCCAAGAATATTTCAACCTTGGAAGTTCAATCGTCACTTTTCGGCCCACTTGAGTCTTGGATCCCGTTCATTTTTGGTCGTAACGCCTAAAATGATCTCACAAAACGGTTGGACGGTGTAGATTTCTCACAAACATCACTGTGGGCCCCACATAGATTCCAAGCGCAAGAGACGTAGGGCTCTCAATGGAGTGGGTCAGATCCGAGATCCGAGATCTGATTCGCTCCGAATCCGTATAATGCGGATTTGGATCTTAAAATAGGTCCGACTAGTTAAATGGACCGGATTTGGATCTTAAAATAGGTCTAATTACTTAAATGGAGTGGATATGGATTCACAGGAACATATTCGATTTCGATCCGAATCCAATTAAGATCTAACTCATTGTCACCTTACCATATATGTTATATTCATGCTGGCCATCCGTTTTACAAATTATTTTAGGCCAGGTCGGCCATACCATAGTAAATAATAGGATTCGCATCATTTTTTTACTAAATTAAATATATTGTGTTATATATTTTATATCATATATTTTTTTAGATGTGTAATGGGGTGGATTCGGACCTAGATCCGACCTGAATTTGATGGTTATATGAATTTTGGATCGGAAATGGATCTAACAATTTATAAATGAAACGGATATGGATATCACCTTTTGGATCCGAGTCCGATCCGAATCCAATCCGAATCCGTCTACAGATATACGGACTTGGAGCCGGATCCAACTGGATCCGATCCAGATCCGACCCATTGAGAGCCCTAAAGAGATGCCTGCGAAAGCAATCCGGGTCCGGTATCCACCTACATCCGCCGTATGAGAAATCATCACCTACAGTCAAGGTACCCAACTTCTGGTACCGTACAGCCTCTACCATCATCATTCCACTTCTGTAGAAAATCTGTACCATTAAAATATCATTAACTACTACAAAGATCATATGAAACAAAATTCATTCTGGTCCATTCATCATGTTGGCCACACTATTAAAATCAACATAAAACCGACTGTTAACTTAATATCCACCATTGATCCGAATCATTTTTTTATCAATCTGACATTCAATAAATCTGATGATCATGGTGGGGCCTGTAGTTTCATGGTACTGATTTCCTAAAAAGATAGTGTATTCGCGCGAAAGATGACACTGTACCATAAGTTTCGGTACAGTTGCTTGTAGGCAATCAGTTCCCCTGGCGTATTTAAGCAAACTCGCTCCCTCTCTATCTTTCTCTCTCCTAGGGTTTTCTTCCCCTTCAGAGCATTCTCTCTCTTTCTCGCTCTCTTTTCTCAGCAGAAAAGAGAAATCCAAAGGAAGGGAAGCGTCTCTGCTCGAATACTCACCACCACCATGAGCAAGCAGCAAGGTGACATCAACGTCTCCGATCTTGGCTCCTCCCTTCCTGCCGCCGCCGCAGGTTTACACTACTTCCGTACTCCATCATCATCATCTCCATCCGTCCGTCCATCCATCCACACATGCATATCTGTAAACGGCTCTGATCTTTCGTTACTGTTCTTGTAGCTCTCAGCGCCGAGGATCGAGCGGGCCTCGTTAACGCCCTCAAGGTAACTTCATTCCTTCTTCTTTTTGGTACCGTTCTATTAAAAATCTAGGGTTTTGATTCCTGACGCTTTTTCTAGAATAAGCTGCAGCACTTGGCGGGGCAGCACTCGGACGTCCTCGAGACACTCTCTCCGACGATCAGGAAGCGTGTTGAGGTCCTCCGCGAGATCCAGGTCGGTTCTTCCTTTCTAGGGTTTCGGTCTCGCTTGTAGTGGCGTCTTTTCTAATTATTGCGATTCTTTTCTATAGGGTTTTGGAAGTCGAAGTTTTTATGCTTATCAGATGTGATTATGTTCGGCATGCATGAATCCGTGTATGTTGTATATGGTATTGCTATGTGCTGAATCAAGTTTGTTAGCACTGTCTAGTTAGGAGTCCGTTTGGATGCCCTATTGGTTTGAATTGCAATTTCTAGCCTAAATAAGTTAGTTTGATTCTCGCAGGATTCATATTGAAGGTTTGGGCACGAACTTGCTTTTGGGTTGGTAATGGAAGGAACTTAACTGCAATTTGAGGGATAGTTCCTCATTTTGTATGCAGGGGAGCATCACTAGTTTTTGCCATTTTTGTTTGATCAAACTGATGATTTGCGATCCAAGTCACTTGTGCATCCAAATTAGTGCTTTCAATGGTCGCATTTGGGTCCGGTCCTAGAGTACTTGTACCTGGTTTGTTTGGGTCCAATCGGGTTTGGGTTTGAGTCATGTCAGGTTGAGTAAGGGCATTTAGTATCGGCACGGGTTCGACTACCTACCTAATCAAGTCAGTGTGTACACGGTGAAGGTGTGTCCCATTGTGTGTAAATGAGCTCTCTTACATGTGTATGGCTTAGCAAACCTCATTCCATGACTGGAATATGTAATATATATTTAGGATGTATAACATTACAAATAAAATTAACTAGACCCAACTCAATTCTAATTGGGCTAAAGATGTTGGATCCAATCTGGACCCAGTTTAACCCCTTCTTAACTAGGTCCATAATGGCGGTCTGAAACTCGACCTGATATCTAAATGGGTCCCAAAAATGAATATGGAATAATTAAAATTGGGTTGGGTCCATTGCACCTCTGTGTATTGTGCTTTTGGAAGGTATGATACAAATACAGTGGGTTATCTTTCCATTTATTTCGTGGTATATTCGATGATCTGTTTAGATAAATAAGAATGGATGTATGATAAGTAGGTTGATCATATGCATTTATATTCATGCATGCATTCATACATGGGAAGAAGCGTGTTCATTTGATGTCATGGTATATCACTGTTAGTCCTTCATTGTTACTGGCAACATGGCAAGGTTGCCTCACAGAGTTGGCTTTTCACACATGGCTGTGTTTGTTTGATTGCATTTCTCATGTTGCAAAGACGGCTCAAAATGCACTGGTGTAGTAGGAAATTTCTATGAACTCATTACATCTCAGTCACTCATGCAAGGTGAGATTTGGGAGCACCCCAAACATGGTGCTGATTCGGCTGGCTCATATTTGACAGTGCAAAACACCAATGATGTGATTGACCTTTTCCTTTTATTTGCACCAACTGTTTCAGTAATTGTACAAAGTTGACTCAGGGTGCCCTGTGGTTAGTCAAAGGTACCACACAACATGCCAAATAAAGTTGGTTTACAGTCTTCATTTCTAATGTTTCTCTACTGGTCTAATGGCTTCTATGTTAAAATTTGCCCATGCATTTGGCTCATCTTGAGGTCTCCATTCACTTTCAATTTCTACAAATTCTCATGAATATTAAGGCTCCTCTCAGATACTACTAGAAGAATCTAACTAACCTTGTTATGCAAACTGCAGTTGATTTTCTGTTTGTTTATTTTAAAGAAAGAAAAATCAGGAACAAAGGTCCTTTTCTTCCAATAGTTCTGTAGGATATTTATTCTTGATTTTGTTAAATCTCTGTTCTAATTTTTCTGCTTTGCATTTATTTTGATGCACTCTTTTAAGTAACACTTGGTGATGTGGTGGAACTGCACAAAGGCATTCTTCCCTCGCTCATTTGTAATGCTATTCAGAAGTCCTATTATGTTTAACATCTTTGATGTCTGTTGCTTGGCGTCTTCCTGGTTCTCATAATATAATCAATGCTTGTTTCATATCCAGGATGCTTTTTTTTTTTTCTTGCTTCCACTTAGGTTTCACAGTCATGAGTGTCTGACTATGTCAAACCTCTGCATGTTTCTCCCTACTTATGATTGATGTACTTGAGAGAAGATTCAGGATTTGTACCTTCTAATGGTTTCTCAATTTGCAGAGCCAACATGATGAGCTGGAGGCAAAATTTTTTGAGGAGAGAGCGGCACTTGAAGCTAAGTACCAGAAGATGTATGAACCCTTGTATGCAAAGGTACCATTTTTATTTGTTTATTGAAAAGACAATTTCTAAACATAGTTCATTGTTTTTCCGTATCTAGTTAATTGTTTTGCCTGATACGGTAGCCCATGAGTGATTAATACATTCTGCTGTGTTGCACACAGCAAGTATTGCTTTGTTTATGTAGTTTATTTGCTTTGGTCTGGGCATCGAGGGTTAACAGTAGAATCATCTCCCACAATTGATCTCAGTTTTGTACATTTTGTTCTCTGTTTTCCTTTGGCCCTCAATGAATCAGTATCTTTCAAAAAAAAAAAAAAAAAACTCTAGTGAAAAAAAGTTTAGGTAACATTGTCACATACAAGTTTTCCTATTAAGCTTATGCAAGTTTTTCCACTAAGCATTTGTATTGTCCAATTTTCTGTGGCATGGGTTTTTTTTTTTTTTTTTTGCCACTTGCCATGCTGATATGCTAGTTGCAGACTTGCATGCCTCATATATTTGCCTCTGATCTGAGTATATTATGCAGTGTTTTCTTGTATTTTGCTTCAGCAATTCCTCTTGACTTTGGAAATTTTGCAGAGGTATGAAATTGTGAATGGTGTTGTTGAAGTGGAAGGTGTCACAAATGAACCTGCAGAGGGAACTCCTACGGAGGATAAAGCTACAGAAGGTATTTAACAAACCTTGAGTACTCCAATTTATTGTAAATACTTTGTTTAGGAAGCTTATTATGTGTTGTTTTCTTAGAGAAAGGAGTACCAGATTTTTGGCTCACTGCATTGAAAACCAACGAAGTGGTTGGTGAGGAGGTAAATGACTAAAAAAATGACGTTTCATCAACTTGTGTTTTCTTTTTCTTTCTTTCTTTCTAGTGTGGATTAAATTATGCTTTCCTGGTTTCCCTTTTCAGATTTCCGAGCGTGATGAAGGGGCTCTCAAGTTTCTCAAAGATATCAAGTGGAGCAGAATTAATGATCCCAAGGGCTTCAAGCTTGAATTCTTCTTTGATCCTAACCCATACTTCAAGAATGCTGTTCTAACGAAGACATATCACATGATTGATGACGATGAACCTATTCTTGAGAAGGCCATAGGGTACTGTTATTGCTCATAACTTCCCATTACTAAGAAATTCTACTAGTTGGTCTTCTTCTTCCTATTGTATTTAATTTAGCTCAATTTTATTTTTTGCATGACTTGGAATTTGGTTGGGTACTTACAGGACGGAGATTGAATGGTATCCTGGAAAGAGCCTGACACAGAAGGTTCTGAAAAAGAAGCCAAAGAAGGGATCAAAGAACACCAAGCCCATCACAAAAACTGAACAATGTGATAGTTTCTTCAACTTCTTCAATCCACCACAAGTCCCGGATGATGATGATGATATTGATGAAGAGACAGTAAGTTCAACATCACTGCATCGAAGAACAACGTGATTGGTATTCCCTAGTTGTTGATTATCACCTGTCATTTCTTTTTAACAGGCTGAGCAGCTTCAGAATCAAATGGAGCAGGATTATGATGTTGGGTATATGCTCTTTCCCTTGCATCAGTCACACGTTTCATGTCTACTTCATTAATTGCAAAATCCTCATTCCTTTCCAACTAATGATAGAGAATGCCCTTGATTACTTTTGATGGAGACTGCCTTTTGAATGATCAAAATGTACTTTTAGAGCCATAGGCCTTTGATCATTTTGGAGGCTTGCAGGGTCTTCCCATCATTTACTTGGTGAAAGCTGACCTCAATGGGTGTTTTTCCTTGTGCAGGTCAACCTATTAGGGATAAAATCATTCCCCATGCAGTTTCATGGTTCACGGGTGAGGCTGTTCAAGCGGAGGATTTTGAAGACGACATAGAAGGGGAGGATGATGATGAGGAAGACGACGGGGAGGATGAAGACGACGAGGAGGATGATGAGGACGATGAAGAAGATGAGGATGACGAAGATGATGATGAAGACGAGGGCAAGAGCAGGAAGAAGGTAAATGCATGTTATTAGTTTGTGGCTGCACTGAAATTTTCCTTTGGAATGGTAGATACTAATCAGTTCTCCCTTGCCTTGTTGTCAAATATTCCAGCAGGGGGCAGGTAGACAGAAGGTATGATATACACTATTCTCTTCTTTGTACATTTTCCTTTCTTTTGTTTGTTTTGACCTCGAATAGTCTTTCATGATTAGATGGTTTACAAGGAGCTCTTAGCTGTGTATGAATGTAATATCCTCATCACCGTATTTCTGTGGCTGAAATTGCAGAAAAGCGCAGCCCCACTCGGGGAGGGAGGTGAGCGGCCTCCTGAGTGTAAGCAACAGTAGTATTGCTCTGGAATAGATTGTATGCAGATCAAGAGCAGTGATGATTGAAGGGCGTCTTTCTTTTCTCTCTTTTCCTTTTTTTCTTCTCTCCTCTTTTCTTTTTTTTTTTTTTTCTTTTTTGTTCTCCTGCTGTCACAATCCATATATGGAAAGAGAGAAGGATAGAGGTGGAGGGGGAGGGAGGACTCAAAAGTTTTGGTGATTCTTTTTTTTTTTTTTTTTTTTTAATCTAGTGTTATTATTATTAATATTATCATGGGTCATTTGTTTCATGTTTTGGGAAATGGGGGTTAGGTGGGTGAAGGATACTTTGCTACTAGTTTTGAAAGGGATAGAGGAGTCCTCTCTTGGGTTGTCATCATGGTTCACCAACTGGATTGATTAAGTATTTATATGCTTTGTTCGTTTGTTATTTTGTTCCATTTCCCTTTTTATTCTCCTCTTTTTATTTTTTCATGGCAATCCATCTACCTTTATCATTTGTACTGAAAAGTGCAAAGAATGGTGGTCTTGTCTCATTACAGATAACAATTTGTTTGTTTCTCCTGCTCCAAATGTAATCTGGATTGCTTCTGCCCCCTGTTCACAAAACCCAATCCTCTAGGGCAGCCTCTGCTTGCACCCCTTTTGGAGTTGTTAGGCCTGAGTTTAGTGACAGAGCATGGTGGGATCCTAAGATGGACAAGGACTAGATCTGACTTGCAGCATGATGCATGTTTGGTCCCCACTTATTTTCTGCTAAATTGCAAGCCTAGAGCTCTGGTCCATTGGCCATAGCGAGTACCCAGCAATGGATTTCCGTTTACCTATCTGACAGATGGATAATTGGATCTGGATATATGTGACTTAAAAGCCCTTGACAAAAATAAAATAAAATCAAGCACTGAATAATATTTGACACACATTAATAATAAGGTAATGAGTTTTGGATATGCCTGATTTTTACTCTTTACGTCCTAGCATGATATGGCAAAAACTGGTAGATGTCATGTGGACATCATGGTGAGCCCCCACAACCAGGCTGTGGTGGGAAATTGGATTTGTCTTTTAACCTTAACCACTAGAAACGGACCATCAGCTTCCCCTTCTGGATTATCATGCATTCATAGTAATGGCCACGCATTGTTCAAAAACTAGAGATGTGCAGGCCCACCTCACCCATATGGTTTTGTACAGATCATCAAATGGTTTACTCAAATGTGAGAGATGCTACATTGCCCTTAGATCCTATGTTATGCTCCTAGTTGCGCGGGGATGCTTGGAAATGCCAATCCATTGATATAGAATGTTCCTTGGCTTTCAATGCACATTCCAAGGGCTACCATGCAAGCATCACACTGATCTGACAAATATTGTTTGATCAATGGTCTTTAGCATGGACAGTCAAGATAATTTACACAAACATAGGTTCAATTAACAATTTGATCCATTTATTTGTTAGGGCATGTCATGTATTTTTTAGAATCACTTTTGTTAGACAATTTTAATCATCCCAACCATAGCTAAAATAGAAAATAAGGCCAAATCAAGGATTGGATTGTCCTCGTCAAGATGATTTTTGCATGGTGGCCCAGGACATGTTTTATGACTTTAACGGACAAGTCACATCACAGTAAACATCGATTGACCGGACAGCCTCTGTGAACTGATGGAACTAGGTGCATTATAACTTATTTCTACCAGTATTGGAGCATCTCTCCTTAAATTTTCCACCATGATAATTATCATCTTATCCAAAATTTGGGTAAAGACACTGGTAGGAAAAAGTTTCCGCCCACCATTTGTTTTGCATAGGGCCCACCTTAGTGTGTAAATGCCATCCAATTCATTAATCTAATGCATCTCTTCTGGATGAAGAAATTAGCCAAAAAATTGTATGTTCGAGTACGAAGGAGACACTAACCCCAACGGTGGGTGGGTGCATTGTGTGACTAACTGTGTGGGTTCAATGTGCAGCTAATAGGGCGGGTGCATTGCATGACTAAAAAAAAGAAAGTGAGCAATACCACATGAATTTAGATGTTTTCGGTATACTTTTACAGTGCAGCCACCCTAGGTGATGAATCAGACGAATTTTTGGGATCCAAGCCAAATAAGTTGTAGTGTACCTGCTGGACAATATGGGTTTCATAGTCTTAACTTGTTTACCCCAAGTAGGTACTGTTTTCCTATTTACCACATCAGAAAGGTCCAATTAATGATTTGAGCCATCCATATGTGGGGCCACCTTTGATTATAACCTCTTTGGAAAGTCTCTCTCATCGAATGTTCCTAGCTTTCAAATCAATAGTTAGAAAAGAAAGGTGCCATATCATCATCATCATCATTATTATTATTATTATTTTAAAGGTAAGTAAAGAGGGAAATATTTGAAGTTTCTTTTAGAATTTTAGCTTCGTTCAGAAGAAATATAATAAAGAACACAATAAGAAACAAAAAAAAATCCAAAAAGGAAAGAGTAATAAATTATATACATGACACGGTAGTGGCATATACTAAAATTAGGAGAATCCATAGAGATATGACTTGTTCCTTTGACAGTGAAAATCCAAAATTCATCTGATAGATGAGTCATAGGACAATTCAGGTTCAGTCTGATATCCTATTACTTGACAATTGAGCCAGATATTATCCAAAAAAGTCTGATATAAATCAATATCCAACCACTTTAACAGCTATTCATGAGCATGACCGCACTGCATCCACAAATCCAAATTGGCCCTCGTTAATAAATGAATGAGACAGGGGGTCGCTGCAACTTTCACTGTTTCAATCTAATCTACATTTTAGAGCCACTGCAGTGATCACAAGCGAGGTCAACTTTCTATCAGTGTCTCTTTTTTTTTTGGTTATAAGATGTACATGCAAATTCCACAATGGTAATGTTGCAACCGAATATAAATTTTCTTCGGGAACTTTCAATGGACAGGATTGCCTCTTTGGCTCTACCATCCAAAGGGGGGTGGGGGGTCGGGGAAGCGTCATGGGCAAAAAAGCCTCTACTTCATCATCTCTCCCTGGGAATCTCATTGAAAACCCCCCTTCTTTCCTTAATTCAAAACTGCTAGCAAAGAACTCTCAACTCTGTTATTTCCTTGGGAGATTATAGGTTTCATACGAAAGAAAGAAAACAAAACTGAAAAAGCTCAATCCAACTTCAGGCATCCTTCTCCTTTCAATGATTTCATCTCACTACTTTGGTCACCTTTACTTCCTATCAGCACCTCCTTTTGCTTTACATTTGAAAACCAATCATGATGGAAGTAGGGCAAAAAAAAAAAAAAAACAAAAAACAAAAAACAAAAAAATCACTTGGAACAAAATCACTGCTCTTTGTTGGACAGAGCAAGAACAAATGTTTTGGTCGTGGAAACTAAAAGAAAAACTGCAGCAACCCTACCTCCAATATGACACACATCCCATGAGGAAAGCCCATTTGTCGCCAACCCTGTTTAGTAGGCCTTTTTCTCCCCCTCTCTAAAAGCTATCGACTTCTCAATGCCTCTGATCTACACAGACCAAAGATTCCTCTGGACATGAATGAATTAATAAAAACCCAACTGATTTTCTGCTACAATCCACCCCAGTTCATGAACTTTTTTATCTCATCGTACAAGACCAGGATTGCCGCAGCTCCAGTGCTCCTAAACATGTTGGAAACTGCTCCCCGGTAGAAGGATGCAACCCCTTCCATCCTGTAAATCTTCTTCCAACAGTCTAGTGTGCTTTGGTACATTGGCTGCTCCAAACCTGACTGCATCATTATACGCCTCCGCACAGTATCCAAAGGGTAAGACAACAGGCCTGCTGATGTAGTAACTGCCTGGGCCATCACCCACCGCTTCCATAATGGTATGTTGGGATTTGACTCTTCTGACATCATCTCTTTTGCAGTGTCGAAGCCCCCAAAGTATAGGCCACGGTGGACGATCATCCCGTGTAGAGAGGCGGGAAGGCCTCTATAGATGCCCCTGATTCCGTCCTTTTTGTAGATGGTGTTGAGGAAGTGGATGATGCCCTTGAACTGGCGGATGTCTGTTCTGCCAACGTCTGCTGCGAGGCGTGTGTGAGCAATATCAAGTGGGTAGATGATGACCAGTGTTGTACAGCCTGCTGCAGCACCTGCCACAAAGTTGGCAGGAGCCCCTGACAGAAAATGGCCATCTCTGCTCTTTAACATTGTTCTGTAAAGATCCTGTGCAGGGATCGAGTTGCATAGGTAAACCAAACATGATCAGGCTCAAATACATTTGCAATGATGGTTAATTTGCATCAAATGGATGATTGTTTATGCATTAAAAGAAGACGAAAAGATCCTTCACTACATTTATCAAGCTTTTACAGAAATTGCCAAAACTGCCAATCACTGAAATGCAACCCGAAAAATAACAGAAGGGAACAAAATCAGGACATAAAGAACCAATGGCAATGATAGGAAAATGTGAATATGTAGTCAATCCATATTTGAAAGGTACATGCCGGTGGGGGCAATTACTGTCAAAGAGGTTCTGTTCAACTTCTCTATCAATCCATTGATTGCAGTTATCTGAGCTGCCGGCCAAGTTGATAACTACAAGCAGACGCAATGATCTTGACCACAATACTTCCCTATTTAGGCGTACCAGGGTTGACACCTATTTAGGTGTACCAGGGTTGAAACTTATGACCCATGCGTTTCTAAAGCCATCCTTTAGAACTTGACCAATGTTAATGGCGGTTGATATGTTATTCTTTATGTACTTGGATAGAGGCACACTGGACCCAACTTCATGTAAAGAACCAACTAAAATATCACATCTCCTCTCCTTCATCCACAAACAGCGCCGCTCGGCTCATCGATAAGAGAATTAGCCCAAAGACGGAAATAGTTCTTAAATTGGATGAAAGGTATGCATTCAGAAATACAAAAGCAATTGATCTAAGTAATTAGAAAGAACCATCTATAAAAACAGCTGTGGATACCTCAGTTTTATCAGAAATAATCATTGAGACTTTTTTTTTTTAATTTTGATTAAATTTATATAAACACAGGAGAAAATTGAATGCAGCAAACATAGCTATCAGAACAATGATATGATATCAGTACCAATTTGGACATTAGTTATAATATATGATCTCCATACCACCAAAATTACTAAGAAGATTTGTACAAACATTCATAGAGCCAGAAAATGTAGAAGCACAACCAATTTCCAACATACCAAACATAAAAAAATACTGAAAATCTAACAGCAGTAACAGGTCCACTGGTGAGTTCATAGATGGAGTAACTAATGTGAATACTGAACATCATGATGAAATGTGGACACATCAACCAACAATGCCATGCATCAGACAAAAGTTGCATGAAAATGCCTTGATTGAAGGACCACTCCACCTTTTGTTTGCCTTTTCAATTCCCTTGCCTATTGAAAAAATCAGCTACAGATAAACTAGGGGAAGAAAACAAGATGGTAGGAGTTTGTCCCACTAACTGATCACCAACTATTATATTGATAAGCAAGATAACAGTGCGTATGCGATCAGGAGAGGATCACGAACTTATTGCGTCACGTCAGAAGACCAGCAACATTAATTATAAGACATCCAACATGACGAGATACATTTAACAGGTGCAATGCAGATAAGGAAAAAAAAAAACAGATCTAGTCAATCTATTTCAAGCTCCTTGATCATATAAAATGTGCCACTGCAGAAGAACCAGAAAGGGAACTAACTGTATATATTGGTAAAAACACAACCTGCAATTTGTCCTCATGTTTCCAAGTGTAAACTTCTATTAATAGGAGTGGGGTGGCAAACATTGTGATGTGACTAACAGGGGTGGGTGGGTGTACTAACAATGGGGTGTGTGAACTAACCCATAAAAAAAAAAAACCAAAAAAAAAAAACTTCTATTAATAGGAAAGATACCCATACTGGCAGGCCCGAAAATAAATGCTCCTCATGCACGTGGGTGAACACACAGAGAATACCAATTTTGTAGGATGGCGACACAATCACATCATTGAGGGGCTGTGTGCTTCCTGTGTTGCTTTTTGGACTTTTGGTTGGTGAAGGGTGATTCCAAGAACAGCTTATTTTGGGCCAGGGGTGATCTCAAGAATTTTAGTCTTTCTCCCAACAATTTGGGCCAGGTCCTAAATGGTAGATTGGCAGAAGTTTTACAATTGGCTGCCCTAGGACATCAACCTTCCTCTCTTACCCAGACTCTCAGAACTGGGCATGCAGATTGACAACACTTGCATGCCAACATGGTCCCACCCAGTACTAAACCCTGTGCAATTAATACGTGCAAACCCCATAGGCCACACAAGCAAAGAAGCATCATGGATGGGCAGTTGTGAGACAAAATTCAGAGCACGAGACACGCACACGGAGTTCCCTTGTATGAAGCGATAAACACACACAACCAAGTTGGCACCAAGGGACACAAATGTATCACCATCGAAGCAAAAGTGGAAAGGACATGCTCAAGTAAATGGCCACAAAGAATAGCAACAAGCCACCGCTACATGTTTACTCGACACCTGCCCACATGCCGACACGATCATCCCAATGCTGCAACTTAGCCTAACTCTGCACTCACTTAAAAGGGGAATTTGCAAGTACAGTTAAGGTATAGATAACCAATGCCAAAAAAGCTTGCCAAATTACCTACGCCACAGCAAAGTTTTAAAAAAAAAAAAAAAAAAAAAAAAATCTATGAAGTGGCAATCACTTAACTAGAATAATCATCTCAAGCATGATTAGATATATTTGAGGTTAAACATTTAATTTTCCTTACTCTTGTGAGATGCTAATGAGATGGCTGTCACCTTTTACATATCGAAATCACTTCATCGAGGCACAACTCTTGTCGGTTAAATATCCAAGGACTATTCCTGTGCCAAAATTGACATATGAACTCAAGAGTTGTAACCACCTTATTGGCTGTATGTTTGCATCAACGAGGAAAGTGCTCCACTTTTGTTGAGCTGGCTCACCTTGGCTGGGTATTGAGATTCTTTAGTTCATTTGCTTAAAATTGGAGTTTTCAGCATGGTGACAAGAGGTCTCGGCTGCTGATTCAGGAACACATAGCTTCATTGACAAGAATGCACCGTCAAGGTTTTGAGGGGATCTTTCTAAGAGGTGGAATAGTGATAAACGAGATCATATAGAGAGATACCGGTGCCTCTTCCTGGTATCTATGTTGCTGTCTCCCAGTCCACCCTCACACAGGTCCCAAACTGGTAGAATTTTTTATCCTCAAAACATACCTCTGGTGTCTTGGCTCCCCTATTGCTAGCAGCATGAAACCAGAATACCAGATTCCGTTAGAATGTAACCAACACTGCTTTGCCAGTATCTTCTATAGCATTGCACATCATATATTTGACTTAGTAATTGTACAACACAGAAAAAGTGATGGCATTGATTTCTTCACTGAACATATATGAGACTTGCAAGCCTAGTTAAAGAATATCAAAGACAGCAACGCCAACTATTTAGAAGGTGCAATGAAAACCAACGAGAGAAGGTCTACAATGACGAAGATTTGGTTATGGCTTATATGCAAAGAACATCTTCCGAAGTGAACCTATAGTAGACTCACATCTAAGACAATTTAGCCATGCTAAGTCAAGAGGAAACTGGGTAAAAAAGACAATGAGATCCAGTTGCCAGACAACTTAGATATGATGCCAACTTTCAATGTGCCTGATTTGTTTGAGTGCCATGGTGAGGTCCCTAATATTCAGGAAGTTGTCCACATGGGCTAGCTGCTCACCAATGAGAATACAGAACAAGTCGACGAATAGCTGTGCATAGAAACTGCAGTAACCTAATTAGGTTGGCACATGCATCACTTAATGAAATGGAAGAACAAGCCTCGCTCTGCATGCTGAATTTCTGGACTGCTTGCAACTGATTTTTAGGGCAAAACTTTTAGGATTACAACTGCTAGAGTATTCAATAATGGCAGGGCGACCGTTGTTACCGTTACGATATGGGCCGTAATGGCCGTTATGGCCCTGTAACGCATAATAGTACCCACTGTCACCATTAGGTTATGTAATCATTTTGGATACCATGACAAAGTTGTTTTTTAAAAGAATATGTTTAGAATATGTTTGCTGATTTTTACTGATTCTGTGATGATTTTGGACGCAATTTTTTTGGATCTACATAAGCTATTTTTAGGCTGATTCTCTGATGATTTTAGGGGCCAAGTATGCTATTTTTAGTCTATTACAATTTGGCTCAATTTTTGTAGACAAAGCTATGGCTACTCAGTAGTCAGTACAGTATTTTGAATAGATCATATTAATTAGAGACAAATGTAAAAGCTAGAAGGCTTAGGTGAAAACTTTCATGGGGATTCATGGGTGTGCCTATAGGGTCTATAAAAATGACTACTCTAGGATTTAGAAGGCACTGCAATTTTCTGAGTTCTTACCTTAAGCACTCATCACTTGTGTAGAGATTCCAATTCCAACAAGTTGTTTAACGCTTTCTATCCAATATTCTTGTTTGGTGTTTTGACTTTATAAATTCTAGCCATTTTGGCATTGAATTCACATGGATTAATAACTGAATTTCATCATAAATACAAAGTTATCCTTTTACTAGTCTAAAACATTGGTTCATTTCATAAGACCTATGCTTGCACCTTTTTGTAAAAGTTTTTCCTTCCATAGACTAAGTTCAGTCCTTTACATCAACTAGAGATTCTATACATTTAAAATCCAGTCCACTGCATGGTTGTATGTTTTGATTCCCCCTTTCCAGATCATGATTCAACATGAAGTGAAGGTAAGAGAGGAATGGCCCCAATCCACCAACTGATGAGATTATAGCATCTTACTGCTCACTGAGTTGTTTGTATTTGACAACACTTCTCAAAATAACAAGGGGAACGGCCAAGTAATGGGAGCCCTGCTTGCACCATGATAAGGTTATGAAAGATACATCAAATGATGTTGACATTCCAGATCATGATTTGACGAGTTCCCATATCCCACCCAATTTCTTGCTCTCTAACCATCTAGAATGTTGTAGGAGACCATCGATTGAACAAACTCACCGCACGAGAGCACTCAAAAAGTACACAAAGGAATTGATCAACGCCCCATCCCAAAAACATGTCATCCGCCCAATCCTGGAAAGAAAAGCTCATGAGATAGCCCAACAGAAAATGGATAATCCGTGGATCTGAACCCATATAAAGATAAAATACACTGGATCCATATGATGGCACTCAACCAGCGAAAGTGATAGCATAAGATCTCCTACACCCTTCCCAGGATCATTTACCATCATCTTTATCTATTTTGACATGATTTATGTTTGGATCAGTCAGCCAACTTTTCCCTGCTAAACTCAGTCACAATTTGGAGTTGAATCTGGAAAGTGCAAATCACCCAGTGAAAGAACATTGTAGTTACATTTTTCCAGTCATCAAAGTCAATTCCATAATCAGGCTCCAATACTTTTCAATGTAAGAGGGCATCATTTGAAACCATGCTCGTCGTCAAAGCCCATCACCCCGTATGGCTTTAGGCATTTCTAAAAGAACCACCCAAGGATGAATGAAAATCAAAATGCTTGCACTCAGAATTTCACAAATCAGAGCTGAACTGCAATCATCTCAATGCCACAAATGCTTCACATTCATAATCTCACTCACTTCTTGTGAAATAAGGGCAATGATTCTTAGTTGCAGGATCCTTCCAACTAGCAGCCACTCCCACTTCGAATCCCCAATATGGACTCTTGCTCCCATTCCCACTTCCTACCTATTTATAGTTGTTGACATTATGAAAGAGACACTTCCCCGCTCCCACACCGAATTTGTTGCCGCTTCAGTCTTCACTTCATACTTCATGCAACTATGGGCAGTCTGCCAATGTCAAAACTGCAATACAGAACGTTCCTTGGTTGTCTCACTTGCGACAATGATGATAATGTAGTGTTTGCACGCCATTGCTTTCATCTTCAACTTACCATATTTCCCCATTTTCTACCTCTATCATACTCCTATAATTTGAAGTCGAAAAATCACCAGACAAACCAACATCTAGAATTCGTGCATCAGCTTTCCACCGTCACATTTTCGACAACAGAGCTAAAAATTCTGCAGTCTCACCATTCAAAGCAGCAGTCTCCACACACAAATAACAACAAACAGATGAGATGCACATAACACCCGCATCCGTAATTAACCAACATTCAGAATTTAAAAATTACAATGCACTGCATTCCAAAACTCACAATTATCTCATCTTGATGAAAATTAAAAGATGGGTTTCGTTCTTTCGATATAAAAGATCAATCATCCAATGAAAAAAAGAAAAACCAACAAATAAATAAATAATAATAAAAAAGAAGCCAAGAACGTATAGTCAGCCAAAAGGGGTTTGATTACCTTGAGGGAGAAATTGAGAGCGACGGAAGGGTAATACCGAAGGACGCTGCTGCCATTCCCCCTCCACAGAGAGAGGATGCCCTCTTCCCTCACGGTCCTGACGATGCAGTCTATCATCCCTTTGAATCTGCGGTGGGTCCCCCCGCCTCCGCGTCCGATAATGGCGACGTTGCTCTCCTGCGTCTGCAGCAGGAGCTTGGCTCGCTCGATTGGGGCCACGATGGTGTGGACCACACCACCCATCAAAGCTCCCGCCATCAGATCCCTCTGGAAATTCGACTGCCAGGATTTCTTCCTCCTTACATCTCCATCTTCCTTCATTCCTCTCTCTCTCTCTCTCTCTCTCTCTCTCTCAAACTGCTACTGTTTGGAATTCTGTTTTATTTCAATCTCGTTTTGGCTCTGGTTGAAATCTCAGTTGTAGAAAAGTGGGAGGAAAAGCTTCGATACTCTGGCGGAGGGTGATAGTGATGCACAGGCGCTTACAAGTTGCATATGTGGCATCCAAGTGAAATTAAACTGTCCCAATTATGTTTGGAAATCTAGATGTATCATAAATACATAGGCGAAATATTACCCTTATTTGATTATCTTGGTATCATATTGGTGGACCTTTTCTTGGACGGTCACAGACGGAAATCCTCCAATCGTCCAATTTCCACAAACAAGTGTCAGATTATCAGACGTTAGGATAGTTCAGACAATCTAATTTTATGAGGGTGTCTTATAAACATTGATTTACCCAAATTTAGTAGGTTTAATTTGAGTTTTTATGACACGTGTACAATGTCTAAGTGCCTGTGTATCAAGCGTCATAGTCTGCCAGAGTATTATAACTCCACCAAAAATGATGATATGCTCCTTACTATTTATACGAGAAGCGTTTCGGTCATTCCGCTTTTTCATTTTTTTCTATTTCTGTATACCTGTTTCTTTTCTATGAAATGAAGATTGTATGATAGGTGGGGCCCTCAGATCGACGATCCAGATTTTTCATATGTTGATCCTAACCGTAGGTAGACCATCTCTAAAGCTATCTTTGATATGAAAGTTTTAACCTTTCGTTTCGTGGCCTACAACTAGACAATTAATGAAAGAAACAGTAAACGGTCAGGAAAAATTTCCCAATCTAAAACTCAGGGTGGGCCACACCACAGTAAAAAGGGGAAGGTGGGCCCATCATTTTGTGTGTATTAGATCCAATCCGTTCATCCGGTTTACCTCATCAGGATTAACAGTCTCTATAAGATTTCATCTGATCCAAAACTCAGGAAGCTATACCACGTAAATATTTTTATAGGTGGTGTGGTCCATATTAGTAACAGATCAGTTTTATTTTTGTTGGTTATGTTGATAATCAGAATGCTAATCAGATGGACGGAGTGGATTTGACACGATGATCAAAGAGGCCCCACAGAGATCGGGTATTTTACCCGCTGCGTGCATGAAGAAGATTCGGGTCCCGTTTCGGGGCGCATGTGCTTCGGAGTTTGGGATGGTATGAGCGGGAACCGGGAAGTCGGATTCTAGAGGAATTACAAAGTACTCTTACGCATACTGTCCTGACGCAGCTATTTTGTGGAAGTAGGGTATATTTATTGGTAATCCAGACCGTTGATATGATGGTTCTCACAATGGATGGAGTATAATCTAAAATATTCCAAGATTTCTGTGTGGTCCCACAACCGTTTATTTAGTTTTCTGTGTGGTCCGCAATTCAGAATCGTTGCTGTGTTTTCTCCACAACCGTTTATCCAATTTGTTTGGTCTATGATATTCTTTAGGAACCACCCATCCATTAGTGCTTCCTCTAGATCGACGGTCGAGATCTACGTACCGTGGGCCCCTAGATGTATAAGCTGACGCATCAGGACCGTATAATTTCTCGGGCTTCGTTTGTTTTTGGTCAACACTCGATCGCGACAGGGATGGATGGATATAAAAATGAAGGATCATATACCGTGATCTGCAGTGTACGGTGATTATGCTCAGGCATGCGTACGTCTACAGCTACAGGACCATATCAATGCCATATGCTGAAATCCGGCCCGACGTGGGTCCCATCATGGATCGATCCTAACAGTCCAATTGCTGACCATAAAATGTATGGACAAAATGAAAACTACCTGCCACCAAAAGACAAAGCTTGTCTGAAAAGGAGGCGGATTCCCCGTGAAAGCCTTTCGCGCGATGTTCCTCCGCTCGGAAGCTAGGTGGGGCCACCGTTATTTTATTTATTTATTTATTTATTTTTTGAGAAATCCATACCGTCCATCCGTTTTTTTAGCTCATTTTAGAAGATTCAACTAAACTTCAGGCGGATCCCAAACACAAGTGGGCTACACGAGAGGAAACAGTGGGGATTAACGACCACTGTTGAAAAATTCAGTATGGTTACAAAAGTTTTGCAATGTGCTGTTTGGTAAAACTTAATTACACCTGCTTATCACTAGAAAATGAGAAATTTAAGTGATTTTGAGAATTTAGACCTTTGGGTAAAAACAAAAGCTTAATCGCTTAATTGTTAAAAATCACTTAGGATATGGTAAGTGATTTTGCTTTAAAGTTTTTAAGATGGGCGAACAAAATTATTTCAGTCAATATTTTGAAAGGATGTTAGGGAGAGTCCTATAAGCCCTACCATGATATATGCATTATATCCACACTATTTATTCATTTTTCTAGATTACTCTAGGGCATAAGCCAAAAAATGGGGCAGATCTAAAGATCAAGTGGGTCACACAAAAAAATAATGAGGACAATGACACCCACCATTAAAACCTTCTTAGGGTCCACCATGATGTTTATTTTACATCTAACTTCTTCATAAGGTCACATGGACCTAGAAAAAGGAAAAACATAAATATTAGTTTGATCTAAAACTTTTGTGGGCCTAAGAAGTTTTAAATGGTAGATGTTCCATTGCCACTGTTTTTTGTGATGCGGACCATTTGGACTTTGGATCTACATCATTTTAGTTTCATACCTTAAAATGACTTAACAAAATGGATGGATGGTGCAGATATAACACATACATCATGGTGGGGCCCATAGAATTCTGCCAAGTTAAGTAAGGTTTGATAGATGTCCTGTGTTTTTACGTAACATAATCCTAGTAAAAGGTTACTAGGAGCAATGAGGCATTACCTTGCTAGCTAGACTGTAATTAGTGTTGCCCCAACTATGGGAGCCCACTTAGATGTATGTGATATATATCAAACCTGTCCATTAGTGCTTTGGATCATTCTAAGACATGATCCAAAAAATGAAGCAGATCCAAATCTTTAGTGGACCACACCATAGGAAAGAATGGTGATTAACCATCCACCATAAAAAACTTGTTGAGGGCCATAAAAGTTTTCGATGAAGTTAATATTTGTGTTTTCCCTTCACCTAGGTCCGTGTGACCTAACCAACAAGTTGGATGATAAATAAATATTACATAAGGTTGGATGACAAATAAACATTACATAGGACCCTACGGAAGCTTTTAATGGTAGGTATTCAATCACCAATGTTTCCTATGGTGTGGTCCACTTGAGATTTGAAGCTACTTCATTTTTGGATTCATGCCCTAAAATGGCCTGAAAAAATGAATGGATGGCGTAGATATAGCACATACATCATGGTTAGTCCACAAAACTCTGCCCTGTCAACATGATACCAACTAGGTACGGTGCACATTTCGAGTAAAAAAGGGGTAGCCGTAGTTACAAGGTAACACGTTAGTTGGTGATGCCCTCATCGTAGGCCCACCTTGATCTATGTATTGCATATCTAAGTTGTCCATCAATTTTTCTAAATAATTCTAGGATATGGTCCCTAAAATGAACTTATATCCAAATTTCAGGTGGACCATACCATAGATCCAGAAGTGATTGAATGCCAACCATTAAAAACTTTTTTAGGGCCACAAAAGTTTGGATGAAGCAGATATTTGTGTTTTCTCTTTGCTCAGGTTTACGTGACCTAATCAATTGGTTGCAAGGAAAATGAACACTACAGAGGGTCCTAAGAAGTTTTTGACGTTGGCGTTCCATCAACACTATTTCCTGTGGTGTGGTCCTAAGATTTGGATGTGAAACTTAAACATAATGCGAAATAATCGGATCGTTTATGCATCAACAATGGAGATTCCATACTGTAATCTTAAAGCCATACCTGATTGGGAAGACATTCCCGATGCCGTCGTATTGCCAAGAAGAACTCTTGGTCTTTCGCACCTTACACCTTTAGGAGAACAACTCAATGGGACTAGGGTTTTCTCTATTGTGTTGGTGAGGGGACCAAGACATACATTTATAGGAAAGAGGGCCAGAGAAGCTTACCCATCACACTTCTCTCCTCTAGGGTCTCCACACCGTAGGTTTCCATATCTGGCTTAATAACCTGCGTATAGGGAACATGGTTCATGCGTCCCGCCCCAAACCTATTTGTAATGATCACAACTATAGTGGGGCCCACTGAATCGCTCAATCTAAACAATCCAATGGTCATGATCTAAACTGATGATCATGTGTGGCCCACCTAATGGAGTCTTACATTCTCCCACTTGGGCTACACTGATCTCTGAAAGAAAACAAAACATTTTATTTTATTTTGTGAAAAAATAATTTTATAAAACGTATTTGTTTCAAAAAGTTCCTAATGGGCGCCCTACTAATTTCAAAACAATTACCGTTGGATAATTATGAGCAACTGCTTGTCATATCCGGTCCATTAAGACCATCGATATTAAATCGTGGTAGTCAACATAACATTTAATATTTTCGAAGTGTGACGAATCACGATCACAAATACCAATAGCCTTAACGACATGGATCAATGATATGGGGTGTGGTATGAAGATTACACGTTTCATGTGATCATACGTGCTTATCTTCAAGTGGTCATTCTGAACGTGTCTCCAAGACACAAACCAAAGTCTTACTTACTTAAAACTAAATATGCACACTAAACGAGAAGCAAGATATAAACTGAAAAACAGAATCATCAATGCATAAAAGATATCTCTAAAAATGTCTGGACATAATTGGATCATATATGAAAACTCCCACTACTGAAATACATTCTTGGGATCAACAACTCTCATAGACGTCACATACTCCTTAAAGAGCTTCATAGGAAGGCCTTTAGTGAGAGGATCCGCTATCATCTGCTTTGTGTCGATGAGTTCCATAGACACTTGGCGATTCTGAACTCTCTCCTTCATAACAAGGTATTTGATGTCAATGTGCTTTGACCTCGATGAATGCTTGTTGTTGTTGGAGAAATTAACTGCAACTGAACTATTACAATAGATCTTCAATGGTTTCGGGATCATCTGCACAACCCGTAAACCAGAGAAAAAACTCTGAAGCCAGACCGCCTGATTCGTGGCTTCATGACAAGCTACATACTCTGCTTCCATGGTAGATGATGCCAGTGATCGACTGTTTCACGCTCTTCCATGATACGGCTCCACCAACCATCATGAATACATAGCCCGAGGTGGACTTCTTGCTGTCGAGACAACCAGCAAAATCTGCATCTGTATATCCTACCAACTCCAAATGGTCGGATCTTCTGTATGTGAGTTCGAAGTCCTTTGTCCTTTGCAGGTAGCGCAACACTTTCTTTACAGCTATCCAATGATTTATTCCTGGATTGCTAAGGTACCTGCCCAACATTCCAACCACAAAAGTAATATCTGGACGCGTACAGACCTGAGCAAACATGATGCTCCCTACTGCTGACGCATACGGAATAGCTTTCATCTTGTCCTTTTCTAAGTCATTTTTAGGACTACTGAAACTGACCAATCTTGTCACCTTTTACAATAGGTGCTTGGCCAGGAGCACAATCTTGTATGCCAAACCTTTCGAGAACCCTATCAATATAGGCCCTCTACGACAGGCCAAGTAATCCACGTGATCTGTTCCGGCTAATCTAAATGCCGATGATAAAGGAAGCATCACCATGATCTTTATCTCAAAATTTTGAGATAGAAATTTCTTAGTCTCACGCAATAATCCAATATCACTACTGGCCAATAAAATGTCGTCAACATATAAGACCAAAATGATAAACTTACTCCCACTGATTTTCACATATATGCACTCATTCACAGTGTTTTCAATGAAACCATATGAGAAAACGACTTCATGAAACTTTAGGTACCACTGTCGTGATGCCTGTTTCAACCTATAAATGGACTTCTTAAGTTTGCAGACCAGATGTTCTGAGCCTTCGGTTTTAAAACCTTCTGGTTGCAACATATATACGTTCTCCACTAGATCTCCATTGAGAAACGCAGTTTTCACGTCCATTTGATGTAGCTCCAAATCCATATGAGCCACAAGATCCATAATGATCCTAAAGGAGTCTTTCTTAGATACAGGTGAGAAAGCCTTCTTAAAGTCAATGCCCTCACGCTGAGTGAAAACCTTTGCAACTAGCCTGGCTTTATACCTTTCGATATTGCCCTTAGAGTCCCGTTTGGTTTTAAATATCCATTTGCAACTAATCAGCCTAATCTCTTCAGGCAATTCAACAAGGTCCCAAACTTTGTTGTCCTTCATGGATTTCAATTCATCCTTTATGGCATCGAACCAATGAGAAGAATTTGCACTTTGTTCAACCTGTGAAAGGGATACAGGATCCTTTTCAACCCCAATGTCAAACTCATGCTCCTGCAAATAGATGATGTAATCGTCTGGTATTGCAGATCTTCTCTCTCTATGTGATTGTCTTAATGACTCATTATTTAGAATTGGGTTTTCTATTTCCTCATCAGTGGGTTGTATTTGTGGTTATACATGGTCATCCATAGGGATCTCAGGGTCCACTGCTGGACGGACAACCATGCTACTCTGAATGATTGTGGTGGGAATCACAATCCGCTCTTCCTCAAATATAATATCTCTTAAATTTGTGCTCCCACTATCTTCAGTGTTCTCAATAAACTTAGCAGTCTCAATAACTCTCATAGAATATGATGGACAAGTAAAATCTTAATCCTTTTGATCTTTCTGAGTATCCAATAAAGAAGCAATTAACAGTTCTAGGGTCAAGTTTTCTTTCATGCGGGTTATATGGTTTGGCTTCTACAGGACAGCCCCATACATGAAAATATTGTAGACTAGGCTTTCGCCCTGTCCACAATTCATATGGAGTTTTCATTATAGCCTTACTTAGGACCCTATTAAGGATATGCACAGCCGTTTTCAAAGCATCACCCCACAAAGATTCTGGCAATGTAGAATTACTAATCATACATCGCATCATGTCCTTTAAGGTGCGATTACGCCTTTCCGCTACACCATTCTTCTATGGAGTACCAGGCATGGTGTACTGGGTGACAATACTACAATCTTGTAGGTATCTAGCGAATGGACCCGAATTACGTCCAGATTCGTCATACCTTCCGTAGTACTCACCACCACAGTCAGATCTAACGACTTTGATCTTCCTGTCAAGTTAATTCTCGACTTCAGCCTTATAGATCTTAAATGTATCCAAGGCGTCTAATTTTTCGTTAATAAGGTATAAGTACCCATAACGAGAGTAGTCATCTATAAAAGTGATAAAATACTTCTGCTCATTCCAGGATGCTGTAGGGAACGGTCCGCAGATGTCTGTATGAATCACTTCTAAGAGTCCTACGCTCCTAATAGCACCATTTTTCCTTATTCTAGTCTGTTTACCTTTAATGCAATCAATACAAACCCCAAAGTCTAAGAAGTCCAGGGAGTGAAGAATTCCTTCACGCACAAGCCTTTCCAATCTCTCACGAGAGATGTGGCCTAATCGCCTATGCCATAGCATGGAGGAATTCTCACAATCTAAACTTCGTTTGACGCCTTTAGTGTTTCCATGTGAGGAGTTAATGCTGTATACATGTGAAACATCCAAATCTAACTAATAAAGGTTATTAACTAAAGTGTCAGAACCAATCACAGCCGAATCATAGCAAATACTTAATTTTCCATTTGCAAATTTAAACTCATAATCAAATTTGTCCAAACGAGAAATGGAAACCAAATTGCGCCTTATAGAAGGCACACAAACAGTATCTACTAGATCAAGAAAGTGTCCTGACGATAACCTAAGCCTACAGACTCCAATAGCTTCCACGTTTACTCTAATGCCGTTCCCCATATAGACTGATCTTTCCACATCAGTTGGCGTCCGGCTTTGGAGCATATCCTGCATGGAATTACAAATGTGAATAGTTGCACCAGAATCTATCCACCAGGAGTCTGTGGACATATCAGCTAAATTTAATTTAAAACAGACTAAAATATGATTTTTACCCTTAGAAACGAGCCATGCTTTAAATCCTTCACAATCCTTCACAATCCTTCTTCTGATGACCAGACTTATTGCAGAAGAAGCAGCCATCATTAGGACCCTTCCTTTTCTTCTTAAATATTTTTTTAGACTTAGGCCGATTGCTACCCGCAGGACCCGTAGTTCTTTTACCTGAAGTGTGCTTTCTTTTCTTATTTTCTTTTCGTCCTTGACCAAATGTCACTAGGTGCACACTTTGTGTCTTGCTCGACCTTCTGAGTCTCTCTTCTTCCTGGACGCATTGAGATATCAGTCCGTTCAATGTCCACTTTTCCTTTTGAGTATTATAGCTGATTTGGAATTGACTGAACTATGGAGGGAGGGAGTTCAGAACCAAGAAAATTAGGAGTTCATCCTCAATCTTAATATCTAATGCGCGGATTTAGCCACCATATCAGACAATCCACCAATGTACTCCCTGATATTTCCTTGACCGTTATAGGTGGCTTAAGTCAGCTAATGTAAAAGTGAACTCAGCTCAGCTTTATCCGATTTCTTAAATCGTTTTCCTATTTCAGTGAAGAAATCTTTAGCTTTGTCATGGTCTCAGAAATCAAGTTCTTTATGATCTTAAGACACATCTTATTTGACTTGGTCCAGGCCTTGTAGTGAGCCTTTGCTGATTATGTACTAGAGTCAGTTGGAATAGGAGGCTCTACTTCCTCCAGGGCCAGGTCCAAGTCCATGCAACCTAGGACTATTTCAACGGACGACTTCCATTTGGAATAGTTGGACCCAGTAAGCAAAGGTATGGAATTGAATTGGGTTGGAACATTAGAAACGGTCATAGCTGGACATTCAAAGCATAAATCTCACATTAATAAACAAGTCCCATATAACAATGCATAAACATAAACCACAAATATCATGCATGTATGTTCATTCGATTGATTTGGGCCTTCAATCAAATGACCCAGAATGATGATGGGCCATAATCATCAAAATTTGGCAAGAGCCAAGCGTATCATCACGATTCCTCCTTTGGGTGAAATTGTAACATACAGGAGGCTCTACTGAACATGAAGCTGATCAATGCTAGTGAAATAAATCTAATACGCCCATCATCTTTGGATGGAATGAGTCTCTCAAACCTATATCACCATCACCAATCACTTCATTCCGCTCATATCCAGCCAAACGATGATACTTCTTTGTTCTGACCACCGCTCGCCTGGATATGAACGCAACTGAATGCAATCCTATAATGGAGGGTTATTGAATTCCAAGTACAGAAGTCTAGAAGTACAAATCGTTACTAATTGAGGTCACTTTAGTGGCTAACACAATAAGCTTCAATCCCACTTCCAGACCTTAGGATTGCTACATAGGTTCTGCCCACAACGAACCATACTATAAAAGTTCTAATTTGGCCAAAATATGATTCATGTTGATTTCCCAAAATCTCAAATATTTACTACGGTGATGGTTGGATTAAATTCTTTAATGGTCAACTCTGAATATCAATCAAAAGATATGGATAATGGCCTTATTTTGGGCCAAATCAAATCTCAACCATGAATAACCATCTTATCTGATTTACCTGCCCCATCCATTAAGTAAAACATACCAACCATCAATTATATATATATATATATATATATATATATCTTTTACTTGTACCGAAAGGATGACCTAAGTATACACAATTTGAATGGTTAAGATCAACAAGTTAGGACATTGGGTCCAAATCTCATGGTCACTAAAACATGCCTTAAAAAAAAAACTTGATATGGCCCCAAAGCCCAGTGGAAACATGCTAAATGAGCTCGGGTTCTTGCTGTAATATATCAAATACCCAAAGTGGGCCACATAACACAGTAAGTGAGTCTAAAAAGGTAAAATATGCTTGATTCCAGGCCCTAATTCCAATTTTAAACAGATCCAGCACAATGAACCAAATAACTTAGGAAGCGGGCTTGGAACTTAGTTCAAAACAAGAAGATGCATGATCTGGACCCAATGGACAGGCCCAACGACCAGAAGGATAGGCCCAATAACCCAAGACATAAGCCTAGAACACGGCCCAGTCTGTTAAAAAGGGTAACACAATCCAAAAACTTTGTAATGCCCAAACCCACACTAGACCTAAGCAGATCCCAAAAAAGATACTGCCATTCTCGCAAGCCCCCACAGCCGCAAAAAACAACTGCCATGGCGAGATGACATGGCTGCCATTGCTGCAAGCTCGGCCTATATGGCTGCTGCAATCGGAGGCGATGGCAGACATTAATGACGTCATGCTGAAGGAGAAGGGTCCAACACCCAAACAGGAAATCACCATCAATGGATGTGAATCCGATTATATATATATATATATATATATATATATATATATATATATATATATATATATCTGAATGTGGGGCTGACAACAATGGTTGCCCTCTCTGATAATAGATCTGATGGGCAAACGACAATCAGGGGCTAGAAAGAGCTCCAATCGAACGTCCGGCATCGACGATGTACAATACCGCTACCACGATTAGGTTCTACCACATGACTATGACTATCGACAGAGTTCAAATCGTCTGAATGGGGCCATGACTGTTGGCATCGGCGCAATCTAAACTGAATTGGGTTTTCACCCTTGTTTGCATCGGTGTCGGAGACAAGATAGAAACGGACAGTGGATGAAATTCCGTGCTATATGTTAAAATTCAATAACAGCAATAGGGCCTGCCAATCTGGATGCCAGAAATGGAGATCTGATTTTGAAAACCCAATTCCGTCTTTCCTCATATTGGGGTAGCCGGAATCACGTAATAAGAGGATTTTGACTGGTGACGAAAACAAATCTACCACACTGATGCATAGTGTGCTCTGATACCAACTGTGAAACTTAAACATAATGCGGAATAATCGGACCGTCTATGCATCAACAATGGAGATTCCATACTGTAATCTTAAAGCCATACTTGATTGGGAAGACATTCCCGATGCCGTCGTGTTGCTGAGAAGAACTCTTGGTCTTCCGCACCTTACACCTTTAGGAGAACCACTCAATGGGACTAGGGTTTTCTCTCTTGTGTTGGTGAGGAGACCAAGACATATATTTATAGGAAAGAGGGCCAGAGAAGCTTACCTATCACACTTCTCTCCTCTAGGGTCTCCACACCGTAGGTTTCCATATTTGGTTTAATAACCGCATATAGGGAACATGGTTTAAGCGTCCCGCCCTAAACCTATTTGTAATGATTACAACTATAGTGGGGCCTACTGCATCGCTCAATCTAAACAATCCAACGGTTATGATCTAAACCGATGATCAGGTGTGGCCCACCTAATGGAGTCTTACATTGGATCTGCCTCAATTTTGAGCTCATACCCTAATATTAGTTCGGAAAATGGATGGGTGAACTGGATTAAACACGTGTATCACGGTGGGTCCCACATATCTTTTCTTGAACGGCTAGTACCAAAGTGGGTGTAGGCTGTCACTACGAATATGAGCCCGTCTATAACATAGCACACATGTATGTAGTGTTTACGTAGCAAATTTGGAAGAATGATAATAATAGGTTACCATTCATATTCAACAAAAAGTAAGAATTAGGGCAACATGGGTAAATATGACAAATTCCCATTAATTTTCAGACATTTGTGATTAACTTTTATTAAACAAGTTTTTGCAAAAAAATGGCTTATTTTCAGGTATTAAGACTTTTTTTTTACATAAATTACTAAATAGATTTTTCAGTACTTATAATTATTAAAATTAAATACTTTTTAAGCTTTCTGCACTTAAATTAATTTTCAAAACTTATTTTCAGTTTACCAAACGGCACTTAAGATTCTTGTTTTTCTCCTGTTCATCCAAGTGGTAATGACCTCATAAACATATGAACATCAAGATGGTTCTCAAGAAGGTTTCAACGTAGGCATTTCTTTCCCCATTTTACCCCTCATATGACCTCCTTAGTTTTGGATCCACCTGTTGTTTGGTCGCATGTTCTAAAATGAGCTTGAAAAACTGATAGACAGTGTGGATTTCTCACAAATATCACGGTGTACCCCACCTAGCTTCCCACTTCCTTCAAAAGCCTTTCTAGGAAATACGCGTCGATCATTGCACCGTTTTGGGAGCGGATCAGGTGACACCCCGGATCCACGGAGGTGGGTGGGACCCCTGACTGTGGGGCCACTGTGATGTATGTTAATACATTCACACCATTGATCCATATGGAAGTTTCATTTTAGGGTATGATCCAAAAAATGAAGCAGTTCCAAATCCCAGATGGGCCATAGTAAAGAAAACAGTGGTGATTGACCATTAAAAATTTCCTATGGGCCACAAAAGCTTTGGATCAATATGATATTTAAGTGGTCTCTTCATCTAGGTGTTTGTGACCTTATCAACAGGTTGAATGGAAAATAAACATTCCGGTTGAATCCATTGAAAATCCATGAAGTTGTCAATGGTAGAGATTCAATTAAGACTGTTTCTGTGGTGTGGTCTACATAAGATTTGATTCAGCTTCAATTTTGGTATCATACCCTAAAGTGATCTTTCAAAATGGTTGGACGGTGTGGATTTAAGACATATACATCACTGTGAGCCCCACAGTTAGTGGTCCCACCCATCTCGGCGGATCCGGGTCTCACCTAATCCGCTACCCCGCACCGACTTGGGTTCCTCCAACATACTGGCTCGAAGGGGAGCGGATTGGCCGTGGGTTTCGGTTTGGCTACTGGTTGGTTCTCTGTGGGCCCCACCATGATGTATGTGTTTTATCCACGCTGTCCATTCATTTTTCTAGATTTTTTTAGGACTTGATTCCGAAAATGAGGCAGAATATAAATCTCAGGCGTACCACGTCATAGGAAAACAGTAATGATTAAATGTCCACCGTTAAAAATATTCAAAGGCCCACTGTAATATTTATCGACGTCCAATCTGTTGATTAGGTCATATAGACCTAGATTAAGGGAAACAACAAAAATCAGCTTGATGGAAAACTTTTGCGGCCCTAATGAGTTTTTTAATGGTGGATGTTCAATCAACACTGTTTCTTGTAACATGGTCAACTTGAGAGTTTAATCTATCTCATTTTTCGGTTCATTCCATAAAATGATCTGAAAAAATTGGACGGATGTGTGACGCCTCACAAAGCATTGACCACTAGCCATTGGATAGAGGCAGGGTAACTAGGCAATCTGCGTCCTTGTTGACACCGGTGAAGAGAGATACCTATGCCAGGACATTGCGGGGGGGGGGGGGGGGGGGGGGCGGTACGTAGCAAATTCACTCCTTTCATCCGTTTGAAAGACCACGACTGGACTTGAATCTAGAAATCAGAAAGATCCAAAACTCATGTGGGTCATAGCACACGAAACAGTGGGGGATTGTATGCTTAGTAGTGACAGAACTTTTGTATCAGTATGATATTTGTTTTTACCGTTTATCTTGAGTGGTAATAATTCTATGAACGGTTTGGATGGCATATAAGCATCGTGGTCAACTCCAAGAAGGTTTCAACATTGACATTGATGTTCCCACCGTCTTCATGTAGTCCAATTGAGTTTTGGATCTGCTTGACTTTTAGAATCATGTGGACCTCACATAGCCCTAGGTCACAAGCAATCCACTCTCCGGTCGAAGTGGCAATTGATGATGGTAGGCATGTTAGATGCATTGCACAAAACTTCATAATCTTGCACTCTAATTATATGAATTATGTGATATGAGAATGCTTAAAACACAATCAAATCATCAACCACACGAATACAAGAGATTTTTACATGGAAAACCCTCAAAAGAGATAAAAATCATAGGACATCGTCCAGATCAACAATCAATTATGTAAAGTAACATTTACATAGCGATCACAAGCACAATCCGCTTGGATTTAATCAATCTTCACTACAAAGGTAGATAACAATCAAATGAACCGGAAAACTGAGGTATCTCACAGGATCCGAGGACATAGAAGAACTGAGATGTCGCCTGTACAAGCGCATCAACATTCACAAGCAAAAACCCCTTCTCTACAAGCTTATTCTCTCTCTTCCTCTTCCTCTCTTCTTCTCTCTCTCTCATCTTGGACGTGTAGAACACCTATTAGGATACCCTAATATCAATTTGAAGGTAATTATATAGAGCTTCAAAAGAGTTAGAGGCAAAATAAAAAATTGCATATCGCAGTTTGCGCACCAGTTGAGCGCCCGACCTGACCTGATCGGTCACCCAATAGTGGGTAAAATTGTCCAAAGAGTTGCTGAGAAAATCATTTGAATTTCGATCACCCTATCAAGGCTTTGGGCCCCCGATCACCAAACATTGGTTGCCCAACTATCTCCAAAACTGTCAAGAGACCAATTATCCATTCGATGCAAATTTCAGTTACCCAACCTAGACTGATTAGGCATCCGATGACCCCCAAGCTGCACTCTTGTCTCTCCTGATGAGGAAGAATACCCCATCAGGCAATGGTTTGATGGTTCATTTAGAGAAACCGCAGGACTTTCAAATAGAGCTGAACACAACCCAAGCTAGCTTGGTTAACTCACTTGACTTGAGTTGAATAAGCTTGATTGGGCGTAGAATGAAAGCTAGGTTCAAGCTTAAGCCGAGCTGTTTTTTTTAGCTCAAAATAATTTCGAGCCAAGTTTGAGTTGACCTGAGCTCAATTCGGTCCTTTTTTTTTTTTTTTTTTTCCTCGTTCGTTCGTTACAGTCGATCCTAACTCAAACTTGGCTCGAAATCGGCTCAAGCTAGCCTAAGGTGTTGACCAAATTGAGCTGAGCTAACTAATCAGGCTGGGATCAAGCTAAGCCAAACTCAAGCTAAGGTACGCTGCTGGCTGAACCAACTTAACTATGCCAAGCTCAACTCAGTGAGGCTCATATACAGCCCCACTCTAAATGCAGACCGTTTTTCTCTAAGGAGGACAGAGTGCATAACCGTTCCTAGCAGCCTAGATTCCTGGGCATGTGTCCCATCCACAAAAAGACCCACCCCATTGACGGTCCAGACCACAGTACATTTGTACCATGCAAGGGACACATCTTAGACGAATACGGCCTTGACATGATGTTTGCCAAGAAAATGAGTGGTTATTGTTTAGACGAGAGAATCAGACGCTTGAGTTTGGGGCCATAGAAGAGAGTACAAAGGCATCAGGTGCCTTTTTCTTGTACTTGTATGTTCATAATAAAAGGCATAGAGGAGGGAAAAATATGCAATTTTCAAACCGTGCGTGTGTGAATCATCCAATCTATGGGTCCTACTATGATGTGAATTTTTATAGCTAATTTAGATTTTCTTTTTTGAAACATTATAAAAAATAAGACCTAACTATGATCATGTCCTGGGATGTGCGACCAGGCCCGGCCAACTTGGGTGCTAGATTACGGGTCCTAAGATTCCAGTGGGGCCCATCCATTTATGTCGTTGCGCAGGCAACAGTTTAGTGGGTGTTATCCTAACCGTGTGGGGCCCACCTTGATGTCTTTTTTTTAAAAATTTTTTATATCCATGTCATCCATTTATTTTTCTATCTCATTTTAAAATGCAATCCCAAACCTAAAGAAGATCCAAATTTCAGGTGGACCATACCCAACTAGAAAACATGTCAAATGACCGTTAAAAAAAAATTATGGGCCACAAAAGTTTTGGATCAAGCTGATCTTTGTATTTTCCCTTGATCCACGTCTTGACATTATCAATAGGTTGGATGCCAAATAAACATTACGAAAAACCTTAAGATGGGCCCTTTGGAATTTTAAATGGTGAGGCACTCAATTACCACTGCTTCCTGTGGTGTGGTCCACCTGAGATTTGGATCTGCTTAAGTTTTGGGACCACTCACTAAAATTGTCTGGAGAAACAGATGGACGGCCTGGATGTACAACACATCATCAAGGTGGGCCCCATGGTAAGGATAACACCCACTAAGCTATGACCCGGGTAACACCTAATCCGCTTCCTCTATTTCCTTGTCAAATGTTGCAACCCACTTATAGTGCTCAATTTGTAGGCTACCAATCGAATGGCTAAGAATCACCCTTGGGGAAGATAGTAGGACATGGCCCACTCCATGTTGGTGCCCACCATATTGACATCTTAGATTATCCAGAAGGAATGAAAACTGAAAATGCCAGAGTTACTGAGCATCATACACTACACCAGTGTGTGAGAAACTTTGCACAATTGGTGCAGACAAAACTAGTGGCTGGTTGTCCCAAACAAGTATGTTTGAGACAGAAATGTTCTTGTTGTTAAATGGGCCCACATTGTCATTCCACTTGGTGTGAGTGCGAGGGTGGGTGTGAGTGCGTGTGATAAAAAAAAAAAAAATTTAAATTGCGATATAGTCATAGAGTATAAGTCTATGCATGTGAACACCTTTGGAGGTATTTTAGACCTTTTGCTCATGAGTAGTTTACTTGAAAGGCTAAGTTATATGGAGGGGTGTCAACAGGCCGGGTTAGGGCCAGGCCATGTTTTGTTCAACTTTGGTCCATCTTCTTCAACATATGCCCAAACTTGGCTCGGGCCTGTGATGGGCCAAAATAGTCTAGCTCAAGGTTGGTGCAGAATACATTTGCAGGGCTTGGCCTGAGCTTGAACCTGGCCATTCCCAGAGAGAGAGAGAGAGAGAGAGAGAGAGAGAAGAGCATGGGCGCACTTGATTACTGGACCAACCTGATTATCGGACCGATCTGCAACTCATGGTGAGTCCCGCCTAAGGACTAGCATTTTCAGTAACTTGACCTTTTCGGATATAGTTTTATTTGTGCAATTCTCTAGTCCCCAAATATGAAAATATAAAAACAGACCTAAGTTGGTTAAAAAAGAAAACATTTCTAAAACTAGAAGGGGGCTTACGCAGCAACACTATCGAGGTTGAATCCTACTCCAACCCAAGCCCAGCCTGAGGCAGCCCAGGCCTGAAGCCCTTCCAGCCATCCCGGCCAATTGACAGCCCTAGTTATATGAGGTAAAGCGTGAAATTGAAATTGTTCCACACACCTTTCCCCCCCCCCCCCCCCCCCCCCCCCCGCAACCCCCATTACCTTTCCAATCTCCTTTTGATAGTGGATTCATTTACTTACAATTTTACTGGTGGACAATCCTATTGAGATGAATAATGTAAATACTGTATCTAGTGGACTCTAATTGTCTTGATGATTTCATTTTTTTTTTAATCACAAACACCTTGGTTGGGTAAACAAGGTGTTCGTGATTTTTGCTTGAACTGGTGATTGGGTTTGAGTGAAGGTGCTAGTCACAACATGTAGATTGCCCCAGCTCGGGAGCAGCTTTTGGCCTATGATCAGTTAGTCTAAACAAAGAGATGATGGGATTTCACACTCAAAGGTGCCATGTTATTTTAAGATGAGAGAATTTTGGCATCCAAGAACTGTATGTACACATAAAGACATGAGTAAAGAGGAAGCAGTTAGAAAGCTTTTGTATTTTCTCTGTGGCAGAGATACCCATGTCACTCACTCATTCAACCCGGCTGGGATCATCGGTGTCGGTTTCAGATGCCAACTACTAGTCTTACCGTTGGCAAAATCATGGCATGGAACTTGTTTTAAAACATATCATGTAACAAAAGAAGCTGAGTGTGCTGGTATTACCTGTTGCTTTCCTTTATGAAAATCAATGGCAAGAATAGAGTTAATATAACTAAGAACAACACCCCCCCCTCCCGGCATTGATTCCCAATGTCATCTAGATGTGTTTGGATGTACTTCTGTTACAATTTCAGTGATCAACATGCAACAAAGTGGAAGTGAAATATCACAAATCATTATCATCTAAGCCTTATCCCAACTAATTGGGGTTTGCTACCTATCAAGAGCCATTACTTCAGTTGTACTATATGTCATCAGGTCTTTTCTTACTACCTCCACCTAGTGTCGATGGATCAGATCTTGAACTAGATCCGATTGGAATTCAATTCTATTAAAACCGAATCGAACCATCAATTGGGTTTATCATATCAAGTTCTGATACTGAAAAAAAGGATCCATTTATAATTGGATCAGATCGGGATATACCACAATTCAATTTGATGAAGAGAGCCAATCAGACATAAATATCTGATCTGACCCATTTATAATGGTGATGTTTTAAAGGTGTTGTTAGGTTTTGATGGGAGGTTTATAGGTTCAAGGGGGGGAAAATTCATTATTCTTTTAAGGGATTATTGTATTATAAAAAAAATTAAAAAAAAAAAAAAAAAAACATCAACAGTCTAATCAGTTAAATTCAAATAGTGTTTGTTGGTGTACCAAATTTTGGATATTGGATATTCCTAGTATGATCAGATTTAGATACGCACGGATCCACTTTGAATTCAACACATTTACAGCCGTACCTCCACCCATGTCCTTTCGGGCCTTCTCTTTGCCGTTTTAGAGCCTTCAACTTGTTCATTCTCCCAATAAATTGCAACTGCTTTAATTGCAAGTCCATCATAAAATGGAAGTATAATTTGGGACTATCCAACAAGATTGCATCTGTAATCAAATGTACATCCAAATACACCCTTACAAAGCATTTTGGCATGAAATAAGAAATCTGCAATCTGGCTCCTGTTGTGTGTGCCTGCTACAAATAACGATAATTGTTGGCATTTGGGCGTAACAGAAAAGCATTAAACTACAGCCTGTAACATCATTGTGTACTTTTGGTATTTTGAACTCTTGACTCAACCACATTCTTGAACCAGAAGATGTATTGAGTCTAGCAGTTTGACAAAATGATGAAGGATGCATTGGGTTGCACCAAATATCATTAAATTTCATGACATTTGGTGCAACCAAACACACCCACAAGAAAGAATAAACAGAAATGGCCACAAGTTCATGTACTGAAATGCTTAAAGCAGACTGCAATAGGAAAAAGAAACTGCAACACCTTTGGAGCACGACTTTATTAACTGTATCGATTCAATCTTACAATGATAAATCAATGACAAAGCTTGAACCTCATAATCATTAGACTCTTTGAATCTAATAAAGCAATGAAACAAATGCTCGCCCCGAAAGGGTTGATTACATGAGAAAATCCAATCCTCACAAGCCAAGAGCTTGCCACCCCTCCTATGAAACTAGAAATTCGCAAGGCGACTTGAAATCTGCAGCCCCATGTCAGCTTTAATCAAAGATGATTCTTCCATCTTCATATTACTTACAAGCTGTGCTTATCAAGCAGATAATTTACGTATTTACATAAAAATCTTCCTGTCATTGATCCCACCCAATCCATAGGCTTCTGTCTGCAGTGTGTGTTGCCGTTGGTGCAACTTCAGCCATCTGCTGAAAACATTGGCCTCGATCTAGGATATTTTACCATTACTAAGAAAACCAAATACTATTGGAGTGTATATATATAATACTGAAGAAGAATACTGTCGTCGTCTTTAAACTTATTTGGGTCTTGCAGCCCATTACTGGCAGATGGCCTCGACCGCGAGCTTCTTCATGACATTGGGACATGGGTCTCCCCCGAAAACTTCAGGAGATATCGTTACCGAGCACCACTGCTGCCCGATGCAGTTCTGCAACAAATCCCCACATTAGATTTCTCAAAGACGGAAGATAAAAAATGCATCTCTAACTTGGGTGTTAGTATATTGGATGTAGCATAACTATGTCAAGATTAGTTGGCCCATCTATGTTCTTGAAAGATTGGAATGGATAGAGAGATGAAACATTTAAATGTACCTTTTCAAAAGCATCTAAATATACCTTTTCAAAAGCATCGTAAGATTTGTGGGCATGGCAGCTCCCCTCCTGGAAGCTTCCACATACTCCTAGCGGAGTCCCGAAGCTAGCAAACTTTATGGATGAGATCTTTTGTCCATCGGCACACCACAGATGGGCCTTCGGCCGTTGTGGCATTTCAGATTTCCCATAGGCCTTGATATGCCATTTCTTCAGAGTAGGCAGCCACTCAGAGACATCAGCACAAACACTTCCTACTGTCCGTTTCACCAACGAAATCCCAGTCGGATCACCACCCCATTCCTCAAACACAACCAGAAGATTCCCAGTCGGGTATAGCCATGAACGTGGGACATGATACCTGTAAAATTGTCATTGTCAGTGAGACATTGAAATTCATGAATAAATCCTATACGGGACCATTACTGAAACAAATCAGCATCTTACCATCTTTGAGAGGCCTCCCCACAATTAGTTTGGCATTTTTTCTCGGTGTATGTTCCACTATAACTACATTCGTCGCAAGTACCATATGCTTTATAAGCAGGCCAATAGCGGCCAATGCTCTGACCGTTTATCCATATTTGACCTTTTCCCATGCTACCCATGTCCAAAGCCAAGGGCTCATTCCCAGCTGGGGCATTGAAGATAGTCTGAAAGCATGAAAATGGGAAGGATGTTATATCGACCTGCTTAAAACATAGTTGAAAAACTTGAAAACTCAACTCAACTCAATGTTCATTCAGGTCAGGTTGACTGGAAGACTTGACCCGAATCGACTCGATTTTAATTAAGTTCTAATGTTAAAAATAAATGAGTTGGTAATAATTTTAAACTTTTAACATGGTGTAAGTAATAGAAAATACTGAAATAAACATCAATGCAATATGTGGCGCACTGGTTAAGGCTCTCTATTCTTGTGATTGATGAGGTTCTAGGATCGGCTCCAATTCGATCCTCTTCCATTTCTTTTAATAAAGTGAATTCACAAGGCCAGTGACTTGGTTCAAATCACTGCCGAGTCGTGTCGAGTTGACTGAGTCTTTGGGCCAACTCGATGAGTCTTCTTGAGTCAGAACCAAGTCCATGTAAGGACTGATTTCCCTGGTGATTCAGCTCGAAATCAAATCGAGTCGAGTTGACTCGACTGAGTTTTCAGTCGAATCAGTGAGTTTTAGAACTATGGTTTAAAATATCGTCTCTTTTTGGAATTGAGAACCATAAAAACAATTTGATTCTGGTGTAATGATTGCCAATTTTGCAAGGAAGAAGCTCCTTTCTGGAAACAAAGGAAAATGTCAAGTTTGATGTTTTCCTTCCGCACCTTATACCATGTTAGGGGCTGTTTTTGGGCCATTAAAGATGCCCACTCGACAGAGGAACTTCCACTGAGCGAATGTAGTTGCAAAGCTTCACCTTTCAAACCAACCTGCACAGGAAAATCCAAATTACTTGGTTATGAAATCTTGAAGAAGTTGAAGGAAGCAACCAAAGAGGATGAGAATGACATGAACCTTGTACGACCATTTCTGCCATGACAAATCTCTTCTCCCCTCATTGAGACCGTTCAACATGACTGGACCAAGAACCCCAGCATTCCATGTCTCAAAATGTGTCCCCACATTCTAAAATCAATCAAAAGTGGAAGTCTTATCAGAAATTCTCAACAACTAGAATGCTAGATGCCATGAAGGACATTCATCAAGGAAATTGAACTAACCGGAAGGCCAACAGCTATGCTTAGAATTGAGATCTTGTTATTGCCAGCTCTCAGCTTCGCGTTGCCGGTAAATGTTAGTTTTGGATTATCTATACTCCCATACACGGTCCCTGCCAAAAAAATAGAAAGGCAAAAGCTCATGACAACATGCATTCTCAGCTGAATTGTAGGTCGTGTAACATTATAACGGCCCGTTTGGATCCTTGTATTGGTCAACCCTAGATTGGCCAATATGTGCACTTTAAACTAATTTTTTCCACCAATGCAGTTTAAAATGCATGTTTGGCCAAGTCTTGGATAGACCAATTCAAGGATCCAAACAGGCCCTAAGGGTACTGAATACTGATGGAAGTACCCTATAAGATGGGGCAGGCAGAATGCTTTTCTGGCAACATAACATTTTGTTCTTGAAATGAAAGAAATATCAGTTCAGGCCAAAAAGCGGAAACTGACATCCAATAATTGAGGTTTGGTTTTTTGCACTGCCCAAACACACCCCATTAAGGGCCCGCAGGGTTCCTGCAAATAGGCTTTTCAAGCCTTCTTTTTCAGTCGATTTGCCGAACACCAATCTGATTGGTTCTTGTCAAGTCATATTTTTAGCGCCTATTTTGTTGAGTGAATGATCAGAGGGGGGTTTGCAAAGTAAGTCCAAACGCACACCACCAACTGTGGTTTGGCACAAAACGGCGTTTAGGCCTCAAACGTCCCTTTCAAGGGTGCGTCCAAATGGTACTAAAGGACTCAGCTGAAAATCAATCCAGAGGGCGTACGTCAAAACGCTAACTATAACATGAAAACCAACCTGATAATTCACCATTGATAAAGACGTGCAAAGCATGGCCTGCTGATAACACGGAAAGGACAGGGTATTCACCCTTCTTCAAAAACCCTTCATCTGGGTCTATTGTGACACTGGAGATAAGAAGGAGAGTTAGTACTGAAAAGCTGCTTTGTTTGTGGAGATCTCAAAGAGGTGGGCTACTCACTCTGTTGTGTACCACAGATAATCGGTGACATCTCTCGTGACATTTATCTGCTCCAACAGCCCATCCACCATCATTGAATCATCATCGTAGGAGGCAGTCTCTTCGTTGTATGTGACCCACGAAAAGCCATCACTACTCACCGGCGTCATTATCATCTGGGATGTCTGAACGCCGACCTGTATAGAGATTTGATAAGCATGAGTCATTTGACAATACCAAAATAACACGCTGTGAACAATTCACCAATATCTTCCTCACCCTTGCTGTGTTGAAAACCGTGTTTTTGCAGTCAGGAAGGATGCTGACGGACCAAGGAGGAAGATTGTAGTGCATGCCTCGGAATGCCACTTTCGCGAAATATTTCGAGTCATAGTTTGCGAGGAATGCAGCGCAAGCTCCTGATTTTGACTCAAAGACATGGGACTGCAGGCCAATGATAAAGGGTCAGTCCAAAACTATCTAAGACCCGCATGTTTGCAAACGACATGAAAAGGTTTTAGCCCCACCTCTTGATAATTCCCGAGTGACGTCACTGTGGGATCAGCGGAAACTAAGGCTGATTCACACATCTTGATGGCCCTGTGCAGATCTTTCAAATGGCCCCACTTGGGTTGCCTTACTAGCCCTATGAATAGAAAAGAAAATAAAAGTCAGCGAAACACACGTGTAACATATTTTCTACACAAAACTCAACCATGTAATGACTATATTAGGAGTTCCCATCAAGTGTAATTTAAAAAACTAGGACTCAGAATAGAAATTGACACTCCTTATATATGGAATCTAAAGAGAACTATAGGCTCCTCTATCATTTCCAGCATGTTGAATGGGGAAAGTATTGGATAAATGATTTCAACAGACGCATGCACAAGATTCAACATACCATATTCGTCAATTGGTGCATCGTAGTCATAGCTCGTGGCAATAAAAGGACCACCAGCCGTTCGGCCAAAATTCGTTCCTCCATGGTACTGAAGTGGGCAAGGAAAGTTAAAATCTAGTTATGGTCCAAGTTATGTTGCTAGGAATTTGATTCTGAATTGAATTGATTTATAATCAACAATCATCAGTTGGATCGAAGCCAAAAACTAACCATGTAGTAATTAATAAATGACCCGCCCTTCTGTATAAACTTTGCGACAGAGAATGCCATGTCTTCAACCGGCCGGTGTGGAACAGGACCCCCAAATCCTGTAAACCTGCAAATGCAAAGAAAAAAAATGAAAAAAGATGACGACGGGAAGGATAATCAGCTAAGCTTACCAAGCTAAAAATAGCTCCCTAGCTCTAAATGAATAACAAATGTTGACCCCTGACAGATATTGAATGCAACAGATTTCAGGAGCAACCATGGTTTGATGTATCGGTGTTGCCCATGTACGACACAACTGCATCAGACCAAAACCGATTTGCAAACCTCAGGAGAAACGAGCAAGCAATTACCAGCCAGTCCAGGCTTCAGTCCACATCTTGGGTTTATAATCCTTGTTGGGTGAGAAGTAGTCGCAATAGAAACCATTGCAGGTGTTTATCTGTTGGAAAATACAGAAAAGAAAGTAAATTACAGACACGCCAATAAGAAGAAACCAAATCCTATATGTGCACAAATTCTCATCACCAGTTCCAAAACAAATTCACAAGAAACCACCAAAGTATGTTATGACTTCTAATATCGGATGCCACAACAACAGCAACTTTTTCACCTCCAATTCTCAACACTCCAATGCAACCAATATAAGGAGAAGAACAACAACGGAATACTACAACGATCGTTTCTAACAGTTGAAAGTTCTGAAAGGAATAGGAAACTAAATGCAGATGAAAACAAAACAGGTATGGATGACTCGCAAAAGCGAAAAACTGGGCCAGCCATGTGAAATGAGATAACAAACATGGGCTCCATAGCCACCCCAGACACTTGTATCTGTGGGACCTCAATTACTAAAACCATAGTGAAACGAAGCACCAACAAAGGCTGCAGGAAAAGAGTAAAGAGTAAAGGGATTAAAGGGAAGAGGCACTTACAATAGGATCAGGTGCATCATCTTGCTTGCACATGATCCATGGGACGCCAGTCCCGAGATCGACAGCCATTTTCGCGGCCCATTCCGTGTATGCCCGACCAGGAGCACCAATCTCCCACTCGACAGGCCCATATTCGTTCTCTATCTGAGATCACATAAAGAAAGGGACCCATCAGTTTCTCAATACAACAGCCGATCGATGAAATTAAGAAAGAAACGGCCTAAATAAACAACAACAACAACAACAACGGTTCATCTGTGTGGACGGGTAAAACGAGACACACCCAATTCGGAAAAGATAGAAAGAGGACTAAAACCAAATCGAGTAATGACTAATGAGTCCATTCACCTGAGACAGAATGATTGGGCCACCTTGTGTTTCGAACAATTCCTCTGCCTTCATCATCTCCACGATTTTCTTGGTAAATCCGGCCATTGCCGCCTTCATGACAATCCACCCATTAAAAAAATCAATATCATTTAAAAAAAAAATCCACGAAGGGAAGATTTAAAAAAAAAAAAAAAAAAAAAAAAACACCCAACCTTGAAAGGCTCATTGTCTGTTCTGAAACTGATGCCTGGAACGTATTTCAGCCAAACAGGGAACCCTCTGAGGAAAAACAGATGAATTCAAGTCCAAATCCATAACAGTTCAAAAGATTTTTAATTAATGGGATTTTTTTTCTAATTACCCGAAATTCCATTCCGCACAAGCATAGGGCCCAATCCTGAGATGAACATAGAGGCCTGCTTGTTTTATCAGCTTGATGAATTGAACCAAATCATACCTCCCCTCAAAATAATACTACAAAATAAGAAAAACCCAAAAAATCATTTTAAATAAAAATTTTAAAAACCCAAAAAAAAAGGGGGAAATATGCATTTCATACCTTGCCAGGAGAAGGTTCGTGACCATTCCAGAAAACGTAGGTTTGTATAACATCCAAGCCACCATCTTTGGCTTTTTGAATAAGATCAGGCCACATCTACAACCCACCAAAACCCAATAAAAAAAATTTAAAAATGGGCTAAAAATGGAAAAGGCAAAGATACCCAAGATCCACATTTCCATAAAAATTGCAGCTTTATACCTCAGGAACACTCCTCGGGTAGTGGATGGAGCCAGAGATGAGAATCCTCCTCTGCCCATTTACGATTATAGCCTTTTTATCATATGAAACAGAGCATATGACTGAGGGCAGAGATGTAAATAACAGCAAGGTGGTAATGCTCAACACCAACAGCAAGAATCTGCTGTTGTTGCCGCCCATTAGGAGTTTCGACTCCATGACCAGCTGCTGAAAGCTACGAGATTTTTTCTTCCCTTCTTTTGAGAGAGAGAGAGAGAGAGAGAGAGAGTAAAACAGCTGTTGTATGTTTTTTTTTTTTCCTGGTTTTTGCTTTTTCTCTTTTTCAAAGGAGAAGAGAAGCGGAGAATGAGTATTGGGTTGGGTTTGGGATTGCAGAAAAATGGAGCTTTGCAGCCCCTTTTTAAAGCCACGAAGACTAAGTAGGCTCTGCAGGGAAGTGGGCCCCACTTCCGAAAGATTGCTTAGAGCGTGGGTCCCATCGTTCCAGGATCCAAACCATTCAAATGATGGTCTTCACTGTAGATGGCCAAAGAACTGTCCATAATGCCTTTTTCGCTGGATGAATTTGAACCGTTGATGTATCTTTTCTATTAACCGTCTACTTGTCTACCACTTATGGAATGGTCAGGATTCCTCATGTTTAAAATATTTTTGGTAAATGGGCCATCCAGGGTGTGGGCCGTAGTATCAACGGTTTGGATCATCGAATCATCCACCCCACTTGCACAATATGAAGATCGGCCGAGAATCATATGATTCCAGATTACTGTTGTGGCCAGCATTATCCGACGTGGATCCTCATCCAATTAGGTATTTGTCCACGTTTTTCTCAATTATTGTTTTTTTATTATTCCATTTTTTTAAAGGTGAGGATGATAGAGAACGAAAATCAGGAAGTGGGGAGGGTAAAAAAAGCGCGGGTAAAATGAAGGAGGATTTTAATTTCGTAGGTTGTGGGACCCACCATCCATGAAACAAGCAATGAATGGACGGGTGAGATAAAAAGCCAACATACTCAACGCTGCTCGTACTATGAACAACCCCGTTTGTTGACTAGGGCCCATGTGCGAGGGACTTTAGGACTGCGATTTTAGGTAGTCCCACGTACTACCAGAATCATGACTCTGGTTCATGACCACAGCTGCGAGTGCGTCGGGCGCCAATTACTAAAAATTGAGACAGCTCATGCATTGGACGCACCCCACCAGCGAGTCAATCCTGACCCTTGAAATTGCTGGCCCGTTGTGGAAGTAACATAACCTGAACACCACAATGACTTCATGCTCATAAACATCTATGGCTTCTTCATCGAATAAGCGGTTGGAAAACGGTCTAAAACTCAACAGAAAAGATTGATGGATAAGATCATCGATAAGTCTAACGTTAGTAAGACCTAGGAAGGATCATCCAATCGTTTGGATGGTCCCGATTGAAGTACATACTAGCCATGGGCACGATGGAGGAATCGCAACAATTCAATAATTCGTGGCAAACGCACACGTTGGTCTTGTAAAATACGAAAAGTGGTGTCTAGGCTTTCCTTTATTTTAATCCTGGTGTCAGATAAGATTCCAATCTACGGTCGGAGGAGAACATGACATCATTTTATATTTACTAGATTTAATATGTGCGTTTTGCACCACTTTGAAAATTGCTCTTGACTCACCCAACTTACACTAGGTATTAAATTAGATCAATCCACACCGTCCAGATGCTCCGTTTTATTGATGGAGCATGATCTTGTTTTACAAAAGACCCATTATCAAAATCATCCGATATCATCTATTGAATTTTAACCTCTAACGGTCTCTCTTATGCTCACAATTGGATAAGGCCTCCCAGTATAGAAATTTTACTATATGTTCTATGAAAATGTTTGGACGGTCTGGATGAAGATAGATGCATGCCAAGTGTACGCTGGAAGTGGATAAGTCACCCAGTCACCACCATGCTGAGAAACGAATACAGGGCTCGACTGCGTGGAGATTCATTCGAAGTAATTTTTCGGAGTCCTGTTTTGCCTCCATCGCGACTGAGGATCCAATGTATCGCCAGCCACTAAGGCCCACATGCTAAGATAATCCAATGATCTGAACTGTCCATATTCTCTACTACCGTAATTAATCTATTATTATCTTACAAGTCAAACTTCTTTAATGATTCACAGATTTCTATTTTTAGAGTTGAATGCGATCCGTTGAAAGTTTTATTTTAATTGTTGGTCAGAATTATCCATTCCACTTAAAGTTCTTACTGTGGACGTCACAGGACATATTCCAAAATATGGACGGTTCAGATTACCTGAATAATTGTCATGTGGGCCCCAGTAATGGCTACATACCTTGTATTATAAAAAAATTGTTCCATCGCAGATTCCTGTGCGAATGCGAGTGAACGACGGACGTGGATTGCGTACTGACTCTGCCATTACAGACGACGCTGCTGGTCCGTGCTCTGTGGCCCCAACCATTATTTTGTGTTTTATCCAATCCGTCCATTCATTTTTTCAGATCATTTTAGAGCATAATTCGGAAAACTAGGTAGATCGAAGTCTCAGGTGGACCATACTACAGAAAAACAGTGGTGAATGACGTCCACCATCGAAACATTTCCAGGGACCACTATAATGTTTATTTTTCATCCAACCCGTTGATTAGGTCATACAGATCTGGATGAAGGTAAAACACAAATTCAGCTTGATCCAAAACTTTTGTGGACCTCGAGAAGTTTTTTTTTATGGTGGGCGCTCATTCACCACTGCTTCTTGTTGTGTGGTCCACTTGAGATCTATATCCCCCTTGTTCTAGGGATCATGCACTAAAATGATCTTTACAAGTGGACGGACGGAATGGATAGAACATATACATTATGGTGGGGTCCACAGAGCACGGACCAGTAGCGCGTCCGTGGAAGACTATGTCACGGGCTCACTTTACTGGTTCTACTTATGAGCAGTGATTCAAAAGATGAAACCTTTGATGCTCTGGCAGAGTGTAAGGGATGATACGCAGGCACCTAGAAAATTACACAGAAATTGCGTAATTATAGGTCTCAGTTTGGATTTATGATGAACAAAAGGAATTAAGATTATTTGATTATCTGACTGTCGGATTGGTGGACATTTATCGGACGGTTAAAAATGAAAAATTTTAAATGGTCTTGTTTAATAAACAAGCATCCAGAAATCAAAGGTTAGGATTACTCGGCCACTCTGATTTTCGACCTGTGGTTTACGGACAGTGGGTTCTGTAGTTTGTGCAGTTTGGATTGAGCTAACATATGCCACGTCTGCAATTTCTAAGTGCTTGAGTATCAAGAGTCATACTTTAGGTGGTCTCGCGGCCCTGGTTAATGAAAATGATGGGAACCGTGATCCAGCTAGCATACAACGTTGGAAGTTTTGGTGAGCTCATACACGTGTATAACCTGCCCATCCATATGCAAGCATCATGCTGATATGGAAGATGTGTGTCGATCCACGCTTTCCATCAGGTGGGCCATGTTCATTTGATCATCTGCTTACAAGATCAGGCCATTTCAACTAGTGGGCCACAGTAAAAAAATGGACGGATAAGATAGCTTTTTACTGATTTGATGTCCGAAGATCCATTCGCTACGCGACACATGGAAATGTCATGGTGGTCCCACCGTTTGTACCGAGGAATCGGATTGCGTCCTGAGTTACTCAGGACGCTCTTATTGTACTGAGTAAACTCAGTTGGGCACACTGTAAATGTATATAGTTTATCTACACCGTCCATCCGCTTTTCCAGTTCATTTAAGGGGTTGAAAACAAAATTGAAGCATATCCAAAACTTAGGTGAACCATACCACAAGAAAAAGTGGATATAATGATTTCCACCATTGAAACCTTTCTGGGGCCCACAGTGATGTTTATTTGTCATCCAACCTGTTCACAAGATCACACAGACATTGATGAAGGGAAAAACAAATATCAGCTTGATCCAAAACTTCCACGGTCCCCAAGAAATTTTCAACGGTACATATTCAATTCACATTGTTTCCTGTGGTGTGGTCCACTTGAGACTTTTATATTCTTCATTTTTTGTCTCAAGCCATGAAATTACATGTTAAAATGGATGAACGGAGTGGATAAAATACGTGGAGCTCTAGGAGCAAAATTAGTAGGAGAGTGGACTACCATACTTTCTACAGTCCGTATTTATGGTTTCTTCTAGAAAAGAGCAGAGCATTTGCTGGTGCTTTTTTCTGCGTCGTGACCTGTCAACTGCCCCGACGCGGATTGACCCCGGCACAGGAAGCTACTGTAGTCAGAAGCTGTGTGGGGCCCACATATATTTTCATCAAAAATCTACTCCGTCCATCAGTTTTTTAAGAACACAATAGGACAGGATAATAAAAATAATATATTTATAAAATTCATGTGTTCCACACCACAGGAAACAGTGGGAACGGAAACGTCCACCGTTGAAACCTTCTGGACCCCACCGTGACGGTCAGATGCTATCCAAACCGTTCGTAAGGTGATTGCCACTCAGATAAACTGTAGTCACAATTATGATCCTGATGCAAAACTTCTGTGGCCCCCGAAAATTTTCCAATGGTCGGCGTTCAATCCGGAATGTTTTTTGTGATATGGCCCACAGAAATTTTCTATCTGCCTGATTTTTAGAATTACATTCTATTGTGGTCTTTCAAAACTGATGGACGGAGTGGATTTGTCACGGGAATCTCTGTGGGCCCCACACAGCTTCCGACTACAGGAATTCCTGTGCCCCCGGGCAAAGGCAATCGGCGTTCGTCTTGGCATGACCTCTACTTTCCGGAGTCACCACACGTGCCATTCAAGTGTATTTGGATGAAATCCAAGCCGTTCAACATGTGGACCCACAATTAGTTTTTATGCTTGCTAAATCAGGACCGTTTGATCATCAGGTTGGCCACATATTTACGTCGAATTTGAACCGTAGGGTAACTTTTGAAACCGTCCATCATGTTCATACAGGAGCCACTACCCAAGGAGATCCTGACCGACCACGTGATTGTTGGGCCATGGTTCATTCACAGATCGTCTACCAGATGGACGCCATAGATCTCCCACATGCATGCTACATTAGTACGTGTGGGGAGAAATTGAAACTTACCCAAGGAGAAATGCTCCGGTGATGGTGCTCCTAGTTGCATTGTGACATTTAGACAGTCCCATCCATTGATCTAGACTGTTCATCAGATTCAACGCTTCAACGCATTTTTCATGCGTTACCATGAAATTATCACACTGATCCGAAAAATATTAACCATTGATCAATGACCTTAAACATGGACGGTCCAAATCATTTACATAAAAATAGTTCATTTCAACAATTTGAGCCATCTATTTGTGAGGGACCGTCGTGGATTGCTTATGTTTTTAAAGAATCACTTTTGTTAGGCAGTCGTGACCACCCAATCAATGGCTTCAAATAAAGGATGGCTGGAGATAAAGAATGTCGAATCAAGGACGGATTAGATCATCCAATCAGTTGGATTTTTAATGACAGTCTATGAATTGATTTCTGAACTTAATGGACACTTTGGATTGATCAATTGGACCGTCCAATCGATCAAGTTCTCCAACTAATCTGAAAATGCCATTTGATATCTTCTAAATCTTGGATTTCTCTGCTCGTTTTCAACGGATGATCCGGACTCTTTTTTCCTAAACTTTCTCACTAACTTCTCATGGATTTTGACAACCGGATAGGCAAGTTGTTAGCTATGCAGCGTTTAAATAAATGGCAGTGACTCAGCCTCGTCATATGTGGCACTGATCACAGCTATCCAGACCGTCCAAACTGCAGTACTATGGTGGATGGATCAGATACCTAAAATCACACAAATCAAGCAATCCTAATTAACCATATTTCTTTTTAAATTCTAACCATTAATTAATTAATGGCAATCAAATGGATGGATAAAAATGAGACAGTGAGTAATCCAAATTTGTAGGAAAATCATAGAACTATGCCATGTGTACCGTTGAAGAGTGACCATTATTTTTTAAATAGTGCAAACCTATCATAGGAGTCCAGACCAAAGTAACTCAGTACACTGTAGAGTACTGAGTAAACTACGTGAGGTTCATCCTGATTTGTGTATTTTAACCATGCTATTCATCCATTTTTCCAGGCTCATTTTACTGCATGAGCATAAAATTGAAGCATATTCAAATCTTTAGTCGACCACACAATAAGAAATGTTGTGAATTGAATGGCTACCACCGTTGAAAACTTATTGGGCTAGCTACGGAGATTTTGGACCAAGCTGATATTTATGTTTTTGCTTCATCCATGTTCTGTGAAACCTTATGAACAGGTTCGATGACAAATAAATATCACTGTGGCCCTAGTAAGGTTTCAACGGTGGATGTCATTATCCCTGCTTTTCATGTGGTGTGGTCCACATATGCTTTGGATGTGCTTCAAATTGAATTCGTTCCCTAAAATTAGCTGAAAAAATGGATGGACAGCATGGATAAGACACACATCACGTGTGGGCCCACAGAGTTTACTTAGTACACTATAGCATTCTGAGTTACTATGTATGCAGTCGGCCTTCATGACAATATCCACCGTTGGTGGGACACGCCACCTCGTGCTGCGGGCAGGATCCTAACATGCATTTCAAAATTCAACTTTCAAATCTTATTGTTAAATGCCTTGAAGTAAAAGCTCGTTTGAATTTTTTAAAAAATTAATAATAATAATAATAATAAAGCATGTAAGTTATAACTGAATCCCAGCCTTTGGTTTTTAGGGCCCGTTTGGATACCATCAAATAAGTTACTTTTTCTACTTACAGCAGTAGATAAGTTACTTATTTCAGATAAGTAAGTTTGGTTTATGGTTAGTAATAAGTAACTTTTTAACTTGAAAGTACATAATCACTTTGGCAACTAATTTTTTTTAACTTTTCCATAGAGATGAAAGAGAAGAAAAGCTAATAAGTATGTTATTTACCATACATACTTATTTTCTTAATAAATAGAAACTGAAGATAAGCTACTTGTAACATAAGTAATGTATCTGTAAGCAACTTACAATCCAAACATGCCCTTAGCTTGCCATCTTTCTTCTTTGTACAGAAAAGATTCACAGGTAAAGAGAGGCCATACATGGAGAAAATTGGGCCTTTTATATGTCTTTATCTTGCTTAGTGGCAGCACTACAAGCATGGTGCAACAAACATAAACATGCTGGTGACTTTTACTCCTCCTTATGCGTATTTTAGGGCTTGACTCTTATGTTAGTTCAGCATCATTTAAAAAATGATTTTGACTCTTTTAACTATCCAAACAGCATTATTTAACAATAACCCATGTCTTCTACATTGCTGACTAAAATGTGATGGAGTATAGCTGAAAAATTAGACTAAGATGATGGTATTAACAATCTTTGGACAACTCATTATTCAACTGCTAACCAGCCATTTGATAGCTATGAATGGGATCTTACGGCTGATATTCTCCATCCATAATGATTTGATGGTCTAGATAGTTATTTATACATCAGTGCCAACTGTGGTGATGAGTCACCATTGATTTCAAAATGATGATGAACTAACAAAGGAGTCTAACCCCACTTGAGTTCCGGATACATCTTATTTTTGAGATATCCCATGAACCAATAGGGGATCCACCAGTGCATGGTATGGATGCACATCAAACATCATAGTAGGGCCCACACAGCTCAACCTTATGGGAATTTCCCATGAGGTCGAGGCGCATAATACATTTTCCATATATATATATATATATATATATATATATATATATATATATATATATATAAACAAATTTTCATTAAAAACATTATTTACACAGTTTATCAAAAGTAGCATCCTGCAGGGTTGTGTAATCTAGGTTCTAGGCAATTGATCACTTGGGTCCCACATTGGAATTAACGGACCATGCCCTGTAAAACTGCGAAGTCGTCAAATCCAAGGAGTAATCATGAGACTTTTTTTTTTTCAGCTTGAGTGTGAACCGGTGATGTGTTTCTCTTCTCATCCTTCTGTCTGTAATCGACTAGCTTAAAGGTTAATATTCTCCCATCCAAACTATTTTTGGTCCATATTCCATCCAACAGGGGACAAAACATGTCACTACACCGGATGACCCACCTGTGGGGCCCATTTGCCAGAATAGAAAACCTTTATAGACTGCCCTGTTAAATACCTACAACTTTAGGCCCATGGTACATAAAAATAAAGATGGCATGATTAGACATAGCCACTCCTGTCATCCAAACCACATGTATGCTTTAAGCCAACGCATGGTCAAAAGCGTTTGGATTTGATTAGTCCATTAATCCAGAGCTAAAATCGTTCTAAATTATATTAGTCGTTGATCTTTTTGCGAAAGAAATCCTTTTTAATTTTTTAAAATGAAACATTTAAAAATGTCTTTTTGTATGTATTTAGTCGGTGGCAATCATCTAACAAAGGTATCATGTATTAAAAACTTCAGTGACATGGTGGGTCATGGCTTATCTGCTGCATTATGGTTTTATGCGAAATTTTCACTAATCCAGACCGTTAAATGCGATCCAAATAAAAAAGGAATATGGGTTTAGGCCGCTAATCACAATGAATGAGTATTCTTCTAGATCATAAGTAGGCTTTTGGTTAGTTTTTTAATGTTTCTTGCAATGGGGTTGCTAATCTCCTTTCATAGAGTCTAGTCCACCAATATAACCGGTGGAATCATTAAGGGCCTGTTTGGTTGGCATTTTCAACTGAAGACCTAAATTTGTTGGAATGGGGGACCGTTTCTACCGAAAGAAAAAAAAGTGGAACTGAGTATAAAAAAAAAGGGTGGTGCCTACCTTGATGTATGCCTTATATATCTATGATACATGTGTTTTATATTCATGTGGTCTGCTCTTTTTTAGAGCTAACTAAGAGCATTAACAATAAGGCAGATTTAAATCTCAAGTGGACGACATGACGGGAAAATTGTGTTGATTGAGCTTTCACCATTAAAAACTTCATAGGGCCCACTATAATGTTTATTTGTCATTCAATCCGGCCATCTATCTTGCGGGACTACTATAGGGTAGGGGTCAAGTTTTCAAGCGGATCTAAGGCTCAAGTGGGCCATGCCTGCAAGCAACAGTTGGATTACATAATTTTAAACCAACTGAGAATCTGGATTACACAGTTTTCAATCAAACAGCAAGTGCCAGATTTCAATTCAATTTTACAATTTTAAATTCCAACACTGAAATTTGAATTTTCTCTATAATCTAGATTCTACAACCAAACAGGCCTAACTCTTCCAATGAGAATGGCCCTTTCAATTCAGGAAAATCTCCTTCTGATTATGGGGGATCTCCATCATGAGCGGCTAGGATCAAGAGGGCCTCATTGACATTGATCCATCAGTATGAACTCTAATTGAGCTATTTGATGCTATGATGGGGTTTAAGGAATTTAAGGTAGTGGGCCCCACTAGCCTACTTTTGTGATCATGTGGCTAAGATTTTGAATTATTATTAGTGTCCACTGATGCGTGTGTACATATGCATTAACAATGATAGAAAATGAGAAGCTTTCGCTTTCAAGAATCAAAGAGAGATGATTTGAAGGTTTACTTGCCGGGGAGAGGAAGGGAGAGGAAACGGCTAGGAGCAGAGACGTCTCTGTTGTCTGTTTTAGCGCAATAAGTAAAAAAAAAAAAAAAACCAAAGCTTCTATGGAGCCACGTGGCAGTGAGTGGTACCGTCAAAGTGTCCAATGAGGGCATTATCCAATTAAGGTCGGTCTGTGGGGCTATGGTCTTGAACCAATGATGTGATGGCTGTCATTGTGAAGGGCCCATGCACCAATACTCTACCAGATTGAAAGATAGCCATTGAGTAATAAGATTGTTTTTGTTGAACATGATCTCTTGATTAATTTCCTTTCTGAATATCTATTGGTTGACTACCAGCTGAAGATTTGGGATATATCTAGAGGGATTTATGGTGAATGGATGATCCACAGTGGGGCCCATCGTATAAAAGATCTGGATCACTAAAAGATTGGCCCCATCTGTACAAACTAAAGACAGTAAAATACGGACTCGGATTCTATAGTGGCCCCTCCAGTACCGAAGTCTCCATACTGTCCGGTGCCGTGGGCCCACCATGATGTATTTGTTTTATCCATGCCGTCCGTCCATTTCTCCAGCTCGTTTTAGGCTGTGAGCCTAAAAATGAGTCCCGTCGAAATCTAAGGTGGACCACACCAAAGGAAAGCAGTGGTGATGGAAAGCCTACCATTAAAAACTTCCTGGGGCCCACTGTAATTACCATCCAACCTGTTGATCAGGTCAAACAGACTTAAACGAAGGAAAAAAAAAAAATAACAGCTTGATCGAAAACTTTTGTGGCCCTGGTGGCTATTCAATCATCGCTTTTTTCCTGTGGTGTGGTCCACCTGAAATTTGAGTCAGACTCATTTTTGGGATGATAGCCTAAAATGATCTGAAAAAATGGATGGACGGCCTGGATAAAATACATATATCATTGTGGGGGCACACAGCCAGCCAGCATCGACCTGGGTTCTTGATGTTCACTACCGAATCCGAGTCCGCGAAAATACCAACTTTCGGCGGAGCATTGTGTAATATCTCAAAAGGTGAGCAGCTTTTGTTTCTATCTACAATCCATATAGTCTATCTCGACCGTACATTGTGTGTGTGATCAGGCCGCCCCATCAAGGACAATGCAAGAGACAAATCACACCGTTTGAATGATCTAACTGCCTGCAGGCCACTAGAACCGACGGCTGGGATTCTCTGGACGGTTCAATTTGCAGGAGATGGCCGTGTTTCTAATAGAAGCGGAACATCGAAGTGTTGGCCCACTGACATGCCTATAGTCCATACATCCAACGGCCATTTCTAATCCTTTCTACTACGTCTAGAGTCCATCACTAAGTCTATATCCGTATAGCATCTACACCGTCCATCTGACGGGCGAAAAAACAAACAACCGCTTGAATGATGGTATCTGTCAGCTGCAATGATGGTATGTCAACCTCATGATCCAGACCGTTCATCTAGAGATCCGCGAACGCGAACGGTCTGGATCATTTACGCGGCTTTCCGACGTGGCGTTTGTTAATGCGATTTTGCTGTCAGCAGTCAGCAAAAACTGCAACCAATAGGGAAGCGTGAGACTCGTTGGGCACACGCCATTTCCGTGTCTTAGTGCTCTTTTCCTTCATAAAGGAGAAATATCACAGTTGAGTGCTCTCGCAGCTTGACACGTGGAAATAGAAAAATATGTTAGAGATCTGATCCATTCATCATGGATCTTAGTTCTTTAGATACTGTTTTCCCATCATTCAATCTCATCTGACCATTATTCCTAAAATTATTGATAAAATAACTTTCAAGCATTGTTCTAATTTTATTAACATTTCATTTATTTTGGAAGATATGGGACAGTCTTAGCATCATATGAAAATTATTTATTATACATATAATATATAAAGTGGGGTACCTAATTATGAACGGCTCCGATATTTTACACGTATTCTTTGATGCCACGCGTGATGCGAGCGCATTCCACGGAAATATAAAGGAGTCAGAGACTTCGGAATGTGAAGCCGGGCAGGAAGTGGATTGCGTACTGATTTTTACTCAGTGGGGCATTCCTTTGATGTATTTGTCTTATCTAAGCCGTTGATCCGTTTTTATAGATAATTTTAAGACATGAAGTCAAAATTGAAAAACATCCAAAGTTCAGGTGGACTACACCACCGGAAACAGTAAGGATAGTGTCGTCCACCGTTCAAATATTCTTAGGGCCTACAGTGTTGATCCAAGACTTCTGTGGGCCCGACAATTTATCGACGTTAGTAGCTCAATTCACATTGTTTCCAGTGGTGTGGTCCAATTACATCTTTAATATGTATTTATTTTTGTATTATACTATAAAATGAGCTTATAAAACGGATGGACGGATTATATATATATATATAGGATTCGTCTGGAGTATCAAATAACTGCCTGTGGCAACCTTTGTATTTTTACCAGTGCTGTGGTGGACGCGATTGCACGGGGACGCGGATTGGTCATTACCCCTGCCAACGTGTTCGTATTTGATTGGACAGAATGATACGCCCATGTTGGACGGGATTAGGTGTCACCTTTATCATGCGGGGCCCAACTAGTTGAATTTCTTGTATATCCACACCGTCCATCCCGTCTTTCAGCTCATTTTAGAATGTTATTCCAAAATTTAAGCAGATCCAAAATTATGGTGGACCACACAGATGGAAAAGTGGTGAACGACCACCATTAAAAACTTTTGTAGGCCACAAGTTTTGGATCAAGCTGATATTTGTGTTTTCCCTTCAATCACCACCGTTTCCTGTGGTGCGGTCCATCTGAATTTGGATCTCCTTCATTTTGTGACCACATATTAAAATAGTCTGGAAAAACGGTGGGTGGTATGGATGTGCAACACATCATTAAGGTGGGCTCCACTGGTAAGGTTAGCACCTACTAAAGGTTCGGTTCATTAGTCCAATCAAATCCCACGCAGACTTCCATTCAGCGCCATGTGTACCTGCCACGTCTATCCATAACCATGCCACGTGGCCCAATTAGATTCTGCCATGCCGTGCCTACACAGACTTTAAAGAGGCTCTAGTTTGGGTGCTCTGAGTGGACAGGGATTGCATGATGATCTGCTACCATGGATGTCATCTGACATCTAATGGTAGGGATGTGACCCATTGAATACGTAATCAACGTAACAACGTTTAATCACGGCCGTATGTTTAGATACCATCTGAACCATTCAAAAGGTGATGCAATGCAAGCATGATGAAGGAAAAACAAAACATAACCCTGATCCAAAAATCAATGGGACCCATTATCTGAAACAACTGATTGAAGGTATAGGATCTTCTGTGCCATTCAGATCTACCGTGGTCCATCAAATCAATGGGACCCATTATCTGAAACAACTGCATAACAGGACATTATCTCAACCTAATGCATCACAACCCTACGATTCTCTTTCATTTGATCAGGTGAGCTACCACATGGGTGGGCCATACTCCCGCATCCCTTGCCATATCTTCCGTGACAAATTCAAGACAGGCTACAATCTACAGAAAAGGTTGCTGAGAACCAATAGAAATTGAACACCTTCGGTTTGCCTAAGGTCTAGGTGAGACTCCAACTGCTTAAAAGGTAGGCCCCACCATTATAGGCCATGACCACTGTGTACGATCCTGATGAACCGTTTAGCTGCAGGTCTATTGGTCCAAAGTGCTGGTGAGATCACGATATTTTGTTGGATATCAGTTGGTGGTTGGCGAGTTTGGGGGCAGCTGAATGTTGACTATTCACCAATTTTCAGTCAACTGGTGAGGTGGATTTTGCCCTTTTAATACACATGGCTCCTAATTTTATTTCTGGCCATCCAGTTTTCTCCAATTAGACGGTTAGGATCTTCTACCTGGTGCAATTGTTGATTAAGGCCCATCCAGGTGGGGTCCAGTTGAGGTATACCCACGCCCCCACGAGGTATTAATCGGGCTTGAAAACACCCATACTCCTTAACAAAAACAGTAATTGAAAACACCCATGTTAGGCCTAGCTCGGGTACCAATTGGGCCAACCTGGACCATGGACGCCCCCTACTCACTAGGGGTGCGGCTTAGGTGGGCCGGTTTGGCTTATGTTTCTACCCTAACCCAACTCAATCCCAAGAAGATTCAACCTGCAACTTGACCCAACTCAATCCCAAGTTGCCCAACCTGCATTACTTTATGCTTGACTCAACCCAGCTAGACCCTGCTCAAATACATGTGATTATTCTGAAGCCCTATTTCTAACCTGACCCAAATTTTCTTAACCCAAACTGATCCCAAATTTAATCTGAGTTGGCATTTTCCAACCCAAACCCAAACTGAAGAGCTTGGCAAGCAACCCAAGTTTGAGTTGGGTCAGGCCAGGTTTGTGTAAGAGTTTTGTCTTGAAATATTAAAGTGCCCTCTTATCCTACTAGCCATGTGAATGTGATAGGACTTCTCTCATTAAGTTGTAAATCTAAAAGCACCCATTTCATAAACCATGTTAAGATTCCCACTTAAAATCATCAGACGATGGGAGGTGCGCGCACTAACTCTCCCAATGCACCCAATGCGCACTTCATCTTTTCCTTTTATAAATATCCAAGTACTCTTGAGTACTTTTTCCATGCTCACCATTTATATTCCAAAAGCAACATGCATTAACATATGTTCTTTTAAAAGTGGACCACTACAGAAGTAATAAACAGTCCCATTCCTTTTACATGTCCAATATTTATACACATGGAAAGCGATTAAAACATTATTTTTTAAGTTGTACAAACCATCTAAATCTCAATGCATGAGTCTACACGTCTATAATATCATATCAATATATGTATATATCTTTTATTTTCATGTGGAGCATACATACATAGGAAGGCTATTAAAATATTGTTTTTTAAAGTTTGGTGGTGTCCAAAGTTCAATGCATGGGTCCACACGTTTATGGAGTATTATATTGAGCTAGGCTCCTATGTTGGTTTTGCACCATGTAAAGGTGGTGGTGACTTATCATCCTCATATGTGGCACTTATGAGCAGTTATCCAGGCCGTGCAAATTGTGGGTCTGGTTGTTGGGTTGGCTATATGAATCTTGTCCTGTCATTTCTCTATCAAGGATCATATCCTCAATTAAACAATAGTGATGCAGTGGTCTCTGCCTAAGTTATAGTAAAGCATGAGAATGCTATCAGGATTTATGAGAAAGAGTTGCGCCGAAGTTTGATGTCATGATCAGCTGCCAACTCAATCTAAATATAATCCTTTATTGATGCTTCAGCCCGCAATGAGGAGAGCAGATTAGGTGCGTCCTGGCCTCACCCAAGACGGTGCGGCCCTTACCGTGGGCCCACCTTGATGTATATGTTCTATATCCCTACTATCCATCCATTATTTCAGATCATTTTAGGGCATATGCCCAAAAATGAAGCAAATCCAATTCTTTGGTGGACCATGCCATAGGAAATGCCCTTAATTAACCTGTAATTTTTTTTCTCTCTTACCCCAGGTTTACCTGGCCTTATCAACAGATTGGATGGAAAATACACACTAAAGAAACATTACGTTGGGCCTAGGAAGTTTTTAATGGTAGGGTGTTGAATCTCCACTGTTTCCTATAATATGGTCCACATGATATCTGTATCTTTTTCATTTTTTTGGCTCATATCCTAAAATAATATGAAAAACATATGGACGCATGAATGCACAAAAACTACATCAACGTGGGACCCATAGTAAGGGCCGCATCTAATTCCAATTCCCTCCCAACAATGAGAGCACCAAACTCCTACACACGGAGTTAAATTGGCGAATTGGTCCAATTCCAAAGAGAAAATCAGATGGTTACTACTATTTTCTCAGCATATTTTTGGGTGCTACATCCACAATTGGGTCAGCGATTTCAACGGTCTGGATTGCCCCGCAACTACCCCGTGTGTACATTTGAAGAGTCATCACAGTGGTACAAAACTAGTACAGGAGTCAAGCCCACACGTCACGTTATACATATTTTTCCCTTGTTTTGAAGGATAAGTTCGTCTTTGGCTTAAAGAGTAACGTGGATTTGTTCTGCACACCATCAGGACCGTCGCTTGTGGTCCTCTTCTCAACTACAAGATAAGATTCCTTAGGTGGGGCCCACCACAATAACCATCCCCAACATCAGAAGTCATCATAATAAAATGTACTAATCAAGATTAGTGATGATTTTATTTTTTATGATATTACTAATTATGGTTAATGAAAATCCGTACCTTTCATTGGTTCGCAAGCGAAATCATTAAAGGAAGGATTGCAACCTGTAAAAGAGACTCTTCACGTCTAAGGCTGCAACTGCAATGAGAAAGATGAAAAGACAAAAAGGAAGAAACTAGCTTAGGTGTCAAATGTCCTGATTTTTGGGCCACAAGATCTAAATGGTGTGGCCCACCTAATGGAAGGATCTGATCAAGCAGGATGTTTGTGTAGGGGCACGTGCCAATATGGATCACGTGGATAGATCTAAGCATTCCATCTCATTGGAAACCATGGTTGGAGCTTCTGTCTCAAAAATCAGGCTGTTTCACTTCTAAGGTGGGCCACAGTGCACAAAGTTAACTGATGGTGGCAGATGATTTATATGTTATGGCCCACCTGAGTTGTGAAATGATCTGATCTTTAGGGTACCAGGTCTGAAAGGTTTAGCCCACCTCATGGGAAGACATGATCAAATGTCACGTGACCTGCACATGTACTAAAAACAATTGACGGTTGAAAAGAAATGTTTCAAGTCTTTTCGGCCGGTGCATCTTTATTTTATTTCTTCTTTTAATATGCAGCCTTCCCGACAATTTTGGGACGCGGATTCCCTGCGAAAGCCTTATGTAGGAAGTTCCTGCGCTGGAACCTAGGTAGGGCCCTACAGTGATGTTTTTGAGAAATCCACCCCGTCCATCCGCTTTGTGAGATCATTTTGAGTAAATTATATCAAAAATGAACCGGATACAAGATTCAAGTGGGCCGTACTTAAGGAAAAGGTGGGTAGGGAAATTCTTACCGTTGAAACCTCCCTGGAGTCCACAGTGATTTTTATATGCCATCAATACCGTTCATAACGTCATTCCTGCTAGGATGAACTGAAAACACAAATATTATCCTGATTTAAAAATTCTGTGGCCCCACGAATATTTCGACTGTGGAAATTCAATCCTCACATTTTCGGCCCACTTGAGTTTGGATCCAGATCAATTTTGTTCTAGTGTCCTAAGATGATCTCAAAAAATGGATGGACGGCGTGGATTTCTTAAAAACATCACGGTGGGCCCCACCTAGGTTCCCAGCGCAGGAACTTCTAGCGCAAGGCTTTAGCAGGGAATCCACGTCCACTGTTTTGGTAGGTGGATCTACACCATTCATTAATGAGGTATGATTTAGTGGGATATGTATGTAACCCTTTCCATGCATCTAGTTGCATTTAACTCGCTGCCATCCACATCACGTCATCACCTATCTACATTGTTAATTGGGTAGGCTACTTTAATTCTGCTACTTTGCAAAAGTCGCATTTCATTACTAGCTAGATTTGTCCCTTACTAATAATATTGTCCGTCTATATCTTCAAGCCTCGTAATTTACGGTTCTGATCATCCCATTAATATTTTCAACACCCTATAAAGAGTGAACTACACTGAATGGACGGTCCAGATGGTCATGTGGCTGCCAACTTATCCAAACACTAGGTTCATTAACTACTACATCCATGTGAGATTGTCACGTGCGTGCCGAGAGTTGCATGTGAAAACCTCTTGATGATATGTATTCTTTTATCAGTGCATGAACTAAATCAAAAGTTAGGTTTTACATGCATGGGTTGCACTCACTACCATCCATCATTTGTTGCTAGATGGCCCACATGGATTATGACTCGAATATCTGACCGTTGATGTGGTTTGAAGTGTTGATGGGTCATAGAAAAATGATCACGCTCCATACAAACCTCCAGTTGAACGTTGATTGTTTCCCTTCTTTTATTTTGAAAACCAATGGTCCAAAATAATCAATTTTATCGATCAGCCAGATCATGGACCACTGACTATGTGTCCCACCAGATAAATGGTTTCCGATCATAATAGCAATACAACCATTTGAGCCCCTTCGATCATGTGTCCTACAGATGGAAATACTTGCCGTGCATGATAAGGAAGGTTTGAATCATTTTCATGGGGGTACCTGATTTGTGGGCAGAACCTAATGGACGGTCCAGATCAATGATTCGACACTCCACGTGTTTAGAAGCACGCTGATGCACTTAAAACTGGAGTACACCCCCGAATGCACTTGATCACTCCTCATGAATTATAGCGTGTTATTAACATTGATAGATTACTTTATTAGCGGTTTGGGCCAGCAAAGATTGAAAGAGGCAATTGCCTGCACACGTTCTAAAGGGATAAAGTTACACGAGATCCAAGCCATTCATCCTACTGGGCCCATCTTGAGAATACACCGTCCCAAAAATCAGCCTAATCCAGTCTCTAACTGGAACACGACATATGATTAAAATGGATGTTCAGAAAAAGATTCAACAGTCACGTTCACTGCAGAGTTGTGGCCCATTCAATGAGCGAAAAAAATTGATTTTTGGGACCAGGGAATGTATTTTTTGGGCCCCACCTGATGAACGGTCCTGATTTTTCATAAACATCCCAAGTCAGACGGATAGCCTCTTCTAACAAGCTGAAATCCAGAAATTGCCAAAAGGCTGCGTGTGACCATTCTTCATAAACATGTCCTTGATGGGATGGTTTGATGGTGTGGCCCACAGTGGCCGAAGCATCTGTGTGTTGCTTGTGGACTTCAACATGTAAAATAAGACATCTTTGTAAGAATAATAAAAGCTCACCACATTATTCAAAAAGATTATATGATGCATCAAATCAAAGCATACGTACACATTTTCCTTTCATCTTATTTAAATAACTTATCAAATCAAAGTTCTGGTTAAAGGAAATATATAAAATAAAAAAATAAAATAAAAAAAAAGAAACCAATCTAAATCTGATGGTTCGGATCGCATGATGGATGCAATCATTGAATTATGGACGGCCGAGTTAGGACCCACTTCATAAATGGTCTGGATCTCGTTGACTCTCTCTCGCTCTCTTATAAATAAGTGCACATTTCTTTATTTTAGGAACCAATGGTGGAGATTATAGATTGATGAGTGAGGCCCACTGGATTACGGTCATCCTCACCGTACAAACCCTTATATCCAATCAGAGAGATTTTCAAGCTATGATCAATCCACAAAGTGGCCCACGGATTGGAACGCCCATGTCTACGGGTGCACTGAACGTGATGTGGGAATGGGACCCACTGAGGTATACTTCCAGAAAGGGAGAGTTTTTGGTGGGGTGTTTGGCAGCAGTTGCTTAACAAGTGTCACACCCCCAACTCCAATTCAAAGGTCTGTGTGGCATAGTCTTGGGTTGTTTTGTATTTTGTCAAAAAGTCGCACCATTAGTCTGCCGTGCAGCCCTTTGTTTGTTTTCTTTCTACAGTTTCTACCGTATCCTGCCAACCTCTCTGGGTGGACCAAACCCATGGCCCATATGGACCATGGCTCAGCTCACTAGGCTCATGTTACTTTCACCTCTCTCTCTCTCTCTCTCATGTGACAATGAGTTACAATCCAACCAGTGGATAAGCTCTACCTTGTTATGTGTTTACGTTCCAAACCATGGCCTATATGGAGCATGGCTCAGCACCACTGGCTCATGTTACATTGACCATCCTCTCTCTCTCTCTCTCTCTCTCATGTCTGGAATAGGTTCGCCCAACAGCTAGATTGCCCATAGGCCGGCCGGGTGGGCTACAACATAGAAAACAATGGATAGCTATAAATTGATATAATACGTTTAAGAAATGACATTTGTTTTTTGGCTTAATTAAACAATAGCACTCTAAAAAATTTTATTTAGATATCACCACTTTATTTGAGGAATCTATTAATTTATCACTTTTGATCAACTACAAAAAAAAAAAATGATGGTTCATTTATTTCTAAAAATGATGAAAATATCTTTAACATGGAAAACCACATAGACAACAATGTTGTAACCATTCAAAAGCATATTCAATCGAAGAATTGAGTATCTTATATGCTCGAATCTATAAGTAAGGACTTATGTGACCTCAAGCACATTTATCATCTTGTTCGTTTACGTGGTTTTTCATGTCAAATTGCTTATTCAATTCAATTATATCTCTCTTAAAAATTATTCTAAGCAACATGTAGTAATTTTAAGTTTCATTTCCTCTCACATCAAACCTAACAATTTTACATAAGTGCAATCTTAAAATAAATGAAACAAGATTATGGACGAGGAATTAGCAGTCTTCACCACAAAAAAAAAAAAAAAAAAAAAAAAAGAAGGGAAATAGTGCTCTTACCCAAAGACAGAAAGTTAATTGATTGCAGGTAGGTTTACAAAATCAAATACAAAGGTGATAACGCTTTAGAAAGGTACAAGGCTTAGTAGTAGACTCACAAGAGTTTCAACACTAAGATCATGAGTTTGAGTACCCATTGTGGTGTGTGTGGGTGCGAGAGTGTGTGCGTAAAAATAAAGAAAGATATAAGGCAAGATTGGTTTTAAAAGATTTTATTCAGACTTACAACATTGATTAATAAGAAACTTTTGCACATGTAGTTAAGATGAGCTCTATATGTGTGTTGTTGTCCATTGCAATTAATCAATAGTAGTCTTTATATCAATTAAATGTAAAAAAATATTTTTACATAGATATATATCTTCATGAGAAAGTATACATGAAATTACCTCCTAAATATTTTCAAGAGGGTGAGCACGATATATTATGCAAATTAAAGAAAACAATTTATGGGCTTAAACAATCACTAAGAGTTTGTTTCAAAAAACTAAGATCAGCCCTTATTACCTTTGGATATAAACAAAGTGGAGCCAATTACACAATGTTTATCAACCAGAAGCTACAAAAGGGGTAGTTATTTTAGTGTATGTTGATGATATTATAGTCATTGGGAATGATGATTAAGTCATTTGACAGTTAAAGCACGATCTTAAGACTCAATTCTATACAAAAGAGTTTGGAAAACTAAAATACTTCCTGAGTATAGAAGTAACCTCATAAAAAAAATCTTCTTATCTTAAAAAAATATATACTATAGACTCTTTAAAAAAATAAATAAGTTAATTAGCTGCAAAGACTGTTAATACTCCAGTTAACTAGAATGTTCGCTTTTCTGAGGAAATGAGAAAGCCCGTAGAAGACATCGGGCAATATCAATACCTAGTTAGTTGACATATATATATCTCATTATTACTCGTCCAAACATTGCTCAAGTCATTTCTTTGGTTAGTCAATTCATGCACTAACCATCATCTACTCATATGGAAGTGTCAATAGAATTTTCAGGTATCTAAAGAGTTATCCTAGAAAATGAGTATTAATGAAGTGTAATCAAAGTTTAAAAATTGAAGGCTACTTAGATACAAATTGGACTATTTGTTGATTTTTTACAAAAGAGTCTACAACTGACATATATATACCTTTATTGAGGGCAACCTAGTTGCATAAAAAAATAAGAAACAAAGTTTTGTTGCTCAATCTAGTGCAGAAGCATAAAATAGAACAATGGCTTCAACCACATGTAAACTTATTTAGATAAAAGCTTTCACTTAAATAAGGTTTCATGATGAAAATTCCATCAATCTGCTTTGTGACAACCAAACAATTATTCATATCAAGATGAATAATGTGTTTCACAAATGAACAAAACACATTGAAATAGATTGTCATTTTGTCAGAAAAAAATGTTTAAGCTAAGATGATTTCTATTCCATTTATACGAATTGAGGACCAACTAGTAGATTGCTTAACAAAAACAATTAAAAAACTAAGATTACAAAGCTCGTTGCGCAAGTTCGACATCGTTGATATCTCAGCACTAACTTGAAGAAAAACGTTGAAGACTATTTTAGAATTTGTGTTTTGTTTATAGGCTCTCTCTTGTAAATAATTATGTTATACACAATGGGGTGCTTGAACTTATGAGCTCGTATTGAAACTCTTGTGAGTCTATAGGAGTTGTATTATAACACAACTCTCCTACTCTCCTCCTTACGATTTTTATAAATATCTCTAGATGTGTCTAAATACAATAATAAGAAGAAATTTGGATTTTCTATCTTACCTGATTTTTACATCTTGATCATTCCAAGGCGGACAATGATGTAGACCATTCAACACTAGGTAATTTACTATCTTGGACGATTCAAAAGTAGATGAACAACTATCTAAACTGTTCAAAATGTTATAAACAACTATATGAACCATTCCAAGATGCACTGGACAGTGTACTAGAATGTTCATAAAAAATGGAGGTTGGGATCAGGATTGCTTTAAGATGATAGACAAAGATGTGATCCGATTCTTCCATAAACATAAGTCAATAGACCTTTACTTGAATGTGATGGAAAGTGGTAAAGTAAATAGTTTTCTCGGGTTGTGACATCCAAAGAATAAAAAAAATAAAAAAATACGGATCGCTTTGTATATATAATTAAGAAAAAAAGAAAGAAAAGAAAATAATTGACATTCTATAAAAGTTCCTAAAGGTTTACGTATGGCCCACCTAATGAAATGACAGGATGTTAATTACCTGTCACTTGCACTCTGCAGATTAGTGGTCCAACAGTCGAAAATGAGCATGTGTGTGTGTATTTTTATAATCATTCGATGAGGTTTGACAATAACATTTTCAGAATACGGATTTGAGATTACTAAAGTGATCTTCTCTCTTGTATTAGTTACATCTGCATTTGATCTTTTGAGGATGAGAATTACACATCAGCTAAGTCTAGAGGGGCCCCACTAGTGTGGCCCACCTCGTGAAAATGATGGCACCTTGTTCTTGAGCGATATTGGCTGCCGTGTATTGAAAAGAGCTTTGACTTGGCTATGTGGAATCCTTATCAATGTTTAGGAGACATGAGAGTGAGATAGGGGGCCACCATGGGGTAGGCACTGTGTGTGAGCTTTCGCATGCTGTCTTGTCTTTCCGGCTAGTATTTCACTTGTGTGGAACATCCGAGCCGTTTGAAAGGTGGGACACAATAAGAAGATCCGCTGGGGAGAAATTCTGGCTGGTCTGCTAATCAGTTGGGTCAAACCGTTTCGATCCCCAGACAGTTGATTGATGGTGGATTGGCTTGATTTTCGCCGTTGGGTGATCTTCATGGTGTGGCCCATCTTTTTGTATGGTTAGGATGGCCTACTTAACATGACACGTGGATGGGGAAGATGTGGCCGTATATGAAAGTTCACACACTGCCTGTATGTGACCATATTCTCAAAACAGGTATCATGTTCCATGCGAAAGAAACAAGTTTTCTGTCTATACAGATGGGCCCACCTTTCCATAACCTAAGCAAATAATCAGGTGGTCTTTTTCATCGGTTTTTCCAAGCCCAAGTATCTCCCATATCAGATGATCCTACCCATCTGACGAAAATGGGGACATGCAACCGACGGTTGACATTTGCTGGGGTCCGACTCAGATGGTTAGGATAATCAGACGGAGGATTTTTGGGTCTCCAACTAAACATGGAGCAAACCATATGAACGATGTGGATCACCAAAAAGTGGGTCCCACATGTCCAATTCATTGGGACAAGAAAAATGAAGGATGGATGTATGATTGTGTATATATCCTCTACAAAAAGTGATCCGGATACCCCAAAAGTGGGCCCTACATTTCCAATTCAATAGGCCAAGAAAATGAAGCGTGGATGGATGATTGTTTATATATTTATATCCTCTCACCATTTAGGGCCTTATCCATTTTTAAGGATGAGTTTGCCACATATATAATTGAGGGCCTTATCCATTTTATGGTAGAGCCATCTCTCTCCACAGGACGTGGCAGGTGACGCACCAATCTGAACCGTCCATCTAGTTTCCCATGCTTTGATGGTAACTGGTTCAAAAATACACATCCATAAGGTGAAACTAGCCATCTGATCAGTGGGTTTCAAAATAGACAGTACATAAAAACATTCAACGGTCAAAATTCAATGTGGGAAAGTGAAGAGAAACGATGGATGGAATTGTCTAAAACATTTGACTTCTGAAAGATCGTCTATACTTCATAGGCATCACTAGATGAACGGCCCAGATTGATGCATCACCCTGGCACATATACTCGGCAAAGATATCTCTGCCACAGACTCTATTATCTCCCATTGATAATATCCATATCCAAATTCTCTAACTGCTGAGGTCCTTCACACAATCCGTTAGAATGGAATCTTTTGCATGCAAGATGCGTGGAGAAATGAATGTGCGGTTAGGATTTCAGATGACTTGTGTCTATCTTGAAACGTAGGATGTAATGGCTACCTGACTAGAAGTATCCCATTTGTTTTATCCGTAGATGTGGGCCATGTCGCGTGCTCCAATCTATCCTATCTTTCTCTGGTTGGATCATCATTAATTCATGGATTGAATCGCATTCCATTCTATTTCATGTTTGGATTGAACGAAATTGCCATGTTTGCAATCCAAACTAAATAGGATTGGTTGAAGTGAGGCCCACAAGTGCTCGTTTTGGCCGGAATTTCCTTGTTGGGTCACAGGCCTCAAGGGTCCGTTTGGACATAACTTAGGCGTTTGGATCATGAATTATTTCACTTTGGTTTCTACATATTTAGCAGATAAGTACGCTTGGTAAATAATATATGTATCAACAAAAAAAGTAGAAAAGTGTGTTTTATGCATGGTTTCCCGCATATGGCCGATTGGGTACTACCCCCATCAGGACGTAGATAGAGACAAACCGAGTGGAGCTCCGCGGGACCCACCATGAGTTATATGTTTTATCCACACTGTCCATCTATTTTGAAAGATCATTTTAGGAAATAGACCTGTAAACGAGGCAGATCAAAGGCTTGAGTGGACCACAACACATGAAGCAGAGGGGATTTAAATCATACCGTTGAAAAATTATCGGGGCCTACAAAGGTTTTGGATCAAGCTGATATTTATATTTTCCATTCATACACAGCTATGGGACCTTATGAATAGGTTGGATGGCCAATAAACATCACAATGGGCCCTGGGATGTTTTCAATGGTAAGATTTCAATCTCCACTGCTTCATGTGGTGTGGTCCACTTGAGCCTTTTATCTTCTTACATTTTGGTATCATATCTTAAAATGATCTTTCATTATAGATGGACCGTGTGGATAAAATATAGAACTCACAGTGGGCCCCACAAAGCACCTGACACAACCGTCTGTCTCTATTTACGTCCTGGCGGGGTAGTACCCAATCCACTCTCTTTCCCGTATAAGATAAGCACTTATCCCTCAAGTTTGTTTAGTCCACCCTTTATATCCTCCGTCCATCATGTGGGCCCAACTTTGATATAGACCATTCATGGTGTTGGGCCCACCTTGGCCCGTCTTCAATGTGAAATGTCTATCATGTGGGGGCTATGTTCAATGTAGACCATCGACCTTGTGAGGCCCACCTTCGATGTGGGTTATCCAACATGCAAGGCCCACCTTGGATGTGGGTCATCCATCATGCAAGCCCACCTTTAATGTGGACTGTCCATCATGCAGGGCTCACCTTGGATATGGGTCATTCATCATTAGGGGCGGACCTTTGATGTGGACCGTCCATTATGTGGGGACCACCTTGATTTGGGTCATTCATCATGTGGGACCTACCTTCAATGTCATCGTCCATCATGTGGGCCCACCTTTAATTTCCATTGCCTCTCATGTGGAGCCTACCTTTGATATGGACTGTTCAACAATGTGGTCGTCCATCATGCAAGGCCCGCTTTGGACGTGCGCCATTTATCATTAGGGGCGTACCTTTGATGTGAACAATTTATTATGTGGGCTTAACCTGATGTGGGTCATCTATAATGTGGGACTCACCCTTGATTTGGACTGTCCATCTTGCGGGCCCCACCTTTGGTGCAGATTGCCCATCATGTGGGGCCTCCTTTGAGATGGACCATCCGTCACATGGAGAGAGAGAGAGAGAGAGGGGGGGGTTAAGAAGTCCAAAGCACAAAAAATTTACTAACAAGAACAAGAATTTCCATCACATAAATTTGTTTTAAAATAGAGTTTATCTAACTTAGGGCCTATTTGGTTGCAGAACCCAGATTCTAGAGAAAATCTAGATTCCATGTTGGAATCCAAAATTGCATAAACTAGAGTGGAACCCAGGTTTCATCCCTAACTTGTTGTTTGGTTGGAAACGGTGCAATCCTGATTCTATTCCAACCGTTGCCTGTGGCATGGCCCACTTGGGCTTCAGATCCACCTGGGAACCTTACCCTTGGTCTATTGTAGTCCTGCAAGACAGATGGCCAGGTTGGATGGCAAATAAACACGGTGGACGTTCAATCAACACTTTTTTCCTGTAGTGTAGCCCACTTGAGATTTAGATCTGCCTCATTTTTTGTCAAATGCCCTTAATTGATATTTCAAAACTAATGGAACGTGGAGATATAAAACACATACAGCATAGATGTACTACACATACATGGAGGTGGTGACGCTCACTTCCGCTTCTTTTCCCTTCCTCGTAAACGGTCGCCGACACCGTTTCTACTAATCTCGGTTCCACTCCATTTAGGTTTCCAGATGGAATCCTGTTTGGCTGAAACTAGCTACCAAACATACAAGTTAAAATCAGATTCTACTGGAATCTAGATTTTAAGCTCGAAATGGGTTTCCAAATGCCAACCAAATGGAATAGCTTATCAACTTGCATAAGTTTTAAAAAAATAAAAGTTTTTTATTGGATGGTATCTAAATGGGCTCTTATGGGCGTTTGGATACCACCAAATAAGTTACTTTTTCCACTTACAACAGTAGATAAATAACTTATTTGAGATAAGTAAGTTTGGTAAAATCATTGTAAAAGTAGCTTCTGTGCCAAAAGTTACTTTTAGTAAGTAAATGTTTTTTAGTCCTTTAATTTATTGATTTTTCTACTTCTCTCTCATGATCCATGTAGGTATAGGAGGCTCTCTCTCTCTCATGGTACATATCAAAGGAGGCCCCACGTGGAGTGTCCATATTGAAAGTGGGGCTCACATAGTGGACGATCCACATAAAAGGTGAGTCCCACATGATGGATGACTTCATATTAATGTGGGCTCATGTATGAATGGTCCACATCAAAGCTCAGCCCATAAGGTGGGCTCTACATGATGGGTAATGGATATTGAAGCTGGTTCCCACATGACGGATAGTCCATGTTGAGGTGGCCTTACATGATGAATGATCCACATCAAAGGTCAACCCTTAATGATGAATGACCTATATTCAAGGCGAGCCCTGCATGATGGGCAACCCAATTGAAGGTGAGGCCCACATGATGGATAGTCCACATCAAAGGTACCTCCACATGATGGGCAATTAATAATGGTGGGCCCCACATGATGAACGATCCACATCAAAGGTCTGCCCTAATTATGAGTGGCCCCTATCCAAGGTGGGCCCTACATGATGGATGTCCCGCATCAGAGGTGGGGCCCACATGATAGGCAATAACATTGATGGTGGGCCTCACTTGATGGATGACCAACATTAAAGGTGGGCCCTACATAAAGAATGGTGCACATTAAAGGTTGGACCCTACATAATGAACGGTGCACATTAAAGGTTGGGCCATATTGATGAATGACTGACTTTTAAGGTGGGCCTTGCATGACGAACAACCCATATCAAAGGTGAGTCCATAGGATGAATGGTCCACATCAAAGGTTGGCCTCACCTGATGGATGGTATATGTGAGGGGACCAAACAAACTTGTGGGATAATTGCTTATTATGTGGGAAACCAAAAATGTTTTTCTTCATTTTGGTTGATAAGTACGTTGGTTACCAAACGCCGGCTGAATAAGTAGAAACTAAGATAAGCTACTTATTAAATAAGTAGCTTATCCAAAGTAATTTATTATCGCAACGATTTGGACAATGAATCTGGATAGCTGGGATCAGCCATGCAACCTTCAAATTACACATGAGAGCTTCCTGGTCCCTGAGAGGAAATTGGTCCCTAAAACTGCAAGGGAAAGAGGAAATAGATGGGAGAGAAGCCACTGGGTGGCGAGAGACTTTCCAATGCCTAAGTCAGATCCAAGAACAAGGAATAAGAGTTTGAAGGCCAAGATGTTTCGTACCTTGAAGGTGGAGATCCCGGTCCTATTTATAAGACCTGGGGGAAGCTTTTGGAGAATTGGATCTTCTTGGGATACGTCGGTAGAGTCTCAGTAAGGAAAAGATTCTCTTTTTCAATCATGTCAAAGAGATCTTTCTAAGAAATGATGTAGATCCCGAAATATTCGGATATCCGCGGGTATCTCGGATCAACTTTGGGTAGCCGACCGATCTCATTTGGACCTCGGACCAACTCTAGGTGGTTGACTGATTTGATACTTAGGATCCGTTTCGAACAATGAACCTGGATAGAGGTCTTCGGTAGCGTATTCTTCTTGGGCGGAGTGTCTTGGTCATCAGTCTTCCTAGGCAGAGTTCTTGCTCTACTTGTTGCAGTTGTTGTAGTCAGTAAAGATCGTCATCACATCTTTGAAATATGGAGCTCGGTACCAAAGCTCCTCCTTTGAGCCTTTTACCTAGATTGTAGATTTTGTACCTCAGGTTTATGGGCTTCTTCCTATTTGTGAGCTAGCTCAAGATTTCCCCATAACATAACTTATGATCGAAATAGACCCTTAGTGCCTAACAATGAATGAAGATTGGATAGGGTTTGTGAAAGTGCATCTTCTAACATATTGATGCATCTCTTTTTGTCCACTTCAAGAGGTGTGGTCATTATCTAGATGACAGTGGGGGCCACGATCAACCATCCACTCTCAAGATGCATATTGATCAATTGATCTGTGTGTCCTGCCAATTCGCAAGCAGACTCACTTTACCGAGAAGCAACCACGGCCGGAACCATTCGTCAAAAGCCCCTTTGAGGGTGCATCCAAACGGGCACTAAAAATCAGGTGTTTTGACCTCGAAACCAATTTCTTGGTTTCTTTCTAATCCAAACGGGCCATAAAAATCAGTTGTTTCGCACCTCGAAACCATTATTTTCTAAGGTGTTGATGGTCTGGCCTCGGCTGTTGAGCTCCAAGACTAATGAATGCACATGTTATACGCTTAAAGACTAATGAATTCCCATGTTGTACTTCTCAGTACCCTCTGTCCAGGCCCCAGTCTGGGTTCACTTTTTGCTATAATGAATAGGCCTGGACCTGATTTTCAGTAGAGCCAAACAGACCATGGCCCACATTCTTATTTGTAGAAGTTTGTGGATCCATCAGTTAGAAACATCCGATTGAGGAGAGTTTTGACATGGCCCATTCATGAGTTAGGCCCATCAAATGTATGGACTTAGCACTACTGTACAAAACAAATGAACAGTCAAGCGAAATGGACCGAAAGTCCAAAATTCCACATAAATGTTCGCCTGCCTGATGATCAGATCAGCCTGATTTTCAAGATACAGCAACTACAAAGTGGGGATTGCCTGATGAACGACTCCGATCTTGCACGAGTGCTCCTCATTTCGAGTACACCTGGCATTTTCTGTTTGCATTTGAGAATTATTTTAAAAAAAATTAGAAAGAAAAAAACATCCCACATGAACCCCAAAACCCTTTTTGGGTCTTTCTTACAATGATTGCAGAAGGCAATGCAAGCTGTTGGGAGTTGGAAGGTGAGGTCCTTGTTTGGATTTTCTCTGCATCAAAGGGATGTTTTCAAATTCAATATCAGTATTTGAGGCAAATGCAATTGTATTAGATTCTACTTTTTACTTATTCTATTTCAATGATCTCATTATGGACCCCACATGTTTCTCTTTTCTACAAAACAGTAATGTGGCATCTGACCATTTATTCATTTGATGGATAAAGTGCAATCTAGCATGGTGTTGGGCTTATTTTGTTTCTACTATAGTTCTGGTCAGAAAATCTACATTTGTCATGTGTTTTTAATATCCGCAGCCTCCATCTGGTGGGCCCCTTCACAAACAGGCCATGCCCCCAAAAATCTCCCCCATCAAGACTACTGGTGGGATTTTCTTTCACCAGCTGAATTTTGGCTGTTGGCTAAAGTTTCCCATTTGTAGAACACTAATCAGATGGCTGAGATTATATGATTGGGGAGAATTTTTGCAGCAGGCATAAGTAATGGAGCAGGCCCCACCAGTACAAATGCTTGGCCAAAGAGCAAAACACCATTTTTTGGGTTTTAGCAGCATATGATGAAGTGCATCTGTACAATCTCAAGAGAGGAGTAGAAAAAGAAAATACAAGGGATTTTGTACAAAGGAAATGATGGGTTTTTAAAATCAGATTGGTCAGTGATAGGTTGTGGACCCTGAAGCTGATCACATGCTCCGGTCTTTTAGGCGGTTTGAACTGTGCCTCAACTCTCATTGCCGTCCATTCCTTTTCGAATGGTGATGAGATACTTGCATATTGATGATTGTTTTTTGCAACACAAGCACTGATGAGTACACCCCTTGTATAAATTTCATATTTTTTTACACAAAATCTTATCTTAAACGAAGTTAGACCTGAGCCCATAAGCTGTAGGTGCAGCCCAAACTTGGTCAAAGGCACACGGTGGGCCTAAAAATCAGTTGGGTCCATTTTGTTCTTCAAGCACTCGAAATCTGATGGGATTTTACTTCTGAGAGAAGAATTTGAACATTGGTTTTACTCACTCTCCAGCTCAAATCAGGCTCATGGGCCTAAGAGCGGCAAACTAGGAATTTCAGAACTCAGCTCCACTCAATGTCTAGTTGGTCAGGTTAAATTGAATACTAGACCAATGGCAGAACAGGATTCATGTAGCCAAATCTAATTAATTTGCATAAGGTTTAGATGATGATGAGAGAGTTGAGTGGCTTCAAGATGAGCTACAGAGCCACTTTCCTAAGTCAGAATTTGCCACCACTATGAATTAAGTCCAACTCTACTAATCCAGGTTACTGGCAAGCTGACTCTAAGATATCATGAGGCCAGTTCCCTGTTATCAATCTATAACGAGCAGTGTTGGTGATCGATCCGAACATCTCTGTGACGAATTCGACAGAATGAGAATCGTATTCTGTTTTGGTAGTGACAAAGACACGGTCTAAAATTAGAGGAATTTTGGCATGAAAAATGGCGCAGAAAGGGATTTCAGAAAGCACAATTTTCTTATAGAACTGTGTTGGTATTGATAACAAAATCTCCCCCTAGACCCTGACTTACATAGACATCCAGGAGACCCTTGGGTTATCTCGTGTCTGTTTTGAATAGACAGTCTCCTCATGGCACCCCTTGATTCTTCATTGCAGCTCTTGATAATTTCAAACTGGTCAACACAACTGACACTCTGCCTAATGGTTAACACTAAACTCGCCACATGGGCAAAGCCAATCGCCACCCAAGCACCATGTCAGCAGACTGGTCAACCTAGGGACCATTCTGCACCATCCAAACCCCTGGTCAGACCTATGGTTGCACCACGGCTTGAGCTGGTTCAAGATCGTACTGGGAAAATTTTTAGGCTCCTCATGTTCATCACAACGATGCATACGTGCAAAGTTCAAAGTGTACCAAAAAGGCATGAAACACAACCAAGTAGCCCACTGTCCACAACGCATGAGCAAGTGTGCATGTGCCAACAGTGCTTGTGGGGTTATGAACCTTGGTCTTGGGTGGCAAAAAGCCCTCATGGACCAACTTCTCATAATTGACTCTTGGTAGGAAATTCATTTTCAAAGAATAAAAGGATATCTTTTGAAACAAAGAGTTTTAAAACAAAAGTTCTAGAGGAAATGAAAATAAAAAATCTTTTCACCCAAAATATATTTTTCTTATTTTGAAAATATCCCACTAATACTGACTTACAGAAAATAACTCTGTAACACATCCTGGAGCCTCTTTCCTTTGTTACTCTATTAACCAACATTTTTTTAAAAATTTTGAAAATATTCAACAAAATGCACGTTTTGGCTAAAACTATGAACATCACCATTAGCCTAATGGGTCATTTTGCATTTCAAGGTCCCTTGATCAAAGCATGTCCGAATCAGAAGCTTCACCAGTAGTCTTTGCAAGAACACGATCCATCCATGAAATGATGGAAACGATGTCCATCTCTGACAATAACATTCCGGCCTGTCATCTTGGAAAAGAACTTGGTCCAGTTATGGCAATCACCACACACACGAAGATTCTTCATGACTCTGATGGGCATATTGGGAGGAACATTAGCATGTCCAAACGCAATTGCTAGCTTCTCGCTATGCCCATATAAGATCTGCTTCTTCTCCTCTTCACCCACATCTTGCAGCACAAAGCTGTTATCAGGTATGTACCCCTCAGCTTCCATTCTCAAACCCAAATCCTCAAGAGTGCTGTGAACTCCCTCAAGACCTGGTTGCAAAGCATTCCCAGCCGAGAATGTAAAAATCTTCTTCTTCACCTCAATCCAACTCTGTCCTGGGTTTTTCTTTAAACCTCTTGTCTTTGTTAACACTCTCACCCTAGCTGAGTCCTCCCACCTCCCACATGCAGCATAAATATTCGAGAGCAGCATGTAGCCTGCCTGCCATGTCCAATTCAATGCCGTCAATCCTCAAACCAGCCTCTTCTGCCATGGAAATATTTTTGTATATTCTGCATGAGTTCAAAAGAGCTCCCCAGACGCATGCATTGGGTTTCATCGGCATTGTCTTCACTAACTCACTTGCCTCTTGCAGTAATCCAGCGCGTCCAAGAAGATCAACCATGCAAGCATAATGCTCCATCTGAGGCACAAGCATAAACTCATTGGTCATCTGATCAAACAGCCAACGGCCCTCAGCAACTAACCCAGCATGGCTACATGCAGATAAAAGAGAAACAAAGGTGATTCCATCAGGCTTCACACCAACTCTAATCATCTCATCAAAAGCACTGAGGGCATCCTTGCCAAATCCATGCATCCCATAACCAGCAATCATTGAGTTCCAAGAAATCAAATCTCTATCCTTCATCCTATCAAATAATAATTGCCCATCTCTGAGGCTTCCGCATTTGGCGTACATATGGAGCAATCTGTTTTCTACCAGTATATTTGCATCCATTTGACCTCTGATCGCATGGCAATGTATCTCCTGGCCAAGACGCAACGCTGCTAATTCTGCACACGCTGATAGAACAATAGTGATTGTGACCGAATTGGCTTCAATGCCAACACGTTGCATTTGACGAAAGATCTCCAGAGATTCATCCACTCTCCCGCTCGAGGCAAACCCACCAATGACTGCACTCCAACTTACAACATTTGGTCTAACATTGGAATCTTCCCCTGTCTTCTCCAACTGTGAGAAAACCTCAAAAGCCTCATCACATAAGCCACCTGAAGCATAGGAAGATATCAAAGCATTCCAACTCTCTAAACTCTTTGTTTTCATTTCTAAAAACAACACCCTCGCATTCTCTCCCTGCCCATGTTTCCCATACATACATATAAGTGAGTTCTTCACAAAAATATAATCCTCGAAACCGCTTCTAACAACATACCCATGAATCTCCTTGCCCTTCTCCAGCGCATCCAAATCAGCACAAACAGACAAAACAACAGCAACCGCTTCGGCGGTAGCCTCATTTCCTCTCATCCTCATCTCCCCGTAAAGACCCACAACTTCTTCCCACCGCCCACATCGAGCATGGGCCGACAGTACCGCCGTCCACGTCACAGGATTTGGCTCCACTCTCTCCAATACCATCCTCTCAAACATCCGAAAGGCGCCATCACAGTCATAATTATTCGCGTAGCAAGAAATCAAAATGTTCCAAGAAACAACACTTCTATGAGGCATTCTATCGAACACCTGGAGTGCACATCTCTTCTGTCCGATCTTCCCATACATTCCGATCAATTCGTTACCCACATGAAGATGAAACTGAAAACCCATCAGGATAACATGATGATGAACGGCCCTGCACAATTTGGGGTTCCCGATCGAAGCACAAGCTCTTATGATCAAAGGGAAAGAGAACCCATCGGGGCCCACGCCGAGCTCCCGCATTTGCAAGTAGATATTGAAGGCTTCTGAAGCGTGCCCCTGAGATAGATTGGCTCTCAAGATGGAATTCCATAAGAGCAGGTTAGGGTTTCGGTCGTTCAGAACGGAAGCGGAGAAGATCAAGCGGGCGTCCGAGAGGAGATTGAATCTGCTGTAGATGGAGATGAGTCTTGCGGATAGGAAGCTGGCGTGGAGGAGACCAGCAATGATGATCTGGGCGTGCACCTGTTTGGATTGATGGACGGTGGACGATTGACGGAGGAGGAGATCGAAGGAATCGAGAGCGTTGGTTTGGAGGGTCGGGCCGGCGTGGACCCGGTTTTGGTGGCACAGAATGAAGCATGGTTGAATGGAGAAGCGATGGCGGGAAAGCATGAAGCATGGATGAATTCAGAAGCTGCCGAGGGGACCTGTTTTGGGGACATAACGGTGACACGTGGCACGCATCCACGATATCCAAGGCGTTCATCGAGTGGGACCCATCGTCTAACTTGAATAATATAGGGCCCATTTGGGAGGTTGTATTTCAAATATCTTGATTCTAAATCATCACATACTTTAGTCTGTATTTGAAATGCATTGGAATAAAAAATTAGTACTGCTTTCAAATTAGGTTGAATATTAATATTAGATTGAATTTAATTACTAAATTAACTTTAATACTATTAATTAACGGATAATGATAGTAATAAGTTCATTAAAATACATATACTTTGATAAAAAATGATGAAACTCCAAGCATCTGACAAGTTGTAAGCATATGATTGCATCTGAGTGACTAACTAACCATTTTTAGCTGTTGATTTACGTGACCGATGCTTGGACGGCTCAAATCATTCTATTAATATAATTGTAGTGATGCAGTTAATAATTTAATTCTTTTAAAATATGAATACCAACAATTGGCCATGTATAGCTTAACAACAACTATGTTGCACATGGGACTTGCTAAATGAGCTGAAATGGGAGAGGATTGGAATATTTTTAGGAGGAGGATTGCAAAACTCTATCCACTCTAATACTTTCTACACACAATTTTAATTGTATTTAAACACTTATTTTGTGATTATTTGTTTCACACTATTACTTAATTTCACCTTAGCTATGTACACTTATTTATATTTACTTAGGATTCTTAATTGTTAAGGTTTATGCTTCTACATGATTTGAAAATTTTCAATTGTTGAGAGAGAGAGAGAGAGGGAGAGAGAGAGAGAGAGTCATGCAGTGACACATATGTGCACACACTTACATGCGTCAACAGGCATTTCAAATAAAAAGTGACATGTGCGTGTGTCAAAGGTTGAATGGTAATGAAAAGTAAAGAATTCCATGAAGGCTCCCAAAGTTGAATGGTAGTGAAAAGTAAAGAATTCCATGAAGGCTCCTTTGGAAGCCAGCATTTAGAATGCATTGGAATCCAAATTACAATCACACGGGAGATAAGGTGGTTCTAAATCATAAACTGTGTTTAGATGCTTGTAATGATTAACTAAATCAACTTTAATATTTTAAATTAATGTACAGAAGTGATATTTAACACAATAATTGTAATAAACCTATTGAAATATATACTTTGGCTAAAATTGATGAAACTCCAAGCCTCATGTAGGCCACAAATGTAAGGATCACAAACAATTAACCCATTGACATTTTTTGACCGTTCTTTTGGATGGTCGATGTTTGAACAATTCAAATCATCCCATTGATTTCATTTTAGTGTTATAGACATTAATCGAATTGTTTTGGGTATCATTATTAACTTGTCACATGTATGGTGAATAGTGGCCTGGTGACTTCTTTGCAAGACATGTGACTTTTCTACCTTTAAAAAGGAGCCAAAAAAGGTATTTAACTCCAATCACGCCAAATCACAATAAAAAAAAAAAAAAAGAAATTTTAAAACACACTAAAACTTGGTTTACCTCCAAAATATCAATGCAAATGAAAGAGGCATCCACAAGGAATCTATTTACACCTGAATACATCCAAAATTGGCCTGCCAAATGACCTATAATTAAAACAATGCTTATGCACTTTTGCATAGCCTCTAACTTGTCATTGAACATAAAAGTAGATGACTCTTACAACCCTTGAATACAAGTAATTTGTACGCTTGTTACAATGTAATGAGATTATGAATAATCAAAATAATGTTAGAAAGTAGTGGTGTAATCTACTTTTAGGATAGCTGACCAATAGGGCTATTAACGGGCTAGGTTGGGCTGAGAGATAGTCTAAAATGCTAGCTTATTAGTTCATTCCTATTGTTGTCGCTTAAATTTAGATAGCAAATAAGGTCAGTTAAGCTTGACCTTGTGGCCTTTTCCAACATCGTTTTTCTAAGACGAAGCAAGCTTATGTCAAAATATGGATCATTAACCCTGCAAGGAAGAATGAGAGCAAGCATCGAAGAGTCTACAATTGCCAATTGGCCACTGGCACATTTCAATTGCCTTTCTCTGTTTCTGTATTCTCTTCCAGGGCCAGTGATCTTAGGGAGCCACAAGCTTACTTTGTTTTGAGAAGACGATGGTGAAAAATAATTATAAAGCCGGATGTAACCAACATTATCTATTATCCAAATCCAAGTGACAACACCTACAATTTAAAATCATTTATTAATAAGCCTGGCATATATTTGAGGTCTAAGCTCGATCTGCAAAGTAAAAGTTAGGTCTAAGCCTCACAGGCCAAAACAAACCGGCTTGATCCCGCCTGTGATGAATATACACAGCAAGCTTTTTTTCTTTTTCTTTTTTTTTTTGGTTAGTCATGCAACACACACACCCTATTATATGCGCAACGCACCTACACCAGTCAGTCATATGATGCTCCCACCCACTGGTGGGGTTAGTGGATTTCGAACCCAAGACCAACAATCTTGAGCCTAGTCCACTTATTAAACGGGCTTAAATTTAAGCCCATACCTTGTCACTAGGTAGTACCGAGCCCAAGCCTGGCCCAAAAGCCCAACGGTCTAGACTGGCTCATTGCAGCTACACTGCCAACTAAAGAACAACTCCATCTCGCAAAAAAGTGGGTGGCTGGACCATGCTCGGGATCAGGCTGCAAAATCATCCGGGCCATTCTCGGGCCTAGGATTAACTCTACGGGCCGGGCTTGGTGCACACAGGTCAAATCGGCACACGTGCGGCGAATTGCCCCTTCTCCTATGTGGCCGCTTCTCCGCCCGGCAGGCTCTGAGGGCCACCGTGATGTATGGATCTTATCCACACCGTCCATTCATTTTTCCATGTCATTTGAGGTCATGAGCCCAAAAATGGGGCAGATCCAAGCTCAAGTGGACCATGAAATGAGGATTAAACTCTGACCGTTGAAAACTTGTTAGGTGCCACGGGAAGTTTTGGATCAAGCTGATATTTGTGTTTTCCCTTCATCCATGTCTCTATTATCTTATGAATATGTTGGATGGAAAATAAACATCACGGCAGGCCCTAGGTAGTTTTCAACCGTAGGCATCATTAGCACCGCTGCTTCCTGTGGTGTGGCCCACTTGAACCTTTCAACTGCCCCAATTTTTGGGGTCATAATCTAAAATGACATGAAAAAATGAATGGACGGTGTGGATAAGATCCATACATCACGGTGGCCCTCAGAGCCCTAGCCTGTCCCGAGCTCGGAACAGTCGGGGGAAGTACCTAATCCGCTGCCCCTTGTCTATATCGTCAACATGTGTACTGGTAGAGTGGGACTACCGTCCTCCGTCCTCCGACTGAAAGGAGGTGAATGGAAATGCAGAGCTTTTCAGCCATTAGCGGATTTCATAATGTCTATCTTCATTCATCTCCCTTCCCTCCTCTTTTCTTCCACAACAACTACTACAACAAAAGCAGCAGCAGCAGGCAACGACAATAAGATATACTCTCTCTCTTCCTCAACAGAACCCTTGAGAAAACCGACCCAAAGCTCTCCCACGGCTCTTCTTCTTCTTTTTCTTCTACTTCTTCTTCCGTTGCCATCACCGAGAAGACCGATGGCCTTTCCTTCTCCGCCAGACGATCTGCCGTATCCGAAGTAAAGAAATCCACTGATTTGGGCTCTGCTCTTTCCAGGTCTCTCACCCCTTCATTCCAATTCACACCCAAATTTTGGATTTAGCTATTATCGTCTATTTTCCATCTCAATTCATTGATTAAGACTTCGTTTGGATGCATGGTTGGTTTGGATTGCGATAAATTGCAACAAAGTGGAACTGAGCTGTTGCATTTATATTTTGTCTTCTTCAATTACAAATATTTGGTTGTTGGTTTTGTTTCAAGTCCGAACCTAATTATCGCAATCGAAGTTGATTCTACATCCAACCACTGCTATGGTGTCTTTGGATTCTCAATTTAGCCGAATTGCTATATTTCCAATTCAATATAGAAGAAATGATTGGAGCAGGGTTGTGCTGGTTTACTTCACAGCAATGACTGAACCCCCAATTCCATGCGTTTATTTCAAGCTGGACATAAAATGATCTTAGTTACTATTCAGGGCCTTGTTTGTTGTTGTGTGGTGTGGATGGAGTTGGAGTAGCCCCATTTTGGGCTATTTCCACTATATTAAATTGAATTCATTCTAGTTTAATTCAATTCAGCTTCCAAACACAGTGCAGTTAGCATCAAGACAGCTAACGACAGTTGCTGCTTACAGATTCGAAAGGACGTTGCAGGTGCAAGATTTGAATATCATCTTGCGGTATTTTGGAGACTTGAAAAGATGGAAGGATGTTTCTCAGGTGCTTCAACCCGAAAAAGAAAATGCATTGCTTTGTGTTGAATACTGCTTTCTCCTCTTAGCTTATGAATACCGTCTTCGTCATTATTCATATGGGATAAGTGTTAATTTTTTTGGAAGATTGCAAGTGTTTGATCCTCTAATGTTGGAAAAGATTGTAACATAAGGAAAAACCCTAGCCATTCATGTTTAGATTGTTTTCATTTTCACTTTATTGTTCAAAAAAACTTTTCTTCATTGCTTATCATTATTCGAAGAACTTTACTTATTAAATTACAAACCATTTTCATCGATTTGACCAAGTGAAAACTCAGAAGTCTAAGCAATGATTTCTAACATTATAGATTTTGGACCTTCACTTTAGAAGACCATAGCTCTAATATCCAAAGAAATCAGATCCGTACTCACATGTAATGAATGCCTCAGCCTCATACTCCAAGTCAGTATTTCATCTAGTTATGGCACCTTACATGACAACAGAATCTAGAGGAAGGAAACATCGCAAACTGAGTTTTGTGCAAACCTAATATTGTAATAGAGGAAGTGAGGTTTGAAGTACAGCGATATTCATTACATATTTCTTGTGATTAAATCTTCAATAAACTTGAATTCCAAATCCAAATTATTTTGAACTGATTTATTTTTTCTTTTTCCTTCCTTCTTCTTCTTCTTCTTCTTCTTCTTCTTCTTTTTAAAGATTCATGGGCAAATGGTAGTATGACTTATTATCAGTAATAGCAATCCTCTGCTCTGAACACTCATTGCTTTATTTTATGTAACTTCTCGCTCATTGATGCTTGAAGCCGTTTCTAACAATCCCAGAATTTCATCTATTAGTCTTGTCAGTTGCTAAATAATTTGATTCTTTTTAATATATGCATTTATTTTAGAATTTAGATGAGATGTGTTGTTGAATACAGAATCTTTGTTTTCAATCATAAAATACATATCTGGCGTGAACCTTGTGGATGAATGGAGTTGTATGTTGTGGCCACTGATGACCAGGATAACGTATGGTGTTGCATATGTTGCAGCTATTTGATTGGATGCAAAAGCATGGGAAGATTAACGTAGTATCATATAGCAGTTTTATGAAATTCATGGGGATAGCTCGTGATCCCATAAAAGCGCTACAAGTTTACAATAGTATACAAGATGAATTGACAAGAAACCACGTCTCTGTTTGTAATTCCGTTCTTGGTTGTCTGGTTAAGAATGGAAAATTCGACGGCAGTATCAGGTTGTTTGAGCAGATGAAAAAGGATGGTCTAATGCCAGATGCCGTAACTTACTAGTACGGTATGTCACAATAACTCTCTTCCAATGATTTTGTTTGTGTAACATAATTAGTGTTTGATAACCATGACTTGTTTTTCCTTCGTGCGTTTTATTTTTGTTAGTAGTTTAGCAAAAGCTTCCAGGTATACTATTCTCACCTCCATTACTATTTTATCTTGTTACCTTAGCTGCTTTCAGGCTGCGTCAAAGTTAAGAATGGGTACTCTAGGGCAATGCAGCTTGTCCAAGAACTTGAAAGTAGCAGTTTGCTGCATGGATACTGTAGTCTATGGGACTCTTTTAGCAATTTGTGCTTCAAATAATCTATGCCAAGAAGCGGAGGCCTTCTTTCAGCAGATGAAGAATGAAGGTCATTCTCCTAATGTATTCCACTACAGCTCCTTGCTTAATGCATATTCTGTGGATGGAAATTATGCAAAGGCTGATGAGTTGCTCGAAAATATGAAATCTGCAGGGTTAGTACCAAATAAGGTTTGTTTTCTTGTTTACCCATGATTTACTACGAGTTTCCATGCTCTAGAGCTACATCATTGAACCTCATTGTGTATCATCACCACCACCACCACCACCACCACTGTCATCTAAGCCTTATCCAACTAATTGGGTCAGCTACATGAATCCTTTTCCGCCATTCCATTCTATCAAGGCCCCAAACTTCAGGTAGACCATATGTCATCAAGTCTTTTCCTACTACATCCACCCACGTCCTTTTGGACCTTGCCTTTGCCCTTTTAGAGCATTCAACTTGCATCACCTCACTCCTAACCGACCCAGTTCTTAGTCCCTATTGCACATGGCCAAACCAACTGAGTCTACTTTCCCTCATCTTATTACATATTGGTGCTACTCCTAAGTTTCCTCAAATGCAGCCATTTCTATTCTATATTCGTCTTTGCTCTGATTCATCTCCACATCCTCATTTCAGCTACACTCATCCTATACTATTATTATTATTATTATTATTATTATATGGTTCTTTTTAACCACCCCCCCCCCCCCCCCCCCCCAAAAATAATAAAAAATAAAAAAAATCATGCAGGTCAGTTGCATCCATTGAGTTGTTTCTCATTTTTCAATCTCCTATTATTTCTTCTTCTTAACTTCACAACTACATCTTGTAGGTGATTTTGACTACTATGCTGAAGGTATATGTTAGAGGTGGTCTTTTTGAAAAATCAAGAGAATTATTAACCAAACTGGAAGTTATGGGCTATGCTGAAGACGAGGTACCTGTGGATTTATTTTTTATTTTTTATTACTAGTGTATAGATCAGTGTTGTCAAAATCCTACGATTATGATTACGATATACGATTTTAGTCGAATCTTAAGCAAAACGATTTGAATCCCAACCTTGAATCCCTTTTTGTATGAATCCTACGATTATATGATTTGAATCCGACGATTTACGATTCAAATTATACTTGTTCTCTTTTATTTTAACATTTACTTGGCTTTCATTTTATGTTTTTAAATTGGTGGGGGCTTTAAGAATCATTTAGAAAAGGTAAATTATTTTATTCGTTCTTTGTAAGATATTAAATGATATATATTCTCTTCAACGTTAAATCATGTAGCTTTTTTTGTGATTTCTTACTTCTTAATTGGTTGAAACACCAAATTGATGTATGACTTGCCTGTTAATTATTATGGATGGTTACGATTTTGCCGACTTGTATGTATTATGGAAAGATATTTCAAAATCAAAATATCTTTTCTCATCGGTCTACAGTATCAAAGGCTGCTTTTCCACCATGATTCTACATTCTAGAAAGGTAACAAGAACATAAATTATTAAAGGACCCTTGTATATATTTTTTAAGGGAAATTCTTGAAAGACAAAATAAAAAGTAAAAAATAAAGGAATAAGATTCCTTTAACACTATCATGACATGGTATTACTCACATTGATGGCAAAAGGAAGATTGATGAGTTAAAAAAAAAAAAAAATCTGATTTATTTATATTTTTCAATTTTTTAAGACAAAAAAAAAAAATCTTACGATTTACAATGCGATTTGCGATTCGATACGATTCAACCCCTAGTACGATTTGCTATACGATAACGATTTGCGATACGATAACGATTTTGACAACATTGGTATAGATACATATATGTTTGTTAATCTCTCTCTCTCTCTCTCTCTCTCTCTCTCTCTCTCTCTCTCTCTATTTGCATTTGTGCATGCACACACAAAGACGGGGTATCAGAGGAAGGTCAATGTCTGATGGGTGACAGATAGTAAAATGTTTGCCAATTGACCTTTTAAAAGCCAACGAGTTGCTGGGAGATGGCTAAACAACAATAACACACAGACACATACAAATATTGGGAAATGATATCTAAGCCTGCCCTAATTATTTTCATGCACCCATTCCCATTTCATATGATTACATTTATGTTTGATAGAGTAGCATGTTCTATCTTTCTCGTTTTGCTTTTTGTGTAATTTTCCTTGTTCATGGAGCTGACTAAACACATTTTTATAGATGCCATATTGTTTATTGATGGATGGCCTTGCAAAGGCAGGGCATATTCATGAGGCCAAGGCAATTTTTGAGGAAATGACGAACAAAAAAGTGAAATCTGGTATGCATTCTTTTAAAATTTGTTTGCTTTTGCCAATTTGCTGTAAAATTCAGTTTGATAGTGTGTTGAGCAGTACCATATCCACTAATTCATTAGAAAAGAAATCCCTCTAGTTAGTATACTCTTTTTTTTTTCTCTTTTTTCTTTTTCTTTCTCTTTTTTTCATTGTTGGTCTGGTTCAGCACCTGTTCCATCATTTTCATCCTCCATTGGTTCTGATGATTGCCTTTCTTCCCTTTCTGTGATCCACAATCAAGGCCTTTGGTTTATTTGCCAATCTCCAGAAGACATAAACTACAGAACATGGAATCACCATGTATTTGGGTTGTATGTACTAAATTTCTAATTATACAACCACTGTTTACTCTATCATGTTAGGCATCGGTACAATAATAGAAATTTAAAGCAGCTTTATGATAAATAACGAAGAAAAGAATACTTTGGAAGTCTGAACTAATCTTAGCATGTATCACGTGGCTAAATTGATTTCTCTACCATGCACTCAGTCTAAAATGCCCTTTTGGGGTTAGGTCCTCACTCCTTAAAGTCAAGATTAATGATGTGAACCACCATTGATATATGAAACCCATAAGAATAATAAGCTGAATGTCCATAGCTTATGTTTGGACTACATATTTTAACTACTAGTGCCTTTCTTGGAATTATCATTTTTGCTTCTTACTGCTGCAGATGGCTATTCTCACAGTATCATGATTTCTGCCTTCACTCGAAGTGGGCTATTGGAAGAAGCAAAGCAGCTCGCCAAGGATTTTGAAGCCAGCTATGACAAGTATGATTTGGTTATGTTGAATACGCTGCTTAGAGCTTATTGCAGAGCAGGTGAAATGAAGAGTGTAATGCAGTTGCTGAAAAAGATGGATGAATTGGCCATCTCTCCCGACGGGAGCACTTTTCACATTCTGATAAAGTATTTCCATAAGGAGAAATTATATCAGCTTGCACACCGGATGGTTCAAGACATGCACAGTAGAGGCCATCAACTGGATGAGGTAAGCTACTATTCATTTTTATATCCATTTTTTATGAACCATCCAACACGTTGTTCTTAGTCATGTTCTTTTGGTTCTTCTTTCCCTATAAAAATAAAATAAAATGAAAACACAATGCTCCATGCCTCCCTCCCACACATTATGGTGTAGTTCTAAATCTTGGTGAATTGACTTGAAACTCGGCCTAGTCAACTTGACTGAATGAAAAATTGACCAGAGTCACTAGGAAACTCGCCACAAGCTTGAATCAATTCAGACCCAGGCTGACTGGTCATCTTGGCTCGCCTACTCAATCGATTCGACATGACTCAAACCAAGTCACTTGCTGAGTAAGTTCATATATATATATATATATATATATATATATATATATATATATATATAGAGAGAGAGAGAGAGAGAGAGATAGAGAGAGAGAGAGAGAGAGAGAGAGAGAGAGAGAGAGAGAGCAATTAATAGGATTCGAACTCCCACACTCAAACTAACAAAGTCACACACCAGCAAGTCAACCCGACCCCAGCTGGATATTGAGTTGAGTTTTCAAGTTTTTAAACCATGCAATTATCATACAAGGAACAGATGATTTTCTTTTTTGTCTCACATAATTCTTAAAATAGAAATGTTAGGGATGTAAGAAACTTTTAACGCTTGGCATGTAAAATAGGAACAAGGTGGGAAAGCTTGAAACCTCAAGAAAACGATGAAGAGATGTATAGCATGGCTTTTTTTTTAGGTAAGCTGCGATCCAACCTGCGGAGGTTGTGAAGTTGCATCATCCATTTGATTGCTTATTCGACCCCTTAATTGTTGCTAAACATGGTATGAAAATAGGACACCAACAAGATAAAATATATACAATAAAGATATGAATTGTTGCAAGAAGCAACAAAATTGTATGAGTGTGCAATGGTGCATGCGTCTATTATTTATTCATGTATAGTTTCATTTACAGAAAGTGGGCCACTAAGGGATACACAAAAATCCTGGTAAGGGACAAGTTGTATTAACCTGAAGTGAGCAACAGAAAAATTTGAGTATGAAAAAATGTATATGGAAGAGGGAAATGAAGGGACTGGGTGTGAGAATGGTGGAATTCATTCCAACTAGAAGGCTGTGTGAGCCTCAGGCTATTCAAAAAGTTGCAGCTACTCAAAAGAAAGCTTGTTGAATGGAAAAAAGGAAGTATTGGGGGAAAGGGAAGCGTAAACCGAAGCCATACTGCAACAAATTCAACCCTTAGATGTGAAGGAAGAGGGGGGTGAATTAATGACAGAAGAACGGGCAACAAGGATAAAGCTCTCTCAGGACTACATGAGTCAGTTGTTGGAAGACGAGATAGCATAGAGATAATGTTCGCGTGCCACTTAGTTGAAGGAAGGGGACAAAAACACGAAATATTTCGATAACATTGCAAGTGCCCATGCTAGGAACAATGTGATCCACAGTGTATTAGTGAACAGTGGGAGAATTGAAGATAAAATGCAAGTGTGCAACATCGTTGTAGAATTTTACAAAAAATTGTTGACGGATGAGGGATGGAAGAGACCTCGCTTGGGCCAGCCGTCTTTTAGTCAGTCGATGACTTGACACCATTGGAAATAGAAAGTTTGGTGAAGCCAATTTCAATGGAAGAGGTTAAGAAGGCGATGGATATATGGAAGGGGACAAAGCTCCAGGCCCATATGAGTTTCCTTTAGGTTTTTCCAAAATTATTGGGAATTAGTTGACCGTTGTAGATTTGTTGAATTCTAGGAGAGGGGATGCCTTTTATAAGAGCTAGGGGCTTCATTTATAGCACCAATTCCGAAGATAGAAGGGGCATAGAATCTATAGTGTCGGCTAGATGCCTTATCAGGTGGCCGACACTATTAGCTTAATTGGCGGGCTATACAAAATACTTGCAAAAATGCCAACCACAAGATTCCATGCGATACTGGAGAAGGTCATCTTGGAAACCCAAGGAGCACTCGTATTGTGAAGACAAATTCTGGATAACACTCTTATTTCCCACGAATGTCTAGATGCAAGGCACAGGGAAGGAGCAAAAGGAATCACTTGCAAGTTAGATATTGAAAGGTGTATGATCATGTAGATTAGGCATTCCTCGACTATATGTTGGGGAGATTGGGATGAGGCCAAAAGTAGAGAAATTGGATCAAAGAGTGTGTGATTCAGCTCTGAGCGAAGATTGGGGATTCCTCGACTATGTGTGGCTATGTGACTCAGCTTTGAGGGAAGATAGTGGGAGGTTATCTTTTGTGTGGTCTTGCGGCACTCCTGAAGTGGCGGTGTTTATATAGTTGTTAGTGTTGGAATATGATCCTTACCATCGACAACCTTCAGAAGAGATAGTTAATCATTCATAACGACTGTGTCATGTGCTTAGGGAGCGAAATGGTAGATCATCAATTTATTCACTTGTCCCATCACTTGGAAGGTGTGGGATAGATTTATCACTTTCTTTTGTACAACGTGGGTAATCTTAGGACCCATGGTCAAGCTTCTACTAGCATGGCCTGTGCCGGCAACAAGAAAAATGAGGTTGATTGGCGAAGGTTAGTAATGATGGCAGTTATATGGGCTATTTGGAGGGAGGAAAACGATTGGTGCTTCCAAAACAAAAGTAAATTGGAGGCGAGTGTATATAAGATGGCCAAAATGAATGTAATAAGGTGGATTTCTTGTACAAAAGACACTGATTGAAATGATGGATCATTGTTAACAAGGATGTAAGAATCTTTGCACATGGAGCCTTTATGCTCGTTTTTGTTAATAAATTAACTATTACCGAGGGTGTTTGCATTTGTATTCATATCTCAATTGTATAGTTGTTATGTGTATTTCAACAAAAACAAATGGTGTTTTAATAGCAAAAAGTGTCTTGCTTGGTTTTTTGTCTTGTGGTGAGTTTCTTTGGTCCCATATCGGATAGAATGGGAGATGCGAAAGGGTTTATAAGCTTTTGCCCTCCATAGACTCTTGTGAAGTGTGTTGAACTATGCCCAAGCTCATATGCATGCGCAAGCCTAGCCTGGAAACCTTTAACCGAGCATGTGTGCATGTGCATGCCCCCGTATACTCGTGTGCAGGAGGGTTGCAATCGGACTCTGATTGGATTAGATGGGGCTCCTTGAGTTGAGTCTTGATGAGCTAGGTTTTGCCCAGATTTACAAAACATTTTTTTAACTTGTTGTTTTTTATCACGGCTGTTGGATGTGGCCCACTTGATAAGGCCATTTCCATAGTGCGAAACGTGCCTTTATTATCGGGCAGATCTAAACGTCCCGACCATTTCATCTTAACGGGTTTTTTAGTCGAAATGGGTCTTAAGTAGTCTTTTATTTTCGGGTCCAATATATAAGATGTTAAGGTTTTGGATTATTTCAAACAGAGAAAACGAGAAAATCCTTCCTCCTTTCTCTGATTTTTTCCTCTTCCTATTCCTAAGGTCGGATTTTCTTCTTTTTTTTTCTTGGGCAAAGGGAAGGTGGTGTCTTGTGTGTAGTGTTGGTGTTGGATTTCTCACAGCGAGTGCACGCTATGGAGGATTGTTTGATGGGGAGTTGTATCTTGGGAGATAGTTGAGTCGGCCACCTTCTGCACTGGTTCAACAAACTAAAGGTTGTGAACTATCTCAAAGATAACGACACGTATGCGCCTCGACCCAACGATTGTTTTGAATCATTGATGATTGGTTATTGCAAATATCTCATACCTCTATTCCAGGTGTGGGTTTCCTTTATTTCGCTTTATTATTGTTGTATATTTCCTGTTTCCATTGCTATAGAATCAACAATTTTGAGATATTATTTGTCCCATAGCTTTGGGAATTCAAGTGACAAATCGGTTTGACTTGAAAGTTTTGACGGCTAACACTTTAAGCGGTGGAAACAAAAAATCCGACCTCGGGAACAAGAAGAGGAAAAAAAACAAAAAGGAGGAAATGTTTTTTCATTTTCTCCGTATGGAATAATCTGAAAGTTTTGACGGCTAACACTTTAAGTGGTGGAAACAAAAATCCGACTCAGGAACAAGAAGAGGAGAAGAAGAAAAAAAAAAAAAAAGGAGGAAATGTTTTCTCGTTTTCTCGGTTTGGAATAATCTGAAACCCTAACCCTAACCTCTTATATATTGGACGTGAAAGTAAAAGACTCGTTAAGACCAGTTAAGATGAAACGGTCGGGCGTTTGGGTATGCCCGATCACAAAGGCATGTTTCACACTATGGAAACGGCCTTATCAAGTGGGCCACATCCAATGGCCGTGATAAAAACAACAGAATAAAAAAAAAAATGTTTTGTAAATGTGGACAAAACCTAGTCCATCAAGACTCAATTCAAGAAGCCTCATCCAAGCCAATCGGGGTCCAATTGCACCACCCTGTGCACGAGTATACGAGGCATGCATGTGCGTACATGCCTGGTTAAAGGTTTTCAGGCCAGGTTTCTCCACCGGGCCGGGCTTGCGCATGCATACATTCTTGGGCATAGTTCAAGACACTTCACAAAAGTTTATGGAAGGCAAAGGCTTATAAATCCTTTTGCATCTCCCATTCTATTCGATATGAGACTAAAGAAACTACCAGACAAAAAACCAAGCAATACACTTTTTCTTCTTAAAGCTCCATTTTTTTTTATTGAAATACACTCAACAATCCCCTACTTATTTCAAACAAAATAAAAGGCAAAAAGAAGAGTTACTGTGCATAAATGATGGTGACAAAATGTCTTGAATCTCACTTAATGAATCATGTTTGGACTGCAAGAAATTAGTGAAATGGGTCTTGAACTAGATTTCTTTTAAAGTAGACTGTACACAAAACACAAAGAGTGGTTTAAGTGTTTTTCAAAGGTGTTTAAAAGCTGCATGTTACGCATGTGCATTGTCCCGGTTTCATGAGCGTTCTAGAGAATTAGCCCAATTCTCATAGAAAGCAGCCCCACTTTCACACTCATATAGGTGAGTTCATCAAGGGTGTTTCTGTAACATCCATCACCCCATCTTAAAATAAGGCTATAAACTCATTAAGGGATTCCCAACCTCGATGATGCGGACATCACGCCCTTCAAAGTCTATCAACGTCGGAGGCGAGCATTGCCCATCTCACTGTGGTTCGACGACGTTTGAGGAGTTTTGGCGAGCACACGATAGCAGTACAATAACAGGAGTAGAGGGGAGCAGACAACACAAATAAGAGGACCAGAAAGGCCTTTGATCGACCAAAGGGTTAGGGTCAACCGAAGGAAGGCTGGGTTAAGATTACAAAGCAATCTGTAATCTTGACCGAAGCAGGCTTTGGCCGACTGACGACCAGACGCCAGTTTTTGTGGAAAGACGCGATTTTCTAATTTCTTTAGGGTTTTAAGGGTATTTTTGTCATTTTCTATTGCTGGATTGTTAATAGGGTTGAGCCCTAAACTCTTTTCATTATGTTACGTTGATTAAAACAAAGAAAACCTTTGGTGGCTCTGCTCTCTTCTTCTTGGTGGATCTTCTTCTCCCTTATATCTCTTCTGCTTCTCTTTCAAATCTTCTCTTCTTCTTCCTTCTTAATCTTCTTCTTCTTGGGTAATCCTCTTATCTTCTTCCCTTTTTCTACATCTTTCATCATACCTTCTTCTTCAAACCCTAGTCAACTTTCATGAGTCTTATGTTCCCTTAATCCAGAAATTCCAAAATTTCCTAGATTAGTGAATTCACGTGGATGATAGGATGAGCCGTGCAAGACCGAAAGTTTCATCTTTCGCCGGATTCAATCCACTCTAGGATTTGAATATATTACTGCTTGTTTGTGATGGATGACTTTAATCATTAGATATTTATCTTGTTTAATTCTTAGTATATGAGGCACATGGTGAATGGATGATTTTATTGTTCACACGATTCTGCCCTTTTGTAATTTCCGCATGCATCTAGGGTAGGCCTCTTGCGTCACTCGATACATTACAGAGATTTGCATTACTAACATCATGGAGAGAAATAATTTCTCTTAGGGAGTGTTTGGTGCATGGACTTAAGTGGGATGGAATTGCAATGAAGGTAATAATTAGGGAGTGTTGGGGATTGTCACAGAATTCAGATGTACACAGCAAATCTCATTCTGTGTTTGGGATGTAAAATTTTCAGACGGTGATCTAGGACAAACCTCAGTTCGTATTTGGGACACGCACCACAACAGAGTACAGGTTGAGCACTATTCAACGTCTAAGGGCTATTCAACTCCGAGAGGGATAGACCATATCCCATCTCTAGCCAGCACAACGCCGACGTGGTTTCCACTGTTTGAATTTGTCGGTTGAGGAATGCATTACCCAAATACCCGTTTTAGTTCCCAATGTGGGATTCCGAGTTCTATCCCACCTAATCTCACTTTAGTCCATGCACCAAACACCCCTTTAAAATGTAATACAGTTCAACTAAGGAATCACATAAAAACTTGTTTTTCCCATTGAATCTAATTTTTGAGATCTTTAGTCCTTGGTTGGATTATCATTTCCAATAATTCATTTTTCAATAGGCTTAAGTTCCATCTCCCTTGATGTTTTCCAGACCTTTTCTCTAACTAGAGCTTTTGTTAAAGGATTTGCAATATTTACATTGGATCTTATAAAGTCCAGAGTTATTACCTCATTTTTTAATAGTTGTCTCACACAATCATGCTTCAAATGGGCTTGTCTGGATTTTCCATTATAATACTTGTTATTAGCTCTTTTTATGGCAGTCAGGCTATCACAATGAATGGATATGGGCGGTACCGGTTTCACCCAAAAAGGTATATTTATTAGCAGTGTTTTTCTCCATTCAGCCTCTTCACCAGCTGTTGTCAAAGCAACCAGTTCATATTCCATCGTGGAATGAGCTATACAAGTTTGCTTTTTAGATTTCCATGAAACAACTCCGCTTACCATGGTGAAGATATAGCCACTAGTAGATTTACAATCATCCGACCCTGAATTCCAATCAACATCATTGTACCCTTCTACTACTGCTGGAAATCTTTGGTAATGAAGACCAAGATCCCAGGTTCTCTTAAGATACCTTAAGACCCTATGTATGGCATTTCAATGCATTTCACTTGGGTTACAAAAATATCTACTTAGTTTGCTTACTGCAAAGGCAATATCGGGCCTAATGAATTTATAGCATAGGCTAGACTGCTAATTGCACTAGCATATTCAATCCAAAATATTCCTTCACCAGTATTACGTTCTAGTTTAATGCTAGAGTCAAAAGGGTTGCATACTGGTTTGCAATCGAAGTGGTTATATTCTTTAGAATCTTCTCTATAAAATGGGATTGTGTTAGGGATATACGATTCTGATCCCTAACTATTTTAATCCTTAAAATGACATCTGCTTCTTCAAGGTCTTTCATCTCAAAGCGAGAAGACAGAAAAGATTTAGTTTTATTGATAACATTAATATCTGTACCAAAGATCAAAAGATCATCTACGTACAAACACACCATAAATCCATGATTTATCAGACATTTATAATAAAGACATCTCTCACCTTTGTTAAACATAAACCCATTGGACATCATTAGATGGTCGGATTTTTCATTTTATTTTTTAAAAGCTTGTTTAAGTCCATATAAGGATTTTAAAAGTCTACATACTTTATATTCTTGCTCAGACTCAATAAACCCTTCAGGTTGCTCCATATATATTTCTTTTTCCAATTCACCATTTAAGAATGCAGTTTTAACATTCATTTGGTGAATTAAAATATTATTTACAGATGTGATGGCAATTAAAATTCGAATAAATGTCATTTTTAAAACAGAGAAATATGTATCAAAGTGGTCACCCTTTGGTTAATAATATAGCCTTATATTTCTCAATTGAACCATTAGCCTTGTATTTCTTTTTTAATATCTATTTACAGCCTAAGGTCTTTACCTCAGGAGATAAGTCGACTAATTTTCAAGTGTTATTGGTTTAATAGAATCTATTTAATATAATTTATTTTATCTATGACTGCTTCCTTCCAAAAGGTAGCATCATGTGAGGACATTGCTTTTCTGAATGTTACAGAATCACATTCTAGTTGAGTTAAAACACTTAGAAATCTGGACCAAATTCCTTGGCAATCCTTGTCCATTTACTTCTCCTTATCTCAGGTTTGGACTCAGGATCTTCTAAGTCTTTAAGATGAGAGCATGAAGGTTTATCGATGTTTACAGAGGTGGAATCCCTACTGGTTTGACCTTCACTGTTCTTTAATTTATAAAGAAAGACATTTTCATGAAATTTTGCATCTCTAGATTCGATAATGATGTTTTTGCTAATATTTAGGAATCTATAAGCTTTGCTATGAGATTCATACCCAACAAGTACACATCAAGAAGTTTTAGGTCCCAATTTAGATCTTTTCGGATTAGTAAGTCTAACATGTGCAAGACAGCCCCAAACTCTAAGATAGTTTAGATTTGGTTTCCTACTTTTCCATAGTTCATATGGAATTATTTTAGATTTAGTTGTAAATACTATGTTTAGAATATAACAGGCTGAATACAAGGCTTCTCCCCAAAGACTTAAATGAAGACTTGAACTTAACAACATAACGTTCACCATATTAATAAGATTCCCTTTTTTATGCTCTGCTACCCCATTTTGTTGCGGAGAGCAGGGAGCAGTAATCTCATGAATTATGCTATTAGACTTATAGAAATGATCAAAATCTTTTGAAGTGTATTCGCTGCCTCTATTACTTCTAAGGGTTTTGATTTTTCTATTTAAATGATTTTCTACTTCATTTTTTAAAACGATAAATTCAGAAAATGCTTCATCTTTAGATCTTAACAGATAAATTTGAAAATTTGAAAACCCTTCCTCCTTTCTCTGATTTTCTCATCTTCCTGTTCCTGAGGTCGGACTTTTTATTATTTTCTTGGGCAAAGAGAAGGTGTCTTGTGTGGTGTAGTGTTGGTGTTGGATCTCTCGCAGCGAGTGCACGCTGTGGAGGATCGCTTGTTGGGGAGTTGTATCCTAGGAGATAGTCGTGTCAACCACCCACTAGTTCAGCAAACCGAGGGGCACGAACTATCTCAAAGATGGCGACATATACGCGCCTCGACCCAACGACTATTTTGAACCATCAACAATCAGTTACTGCAGATATCTCAGATTTCCATTCCAGGTGTGGGGTTTCTTTATTTGGCTTTATTACGGTCGTATATTTCCCATTTCCATTGTTGTAGAATCAACATATATGACACAAGAAGTTGGTGGATGCTTACACTTGCAATTACTTGTCGCGAGATACTAAAAAAGGAGAAGAAAAAAAAAAAACCAGTTGATGCCTCGGGCCTTTCGACCCCGGATATTTCCGTCATTCATTTCTCACAAGAGTAGGCCACACCATTTTCTCTTGTCTTCTCATGTAGCCCACAAATGATGCAATTCTTAAGAAGTCCGTCCAACAAAAAACCATTCAGGGCCAACCTTGACGTCTTTGTGACATTCACTCTGTGCATGTGTCAGTGGTTCATGTTAGGATGGGAGGCCAAAACTGGGGCACATTGAAAACTCAAGTGGGTCAAAGCACCAGAAACAGCGAGATGGGGTGCCTACCGTTAGAAATTGCTCCAGTGATTCTTTCTTTCCATCTCTGCTAGTAGCCCACACCTAGCCGAACCCTTTCCCTCCAACTTCTCTTTCCCTGTCTCCACAAGTGTCGCGCATGCCATACCCCCTGGTAAACATGAACAAGTGTCCACCGATAAAATCTCAGACAACTGAGATTTTAAAATTCCAAAAAGTTTACCATCTTCATGAATTAAATTTTAAAAAAAAAACACAATTTTAGAAGTCTCTAACATTGTTAGCATCTGCAGGAACTTTGTTCTTCTCTAATATTGCAACTTGGAGAAGCTGGCGCCTCATCAGAAGCCTTTTCTGTTTACAATATGTTGAGATATAGCAAGAGGACAGTGTGCAAGGCCCTTCATGAGAAGATGCTAAACATCTTAATTGCAGGCGGGCTTCTGAAAGACGCGTATGTCGTGATGAAGGTATTGCTTTTCATGCTTTTATGAGCCTTGTTATATGTTTGTCATGAATGGTTTTGATCAACTAGTTCCTAACAATCTTCAGTTCCACAGGACAATTCTGAGGTGATTTCTAAGCCCTCCTTAAGGAAGTTTGCTGTGGCATTTATGAAATTCGGTAATATAAACTTGATAAATGATGTGGTCAAAGCATTTCATGGTTCTGGCCAGAGGATTGACGTGGTATGTAAATCTCAGTTTGGATTGACTCAAGAATAAGTTCGAAAGAACCCTTAATAATATACGTATTCCCTTGTGGAATATCATATCCATCCTGCATATAAAGAGAGTCTTAGTCCAAGGGCTAATACAAGATCTTATTGCCCCAAACTCTCTCCTTTTCCATCACTTCTCTTTCTGCAGTGGGGCCCACTGCTGATGCCGTCAGGTTGTACAGATGACATCAGCTGTGTATGGCTGGGTTGTCATCTAGAGCAGAAAATATGGGATCAGAAAATGGGTGATTTTTCTGGGATTTTCAGTGGGTTTCCGGGGGTGTTTCACTCAAAATACAGAAAGTTTGGAAAACGTGCTGGTTTTTATTTTTTTGGCCAGTGGCCACACTGTTTTTCCTAGGGTTTCCTTAGAGATTTGTCACATGGGTTTGGTTTTGGTACTTCTCTCTACTTCTCACCTTTCTACTTGCACGCTTGCAAGAACTTAAAATATGTACGTACATTACATATGTAAGCACACTAGAACTGTTAATGCTACCCAAATCCTGGAGCCATTCATCAAAGGGGACCCTACCATGCATGTGTAATGGCCTGGAAATCAGGACAGTTCCGTCCCAGGTGTCATCACTCGTGGAAGGAAAGAAGTTAGGATGGTTAAAAAGAATTGAGCAGTGGTCCACATTTGACATTCACGTGGCCCACCTGATGACTGGGCACTCCTGATTTGTGGGCCCCCTCATGCACAGGGGCTCCCATCGATGAGCAACCTGGACTTCACACCCATGAGCAAGGTGGTCTGTGATAGATCCTACACTTGAAGATTTAGAAAAGAAAATGATCGAAAGAAACAGCATTTTTATGGGTATTATTATGTTTTCCCCTCAGGCGGTGTTTCGTGTAGCTGTAACACGTTACATTGGGCAGCCGGAGAAGAAGGATCTGCTGTTGCAGTTATTGCAATGGATGACGGGTCATGGGTATGTTGTGGACTCGTCGTCAAGAAACCTACTTCTCAAGAACTCACACCTGTTTGGTCGGCAACTTGTAGCAGAAACCCTTTCTAAGCAGCATACCATGTCAAAAAAACTGAAAGTTGAGAAATGATGAACGGAGGAGCTCGGGAATGGAACGGGATAGCTGTTTTATCATGGTCGGTTTTCCAGTGGCATGGCATTTCATGAGGGAGAATCTTTTTGTTGTTTTTGCTTTGCAAAACTGCAATTTCAATGCCCCAATGCCCAGCAGTGAACATTTTGCATTGGTTGATGCCGTTGAAACTTCCGCATCTGGTGCCAGCAGTTTCAACGGTATGTATAGATGGGTAAAAATGCAAATGGGCTACTTATGTTCTCTCTGTGAAGGCAATGACCACCTGCTGCTGCTGGTTTTGTTGCTGTTGCTGTTGCTGTTGGGGAGCATTGGAAAAGCGGTGATTTTTTATTATCAGGCCTGAAAACTCCAATTTTATTTTGTAACCCAAACAGCTACTGGCTTTGGCTGGTAACATCTGATCCTATGTTTTTATTTTATTATTATTATTTTTTTTTTTTTTTTTAAGTTGTGGAGAGATTTTCTTCTTGCCTACCAAATGACCCCACCATGGTAAACTAGACCATGCATCTAGTGGACCATCATCTTAGTGTGGCATAGTTTGAAAATCATGGTGATCGGATGATCTTAGCCATGTGATCTGTGTCATCCAAATGGAGTATTAATAAGGAAAACCAAGAATGAGCCGGCAATGGGCTGGATTTGTGTCCCAACGATATCAATCTAAAACCCAGTCTGTTTACTGATGAGGCTCAAAACACATGTTTGAATGGAGACCACAGCTCGAAAATGGCCCTAATGCCAGTCGCATGCTAGCCATAGATCTGGTCTCAGTCCAGGGCTGCAAGCTGAAAATTAGGCCAAGCAACAGCATGGGTGCCTAATGATCAGGCCCAATGAGCCTGTGGGTCGAACCCGGCCTAAGTTTTAAGGCCTAATAGCAAAATTTGTGACTGGGCCAAGTTTGGTGTGACCCCATCGTTAGCTGGTGGGCCATTCTAGACCTACAAATGCCTGGCCCTACTTAGCTCAACTGAAACCCTATTTTTTTGGGCCTGATGATCTGATTTTTCTCGTGTGGAAGAAGAATAGGATCCTTTCATCTGATTTGCCGATTGCACTTGAGTTTTCGAGTCTGATAGGTGGGGCCCATGGCTGCCGTGCTGCCTGGCACAACGATTAACTGTTGGATTGGGCAAATCGTAGCCTTTTTCATTTGTGAGAAATGCTCACAAACAAAGTTGTACGTCCAACTAGTTGGCTTGTAGGGCCTACCATGATGTTTGTATGACATCTCGGCTGTCTAGAGCAAGGTTTTCCCATATAAAAGTTGGACGCCTCAAAAATCAGATCGATCCGACCATGAAGTGGGGCACACCAACCATGAATAACCACCCAAAAAACTGGACATTCACATGAGGTGCATGCATCTAAATCGTTGGATCGACCTGATTTTTGGAGCATACCATTTTCACGGTGGGACAATCTTGCTGGACGGGCAAGATGTCATGCTAAACACCACGGTGGGCCCACGTGCACCTTAGTTGGACGCACAACTAGTTGTATGTGTGAGCTCTCTTCATTCGTCGCCTACAAATGCAAATCTTAAGGGCCCGTTTGGATACTACAAAATAAGTTACTTTTTCTACCAAAGAGGGGAATTATTTGATACTCTGGCTGTGGATGATCCTCGATAGCAGGCACTCATAAATTGTACATATGGCATGCATTAACTCAAACCGGCTAAGTTGGTGAATCACTATAACTAACTAACAATTCAAACATCAGATTAATCGAACAATCCCAACCTTTGATTCGTGTGGACACGTGTTTGCTAAGATAGGACAGTTTAACATTTTTCATTCCAACCGTCCGATAAATATGCATAACACGACAATTAGATAATCAAACAAGTGCCATTTTTTTGTTAATGATACATCTAAACTGGGACGAACAATTTTGGACAGTTCAATTTAGATTACTTTTATGCCACGTGTACAATTTCTCAGCGCCTGCATATCATCCACCAAAGTCTCCCAGAGTATCATAGTTTTCACCGTGAAAGGAAATACAGGAACGGTCCAAATTCAACTGAAATGGGCCCTGATATTGGTTTTTGAATTTCCCATGAGGTATTTTGACACATGCTCCATCCACATTGGACATCGAAATACCAACGGTCTGGATTATAGAAACCTACGCCATACGTGTGAGAACCGAAGCGCGTTTACACTGTGCAAAGATGCAGTCCTCTGTATCATATAATTCGTCCTCCTCTCTCTCCCCAGAGGAAAGAAAATGTCCGTGACCTGCCTTGGATGCGCTCGTCCGTACCTACCAACCCCAGCTTCAACTGCCAAACACTCCCGCCCCAGGATCACATCAGTACTCGTCCCAGGACATCGTCTCCGTACAAATACCACAAGAATGGCGCAATCGCTCTCTTCCCAGCAGCAACAAGGCGGAGATATTGGTAAGGGAGAGAGAGAGAGAGCTCCGCCTTATTCATATCTCCTTCACTTTCTTGGGCTGCGTTTGGATGCGCAATCTAATTCGATTGCGATAACTGAGTTGCAGCTAGAAGGGGAAGTGAACATGATTATGACTTTTCTTTGGTAGAAAAATGTTAGAGCAACTGCAAATGAATGCAATCGCAGTTTGCGATGAATCCAACTTGGTATATTCTTTCTGTAGTGCTCCTTTGTTGCTGCAATCTGAATGGATTGTACATCCAAACGCGGCCAGCAGACTGAATTGCAAACTGTGGCAGTTTTGTCGGTGGGAAATGGGAAACGAGTCCAGATCCGAGTGCAGTCTAATCCAAGCGCAGGCTCAGTGCATCTAAGTACGTCGAAGTGCATCTAAGTGAATCCAAGTGCATCGAACTGTGTCAGTTTAGTCAGTAGGAGATGACAGAAGAGCCTGGAGCCAATGCAAAGCTTTGTATGTGTGCGATGTGCATCTAAGCGCTTTAAGTGCGTCCAAGTATATTGCACTTGGGTGAACTTAATCACACCTACAAGCTGTATTTAGACACACTAAGGGCCTGTTTGTTTCATAAATTACCATGGTAATGTGAAGGAAATGTGCAATGATTCCAAATTGCTTTTCTTGTCTCTTGACAACATTTACATTTGACCACCAATTCCTGTGTTTGGTTTATTGGCGGTAAAATCGTAATGATGGATTTTACATTACTTCAATGTCAAATCATCACCGAAATACACTGATGTTACTGTTTGGATTCGAGATTTTCACAGTAATACCATGGAAAAGTGCCATCTCTTGAATACATTTGCATTTGATTGACTATTCTCATGTGGCCATGGTGCAAATCTCTCACCTTGTTCCCTTTTCTATGGCTTGCCTGAGTTTTGGATTGATTTAATTTCTGGATCTGGGGGTAACATGAGATCATGCATCTGATGGATGTGTTGGATGTGCTTCATACATCACATGATGAGCCCCACATCCGTTCGGTACCATTATCAGTTTATCAAGATTATTTTAATTCTTACTAAAAAGAAATATGATCTCTAATACGTAATTATGATTAACTAGAATGGGATGAACTCATTTTTTAGGTGTCTATCAAACAGACCCTTAGGCTGCATTTAGATGCCCAAGCGAATTGGATTGAGAAAATTCAGCTAATCAAGAGGAAAAGGCAAAAAAAATTAATGATGTTTCCTTGCGTTCATAATGAGGAAGTATCATCAAAATTACAGTTACATTTTCTTTCAAATCCAACTTCAAAAGAATGTAATTGCAATTCATAGTCCATACTGTCGATCTGAATGCTAAGGAAACCACAATTTGGTTACTTCCACTTGTTAGACTTGCAGTTTGAATTCAATTTTATATTCCATCCAGACACACACTGTCTTTCATGAATTCTAGAGTTCTGTACAATCTTGTAACCATTTATTTCCAGGGATTCAACAACAAAAAATTACTATATTGAACAACCAGGGAGAGAAGCTTGTGGGCATTTTGCTTGAAACTGGTTCTAGGGAGCTTGTGGTCATATGCCATGGATTCCAATCGTCAAAGGTATGCATCTGCAAATGAAGTTCCTTTTCATTTATATTTGAGAACATTATGGTTTTCACTGTTGTAAGTTCTCTTCGCTGTCCAAGTCCTCGATTTTCTTTTCTTGTTGCTTTTGTAGTTGTTTTTTCTGTTATTATGTTTGTCCCCTTTCTTTCTTGTTGCTTTTGTAGATGGCTCTTCTGCTTTTCTGTTTGCTCCCTTTATGTTGTGTTGCTGCTGTTGTTGGTTCTTCAGCTTCTCTGTTTGTTCCCTTTGTGCTGTTCTGTTCTGTTAATAAAATTTCTCATTTCTCAAAAAAAAAAAAAAAAGGTTCTCTTTCAAACCTAGAGTTCTGTTTCCTAAATACGGATTGAATTAAAAAAAAAAAAAAAAAAAAAAACTATGACTGGATTTGGTTTTCAGTTTTCAAGTTGCTAAGCCAGATAATGCACCTTCAGTTAGTGTTTTGATGTAGCACCAATAGCTGTTTTATTTTTTATTTTTAAATGAATGGAAATTTTATTAAAGAAAAGAAAATTTAAGGAAAAAACACAAAAGAAAGGCAGGCCAAAACCCCACAAGAAACAGAGCCCAGAGTATGGAAAGAAACTCATCCCCAGTAAATATAACTGAAATACGCAGCAAGGGCAGCATACACTTTCTTTCACCCAGCTATCTGCTTCGGAATTAGTGGACTCATGTAGAAAAAGGCATTGGGAATAAATGTAAATGTCTGTCGCCTCCTCCAAAAGGTTTGCAGACACCTTGGAAAGGGACCATCTGTACTCTGTAGCCCACTTAATAACATTGCTTGAGTCCCCTTAAATGATCAGTGGGCTAAGCTCAAAGTAGGCAACTCATTTAAAACTTGCAAGAAAGCTGCAACCTCATTGTTACTAGAATCATGGACGCCAATTGGGCCAGACAACTCTACCAACATTGACCCACTGGTATCTCTAATAGTCCCACTCACCTCGTTGGGTCCAGATTGCTGAGTGAACAGCCATCAAAATTCAATTTAAACCTTCCTCCGGGGGTTGAGGACCACCTCTCAGCAGCAGCAGGCCTAGGGCTGCCACTGAGTAGGGACTTATCCCAATTTGAAGAAAGAAAAAAGGAAGGAAAACCCCGCAGCTGGCTCTTCAGCTTACCCCAGGCTTCAATAAGACCCATAATCCTCTTGGCCACCCCAGACACGGGTGACTTTGCCACAGAAAATTCTGTCATTTGCTGCCAATTTTCACAACCGTTTCCTGATTGGACCCTAGGCCAACGAACTTCACCCTGCTAACAAATGACTAACCAAAGCCAGGACCACCCATTGAATTCTAAACTCTATTAGATGAAGGCCCAAGTACTCCGCATGAAATTGTTGCAAAAATAATTGGGAAGATCTTCCTCTTGGTGCAAACACATAACACAGTGACCTGGAAAGGAGAAACCCCTTCTCTGCTAGTGGTTTAGCATTAGATGTTTATCCAAACTAGCTGTTCAATAAAATGCCTCGACCTTAGGAGGGGCACTTCCAGAACAAACCTCTGCGGGTCAGGGGAAACTTTATTCACACTGAAAGAGCTCCAAACAGCAGAACCTACTTTAACCTTGACATCCCACTTGTTATCATCAACTCCATTTTTTAACGGCCAGAACATCTCTAGGCAAAGAACATGCACCACTATGCAGATTCCATCACCATTTAATAGTTAGCAGGCCTTCTAATCCAACAAGGTGCAATTTGTTTTTGGGTGATGTGGAAAATGGAACTCAAATAAACTGGCTTTCTTTTCATCCCCAAAATCATTGAGGTATGTAAGGGAAGGTCCCTAACACATCTCACTTGCATTTTGGCGCTAATGAGTTCCGACGCCCTTGAAAACCAGGAACTTCCTAAACACATCCTAAGCTTCTAAAACCAAAAAAGAAGAAGATAAAATTGTCTACGGACTGGTTATTTGAGACCATTTAAGTAGTTTGAAGCTCTTCGTATGGTGTTAGTGCCTTTCCGAATGCAATGATAAGGAGACTCAATCCTCGCACGGGCCACCGACCTCGAGTGTGCCCTCGCTTCACACAAGCAATTCCACTCGAGCCCAGTGTGAAAATGCCCTTGCATTAATCACCCCTGGTGAGGAGTCTCTAACACGAGAACTCCCACTCTGATACCACTTTTTACGCAAGACAACTAACCACTTGCTCTAAAAGCTCGAACTAATAGAGCGTGGCGAATCAATCCCTTTACTCATAGCCTAGGCCAGGCCAGGCCCTCAGCCGAACCCTCCTTCGTGGGCCACATTTCGCATGGGTCCCGCCTCGCACGAGCAGCCCACGCCAAGTGTGCCCTCGCTTCAAACAGGCCACCCCACTCGAACCCAATGTGAAAATGCCCCTGTGTTAGAGAGAGAGAGAGAGAGAGAGAGAGAGAGAGACCGGGGGGGAGGAGGAATTTAAATACTTTTTTTTTTTTAAAGATGATGATGATTTTATTATGAGGCGAAAAGAAAACAAAAGCAATAACAAAATCGGGACGCTGACGAGGCAACCGAACTACATGCCCAGAAAATCACAGTTACATCTCTTAAACTTAGAGACACAAGAAGCCCATTTGATGACCAAAGCTCTAACCCCACGGGAAATACGATCCATCAACTTCATGGTGTTGTTAAAACATCTCTCATTCCTTTCTTCCCAAACAACCCACCATATAGTGAGAAGAGTCATTCTCCAAAGAAATTTCTTCATGTTCCCATTCCCAACATCACGTCAAGCCTTTAAAAGAAGATAGACTAATTCCGGAGCCATCCACATCACATAAAACCTTCTCAAAATATCTACCCAAATCGGACCCACAAAAGAGCAACAAACAAAAAGTGGTCCACGGTCTCCTCATCATGCATACATAAACTGCAAATGTTAGGAATGACCATAGTTCTCTTCTAGAGATTGTCTATAGTAATGACTTTCTTCCTCCCTACTAACCACCTGAAGGCCACTACCTTGGATGGGACATTGTAGTGCCAAACCACCTTGGTGCACACAACCTCCGTCTAGCGGTCCTCCCTATTCAGAAGGGAATCGAAAGACTTAACCAAAAATACACCCGATTTGTCGACCTTCCACAACAAATTGTCCGCTTCGAAAGAGGTAGGAGTTTACAGATGAATGTGATGAAGGAAAGCTGCATCGTCATCAATCTCCTCATCGTGGAGATATTGCCTGCACAAAGGTTCCCAAACCACCGCCCCACCTATGCAAGAGAAGCAATCAGCCGCCTTAACCTGGGGAACTGTGGCCAAATGGAAGATAGTAGGAAATTTGGCTTTTAAGGAGGTGGTCCCGCCCACTCATCCTCCCAAAATTTAATTTTTTCCCTATTCCCCAATGAGAATCCTATAGCTTCTATGAAAGCCATTTTCATGGAAGAAACACCTTCCCACAAGGCCGATGCTTTATATATTGACGGATCTCTTGTCCACCAACCTCTTCCAAACATCTGCACTTACTTTTTACAACATTTTTCCATAGCGCTCCTCCTTCCTACCCGAACCTCCAAAGCCATTTTCTAAGCAATGTTGAATTCATTGATTTAAGGTCCTTTATACCAGCTCCACACTCTTCATAAGACCTACATACCTCTTCCCAACTCACTAAATGAAATTTTCGCTTATCCTCCGCCCCTTGCCATAGGAAGTTTCTTCTACGTTTTTCAAGTCTTGAATGCACCAAAGTCGGGCATTTAAAAAGCGACATGAAGTATAGGGAGAGATTCAATAATGCCGCTTTAATAAGCATAATTCGACCACCAAGAGAGTGGTACTTGCTTTTTCACCTTGAAAGCATCCTTTCAAATCTCTTGATCACCTTATCCCAAAGATGTTTGGCCAGTTTACCCACACAACGAGGCAACCTCACAAAGAAGCTGGGAGTGCCCCTGCCACACATCCGAAGACCTCGGGCAATCGTTCAACTTCATCCATATCCACCTGCACCACATACATCTTGCTCTTTGCAATGTTAACTTTCAAATGTGACACTGCCTCGAAAAACCGAATAGTAGTGTGCAAATTATCCACCATTTTGGGAGATGCATCGCAAAATAATATTGTCTGTAAATTGCAAGTGAGAGATGGGCTTGGACATCCCCTTATAAATATGGATCCCGATCCATATCGATTCATTTGTATGAGTATTCGTTTGATACATTAACCACATGTCAAGAACCAGATTTGAACTGGTGACATGAGGGTTTTCAGTCCTCCGCTCTACCAGCTAAGCTATCCCGACCATTCCTGATGCATCATCTTGCTAGAGGAATTGGGTCAATGTCAATTAAAGGGACTAAAAAAGCATTACAAAATCTTACCTAGGTCCTGGAATTTCTTGGATCTTAAAAAAGACCACCTTAAAGCCCTTGAAGAAGCCCTCCTTCTGTCCTGGAATTTCTTGGATCTTAAAAAAGACCACCTTAAAGCCCTTGAAGAAGCCCTCCTTCTGTCCTGGAAATAATATTCCAAAGCCTTCGTGTGTTCTCCATTATTATAGTTAGATGATTCGGAGTATCATTTCTGATTTGATCCCTTTGAATTCCACATTCGAAGTTGCGATCGGATCTATTCATTAAAAAGAATCGATTCTATACATTTCTTATATACCCTTAGCAAGCATTCTCCTCAAAGCCTGTACTACCACAAAGAAGAGAAACAGGGATAAAGGGTCCCCCTAGCGAAGGCCCCTAGAGCTTTTAAAAAAGCCTTTTGGAGAGCCATTAAGGAGAATGGAAAAACGCAAATCTGCAAAACAAGGGATTCTCTCAAAAGCGATAAAAGCTATTCCTTGCAATAAATGCTCCCTAAGTCCATGGATTTGTACCTCACTTTCAGACAATGGGACTTGCCAAATCTAGATCCAATGCAAATCTATGAATTTTACAAGTTCATGGATTTACCAAATGCATATTCTCATTTGCTTGGTCCCTAACAGGGCCTTAGCCAAAGGGAAGATGTGCGTTTAACTTGGCTATTGTCTATAAATTGCCCAATTAACCTAATTGAAAATTTGGTTTCTTCAAATATGGCAATTGCGTTAAGGGCGTGTTTGATTTCCATTTACACTGTGTAAATACAAGTAAATGGGTAATGATTACTTACCATGAAATTCCTATACTTTTTTACAATGACCATTTTTGTTTTTTGTGCACTAAAATCGAGGAAGATATGGATTTTTTGTGGGGCCCACTGTGATACATTTGGCTTATCCATGTCATCCATCCATTTTGCGAGGTGATTTTAGGGCATGAACCCAAAATTGAGGCAAATCCAGAGCTCAAGTGGACCACGCCACATGAAATAGTAGGTTGAATATCTACCGTTAAAAACATTTTACGACTACAATTTCCTATGGTGTGGGCCACTTGAGCTTCAGATCTGCCTCATTTTTGTTCTGGTAAAACAGATGGACGGCATGGATATGTCACATAGATCACAGTGGGGCCCACAAATGTATGGCCATCCTTTTTTAATGTTTTTACAAAGAGTAAATACTTGTTCCTATCAAACAGAAGTAAACTGTAATAATTACCTACTTACATCTATTTACCAGCATTTACCTTATGGAAATGAAAAACAAACACGCCCTAAGTTGCATTCGGTGTGCAATAGAACTGAATTGCAATTAGTTGAAGAGACTGGAAATGAACTGCAACTAGCTTAGTATTCCTATGGAGAAGGTACATGCCTCCAAATTGCATTTACATTACTTTCATACGTAAAAGATTTTTTTTTTTAAGAAAAAGATAATTAAAAAAAAAAAACCATCAGTCCAAACTGGTCCAGCTGCTGATTCTTAACAGTTCAATGGCCTGTTTGTACCGACTCAGATTGGTTTGGTCCAGTTTGAGTGGCTTATTAGATTTGGACAGTTTGAATTGACCAAACTGGAAAAAAGCTCTTCTGGTCAAACCTGGTCAGATGGCCATCTGATCATCCTTATTCTTGTTTCAGTAATCTGCATTCCGTGTGTTTCTGTGTGTTTGGTTTGTTGATGGTGTCGGATTTGTGGTATGTGTGAATGATTTTATAGACCTAAATGTTTATATCTCCAGGAAAGCAGAACTATAGCAAGTATTGCTGCTGGTTTAACAAGAGAAGGAATCAGTACTTTCCGCTTTGATTTTTCTGGAAATGGGTAAGCTAGTTTTATTTATAAGTTGGAATACAAGGCCTTTTCCTTGGTCCCTACTTTATCTAGTGGCTGCTTGGCAATAGAACTTATGAAACTGTTCATTTGGTTTAGACTGCCTATGGTATTGCCTCTCGTTATCATGATAGGAGAAAATTATATGTGACTAGACCTGAGGATATGCACGGTATTCTCAAATTCTCAGTTTGTCTAAGTGGGGCCCATGCTTGGGTGTTCAAGATTGTTTATCTGACTTGCCCATGCTGGATGCCCCAAAAAATTCCTTGATGTGACAATCCTAGCCTTTTGGTTGTTGACCTGAAAATAGACAGTTTAGAGAAGGAATACAGCAACAGTCCACATATTGTAAGAGGGGATCTTCTGCTTTGGGAGATTTTTGGGTTTCTAGTCCATCGACTGTGGGGCCCATCAGATCAACAGTCTGAGGACCACCAACCGTGGGTGCTGCTTATAGAAACTGAGCACCCGAGGATACTACTATGCTTGCACCCGGGTTGAGAATCATATATTCCTCTTATGATAGTGCTTGGACAATTTGTAAATGGATAGCATGTAGAAAATATGAAAGGAAGTTGAATATATGATATGATTTGCATTGACAAAAGCCTTAAACTTGTAGGTCATAGTACTTTGAGGGCACTCCAAGTGAATTGTCTATTCTCTTTTTAGGACTTCTTGACTTGAGCAGAATGGCCCTTTTGATTTCTAGTTTGTTTCAACTTTTATTGATTAGGGTGAAGGTTTAAAAATCTGATTGAATTCAGTAATAAATGTGACTTGATTGAGACCCAGTCAGTGTTGTTCGTGTATCAAATTTGCAGAAAAAAAGGGGTTGTCGGTTTAATCCTTTTCTTAGAACCTTTGAAAAGCTGCATTGACTACTTTGTAAACTTGGCCCATTCCTCTGGAGTCGATCAAAATTTTATGACTTGATTGTGATAAAGTGTCTTCGTGCCCAAAACCCATGTGGAATCTGAATGCCACTTTTCTGGGTTTGTAAGCTTTAAACATTTGGGCACTACTCTGCACCCTTCCCCCTCTCTGCTCATCAAAACCCTAAAAAGCTTGCTGTTCTCTGTTTTTTCTCAAAGCCTTCTAAACTTCTGGGAGAATTTGAGGAGACTATCAGTTGGTCATTATATCATTTACTCTGTGGAATCCATCTCTGATGTTTCTCAAACCATATAAGCATAACATGTTCTCTGACATGGAGATCCTATTATCCTACACAAAAGTTCGGTTAGTAGATTTATCACTGAGAAATGCGATGACTATTTGCTATGTATCCTATGCTCCTTAGCATGCTTGTAGGAGATCCAGATAGCTCATCAAGGTGGTCCCACTGTGTATGTGTGGTCAAATGTTGGCTGGTGTGGTCATTGGGTGGGTTATGCATATAAAAAAAGGATCATGGAAAAATGACCAATTGTCCAAATTCAGCATGCCTAAGTGACCCACTGATGAATTGCCTGGATCTTGCATGCCCATGCCACATTTGCATGTCAGGGAGAGTGCTCTTATAAGTAGCCATTTCTGGGACTTTCTATCGATTATTTGTCAGTCTTCATTTGTTTATGTTATTCAATGCCAATTTTTTTTGTAAGACTGAGGGAAACAGATGACCTTGCTTTCTCTGAAGCAGCATGTTGTCTGTGAGAAATGACTGAACAGTATTTACATTTGATGATTCATTCTATTTTCCATTCAATTTTCTGTAGATATTACTTAGTTGTGGGTCAGTTTTCGGAATTCAAATACTTTATGATCTGTTCTTATTTTGGTTCAGCTAATATTAAGGAATTGATCATCTTCTGCATTCCAGGGAGAGTGAAGGTTCATTTCAGTACGGTAACTACCGAGGAGAGGCAGATGATTTGCATGCTGTGGTCCTATATTTTTCTGGGATAAAACGTGAAATAAGTGCCATTGTTGGCCACAGTAAAGGTGGGCTAATCACCAAGCAGTTTTCTTTTTGTGTAATTTTGTATGACATGTAAAGTTACTCTGCATCATTCAAAAAGGGTCAAAGAAATCTGCATTTTGGATGCCAATGCTTTCATATGGATGAAATACTCCATAGTTTTTTAGCTTCTTGATCTAATTCATTAAATTTAGTCCTGAAATGCATAACCAGACTCTTTCCTTTTCTTTTTAAACTGGATAGGAAAAAGATCGACAAATTATATGTGAAACATTTGATTGTCATTGTGAATTAGTGGTCGACCCTGATTTGTGGACTGACAAATTGTTGGTTATCTTCAGAAATTACACGTGCGTGTGTTGTCAATTAGTTTTCTAGTGCTACTGTTCCTTGGGAATTGCTTATATATATATATATATATATATATATTCTTGAGGGATTTGTTTGATGGTTTATGATTTGATTTTTGTGTCTCTAAGTAGCGGTGCAACTTGGGTGGGTTGGTTCGGGTTGAGCGTCAACCTGAAACCCGACTAATGCGGAACAAAAGCATTCAAGTGTACCAACGAAGAAAGCGCCACCCACAAGTACCATCCTTGTGGTTAGGCGATGATTGAGGAGCATTGAACACCCTACGCACGTGATTTGGCACATAGAAGACACGTGTGTAGAATGAAAGAAGACCCGACTGAAAGTATAGAAAAATGCTTTTCTGAAGGTGGTCGGGCGCCTGGCCAAATTTGGCACCGGGCGCCCGAAATTCAACAGATTTTCAGTTTCCATTGCTGGACAGTTTCTGTCTTAGCCGAGCGCCCGGCCAAATTGGTCACGGGGCGCCCCACCAACGTACGAACTGTTTTTTTTTTTAGTTGTTTTTTACCAATGTTTTAGGGGTATTTTGGTACTTTTGTGTTTTCTTCTTGCTTATTTAAGTGGGCTAAGCCCTAATAACGGGATTAGTTGATTATTAATGAAAAGACAAACCTCTTTGGTGGCTTCTCTCTTCTCTCTCGCTCTCATGGTGCTTCGTCTCTCTCCTTTATCTTCTTCTTCTGATTTCTTCTGGTGCCCCTCCAAATTCTTCCAGGTATTTTATCTCCTATTGTTATCCTTCTAAACTTCTGTTTTGCTATTCCCCACGATCTAAACCTTGAGAATCGATCCAAACCCTAAACCCCCAAATTCTCAAATCCCTAATCTGAGAAACCTCCTGGTTCTTCGGACTAGTGATCATCATTGATCGATTGGGTAACGCCATGCAAGATCGGGAGGTTCCATCCCTCGCCGGATCCAACCTAGGCACTAATTGAATCCTATACTCCATGGTTGTGATGATGGCCCGTTCCATTGCATGTTTTCTTTCTGGTTTTCTTAGTTTATGATGATTAATGCTAGATTTCATTATTATTATTGCTTTTACTTCCGCTGGATAATTGTGATCATGAGCATGCATCATATTTAGGGCTGTCCTGCATCACCGACCCAACCCGGTACAAATACATGTGATTTTTCCCAACCGACCTAACCCGACCTGAAATTGCTCCATCTGAAACCAACCTGATTTCAAATTGGATTGGAGTTTTCCATCCCTAACCCAACTTGAGGACTCTGACAATCGAACCAGAACTCGGGTTGGGTCAACCCAAACCCAAGTTGCAGCCCTAGTCTGAAGATGGTTGTCTAATCTAGAAGGTTCGGTACACGTGCTAAATGTTCATCCTCATGTGTTTTACAAAGGGATTGATCGTTGAAATGGAATTCGCAGGAGGAAATGTGGTGGTCTTATATGCTTCTATGTACCACGATGTTCCTATAGTTGTCAATGTCTCGGGCCGCTTTAATCTCGAGCGAGGCATCGAAGATCGCTTAGGGAAAGATTTTATGCAAAGAATCAAGAATGATGGGTTTATTGATATCAAGGATGAAGCAGGTAATATTTTACTTGGTGTCCATCTTATGCATTAATAAGCTTTATGCTGTAATGCTCTTTGACTTTGAGTTACCATAATGCATTTAAAAGTTCAGAGGTCTACTAGCCCCACAAGCTCCTTCATTCACATTACATGTCATTTATGGAGCATCTTATCTACATAAGGTGGATCCAGTGCAGACGAGTCGATGACCTTGAACAAAAAAATCAGGTTGGTCCACTTACGAGTTGGGCTGAACCTCTATTCAAACAATTAATGGTTTAAAAGAACTCTGTCCACATTCAACATACATGATTCACCCGCCAGTTTAATCTGCTGCATGGTGGACCCACACCTTATGCACTGTGCAATGAACCATACAGATTCCCAGCTGGCATGTATGCCGCATGTAAAGGTGTGTGTGTGTGTGGGTGGGTGGGTGGGTGGGGGGAGGCTACCAAACCTTACAATGTTAAATGTAGCTATGGTGTGACCCTTGTGAACTTTTTGGTATTTCTATCCTTGGGTTAACCTTCTTTCTCTTGTTTGCATCTCCTTTTCTCCTTGAGAAATATGATGAACATTTTATGGCATTTTAGGAAACGGGAAGTATCGTGTCACTGAGGAAAGTTTGATGGATCGCCTAAGTACTGATATGCGTGCAGCATGCCTTTCAATTGACAAAGACTGCAGGTCAAATGCATTCTCTAATACTTGGTGTTTATTCTGTGCGCATGATATTCAACAATACACTACCATAACCATCATTTAGTTCAGATGATATATACATCAAATGAGCAACTATAAGGTCTCGATGTATCAGAACTTGTGTTTCCTGATGTGTTGTTTGTATGAGTCTGGCCATGGGTTGGTGATGCAGAACTATTGATATGATGAATCCCATAGTTGTTGTGGGATGATCCAAAAATCTCTCAGGTTTTGAGGATCTTAATCCTTCGATAAGTGGCCTACAAATATATGCTCAAGCAGCTCTCCCCATCCCTAAGACTTGCACTGACGCCTTCTTTTGAAGCTCCTTTCTACCTGGGGCTAGATCTTTCACGCGCGCCCGGGGGGGGAATAGTCTGGTAAAAAGGCCAAATATTGAATGGCCAGGATCTCCCAGCCTCGAAGATGTTTGGGCTGTAGTGGAGCTTATCAGGTAAACAATCTTCCAATCTCAAGATTATCCCAAAGATTTTTGTGCACCATTCCCATCGAGGGTGATTCTTTAGCTATGGAGCCTCCTTGGTAGGTCCCACCTGATGAACAACCGGTCTAAATCTCATTTAACATGTCATCTTTATGGTTTTTTAGCACTGGACAGAGTTCCGTGTCTGTGATGGATGCAGAAGTTGCACCTTAACGACAGCTAACCAATGCATGGTAGTTGTTTGCTGTTAATTGAATTTTAATTCAGCAAAGATCTGATCCATACTGCTTCAGGGTTCAACTCTTGGTGGAAGTTTTTCCTATTGAAATGCTACCAGCACCACCGCTGGGGATGGTTTTCTGTCTACAGTCAGGCCAATAACTGCATCTTAAAATAAAATAACCAATGGTTGCAATTCATGGGTCACACAGTTAGGTTGGCTTTAAACAGTGGGGCCCGACTTGCTACTCGGCATTTATGATTAGCTACATGTAGTTTTTATATGAATTTCTTGGCTATTGTAACTAGAAGCAGAAATCATGTTCAGGGTCTTGACCGTGCATGGATCAGAAGATGAGATCATACCAGTGGAAGATGCATCGGAGTTCGCCAAGCTCATTCCCAACCACAAGCTGCATATTCTAGAAGGAGCTGACCATGGATACAATTCCCATCGAGATGAGTTATCTTCTATTGTGTTTGACTTCCTAAGGGAAAGTTTCAAGCAAGACGCACATTAAAACCCTCACCTGGCCAGGTAATATCAAGCCTAATAGCAGGTAGCTTAGTTCATTGAAAATTGTGAAGTATCTGCAATGCGATACAGTAATGGTAGTGGGTTAAGGACCCATTTGGATGCAGCTGTCACAAAGGGCTTTTCGCAAAAGTTCTTGTCCCTGCAACTTCCATATTGCCGTTTTCTCATAAACCAGTCAGATTGGTTTTTGGAGAGACATTGATTTTTGCCTAAATCGGGACAGTTTGCGGGTGGCAATCCAAATGGCCTGCAAAACTAGGGTTTCAGGATCCAAACAAGGGTTTCATCTATGAACCCTGTTTTTGATGGTGCATCCAAATGGGCCCTTAGCAGAGGTAATATTCATGAGAAATGTGAGGTGTTTTGTGTGAGGACATACTGAAGAGGCTATTGATGCTCCACGTGCCTACATGCACACATGTGCAGATTCAAAGCCGCTCATCAGCTGGGACCATCGTGAACATGCCCTGAAACAAAATCAAGTTCCACTAATCAGGTGGGCTGCACATGCACCTTGAATATAGACCGTTGGCCACCTTTATCTTAGTAGTCCGTGTTTCGGTACATGTGTTGGCCTTCTTGGCAAGTGTCAAGGACATTGCATGAGTGTGTTACATTGCTGTGTGCCTGTGAATTGCCTCTTCAAACTCTAATATGCAGTGTTTCCCGGGACAAGTCCATGATGGTGAATGCTATCTTTTGATTGGGAACTTCCTTAGTCTGACAACTGCACTTTTAGTGCCTCATCTTTTGGTGATCAAAACCGTTCATATGGTCGGTCCCATCATGGTTGGAAAATACCCAAAATTCACCTCAGTTTCAGCAGTAATTGGTCATTTGCAAAGGCACCAGCCGGATGCTAGGATCATCTGATGGGGAAGATGTTGGAGAATGGCCCAACTCTTGATGGGACCCATCAAATGAGCATTAAGATTACCAAAAAGTGGGTCCCATCCATACATTTGATTGGTCAAACAAACATTGCCTTTACTTCTGATCAAGCATTGTACTATGCCTCTTTGGAGACAATTACATGAATGAAGGCCAAGTGGATGTTCTGTCTTTTCCAGCGGGAGGCCCACGGCTCATGCTCTTCCTTGCTAACCAAGCTCCTTTACCATGCTTGCACCTGTGCCTTATTATGACGATTGATGATTTCAACTTGCTACAGGTGGAGGGATTTTCGTTGGATTTGTGCAAGGTGATTATACAGCTCCTGTCAGCAGCTCATCTTCCCCGTAGCAATTGCTGTTGTGGATTCAGTATCTGTTTCCGAACAGCAATCACTGGTTTGGATTCTATATTTGCTGTTGAGCAGAACAGTGACTTTCATTTGCCATTTTGATTATCGTCTTTGAAGCTGTTACTCAGTTTGATTTCAAAAAAAAAATTGGTTGAAGAGAGGGAAAACTCTACATTTGCTATGTGATTTTGCTGCTGTGTCAAGCCTCATTGGAGAGGAGAGAGTTGGGATTCCAAGATGGCTGTAGTCCTCCCACAGCAAGTGGATCAAGGCATGGCCCACCTTAAAAATGTGATGGAGGTGTGGCCCCCTATTCCAGCATCCAACAGTGTAGGACTACAGCCATCTTGGGGTGGGCCCCACAAGATGGCTGTAGTCCTACAGTGGCAATTGGATGACGGCCCACCTTAAAAATGCAACTGGTGGGCCGCCTATTTCAACAACCTACGAAGCAAGGCCTCTTCAATGAAATTAGCTGCATTACTGAATTCTGGACATTTCCTCTCCAATCATGGTTGTACGACTTAAACTGTGTATTATTCTGGTGCAAATTCCTCCATACAACCCAGGTGGGCCCGCCTATGATGTGGGGTTTTCTGTGCATTTCAGATGGCCCGTAGAATCACCATGATCATATGATCATCGAAGTTCAAGAGCATGGAGAATAGACGGTAAGAGTAATAATCGTCATTCATTTCAGTAAGCTCTCGGATGGCTTTATTATCCCTGATCAGGGTGATTTTAGGCCAGTTAAATCCATGTTGGACATGTTATACACTGGTCCAGCATGATCATAGATTGGTCTGATATGGTGTGAAGAATCCATAGCGGATCATTGATCATGTTCCAAATCGAGACAGGTGGTTTGACATGATTTGGCCATCAGCGTTTATTAGTTGGTCCCAAGTTAGGCTCACCCCACCTGAAATTCGGCCCGGGACTGATCCATCATATCCTTAAATGGGCAGGGATGTGAGGTCCACCCGGATCTTGACAGGAAAATTTACCTGACTTTGCTGAAGCCCAGCTCATTTGTTAACTGGGCCCGCATCCATTTGGACCCACCGGCCGATGATCGGCTGGGCCAGGCTCGTGGGTTAGGCTGGAAGGCTGACTGGACAGACCAGCCACGCCTGTTGCCGGCCCTGATCTGAATCCTCTCATTGTAGCAATGTATGAGAGAACCGGATTGTTCATCTGCTGGATCCCACCATGCATATACTATAGCCCTACAATAAGGCCCATCCGTTCCTCCGGGTGGGCCAACATGAAGATGGGAAGTTGCCAAATAAAAAGGGAATTTTACAAAATAGTACCTCATTAATAAGATATTTACATCCGGTACCTTTTTTAATTAAGTTTTCATTAAACTACCTCATTAATCAATTTATTATAAATCAGTACCTTACGTTAGCTTCCCACCAACTGCCGGAGCTTTAACCTGGATCGCATACGATGTACCGTGGGGCCCACTGATGTATGTGTTTAATCCACGCTGTTCATCCAATTTGCCAATTCATATTAAGGTATGAACCAAAAATAAGGCAAATCCAAATCTCAGGTGGACCACACTGCAGGAGACAGTAGTGATGAACGCATGCCATTAAAAACTTCTCGTGGGCTACAAAAATTTTGGATCAAGCGGATATTTGGTTTTTCAGTTCATCCAAGTCTGTGTGTTCTTACAACAGGTTGGATGGCAGACAAACATTATGGTGGGCACTAGGAAGTTTTAAATGGTGGGCATTTAATCAGCACCATTTCCTATGTATGGTCCAGCTGAGATTTGAATCTGCTTAATTTTTGTGTTCATGGCCTAAAAGGAGCCAGCAAAACGGATGGACAGCATGGATATACAATACATACATTAAGGTGGGCCATGGCCAGGACCGCACCGTGTTCGGTGAAGTCGAGGCCGCACCTAATCTGGAAACCTTTAACCCGCCGCAGAGGGGAGCGGACTGTGACGAGGGCAAAAAGATATTACCTGTGCCCGGACGCGGGTTGCGTCCAAACTCACTATGGACGCAAAAGCTAAACCAAGCTGTGAAGGGGCCTACCGTAGATTTTTGTATCTTTTTATCTGTCCATTCCTTTTCTAAGATCATTTTAAGGCATGAGACGAAGAATGAGGCAGATCCAACGATCAGGCCGGACACACCAGAGATGACCCTTAGCATTTAATGCTTGGTGCATTTGCATTTAATGCAGCCGAGCTCAGTGTTGGATTTGACCCATCCTTGGTCTCATGAGGTCGGCCTGATCTTTGAGATCACAATATATACAAGGTGGGGGCAACTCATGAATGACTTGGATCTTTCACATACTACTTATGTTGGCACAATTTCATTATCTTTACACATGCACCTGCGCATTGTGCAATAGTAGCTCTTGCCACTTAAACCTTGTTTCCTTAACTGATATGATATGGGGAAATGGGTCTTGTTTAATTCTTCTGCAGGAACTCAGTGATATGACGGCCATAAAAGCTGATGATATCTTGAGCACTCCACAGAGTCTAGACCTAATCCAATACAGGAAAGGGCAGCATGTGATTTGTAATTGTGCAGACCCAAAAGTCCTGGATCGCCACCTAAAGGCAGCAGGCCGTGGTGGTCTTGAGGTTGATGTGAGCAAGTTGATATGGACTCCTTACAAGGAACAAGGTTGATGATAACAGCTTTGCTCAAGCTTTCGCTCCTCCTTCCTTCGTCTGTAAAATGTGAAAGGTAGACTAGATGCAGGATAGTTTATGGACCACACTCTTTGTCTTGTGATTTGCATTTGCCAATTGAAGCCCACTTACTCTGCCCAAATTCCAATTGGTGGATATTGATGATGTATTCTCAAACACAAGGCCGTGTTTGGATATGATAATCTGGTTGGATCAATTCCTGTTGGTGAGGTTTGCTACCATTGTCACCTCTTAGACATCACCAATTGGTTCACTGGACCATTCATCTAGCAGAGATTGGCCATGTTGCAACAAGCCCACTGATTAGAGATATTCACCATCCATACAAAGAAAGGTTAGAAACAATCCACATTAAAATAGTCTGTATGGTGAGGGCCCATAGTGAATGTGTCTTGTGATCTTGTCCATGGGGGAGCATATTAGATGAATGACATGGACTGTGACATGATGAGGCGCAACAGATGAGCAATGCTATTTCCATTGAAATGCTGAACAAATCATAACCCTCAATAGCATACAAGCAGAGGTATTTGAAAGTTGGTGAATAAGAATTCCAGGTTCACTCGCTAGTGGCCTTATTTTTTGGGTACCAATAGTGTTCAAAGTATTAGCATCGGGGATGCTAAACATGCATCAGTTTTGGAAAAATATCAATGTTTGAGGGAAATAGTGGAGAAACATTGGGAAGCTTTGTGGAATTTTCAGTGCAACTTTAAGAGACTAAAAGAAGTGGAGTTTTCATTTTACATGGGCTAATCCGAAAAAAAGAATTAATATAAAGTAAATAAATAAAATTTGAAGCCAATCAACAGATTAGTTAACGTTCATTAATATTTATATATAAACCAAGAGTAATCCAAATTACCCAAGGAACAAATTAAAAAAAAATGTAGATTTTTTAAAATTTTCTAATCTTTTGAGTTATTAAAATTTTTATTGTCTATTAATATTCGTGCATTTACGGTTGCCAAATACCAGTACCAGGTAACTTTTATAAGGGATTCTTATTAAAATATTGTTAATGCTGAGATAATATTTTGCCAATATTATTTTTAAAAAAAATATATCGGCAAATATTTAAAAACTTTTAAACTGCCCATGGTGATGCTAATAATATAGCCAATAGTTGAATCATTGGGTATTTGGATGCTGACGGGGGAGAGTCGATGTAATTAATGGTCTGAGCCCACGCGTGAACCGATCATGCAATTCAGGAGGAAAAAAGAAATGGCAACGCTGTCCACTCCACTTGGAAGCACATGAAAGATGCAGAAGGATTACATGATCCATCCCTCCCTTTTGTACAAGCACAGGGCTGGAGAGTGAATAATACCACTCCCAAATTATAAAATGGCAAATTTAAAGGAGAAAAAAGCCAAACGCATTCACAAATGTCAAATATTATCCTAAAATGAGAGCTGATAACAGTGATGTACATGATATGATCTCAGTCGTTGATTATAGAAGAGAGATGAAGATTTCTTGCAGTCGCAGATCTATAGAAGTCTTAACTCCATTCTTTGACGTTGAAACATTGATATGTTCAGAAAACCAACAACTACAACTCACACAACCGAATGGAAGAAAACTGCATACAGACCATGACCCTGTCTTCAGGAGAGAGAGAGAGAGAGAGAGAGAGAGAGAGTCTCCATCAGTTGACAGCAACCACAGTGGGATTGTAGCTGTCGAGATGGATGGTGCTGCTGTCGAGGAGGATGACACCATCTTGGGAATCACCCATCTTAGGCGTCACCACCTTCAGAGCTTCAACTGCTGCTTTGACCTGCGCAGCTAACTTGTCCTGTGACTCTACCAGTGCAAGTAGTTCAGAGGTACTCATTTCCAACAGCATCCCTGTTATCTTCTCAGCAAATTCATACTATATAGAGAGAGAGAGACTGTCATTAGTAGAGACAATCCCACATTACACAACGAAATGGCCCACTGTCCCATTTACCTAGAGTAACCAATTAGTCTTTCTTGAAGGAAAATGATTTGGTATGGACACCCAAAGTAAAATTTAGCTGTTTGCGAACCATCTCTTACAAGATAGGGTGGAAATGAGACACCACCGCTTCCTGAAGGGCCGGAGCAAGTAGCAAACTCATCACCATCTGATCATTGATCACATGGTGACGTGGATTAATCATACAAAGTTACAATAGGTAAATTGAGGTGTTTTTGCCAACCAGAAGTAAAATTTTGCATTCAAACATTATTTCATGAAGGATCACACAAACAAAGATCATTTTCATGAATTGAACCTGAGAGAATCACCTGGTGTTTCTCAACCAGTGGGTAAAGATACTCCCCAATAATTTGTTTATGCTGCCTAGGAGCCACTCCTGATAACGCCTTTCTCAATGCCTCTGATCCTTGAATGGAAGGCCCTGCAGTTGGCTTTTTCACCTTACCCTTATAAAAGCAAGGCTTTCGAAACTCAAAAGACCCACACCTCGGCTCCTGATAGTTTTTGCCACCAGCGTATTTCATTGGCTGTAAAAAGAAGAAAAACTCTAACATTCCACAAAACCAGCATTAAACATGAAATGTGTGATTTGGCTGCTTATCCATTTCTTCATCATGTACAATTAGTCTTTCCAAGCTCAAGTAGATTTATTGTCTAACCATTCAAATGACATATAATATACCTCCCATTATTGTTTGACCTTCACTTCCTCAAATTCACTTTGATGGTGAAACTATGTTAATCATATTTCCTTTGATAGTAAAACCCGATGACTAGGACTGTCTAATGGGCTGGCCTGGAAGAAGCAAAATCAAAGTTTAGGGTTGGCCCAACTACTCCTGAGCCCCTGACCCATTGACAGAGCTATTGATGACTGATTTGTTTGTCATCAGAAACTATAATCCTGTTTTCTGGTCCAATTTTCTCAGCGATCAAAAGTTTTAAATGAGCAATTCAGCCTATGATTCTGCATGTAAGTGAGAAGATCTGCATACTCGTCACTATTCTGAAGATCTCCATACGATGGCAATCCTTCTATACAGCTATGAAAGAGTCCCAACCAAAGCAACCATACCATACACTAACATAGTAATGGACTAAACACAAGCAGATACTCCAGCAAAGCTTGATTGCTGGCCCTTTGAATAAGATTTTTCAATTGTTTATTATGTTGTGAAACAAATTCCCAGTTACATAGAAGAGAAAAGACCTACCTGCTTTTGATCCATGTGTTGCCATGCATTTACTTGATGAAGTGGGGGTTGCATGTAAGAAAAAAGAGCAGCATGCTGAGGAGTCTCAAGAAGTGGGAGCTCATTTACCCAATCACTTGTTTGCCATTGTTTACTTGAGAACTGCAAAGAATCAATAATCAGTGTATCTATTATCATTATTTATACTTGTGGATGAATCAGAGAGAGCATCATTGACTAGTGGCTATGAATGAAAGGCTAAGAATCAATAGAGAAAAAAAATATATATTTTACCATGGCAGGATAAATCGGTTTTCTTGGAGGAAGTACGCTTGGACTCCCACCAAATTCCTGGCATATGATTGGCTGATATGGGTTGATCTGCGAGAGAGCACTCATGGGAGGAGGATAGTAATGTACTGAATGATAACTGGTGGGGGTAATTTCAGATGCAGCGGAGCATGGCAATGAAGCCATATGTTTGGCATATTGATGCTGCAATAGAGCTTGACGATCTTCTTTTCGCTGGGCTATAGCCACAAACAGACGCTTGTCTTCGTGCATGGTTCCTAGATGAACAAGTCACATAAGTCAACTAAGAAACAGTTCCTATGGAGAAGTCTGCCAAAAAGAAAAGAAAAGGGGAAAAAAAAAAAAAGAAACAGATTAGCTACCATTAAGAGTAGAAATGGCTTTCTTGGCATCATCCGGAGTGAAAAAACTCACAAACCCAAATCCCCTACTCAACCCTGCATCATCACACATGACTTTGACCGAACTTATTTTCCCAAAAACTCTGAACAGTCCACGTAATTTGTTGTCATCAACAGAGTCACTGAGGTTTTTCACGTACACATTCAAACCCTGCAGAGTACAATATGTTTAAGATTACGACTTCGCCATAAATTTGACAATGATCACAGATCCATACAAAAAGAAATTACCCGAAACTTTAGAAACTGTCGGCTAGGCCTTACCTTAAACTGGCAACTAAGCATCTGCTCTCGTTCAGCCTTCTTTTGAGCCCTTCCTACATAAAGATTCTTTGATCCTGACCAACCAACAAAGATCCTGCTGTAAGTATTCATTTGAACAAATGATCCTGCAAATGAGAGCAACGAAAATAACTACAATGTACATAACTTACCCAGTTGTGCACCATTCATGGTCTCCAAAGCCTTCTTAGCATCTTCTGGCAACTCGAAGCTAACGAACCCAAAGCCCCGAGATTTCCCAAGATCATCCTTTATTACAACAGCACTGATTATCTTCCCAAATACAGAGAACTTTTCCCAAAGGAGATCATCAGTCAACCCATTTTCCAGATTCTTTACATATAGATTAGTGAACTTGGGTTCTTCGCAGGCTGATTGCTTCTCAATCTTCTTGACAAATTTAGACACATAACTGAACAACAATGCAAAAAATGAATACATGAATGGCAAGTCTTTCCCGGAACCAAAAAGAAAAATGCCTATTTAGAAGTCCAAATCCGGTGAAGAAGCCAAATCATAGAACAGCATTCCAGAAGGAACATAGACTCAAGAGTATTTGGAGAGGGGGGGGGGAGGTAATCGTGAAATAAAGCAGACACATACTTTAGAAAGATGAATAAATGAAGGATGATCTTCAAGCCCAATTCAAAAAGGAAAAATGGAATAAAATAAACAAGAGGAATGGTGAGAGTCAAATCAAGGTGGAAGCTAGTTGATAAAGAAATCCTATGCAAAACAAAAGAATTCAGAAAGAAAAAATCAAGAAAATAAAGGAATTGCAAATTCCCGTGTTAAATGTCAACATCCACAAAATCAATTAGAACCAGAAGTGGAAGGAATAAGAAACAGAACTCATGAATCAAATCCAGACAAAAAGACGATGAATAAAAAGAAAGAAAACCCACCAACCAATTCAAAAGAAAACAAAAACCGAAAAGAAGAGATCCATTAACCCAATTGAAGAAACGAAAAGGATAATAAATAAGAAAAAGAAAACCCACAAAACCCAATTCACAAACAGAACAAAACGGAAGAAGAAAAGCCAACAATCTAACTAAAACATCAAAAGAAATCAAGATTACTCACATTTTCTTTCTGTAAACAAGACTACCATGAAGCGCCTCAACAGCAGATTGAGCAGCTTCCTCTGAATCGAACTGAACAAATCCGAACCCCTGACTCTTTCCATTCTCATCTGCCACTTTACAGGAAAGAATGTTCCCAAACTTCCCAAATATCTTACGCAATGCCGCACTGTCAATCGAAAGATCCAAATTCTGGGAAACAAAAAAGGAGGGTAAGACAACAAAAGAACCGAAGAAGAAGAAGAAGAAGAAGAAGAAGAAATGGTACCTTAACAAAAAGATTGGCAGTGCCACTCTTCCTTTGAAGTGGGTCCCGATCCGACCACATGATCCGCATCTGCTTTCCTTTCAGCTGGGTGTGGTTGAGAGATTCCAGAGCCTTGGAAGCTTCATAATTGAAACAAGCAATGCCGTTCTTCAGATAATTACAGTCATCCCATTTTACCAAGAGAATAGAGATAAACGGAAACAAAAGCAATGGCATCATTTGAATGAATTACAATTTCAATATTTCACCAAGAAATAAGAGAGAAAATGAAAGGTAGCTCCAAACCAAAATCAAAGCCAGAGCTGTTCAAACAATTGCGTTTTCTCGATTTTACTAAGAAAGAAGAGATGGAAACTGTTTGAATTATTACAATTTCGCCGTTCTACCAAGAAAGAGAGAAATGCCATCGGTCCTAAGTCAAGAAGAAGTAGAGTAGCGTCATTCGGATGACAACGAAAATGCCTATTTACCAAGAACGGAGAGAGAGAGGGGGGGGGGGGGGGGGGGGGGGGGGGGGGAGATTGATGGTTCAAATTATAACGATCTTTTCATCTTTCCAAGAAAGGAGAGAGAGAGAGAGAGAGAGAGAGAGAGGAGAGAGAGAGAGAGAGAGAGAGAGAGATTTTACCGTCGGACTCAGAGAAGAAGTTGACATAGCCGTAGCCAAGAGAGGCTTTGGTGATGGAGTCTCGGCAGACGTGGACAGAAACGACGGGGCCCACGGCGGAGAAGGATTGTCGGAGGTCGGAGTCGGAGATGGAGGGGTCTAGATCACCCACGTAGAGGGAAGCGCTGGGAAGAGAGGCCCTGACGACGGCCATTTCCCTTCTCTTTTCCTTTGATCCAAAATCACAGGGTTAGGGTTAGGGTTTTCTTCTTCTTCTTCTTGAGAAGAAGGGGGGGGGGGGGGGGGTGCAAATGCGAGAAATGAAACAGAGCAAATGCAAATGCAAGAAATGAAACAGAACAAAACAGCCCCAAGGCTTTTTGTACGAAATGAATTTGGGCGGGAAAGAATTCTATTGGTTAAGAGAGAGACAGAGTCCTCTGAGCGCGAGCGGACTCGCGCCTCAGGGCTCGCGCCTCAGGGCTCGCGAGAGGACACGCGTCGCGTGACAGACTCGTGTGAGATCCAAACCGGTTCTTGGGAGTGGCCCATCCTTTGATGCCCTAGCTGAAAAGGCTTACCCGTTCTCTCGTCGGTGCGCTGCATGTGGACAGTTCTTTTCCTCTTCTTTTTACGACTATTCATTGTTTTCTTGCAGGCGTGGCCCAACTTCGGATGAACGGCTTCGATCATGACCGTTGATATCAATGGGAAGTTGGGAACCGCTGCAGACAGGACTAGAACCGGTGGCATTTCTGGACCGTTGCTTTTTGTTCACTTGAGTGTATGCTTTTGGGCCACTGATTAGAGGGATGAGGATTTCCACAATCCAATGTATGGACAATAAGATCGATGGCCTAGATCCAAAAAGGGGACCCATATACATATGATGGGGCCGTAGGTGAATGGGACCTCAACTGATGCATGAGCCTATTTCTTAAAATGGCAAAAATAGTATAAAAAAAAAAAGTGGTAGTCGTGAACGAGATCTAAACCGTTGAAAGGTGTATGGAGAGCAGACCTTTCCAAGATAGTAGCAACGATGGATGGTTATCAATTTGGACTGTTCAAAAGTAGATAGACGGCTATATGAAAAGTTCGATCCATATCATTTTTCTTGGATCTTAATATATGGAAATACTTACCAATTCTTATAAGGTATTTACATCATTTAAAAAACAAGATGTTAGTCATAACTTAATCAACAAAAAGTGATAAAATAAAAGCAATCAAAACGTGGCCACCGGTTTACTACTCTATCAGCTGTTGGTTGGCAAGTTGTATGGTCTGGATTGCATGGCAATTAAGCTATGTGTATGGCTGAAGAGTCGTTGTCATTTTAATTCAAAATATCAATTTATAAATAATAAAATAAGAATTTGGAGAGCAATTACCATTGTTGTCTCAAAGACAAATTCGTCCCTTTAATGCTTGATACATTATGTTCTAGTAAACTTTGCCCTTGGGATACAACAAATCTCCTTCACCTAAGATGCTTGATACGTTAGGTTCTAGTAAGTCTATCATCTGGATACAATAACTCTCTTTTAAGATAAACGGCTTCGATCAAATACATTTATTGGTAAAATATTTGGTTTAAAATATTTTAATAATATATTATATTTATTTAAAAGTTGAAAAAAAAATTTATTTTTTGTTTTGTCCCATTTCAGATGGGAGAAATGATTTTTTCTTCTTTATAAGTAAGGTTTTGTGTACCTTACTTATTTATGGTGAGAGAGAGCACGCGCATGCACTCGAGCTTCGACTCTGACACGATCTCGGTCAAGGGTTCGGTGCAAGGGATTGGGCATATAAGGCAGTGTGGCTGTAAAGGTGCTAGTGGCCCACTTTATATAGTGAGTTAGGTGGCTAAGTTCGGAATAGAGAAGGTGTCGTGGGTAAGAGGTCTGATAGAGAGACCTCTCTACTTTTTATAAAGAGCTGCAGGGCTATTTAGAGGGACTCGTGTAACTGCTCATGCAATAATAATCCAAACCATGCAGCAACAGCTGCATGTAGCTAGCCCAACAGTAAAAAATAGCTAGCCACTGAAGCATGCAATTGTAACTCTCATATGCATAATGATCAGAAATTGTCAGAAAACAGCTAGTTTCTCCCAACAACCAGAAAAACAACTAGTACCATTATAGCTCTGGACCAAAACTGTCAACCACCTTAGCCTATATAAACTGGATTTATCTGGTTCATTTCATCAACAACACCACAACCATTCTGAGTTTCTACAAAAACCAACAGATCAAGTTTTATAATCTAACCTAAGGTTCTTACAAACCTAGACTGCCAAGACCCAAGGGGTCCATACAAAATAGACCATAAAAAGTGGTCTATCTAATTGGTCCACTGCTCTCCTTTCAATCTCTCTCATTTTCTTTTTCTTTTTTTATCTGCCAAAAATAGTGTTACAGAGTTCCATTAGTGGTCACTTCATTTTTGCTGAACACAAAACCACACAAGGCTTGTTGTATACTGTAAGCAACCCGCTTGCAATCTAACAGCAGATTCAAAGCAATTTGAGTAGCGGTAAATTTCACTTTAAGGACAACGTGAATTTCACGTGCTTCAGCCTATCATTCTAATTTATTTTTCTGATTTTCCTAAATATTATTTTTGTGTAATTTGGGATCAAAATTCTCAACACTTACGACCTCAATCATACGAACTCAATAATACTTGTACTGATTTGTCCAAATAGAAATTGCAGAAAGAACCTATAGGAAAATCAGAGAAGAGAGAATTTTAAGATGAATTTTATGACTGAAGAAGAAAAGTTTTTTATAGAGGAAAAGTAAATAGTCATTGGAGCTTGAGGTGTGTGTGAGCGTCGTAATAAATGCATACTGACGCATGTTGGCTCATTAAATATTATGCTAGTGCATGACAGCTCTTTGTCTTCATATGCATGAGTAGGACAAAACATACACAAAGAAAACAAAATTGCTCGATCAAAGACACCACACTGTGCCACGATTGCAGCCCCCGTGCACGCACATGTAAGGTTGCTCACATGACATACCATTGTTTCCAATACAATGAATTAGTAAGAGGTTTTAATATAAAAGCTTCATTTCCCTGTCTTCACATGGAACAAAACAAAATATAGACAAGTAGGTTAACCGTTAACAAAAGGAAAATATCAATTTTTCTTATTTTTTAAATCTTTTTATTCTAACAGGGGTAACAATCCAGACAGCCCACATTGGCATCAGTAGTTTCGGCCCGATGCATGTTATTACAATTATATTGTTCATGAGCGACACCAATACCTAATGAGCAATACCTACTAATTTTGGGTCGTGCTTTAATTCAATAGTAATGTGATTTGACGTTGATGGATTAAAAGAGTTGCTTGTTTCAACCATAAAATTTACTAATTACAACACAAATTGTAGTCATAGATGAGGAAATTAGTTTTTGGGGAACTTTTCAGCGAACTTCAGTAATAAAATTATAAAAATATGTTTGGATAAGCGAATCCATGAGAAATAAAGAAATTTCATCCTTGATTTTATTAAAAATGTTTGGCAAAAATAGAGAAATGAAAATTCAAGTTGATATAAGTTTCCCGACACTTTTTTTTTGTGTTAATCATGCAACGCATCCGCCCTATTAGTTGCGCAACACACCCATACGGTTAGTCATACGATGTACCCACCCACCAGTGGGGTTAGTGTGTCTAATTAGCATTCAAACCTGATACCTGTTGTTGAAACGCCAAGGCATCTTCAAGCTGGGCTAGCAGGTGAGACACCCCAACGTGATCTCAATGTAATCAAACATATCTCATGGGAAATATATCTCACCACAGGCATGACTTGGCTGGTACCCCGAAACATGGAATTTGGGTGGCACCTTGACTATGAGGCCCACCTTGATATATGCATTAATTGTATGAATCCAGATCCCCTGCTTTTACCGAGCAGAAAAATCCTACTTTCCACCTCAGGCTGAGTTAGCCCAATCACAGATTCACGGAGGCAGCAGCAGAGGTTCTCTGCCCGATACAAGCAGAGGATTTGGATTCTAATTGTACATATAAACCATTCATCCATTGACGTAGGCCCCACATGCATGATTGCCTCTCCCACCCAAATGCATGATTGGTGATATCAGTAAAAGGTCTTACAATTTACATCTTTATACAAACGCAAGCATTAGTTAGTCAAAATTCATGGACAACCACTATCAGTGTAACGGGCAAGTATGATTGCCTATTTGCAATACAATACCGTATAGTAAGTTACCATCCAAACAGGCCATTATATACATTAGTAATCATTTGGTGGAAAAATACGAAGTGACTGTTGTATAATAAATGTGATTCCTTCCTTGTGAAATAACCAAGACCAGTATAAATGGAATCTATTTTTCGACATTACCAGCAAAAATAATTATTACTTTTTCCATCTCCACATTTTGAATTTTGCCTATACAAAAAGGTCACAGGGAAAAAGATCGCATGCAGTCAGTGGGCAAAATGGTCACTATGCACAAATTTACTATCATGTTTGGCAATCATAGATGGAAATCTAAGGGCTTGTTTGGTTGCGACTTAAAAAAAAGTTCTAACATTTTAATTGATATATTACTTAAGCATTGGAGATCATTGTTTATAACTGTGTACTAAAATCCGAAGGTTCTTTTTATATTACAAATACAACTCTCCAATTTTGGACTGTCATACATAATTACAATTTAATAAAATGGGTTGACCTCATTTATTAAGTGGCAACCAAACATGCTCTAAGACTTAAAAAATCGATTTTAAAATGCATATATATTCACCTGAACTATCTCTAAATAGCAAGAGAGAATGTGTGCATTGGAATTCTATTCTCAGTGCACCATATGCACATTAAAGTCGTGCACCATATTCTCAGTGATAGAGAATGGCCCAAGTTTGGGCTGGGTTCGGCTAAGCCTGCCCAGTTGAGCCTGAACCACCATGGCCTAGTACAGTAGGCCCAAGGTCAAGCTCGAAAACAATTAGTAGGGCCCAAGTTCGACCTGGCCTAACTTGGCCAGCCCAAAATTGATAGTCTGCCAAATTCCCACATGATTTTTTTCTAAACCGTCGGTTGATCAAGTGGGCCGCAATGCACAAAAAATGAAACAAATTATCTACGCGAGAGATGCATAGTGTTGTATAACTGAGCATTGGAATGACATGTTTATAGGACGGAACATGTGTACATATGAAGTCAGGTCAGGTTAAAATGACTTGAGCCCAAGCCCAACCTGAAAACGGATCGGGCACACGCTTGGCTGAAGCCCGTTGAACTGGCCTAGGCAATAAGTTCAAGTACGGTTCAACATCTGGGGCTGCTGCCGCCCCTAGCCATTTCTCCCTGTGTGCAATCTAAACGTTAGCTGCACTTCTAGGGCATGTTTCCATGCAAATTATCAACCCGAGGAGACAATGCATGAAATGCCCCAGCTAAGCAAGTGATGGCAATGGGCGAGGTTTGGGCTGTGCCGTGCTAGGCTTGGGCCCATGCCAGTACTTAAGACCCTAGTGCTCGAGCTCGGTCCCAAGTCTAAACCTGGAAAATTGGTTGGGCCCTGGCTTCACCCAACCCACTTGGTTGAAAATTAATATAATCCCTATTTCCCACTCGAAATTCAAAATCAATTCATTGATCAAGTGGGCCACACCTGCACAGAGAAATAAACATTTTAAAGGACCCAGGTTGCCTAACAAAGGATTATAATATCAGAAATTTAATTAGGTTATAATTAATTATAATATTCTTTTTTAGGCCATTTCTCTTGTATAAATACATAGATATACTCAATAAAAACATATCAATTCTTTCATCCTCATTTTCTTCATGGTATCAGAGCATATGCATATATAAAGTTAGGTCAGGCTAAGCTAACTCGAGCCAACTCAAACTAAAATAAACTCGGAGTTGAACCCGGCCTAAAAATTCATTGGGGCATGCACGTGGGCCCAAGTTCAGCTCATAGTTGGGTTAGGCGGGCTACCTTCCCATTGGCACCTTAGTCAAGTGCACATGATATTTGAACTGTGCCTAAGGTGGCCCACCATTGCAAAAATCATGTTGGCCCACCAAAATTGCCAAGCTGCCAGCATTTTGTGCTTGGACACATCATGCATTGGCCAGACATCCCACATGCCTACCAACTTAGCACACGTGTGGCGTCGAAAGGTGCGTGTGTGACCCGCTAACTTATACATATAAATAGTACGGATAATAACACTAGGGAAGGTAGGCTTTGCCATACTTCTACAACTTACAAAAGCTAACCTTTATTAGTTGAGACTAGTGACAAATCAAAATTGCTTGTTGCTGAAAAGGAGAACACGCCTTTATAGAATTTTGAGAAAAAATGGTTTTCCAAATACCATTTGCTAAAAGCTTTCATACTAGAAGGCATTGGCTAATTCCACAACCGTGGGGTGACTTGTCCATCCATGCCGAGTCACATGTGCCAATAAGACACGTCTGTGAGATCTGATCTTTCCATCTTGTTAGGTACAATGCTTAGCTCTTATACTTCCAAATTCAGGCAGTAATTTCATTCAGGTGTGACACAATGTACAAAGTAAATTGATTGTTAGCACGACTTTTGTTCTCTCTCTTTGCGCCGGCCGCCTAATGTGTAAAATGCCCCGATCGTTCGGCCAAAAGGTCTAAATTATGTGGCCGACCCGATGGAAAAGTATGTGTATTTGCGGATTGACAGGATGTGTGTGGAATTTATTTTATTTTTACTACACACCCACTCACACCCCGCATGCACCCACACACTCACACTATAATGGCTTTTTTTATACCACAATTGGTGCTTGAACCCATGGCCTTGTATTGAAACTCTTGTGAGTCTGCCACTGAGGCATGAGTAAGGACTCAGTGTTAAACTCTTGTGAGTCTACCACTAAGCCATGAGCAGGGACCCAGATGTACGTGCCATTTAGAACCCATGCATGTGGCATATCTTATTCAGTTTGACTGTCCAATTTTAAAAGCCGACCTGACCAAAAATCATATTGGTTGAGAAAACCTTACCTCATAATGAATGGATGCTTGCTGAATTGATAATTTTTAGAAAATAAGATATTTTTTAATGAATTGATAAATTCAAAAGGCTAAAATTTGAGGAAGTTTAATTTGAGTTACCTATATGCAGAGCTTGCAAGGTCTCTATGCTTGTGTATCATATATCACACTCTATCAAAATGTTAAAAGCTTCATCTATATATAAGTATGGTTATTTGTCTATAGACATAAGTCCACCCCAAATTACCTAGTGATATTTATTTTTAAAATGTTATTATATCCTTACATAATGCCTAGATTTAGGGCCCGTTTGTTAAATCTGAAGTCTGAAGGCTGAATCTAGAATCTAAAGCCTAAATATGAAATCTAAATCTGAAATCTGGATCTAAAGTCTAAAAACTTGTTTGATAATTGTTGCCAAAGTCTGAAAATTAAGTACTGAATCTGAAACAATCTGTTTGTTAAAAAACATCTAAAATAGCGAAAATCTCTTAACTTGACATATTTACCCCTATCTCTTGTTTGGAGATGTTTTACATTATGAATGTTTTTTTTTATTAAATGAAAATAAAATCATTAAGTCTACGTTCATTTAATTCAAATAAACTAAAGTACTCAATATAAAATGACATATTTAATTTTTTGATCAGATAAAAATTAATAATGACATATTTAATATAAACTAGTTGTATCATTGGCTTGTAAAACAACAGACATGTGATGAGACAATCCAATCAACTGATCTAGATTCTGTTTATTCCAACCAATTTCTTAGTAGCAAAGACATAAGAATCACCTCGCAAACAATCTTAACCCTTCAAAGGTTGGTCCATTTTGTTATAACCATCAGCTTCACAAGCTATAGAAAGGTCAGATGCTTAAAATCATCCAACCAAATTATTCTTACAAATCATGACACATCCATCATGGGGCCCGTTCAAAAGATGTTTCAAGTTGATGGCCAGACCCATTCATCTCTGGTCGATCTAAGCGATCTATTTCTACATGCCATTGATCAGGATGATTAGGATCGTCCGATGTGATTTGTGCATCATTCTTTGCTAAGCATCTCCAGAGTGTATAAACAGTGCAAATGAATTATTGGATTGTGACCCATCCAAAGCAACAAACTGTATCATAAACCTATGATATAACAAGTTGCATAAGGTCAAATGAGATTATCAGGATCGTCAAATTAATGCCAAGCATCAACTGGAGTGAATTAACAGGTCAAGATTGATGATTGGACTATCACCCATCCAAAGCAACTAGTTGAATCATAAGTCCTATGATACAACGAGTTGCATGATGTCATTTCCCAACACATAAATATTGGAAAGCTACAGGTAGTCCGCGAACCACCCTAAAGTCCTTACTGCATGTTTAATTAAAGATTTGGATCTGAATAATTTTTGGAACTTCATCCTAAACTGGGCTGTAGAATTGGATGGACATAGTGAATATACAAAATATCGTCCATGTGGGCCATTCGGTAGGGGTAACACCCACTAAGCTGTTCCCAAGGTAACACTTAATTTGCGCCCATCCTCAAAGCAGCAATCCTGCTGGTAAGCGGATTGCGTTGGGAGCGGTTTGGGTGGATCCCCAAATCCACTGAGGTTGGTGGATCCCCAACTATGGGGCCACTTGTAATGTATGTACCTTACATCTACATCGTCCATGCATTTCGAAAGCTCATTTTAGGACATTATCCCAAAAATGAAGCAGATCCAAATCTTAGGTGGAGCATACCACATTAAATAGTGGTGATTGAATCCCCACCATTAAAAACTTCACGGGGGGCCACTGGAATGTTTATTTTCCATCTAACCTGTTGAAAAGGTCACAAAGACCTGAATGAAGATACCAAACAAATATCAGCTTGACCCAAAACTTTTATAACCCACAAGAAGCTTTTAATGGTTGAGTACCATTGTTTACTGTATTATGGTCCACCAAAGATTTGGATCTACTTCATTTTTTGAATCATGCCTCTAAATTGAGTTTTCAAAATAAATGGACAGCGTAGATGTAACACACACACAACACACAGTGGACGGACACGGTAAGGGGATCCACCCATCTCGATGGATTCGGGGATCCAGCGAAGTCGTGCCCATTTTTGCGAGGCGGTGGAAGGACGCAATCTGCTTCAGCTTCTACGTGGATATCCTTCCAAAGGCAGTTCGTGCTGAGATGCTAGATAGGGCCCACTGTGATGTTTGTGAGAAATCCATTCCGTTCATCCATTTTCTTATATAAATTTAGGACATGCGACAAAAAATGAGGTGGATCTAGAACTCAAGTGGGCCACAAGAGAGAGAAAACTGGGAAAATAGTTTTCTACTATTGAAATCTTCCTAGCCCCACCTTGATATTTAGAGGCCTATCCAAACCGTTTATAAGTTCATTCAAACTATAATGAAGTTAAAGCACTAAAAACTTAATATTATACCAGACTTTTATGGCTATCAAATGTTTCAACGATGGTCAATGGTAGTCATTTAATTCCCACAAGTTTCTATGGTGCAGGTCCACTTGAGCTTTATATGTGATTCATTTTTGGGATCACGTTATAGATTAATCTGAAAAAGTTGATGGATGGTGTAGATCTAACATGTAAATCATGGTAGGGCCAGAGAAGCAACACATGCTAAAAGTCGATTGTGTATTACGCATGGAGAGATAATCTCCGTAGCAATTGAGAGGAGGGGTAATTTTGGAAGGAATTTTATTTTTTTATAAAAAATTTGTAGAGCGCATTTCGTATTCACCATTAAGTCAGACCTCTATTGCCGAAAAAAATCATTGAAAAATCAATGACCGCTTTCTGAATTCGGTGTTAACAAACTAACTCTTACCATGAGCATTTTTTCAATTCCGCATTAAGTAATTATTTTAAGTGTTGACAAACAGGCCCTTAGTCACGTAGAGAAAATTAGGTTTCCTTTCCCAAACACAATGATAGAAGTAATGCAAAGCCCCAAAAGAAAATGAGTTAAATCAAAAGCCAAAGATAGAGAATATAAGAGACAAACGGCATAAAGATTTACATAGTTTTATAGTTTTAGTTGTTGGAGGAGCCTTCAAACTGTGCGAGGTTTGGGTGCTCAGACCGGTCAGGCAACCGGTCGGGCTGTATAGCCCAGATGCACAATAGGCCCCCTGGATAGATTTTTTAGTGCCCAGACCGGTTGGCCAACTGGTCTGCAAGGGGCTCCGACCGGTCGGTGGTGAGGCAGTGTGGATTTATTTTGGCTTTTCCTCTTTGGACTGTTTCTATGTAAAGTGCGACCGGTCGGGCGACCTGGTCAACTGTGCATGCGGTTTCTTGCGCATTACACGGTAATGCGTTAGATGTTTCTATTTTCGGAATTCTTACTATATATATGACATGTATCTGGACTTATACGGTATCTTAAGGTGTTCAAGGTTTCCTAATCGTGTTAGGAACAGGGGAGAGAGTTGTGTGAGATAGAACTTGGGGTTTTCTCTATTTTCCTTGCTTGTGGGCTTTCAATCTCTGTAATCTTCTGTTTATTCATAGTGGATCGCTTTGTGCCGTGGTTTTTTTATCCAGTTGAGGGGTTTTTCCATGTAAATTCGGATTCTCTTGTGGTGAATGCTTGTGTGTGGCTTGATTACATAGTGTTTCTCGTTTGATCTCGCATTACTCAGCGCGTTTCGACTTCCACTTCTACTGCCAGTTTTCTCAACAAGTGGTATCAGAGCTATCGTTGGGGAGGAGTAGAATTCGGATCTGAGACGAAAAGATGGGATCAAGCACAAGGTTCGAGGTAGAGAAGTTTTTCTGCAAAAATAACTTTGAATTATGGAAGGTGAAGGTTGAATCCTTCCTAGTTCAGCAAGGGCTTAATGCAGCTCTTGAAAAGCGACCTGAGGCTATGAAAGATGACGAGTGGATGAGGTTCGACGAGAAGGCTAGAACTTCATGACATAATAGAGAACATTATGGATGATGTTCTCTATTATGTCATGAAGGAGAAGATTGCGGCTGAAACGATGGTGAAGCTAGAGAAGGTTTATGCCAAGAAGTCTCTAGAGAATCGCATGTACCTGTTGATGCATTTGTTCACCTTAAAGATGGCTGAGGGAACGAAAGTGGAGGAGCACTTGAGCACGTTCAATAGGCCGGTTTGCAAGTTAGTAGAGATCGATGAACCGATGAAAGATGAACATCAAGCATTCATCCTATTGAATTCTCTTCTAGATTCATATGAATCATTCAGGAACTCCGTGTGCGCAGGGAGGGAAACCATAAACGTCGAGATCGTTATCTCAGCCCTCCAGTCGAAGGCAATGAAAAAGAAAAACGGTGACATTGCTTCCCATTATTCCTTAGAGGCACTGGTTATAAGGGGAAGAAGTTCTGAGCATGGAAAATATTCGAAGTCGAGATCTAAGGCCAATGGCAAAGGGAAGGCTAAGGTGAAGTTCTAGAATTGTGGTAAGGAAGGCCACATGAGAGGGGATTGTCAGAATCCCAGGTTAAAGCAAGAGAAGTATGAAAATTCTTTTGGAGAGGAAGCTAATACTGTAGAGGACGGTGGCGATTTGTGTGAAGTTCCTAGATTTAGGGGTTTCATGTCATGTATGTCCTGATCGGAGTTCATTCACGACATACAAAGAATATAGTGGTGAATCGGTGTTCGTGAGCGATGTCTACGCTCATAAAGTTGTGTGTATTGGTACGGTGCGCATCAGGATGTTCGATGGGATCGAACGAGTCCTAGAATATGTGAAGCATGTCCCCAAGATGAAGACGAATGTGATTACCCTTGGCACACTCGATGCGAAAGGGTGCGTGTTCATCGGCTGCGATCGTTGTTGTGAAGTGTTGAAAGGGTCACTCGTGTGTATGAAGGCACGGAAGTGTGGCCATCTTTAAATGTTGATCGGGAGCACAATTCATGGAGGAGCTACAGGATCGGCAACGAGATTCACGGTTGCTCGTATGTGGCAAGGCCACATGAGAAGAGGGGAAATGGCGTGAATGTGCAAGGTTAGAGTCGATGGTGGCACGAGAAGTAGTGGAGCTATGATTGAAGATGAGATGACATTGCAAGGATGGTATTGATTCAACGTTTGAAGCCTCGATGGAGATTGTTGGAGGAGCTTTCAAATTGTGCGAGGTTTGGGTGCTCAGATTGGTCGGGCGACCGGTCTGGCCACATAGCCCAGATGCACAGCAAGCCCCCTAGACAAATTTTTGAGTGCCCAGACCGGTTGGCCGACCGGTCTGCAAGGGGCTCCGACCATTTGGTGGTGAGGCATGTGGATCTGTTTTGACTTTTTCCTCTCTGGACAGTTTCTATGTAAGGTGCGACCGGTCAATTGTGCACGCGGTTTCTTGCGCATTACACGGTAGTGTGTAGGATGTTTCTATTTTCGAGATTCTTGCTATGTATATGGCATGTATCCAGACTTAGACGGTATCCTAAGGTGTCTAAGTTTTTTCCTAATCATATTGGGAAGAGGGGAGAGAGTTGTGTGAAAGAGAACTTGAGGTTTTCTCTGTTTTTCCTTGCTTGTAGGCTTTCAATCTCTGTAATCTTCTGTTTATTCATAGTAGATCGCTTTGTGCCATGATTTTTTACTCATTGAGGGGTTTTCTACGTAATTCAGATTCTCTTGTGGTGAATGCTTGTGTGTGGCTTGATTGCATAGTGGTTCTTGTTTGATCTCGCATTACTCTTCGCATTTCGGGTTCCGCTTCCACTGCGGGTTTTCCCAACATTAGTAACAATATAAAATTTTCTTTTTCACTAGAACAAGATAAACAGAATAAAGGACTTACCTCCCTTTCACTCTCTGTACTCTCATATTAATGAATATTTCAAAAGAAAGCCTTTTTTTCTGCACACATATTCTCTTATATTGACAATATTATAAGAAAGCACATGCAAAAGCATAATGAAACTAAGCTTCATCATACATATCTATACACACCTATGCATGCATGCACTGCATAAGAAAGGGAAAAATAATTCATTTTCTTTTTAGAAACATTACAATGTTTGACATTACATTAGTATGAAGGATGGGAGACAGGTAATCCTTATAATTATGTTTTTCTTATATTCATAAAAAAGAAAGTTTTATGTTATTGCCCTATCGATGTAGATATATTATCTGTTAGATTCATTTGTTGGCGAATCGTCAATCCACCCCCAATAAAAGATTTTGGAAAATTTGTCAAATCTTGTCTGATGCGTCCCACATCAATGAAAAATAGGTTTGCTTGCTTCACACGTGAAGCACAAGCTTACCAGAAAACTTTCTCTCCAATTGAAATTTCACACTACAAATTGTGTGGATTACAAAAAATCTCTATCAAAACTCTCTTAACCATCTTAGTTTATAGATATGAAAGATGTAGTAGTTTCTATTATTACATTAAAATGGGCTAGCAGTTACCATAATTGAATTGCCATTCAATTCCATCTCAAATGTGACTGGAGCCCACTAGGATGTTATGTCCTTCATTAACAAATCACAATAAATTTTTGTGCATCTTGTCTATTATTTTCTCTTTGCCTATGGCTCTTTTTCTTTTGTAGTATTGCATTTCTTGTATCGTTTTGTGCAGTACTTTTCCGCAATAATTAATAACAAAACCAAGTCAATTACAATTACAATAAAAAAAAGTAAAAAATGCTAAATCAAAAGTCTAAGTTAAAAAAGAAAAGAAAAGAACAAAAAGCATAGTAGTTTATGTAGTTTAATAATATGCTTATGTCCATATATAAAACAACACTACATAGCTTTCTTCTTGGCTAAGATAATAAAAATAGAATTACATGACTTCCCTCTCTCTCACTTTTCTTACTCTCATGTTTGCCAATCCTAAGAGGCTCAAAGAGATAGGATCAAATGAGCTGTAAAACTCTTGTTTCGAGAACAATGTTGGGAAAATCGGCAGCGGAAGCGGAACGTCGAATGTGAGGAGCAATCCGATATCAAACAAGTAAATAAGATGGAATTAATCACATATAAGCATTCACTACAAGAGAATCGATTTTACGTGGAAAATACCCCTCAACGGGTAAAAAACCACGGCACAAAGCGATCCACTATGAATATCAGAAGATTACAGAGATTTAACAGCCCACTAGCAAGGAAAAACAGAAAAAATCCCAAGTTCTCTCTCACACACACCTCTCTCCTCTTCCTAACACAAATAGGAAACCTTAAACACCTTAGGATCACTTGTAAGTCCGAATACATCCCATATATATAATAGGAAACCCGAAAACAGAAGCTTCTTATGCACTACCACGTAATGCGCAAGAAACTTCGTGCACATTCGACCGGTCGCACCTTGCACAGAAACTGTCTAGGAAAAAACATCACACGCTGCCTCATCACCGACCGGTCGGAGCCCAATGACGACCGGTCGGCTGACCGGTCTGGATACCACGCAAAAATTGCTGCTTGCAACTATGCATCTGGGCCAACTCCGTCAGACCGGTTGCCCAACCAGTCCGAGCACCCTATCCACATACATACGTTTGAAGGTTCTCCGACAAACAACTGGGGATTAATTCGACGCTTGTTGGATGGTTCCCAAACAGGCCACAAAACACAACCTGGTTTTGACTGTGCATCCAAAGAGGCTCCAAGCAAGTAAAATCTTTTTACCCACATTTAGCAGAGGTGCAAGCTTTTGAAATGATGTAGTGGAAACATCCTCTGTGATGTTTGAGGTACAGTCATGGTTGGATATCCTACTTTGGAAATACAGACTTTAATTTTCACGGCAGCCTACTTCTGGGATGGTTTCATTACACCTACTCAAAACTATCAAATAGCTAGTTTGGGACCGTTTGATGGAAAACACATGGCCCACTCAGGATAGAATTCCCTGACAATTATGCTTTTCCAGATAGGCCTGCCTTTCCAACGTGGTCTCATGACGTTTCATCTGCATCATGCTTGCAAAGAAGTCCTGTGACATGAAAAGACTTCATTGATGGATACTAGACATGTAGCAGGTGGGACAGCGGATCCAGAGCATCCATCTTGTGGGTGTTCCAAATGGATGATCAATGAAAATGGATTCAATAGAAGGTTGCATGTAAGGTCATCCTTAGAACTGTGGGCCATTTATTCACAGGAGCTACTACGTGAACGGCCTGGATCCACATCCCAACCTGCCAAGTCTCAGCCACTGGGCGTCAACCACCCATCTGATCCAACGCGATGGATTGGAGTCAGGCTCTTTTGACGTGGGGACGTAGCCTGATGGATAGTGACACCGGGATTCCTTGACGCCAACATACGCTTGGACGATTGTGACTGAATTTTACACGATTGATGCACGATAAGTGGAAGATCGTCCTGGATGGGCCCATTTTCTACAGGTATGGCCCACAGTTCATCGATCCAGTCCATTGATCTTGTAGAACCAAATGTAGATTTGGGCTTAGCCCAAAAATGGTCCATCCTTAAAGGTCACATCCACCAAATGTTGGGTCTTTATTATGAACAATTGCTGTCTTTTCTCTTAATCTTCTATAGATGGGGAACAGATCAAAGGAGTGAGAAATATCTAATCTCCAATATTTTTTAGGGGTCCCCCATCTAGAGTACAAACCATAAGATCAACGGTCCAGATGACTAAATCGTTTGCCCGATTTGTGAATTATGGTGCATCACGGCACTTTTCATGTTTGAGGCATCAGCAAAAATAATTCATTTTGCTTTTATTTTTGTAGAGAAATACATTGGTACTCCGGCAGAGTGTGATAGGTAATGCGCAGGGAGTTAGTACTTGCACAGAAATTGCTTAAATTGCGTATAAATAATTCAATCTGAACCGTCCAAAATATGAGTATCGGTTTAGATTTATATCATTAGTGTTGGATATTTATTAGACGGTTCAAAATAAAAAAATATCTTATCATCTTATTAAAAAAGAAGAAGCAATGGTCAGCGAATCAAAAGTAAGGATTGTTCAAGCAACCTTATTTTTAGAATGTAACTTAACGATAGTGGATTCCACAATATAGCCGGTTTAATTTGAGTTAGCATGCCACGTGTATCGTTTTTAAGTGCCTGAATATCAAGCCTCATGTACAACCAGAGTATAAAATAACTCTCTATCTTTATACTCTTTTGCCCTTTTTATGGAACTATCTTCGGACAATGGATATGCAACAAATCATCGAAACGACGACTTGGGATGCCAATATTCCTCCATTGGCGGTGGTAGAGAAAGCACTAATGCTTCTCCTTTTCTTTGGACGGTGGCACGGCCGCCTTTCACAAAGGAACCATTGTACGATCCTCGTTGGGTCTCTACAAGTGGGGCCCACTGCCTGATGAATTGTTGTTCCGATTGGACGCGGTATGGTTAGTGACCCCAACACCAGCTAGCTAGGTGGTGTCTAAGCTCCGTGGGGCCCACCATATTATGTATGTTTTTTATTTGTACCCATTTTGCCCGCTTTTAGGGCAGTGAGCCAAAAAATGAAGCAAATTCAAATGTCTAGCGGACCACACCATCAGAAATGATGGGGAATAAACGCTCCCTGCCCACTCATTTTAAGGCATGAGCTCAAAATTAAGGTAGAATCAAATCTCAAGTAGATCACAATATAGGAAACAGCATGGATTTGAATGCTTATAGGTGCGTGTTCGCCTTACTGGGCTGGCCCATCCCGTGAGTGGGCCAAGGCGCAAACACAATCACGTCCACCTGATGCATGGGCCCGATTGGTCTCGTGGGGTACAACATAGAAGGGTTATAGATCGGACTATCTTTGCTCTCTCATTAGTGGACTGCAGCTAGACGGTTGAGAAACAGGTTTAAGAAAATATCAACCGTCCAGATTAAATAGGATGGCTATTAGATGGCTAGGATTGGCAAATCGGTGTGATTTTGGCAATGTGTAGCCTGTCCACGCGGTTCTCGCTAGGATGGCCTCGGACGTGCGCTCCGCAAGGAATATTCCCTGCGGCTATCTTTACTTATTATTATATTGGTAATGATCCAGTGGACTTGGAAACTTTTCCACACGCATTGTTGCACTTGTATTCGTTGGGTTCCATGTCTCTTATTTGGACTGTCCATTGGGTTCGTCTGCTCTTCATTCACGTACGTTTACACCTGACCTATCGCATCAGATCCAATGAATGGGACCCATCATGTGTCAACACATTTATATGTGATATTGGAAAAGGTGCTCGCAGAATTGAAGAAAGATCATAAGGATCACAAGATAATATTGCTAGAGCCACATGTCATGCCAAGGTCTTATAATAGTTGGAGATGAGGCGGTCATCCTCCCTGCTACACATGGTTGAAAGATATTGCCCATAGATACTAGAGTCTCTAAAAAGCAGTACAACCTAATATAATGCTAAGATGGTGATGCACATCAACGCATGGCTATATTTGATTGGTCATATGTCGTATGTAAATTTGCAAGCAGTGTGGTAAAGAGAGAAAATTAACCATTAATAAATAAAAATATAAATTGGTGGGGGTAACATATTGATTAATTACTGGCCTAGTCTTGAATTAGAATAGTAGCAGGCCAAGGCCACTGATTAATCAACCATTTGATTCCACTACCCAAAGAGACCATACGCAAGGCCACTGTTTATTTAGGCCTATAAAAGCAATACATGATAAAAAGATCTATATCTTTGCTAATTCAAACATATGAATCTCTTATTCAATTATTTCTTGCCTATTTTATCTTCATCCACATGGATACCTTAGCCTCCTAATTTCTATCCAACACGATATTGTAGTATAATATGATTGATTAGCATATATTTAATTATGTTTATCCACTTTTATCTAGCGCATCGTTGTGGCAAGTTGGTATTAGTTTAGATCTTCATCCCAATACCTTGTTGTTGAATCTCAAATCCTTAAGTACTGGATGATTTCTCTAAGCCACATTCCTTTTGGCTAAACTAAAATCGTCTCAAAATGATCGTATAGGTTGAGATGCATGATTGTCAAGCATCCATAGCCACCTCACCACGATAAATTTCTCCTACCTTATTTACTTATTTGCTAAACACATTACATTTTTTTTTTTATTAGTACACACATCTCACTGTTAGTATACTCACCTACACTTGTTAGTTACACTTCAATGTTAGCTACTCCTATGTTGGGAATCCATACCAACCTTAGTATTGAAATGAATTTATCTAATTAATAAAATCAACACTTAACCTTACATTTGTACATGTTTTAAATATTATTTTATTGTTCAATGATACAAGTTATCATTATTATGATAAAAGTCATTGTTTCTAAGGATAAAAAATTCATATGAAAGATTAAATATTTCTTTACAAATCTCTTAGGCTCCTTGTAAATTGATAGGCCAAGTAGACACATGATCTTCCTATATCTAGTCTTAATCAATTTATTTATATGTTTAGGGTCACATGGCATCCAATTGATCTTCTCATATCTAGTCTTAATAAGTCTATTTCTAAGTTTGAGGTCACAGGGCATTCAGTTATTTGAGTCACATTGGACTCTAGCACGTCTGGCACATACACACATGCACACACACAATCAAGTCTCAACTAACCGCTACATGCGTGGGCCTATGATTGAATTGAAGCCAAACACATATGACCAAAACCACACATTCAGTGGCATGCAGAAACCGATGGAGAAGATCATTTATAGAAGACAATACACTAATGGACATTTCAGACCATCAGATGATTTCCGTGATTTTTGCACAACAGTGGAAGAAGAGTGGACACCTAATGGATGGTCTAAATATGAGAGGGAAGACTGCCATATACACAGTTAATTAATCATATCTTATTACAAAATACTGGGTGGCAACTGGCAAGGAGAAGCAGATTGGGTAGTGACCCCTAGGTGGTGTTCAGCGCAGTGAGACGTTGATGTATGTGTTTGATATTCATGCTGTCTATCTATTTTGACTGAACGGTTTTTGCGATGCTCCCCTGCCAGCCTGCCTAGGGCTGGACCTTCCAGACGAACGGCTCATATCAACACGCGTCGGTGTTGTGGGTGAGGCGGCTTCGCTGCCAAATGCCAAATACTCGATTCCCATAACGAATGCGACGTGTACACAGGATGATTCCACGCGATTAACGTGCATGAGTTTTCCGATTGGACACGTTGCATATCTACCACCGTCCTCATTCATCCAACAGGCCCACTGTAAACTGGCCATGGCCCAGAAATTATGTCAGCTGGAGGATCCTCCAGAAAAGTAGGCAGGACACTATCAATTTTCTCCACCGTTGGATTGTAAATGGGTTAAAATAAACATAGATCATGGTGCCATCTGACCAGTGGTCATCAAATTAACGGTGTATATTACCTTCACGACCTGAAAGCGATGGTTTGATTTTTAAACACAGGCCATTGATGACAAGGCAAACTATTGGGACACGTGTACTAACCATATCATTTCCTTATATGATCTACTTCTGTCCGACCACCGATAGTCCAAACGTCAATTCAGAAGGTCCCACCTAAGCAGATTAGGTGAGAACCCGGATGGGAGTCATGGGACCCCGGAATCACAGTGATGTATTAGCCTTGTCCGGCCGTTTTGAAAGCTCATTTTAGAGCATGATTCAAAAAATGAAAAAATCCATCTATGGACCCTACCACAAGAAGCAGTAGTGATTAAATCTCCACCATTAAAAACTTCATGGGGCCAACAAAATATTTATTTGCCATCCAACATATAAGGTCACAAAGATATGTATAAGAAGATTACACAAATATCACTTTGATCAAAACTTTTGTAGCTTAGAAGAAGTTTTTATAGGGCGATTACCACTTTCCTATATCATGGTCCACCTGTGATTTGGATTTGCTTTATTTTAGGATCATGCCCAAAATTAAGCTGGATGTAGTCACATATATCACATCCTTACAACACCTTGTAGGGTGGGCCTTACCTACCTTGGGGTGGGGAGTTGATGCGTTGGGCACTTTGGGGCTAACGTGATGCATGTGTTTTATATCTACACCATGCATGCGGCTTTCCTACTCATTTTAGCGTGTGAGCCAAAAAATGAAGTACCGAAAGCTAAGTGCATAGAGTCCGGATAATGACATCAACGGTCGAAACCGTTGTAAGACCTTTGTCATGTTCTTTACTTTGTCATCTAACCGGTTGATAACGTCAGTAGCGAAGGAAGGGAAAACACAAATATCAGCTTACGGAATTTTTCTTTACGGTGGGTGTTCAATCACAACGGTTTGTGGTCTACTTGAGCTTTAGATCTGCTTTATTTTTTAGTTCACGCCTTGAAATAAGGGGCCATAATGGATGGACGGCGTGGATATAAAACACGTATATCACGTTGGGCCCCACAATTCCCAGCAAATCGACGCACTGGAGCTGGGGTTGGTGTTGGCAAGACCACCTCAACAATCATCAACCGCTCGATCAGTGAACAAAACCAGCCGTCGGTTTAAGGGCCCCGCACGAACCAGGATCTTCATCAAGCTGAAATTTTCCGCTGGCTTACCAAACGTCCTAGATCTTACGCATGCCCGCCATGTGTCCTCAAAAAGGCGCGTGCACCACACGTGTGCAATTAGCACATCTCCACCAACACTGTTCAGCGCCCTCCATCCCCCTTTCTCCTCTCTCTCACATCGCTGTATCGGAAAATCCCCCTTTCCTCACTCCAAAATCAAAGAGATCTGAGAAAGAAACTCTCTCCCTCAACCGATTCAACTCAAACCGTCCCCCTGCCAGACTGATAGAATAGCCCGCTCGACCACCGAAAAACTCTCTCTGCGGGACAACCGTTTCATCCATGACCCCAATCAGATGCCCTCCTCTTCCGTATTTAGCCGACCTGCTGTAATGAATTGCCATTTCCACCTCTGTGAATGGCAGCTTCTCTCCCATCTCTCTCCTCCATCGGATTCCTTCTCTCTCTTCTCCTCATCTCGGCCGTCGCTGCCTCCCAGGACGAATTCTCTATCATTGATTACGATTTCTACATCCACGATTACTCCCCTCCATCTCCTCCACCGCCTCCGCCGTCTCCCCCTCGCCCGCCGTCCATCTCTTGCGTAGACGATCTCAAAGGTGTCGGTTCGTTGAATGATTCTTGCGAGCTCAACACCAGCTTAGAACTTGATTCCGATCTCTATGTTGAGGGCGAGGGCAGCATCGACGTCCTCCCCGGCGTGTCCGTGATCTGCGCCGAGGCCGGCTGCACTCTCACCTTCAATCTCTCCGGCGACTTCACCCTGGGCCAGAACGCTTCGATCATTGCTGGGGCGGTCACAGTCATTGGGACGAACGTCACATTCAATGAAGGGTCCTTGATCAATACCACAGCGCTCGCTGGTGCGCCCCCTCCTCAGACTAGTGGGACACCGCTCGGGATCGATGGTGCGGGTGGGGGCCATGGTGGGAGGGGTGCGTACTGCTTGAAGGACAAAGGGAGGCTTCCGGAGGACTATTGGGGTGGGGACGCATATTCTTGGTCCACGCTCCAGCAGCCGGTTAGTTACGGGAGCAAGGGTGGATCCACGAGTAGGGAGGAGGACTATGGTGGTGGAGGGGGTGGCCGGGTTTGGGTCGAAGTGAGAGGTGATCTTGTGGCGAATGGGTCGATATATGCTGATGGTGGAGATGGTGGGCTCAAAGGCGGTGGAGGATCAGGCGGCAGCATTTACATCAAGGCTCCGAAAATGTAATCCTTCCTCCTCTTACTTTGAATCTTCATGCATGAGCGTGCCCATTTCATCATTCCTATTGTAATTATGGCAATCTTGCTTTATATACAATTCTAATTCATCGACAACTTGTCTATGGCACGAGGCGTCTAATTCTAATCTTCATTATGTCATTTTGCAATACGATTAGTGGATTTAGGGTTTTGATAGTATGCGAATGGTTTCAGTTTTAATTGAAAAGAAAAGATTCTATTGGAAAGAAAAATCAAATACAACCTGTATGAAGCTTGCAAATACGTGTCTTGTCTCAAAAAAATAGATGTACGAGCTCTGCCCTTGTATTTGAAACTTGAGAAGGAAGATGTAGGAGGGTTCTGGAAATCTTTGGAACACATCTGTGACTTTCATTTGATCAGGCTGTCTTCGTTTTGGCTCAATGAACCACATCAAGAGAGTTTCTCTCTATCAAAGACTGGAATTAGGAAACTGAGTCAAGTAGTGAAAACTCAAAACTGAGAACCCCACATCAATGCTTTAGCCTTTGGTACAACCAAATCTTCGTATTCCAGTCCACTCGGATGAGGCATCAACCTGAAATGTTGCTGGTATGAACCTCATCTACCTAGTAGGTTCCCTTTTCTTCTGCTTCATCCTCTCTTTGCAGAGCTTGGATGATTTTTTTCTTTTTTTTTGGAAATTTGGATAGAACGTTAGCTCCCAAGGTGGGACAAACAGGTCGCATCTCACATCCATTTCTCTCTCAAGTGCATGGCTAGACTCCAGTTTGAGATCTTTCTTTGGACTGCTGATTTGAGAAGCTTAATCTACGTTGGGTCATGTTTTGAGATTGACGGCAAAGTGCTCCATCCCTCACTCCCTACCTACGCTCCCTCTTTCCCTCAGTAGCTTACAGTTTAAAGTATTGGAATTGATCCTGAATCAAGCCCTTTGTAGGGCTTCCATCTGTGGAGGGTGTAGTGCAGGAAGGTGTGGGAGCTGACACTGGATCTTCAAGGAGAAAACCTTCAGGTCAAGCTATTATACTGGTACGCTTATTCCTAAATGACAAATGGTAGTCGGACAGTCTGTAAGTCCCTTCCCTAGGGTCTTGTGGTTGAAATCAATGATTATATGTTTTAATGATTTGCTAAGCTGCAAGGACGGAAGCCTCTATTCCTCCTGCTAAAGTGCCTCAAGGTCCCCAATTTGCTCTGTAGGGAAGACATTTGATGTTCATTGGTCTGATTTCTTCACGAGCAGATAGCCTTTGATGATTGAAAATCAACTCCAGTTTTTTCACAGCAAAGAGGAGCACTTCACTGGTTGAGTTCCTGCCCACTGGAGAAACGAAGTATGACTTGACTGATGTTCTTTAGAGAGTCCCTAATAAGGATCCTGTAAGCTGGGCCCATCTAGAAAATCTTCTAGCCGTTGTTTGCTAAAACTGCCTGACTATCAATATCTGATCAGAGTGCTGGATATTGATGGTTCTCAATAGTTGGGTTTCAGGGCACTCTTTTTTTTTGTTCTTCCATTTAGATGGATCTAACCTGGTAGCCCTAGTTGCTCATCAGCTCCTAGTATCTGGTCCCATGTATTCTATCCTCTTATTTGTCACACCACTATTCTTAGGTGGAGGGTGGATGTGAGAACTAGGTCATCGTAGTTTGGCCTTATAAGGAGCTTTCTTCCTCAGAGAACCCAGGCCTCTGCCTGTCCGATGTGGGGTTGCTGTTACGTTAACTGTTCTATGTCAAGAATCATCTCACCATTCCACTTTGCTGATAACTATCTATGGCCGCTGACAATATGTTTCATCTTGCAGGCGCTGGTCCCTAAGTAGGATGTGATACCTTGCTATTTTGATTGAAGAAGACACCTTGCTATTTGTGGTGGAGGATGTCATCCTAGTCTATCAGGATCAGTCATGGAGAATTCCTCTGATTTTCGAGGAAATTTCTTGCCATATCCCTTCCTGTCCGAGATTTATCCGTTATTAAATTGGAGGATCTAGCATCAATGCTATAGCGTGGTTAAAGCCTGACTTGATTCACCCACTTGAGTGACGCGTGGCGACCCACTCGGGAATGGCACCTGTACTCCCATTGCCAAGTCGTGCTCTAGCTTCTGCTTGTTTTTATTTTTCCACCTCATCTATACTAATTAATCCATCCTCCGTTCTTTTTTGTCTCCTCCTGTCTGCTAAAACTCTGCCTTATGAAGATAATAACCGGGATAAATAAAATTCACCCACTTGGGTGGTGAGTGTACTCGGAAATGGCTTGCCTATGCCACTTCTGAGTTGTGTTCCAGCTTGCACTCATTTTTATTTCTCCACCTCATGGCTACTAATTATTCCTTCTTTTCATTCTCTCTACCCTACTTCTGGCTTCTTATCTTTGCCTGATGAAGATAGTAACTGGGACTATTAGGGTCTTAGTTTTTCCTACCATTAAAGGATAGATGTGATTTGTCTGACAATCATAAGCTCTTGTTTCTGTACAACACAAAGTTGGAAGATACTTGGGGTTTCACTCTTACCTCCATCACTTGCCAAATGCCAAAGCTGCTACCCTTTAGCGAATGGGGATTGTCCTACTGTAATCCTCTAGAAACCTTGAAGAAACTTTTGGGGGAGCTGTTTACCAAAACAAAAAAGGAGGCCGAACTCACACATTCCTGAATCCAGGATCTCCACTTCCAACCACCACCAACGCGCCCCAACATATAATCAAGAAAGCCCCAATCGACGTGATCATAGGTCTTCTCTATTTCAAGCTTGCACACCACCCTGGCATTTCCTTCTTTCTGTTTAGAATTGATGCATTCATGCGCAAGTAAAGCACAGTCTAAAATCTGCCTCTCGGTCACAAAAAGCACTTTAATTTTCCGAAATTATTGATGCCATCACTCCTTAGAATATTGAGGCTAAGATCTTTGTGAGAATTTTGTACAGGCTCCCCAAAAGACTTGTGCGCCTAAAGTCTTTGAGATTTTCAGCACCTTCAATCTTAGGAATAAGTGTGATAAAAGAGTCTCCCAATTCCATGGACAACCTTCCCCTTTGAAAGAATTCCTTGACAAAAGCAATCATGTCATCCTTCACTCACTCCAAAAAAATTGAAAGAAGGCTTATGGGGAAGCCGTCCAGCCTTAGGGTCTTATTCCTACCGAGAGTGGCAAGCTGGTAACTGCCACTTGCAGATCCTCCTCTGACACCAGGCTTTCAAGGGCAATGGCTTGGGATTTCGATGACATTGGAAAATCCAATTTATCCAACAAAGGTCGCTCCCATGTTTCCCTAGTTAGCAACTGCTAGTGAAAACTCACAATCGAGTTGCAAATTTGCCTCTTGCCAATCACCTAACTTCCATCAACCACAAGGCAGCCTATGCGGTTATTTTAGGATCTTGAGCTAGCCATAATGTGAAAGAATTTCGTATTCTTATCCCTTACTTGAAACCAATTCGCACGAGATCTTTGACACAATTTAATCTCGTTTTCTTGAACCCTTTTTGCATGTTCTAAAGCCAAACCTGACCTTCTCTTCTTTTCGACATATGAGATTGGGCCGCTCTCTTTAGAATCCAAATCATGAATATCTGAACATCAGATTCCTCTTCCTTGCTACCCATAGCCTTCTTTTTTTCTAAACATTTGAGTCTCCCTTTCAACAATTTGAGCTTTTGACTTAAAACAAACCCCATGAAACCTTCCACTTCAAACGTGGCTCACCAATCCGTCTTATGGAATCCCTCCACTTCTAACTAGAACAGCTCTAAACGGAACGGTCTTGGGCCCAATTCTCTTCTTCTGCATCCAGCAAAAGGGGTTTGTTATCTGATAACATTCTTGGAAGACCAGTCTGCTTTGAGATGGGGAATTTTTCAATTCATTCTACCGAAACCAAAAATCTATCTATGTTAGACATTGCTGGGTTCTCCTACCCATTGGACCAAGTATTCAGCTTTCCCTCCAAAGGAAGATCCACCATATCATTATGCTGCACCCAACTGGAGAAATCTCTCATGCTGAAAGTAATCTTACCACTCTTCAGCCTTCTGAAAGAAAACTGGGTGAAATTGAAGGAACACCTCCCCCCACAGGTGTGTCCATTAAATATCGAGTCGAGTCAAGTGACCTATAAAAAAAAATAAAAAATAAAAAATCGAATCAAGTCAACTGAAGACTCGGACAGGTCTTCAAGTCGACCCTATGCAGTAGACACTGAGTCAGTTCAAGTTTTTAAACTATGATTATAGTGGAAAGTATCCAAACTGCACAAAAAATCAACCTAGACAAAGTTGCATAATGCCCCCTGGCTAATGCTGCATTATATTCTTAAAGCCAACAGGCCCCCAAATCACAATGTACCAAGTATCAAACACTAATTATGAGAAGATATTCCAAGCTTGAGTATATGCACATTGTGCACTTAACAACATATGCATGAAGACATGGATGTCCATTTGAGCTCACGCTTATGCATCAGTACCTCTTGGCTTTTGTACTTATCATAACTCATAACACAATATGTCCGTAACATGTTTGCATTTTGAGCTGGCTGGCTTTTGTACTTTGTCTTCTTCTTCTTATTCTATGTATTCATGTTTTTCAAGAGCAGGAAAGGAAATGGCAAGATGAGTGCCTCAGGTGGTAATGGTTTGGCTGGAGGGGGTGGTGGAAGGATTGCTGTCGACACTTATGGCAGGCATGATGATATAGAAATCTTGTTTCATGGTGAGTCTGATTGGCTATTCTTTCCCTGTTGTTGAAATCTACAGGTACTATTACTTTCGCGCAAATTTACGAGTAAGCCTTCTAAGATAAGATAATTGCAAGCAACTCCTATCTGCTGGATCTCGTTATTTAGGTTGAGAGGACTATTTGTAAGCCTTCATTTCCTGGGCTTCGTGGTTGTATTCTAATTTCTTTTCAACAGTATTTTGAAGTTAACCATAAAAAGTTTTAAACACCTAAATCATAATAATCACAATAAAAAAAAAAAAAAAAACTGGTAACTTCCGTGTCATAATTCTGTTTTTCTTGAAATTCCTGTCCAGCAGCAAAGAATTTACAGGTTATGTATCTTCAAGAAAGAAGAAGAATTTACAATTTATGTTGTTTCTTGTTTGTACCTTTCACCAGTGGTTTACGTGTTATGTTGAGTTTCTGCGCGATTTAGATTACTTGTCCTTGTTTGCAGGAGGTAGCAGCTTTGGCTGTCGTGAAAACTCTGGTGCTGCGGGGACCTTTTTTGATTCTGTCCCTCGAAGTCTCACTGTTAGCAATCACAACATGTCAACGCAGACGGACACACTTCTTTTGGAGTTTCCTAATCAGCCGCTTTGGACAAATGTTAATATCAGAAATCATGCTAAAGTTGTAGTCCCTTTGCTCTGGAGTCGTGTACAGGTCAGCAAAAAGCTAACCCTCATACGTAATGGTACTGAAAATCTGTCTTGTTTTATTTTGTGCAAGTCTTTTGATCTTCAGGTAAATATGTAATTAATGGAATGTAGGATGACATGCGTAAACTTGAGACATGCTCTAGCACTCTCAGAGCACTATAAGTTATAGTCAGTGTTTCAAATAGCGAATAGTGTGTAGAGTGGGGGGAAGCGCGAGGCTTAAGCTACATAACGTGTAGTGTAAGCTACCTGCTACTTCTAGATTTTTAATTAATACTGTGCTTGGTTCCACCAAATATCGTGAAATATCATGATATTTTTCACCAAATTAGTCTGATTTTTAATGAAATTTAATGACATTTGGTGCAACAAAATACAGCCCAGTGTTCGTAGTATCGGTATCGCGTTACGTTTCGCACCCTTGGGATACAGATACATATCATGTATCGCTAGGGAAATATCGGTTGTATCGGGTAATGTATCGCACTTTTTGGGAAACATGGGAAAACATTGGGAAATTGATTGAATTTTTCAATGAAACTTTGGGGATTGTTAAAATGGACCTTAATACACATTTAAATCATAATATGTAAAAAAAAAAGTCCACATAATGGAGTTCCTTTTTAAAAAGATCCTAAGCTATTCGTTGTCTGATTGAATTGATGCAACTATTGTTTAAATTGATTCCATATGATATATAAATGTAAGAAGACATTAATGAAAACGTAACCAATTCATTGACAAAGTAAAATAAGCAAGAGAGCTGAGAACTATACCTATGGATGATGCAACTGATTGCTGCCTAGACCCAAAAAAGCTCCAAATGCGCAATCCTCTCTTTTAGATGCGGGGCGGGGGTGGCCTGGGTATCCTCCAAATGCAGTTTTAACTATCCTAGTTTAACACAATGCAAACTACCCTATATAGCTTAGATCTATACGGGGACTCAACAAAACCTAGAAAATGACTAACTAGACTCCACAAAATATGACTCATTCGCAGAGACCGCGCCAGGGGTGCAGGGGGCGGCGCACCCTTGCCCGGGGTTCGGGGTGGAGCGCCTGAAAGCCCAACAGTTTTTTTTTTTTTTGGGGAGAAACTAGAAGAAAGTCGAATAAAAAATCATTTTTTTCTACAAAATGGGGGACTCTTGTGCAGTGTAACTATACTTGGACGATATCGTCCAGGTATCGACGATATTTGGAATCCGCAAATGAATAAAACGTGATAAATTGACGATATATCGTACGATATCGATATATCTGCCAATATTCTCGATATCGCACGATATATCGTGCGATACACAAGAATTAGGCCACTGGCTTGTTATTACTGGGCCAGTTTGTGTTGCTGGTTCCTTATATTGATAATATCGGCCGATATTATCGATACTGCAAACACTGATACAACCTAAAATAATAGGAAAAATAGGTAAAGATAATGCGTAGTGTAAGCTACCTGCTACTTTTATATTTTTAATTAAGACTGTGCTTGGTTACACCAAATATTGTGAAATATCATGATATTTTTCACCAAATTACTCTGATTATTAATGAAATTTAATGACATTTGGTGCAACCAAATACAGCCTAAAATAATAGAAAAAATAGGTAAAGATTAAGTATAAAGGTAAAGAAAGAGTAGCCTAAATGATTTAATACTATTACTTGTATTATTTTACTCAAATCATTAAAAAGATTAACTAAATTTTATTAGAAAATATAACAACTGTTTTAGGGATAGGGTGTGGCGAAAGATGGAGAGGCTGGATGCGAGCTTGTGTGCTCTTCGCCTTCTTTTCCATTTTGATTAATGGGTCTCCTTACGGTTTCTTTAAGGTTTCTAAGGGATTAAGGCAGGGGGATCCTCTATCGCCGTATTTATTTGTGATCATTTTTTTTTTGAAAGGCTACGACTTTATTAAAAGCTGAAAAACAAACAACAAAGAAAAGCACAAAAAAAAGGAAGACAAACCGCTGAGATAGCGGCCCAACTAGAAAACAAGAAAAAGAAAATCAAAATCCCTGAGTTTGTCAATAATGACCGCTTATTCTATTAACAATGTCCTCGCCTGGAGCAACACAAGATCAACCCCTTTGCTTACACCTCTGAAGCATATGCCATTTCTTTCCTCCCAGATGGCCCACCGCACTGCTAGGATACTCATTCTCCATAAGGCAATCTTCTGCTTGTCCAATTCCACGCCATGCCATGCTTTCAAGAACTCACCTGCTGAGGAGGGAAAAGAGCAAACAACTTGAAATCGGGAGAGGATGTTAACCAAAATCTGGCTAATAAAACTGCAGTGAACAAAGAGATGATCCACCGATTCCTCATTGGACATGCAACATAAGCAGATGTTTGGAATGATCATACCCCTTTTTCGAAGATTGTCCACTGTTAGAACTTGGTTATTCCCAACCAACCACCCAAATGCTACATATTTTGGAGGAACGTAGTAACGCCAAACATACTTCGTCTTGATATCTGTTCTCGCACTATCGTCTTTACTAAGAAGTTGGTAGAAAGATTTGACTGTAAAAGTGCCTGAACTGTGAAGCTTCCAAATAAGACTATCCGAACAAGAAGGATCTGGACAGTGTAGATGAATGCGATTGAGGAGCGAAACGAATTCTTCAACCTCCTCGTCCCGAAGAAATCTCCTACAACATGGGTCCCAGACTACTTCTCCCAATAAAAGAAACACAATCCGCAACCACTATGGACTGATTGGTGGCTATGCTAAAAATTCGTGGAAATTCCTCCTTTAATTGGGGAAGCGTTTAGTAGAATGCTCAAAAAGGAGGAGGAGGAAAACGGCCTAATAAGTGGGTTCAAGGTTGCTAGTGACTTCGCCTCCTTCACCCATCTTCAATATGCAGATGATACTCTTTTCTTTTGGGAAGCGGATCTATCTTCCGTGGACAATCTTCGAAAAATATTGGTGTGCTTCGCGGCAGTCTCGGGTTTGTAACCAAGTCAGAAATGCTAGGAGTTCATATCGACAATATAAACCTTTTTTAGTTCGCCATTGTATTTGGTTGTAGTTCTAGAGCATTCCCCACAACTTATTTGGGCCTTCTAAACCTCCAAAGCATCTTTGGGACAAGGTAATTGAAAGAATTGAGAGAATTTTCAAGCTGGAGGACTTGAAATCTCTCTTATGGAGGCTGGTTCTCTCTCCTAAAGTTGGCTTTGCAAATATGCCGATTTTTTATTTGTCGCTATTAAGATGCCCGAAATCGATTTTGTAGAAATTGGAGAAGATTAGAAGAGACTTCTTTTTCAAATATGCCGATTTTCTATTTGTCACCATGTACAGGTAAACCTCCAAAGCATCTTTGGGACAAGGTAATTGAAAGAATCGAGAGAATTTTCAAGCAGGAGGACTTGAAATCTCTCTTATGGAGGCTGGTTCTCTCTCCTAAAGTCAGCTTTTGCAAATATGCCGATTTTCTATTTGTCGCTATTTAGATGCCCGAAATTGATTTTGCAGAAATTGGAGAAGATGAGAAGAGACTTCTTCTGCAAATATGCCGATCTTCCGTTTGTCATTGTGTACAGGTAAACCTCCAAAGCATATTTGGGACAAGGTAATTGAAAGAATTGAGAGAATTTTCAAGCTGGAGGACTTGGAATCTCTCTTATGGAGGCTGGTTCTCTCTCCTAAAAGTCGTCTTTTGCAAATATGCCGATTTTCTATTTGTTGCTATTTAGATGCCCGAAATCAATTTTACAGAAATTGGAGAAGATGAGAAGAAACTTCTTTTGGAAAGGCAACATGGAGGGACTGTGAGTTTCATCTCCTAAAATGGGAAGAGGTTTGTAAGCCGATTGCCTCGGGGGGTGTTGGTATTAAAAGTTTGGATCAAATGAACCTTGTGCTTCTCGGGAAATGGATATGGAGATTCGGATCTGAATCGGGGAGGATGTTCATGGATCTTATTGCAAGAAAATATGGTACACAATTTGGCGGCTGGTTTGTTAAAAGGTTTTCCTTATACAAAGCGTCCTACATTTGGAAAGCGATAGTGGCAACCGGGCATTTAGTTCATAGAGGGATTGTATTTTCTCTTGGCAATGGTCGTCAAATAAGATTTTGGTTCGATTCTTGGTGTGGTGATAGTCCCCTTCAAGCTTTATTCCCTAGGCTAGCCCTCATCACGACCGATTGCTTCATTTCAGTCGCGGATTGTTTCTCTATGTGCGGTTGGACCATCATTTGGAATCCTCCATGCCACAGGAACTTAACGGATGCAAAAATTGACGATTTTGCTGATTGACTTGACTTCCTAAAAAACACTTTATTCCTTCTCCTCATGAGGTGGATTCATTGGTGTGGTTAGTTCACAGTTCTGGAAAGTTCTCTGTGCGATTGCTATATGATTTGATCTTGGCTTCTTCCCCCTCACATGACCCTTTGTTCCCCTTTCACCATTGGTTCTATGGTGCTCCCCCTCGGGTGGTAGTGTTTGTTTGTTTGGTGGGTAGGAAGAAAATCCTCACCATAAAAAACCTCCAAAGAAGTTCCCTTGTGTTGCGTAACATATGCCTTACGTGTCTGCAAGATGGGGAATCAATCGATCATCTTTACATTCACTGCCCGTTTGTGACGAAGATTTGGGATCATTTTCTGCGTGTTTTTTGTATTAGTTGGGTTATGCCAAAAGCAATGGAGGATCTTCACTGGGTGTGGCATGGAGGTATGACGAGGAAGTCTGTTAAGGCCCGGTGGAGACTTCATATCATGGCTATTTTGTGGGCGGTATAGGGAGCAAGAAATGCTTGCTGTTTTTGTAACGTAGTCATGTTTGTTTAAGACGTTACCGGTAGAATCAATTATCTTATTTTGGGTTGGGTAGTTTATGTTAAAGACGCCTAATCAGGTTCCTGGACTTCTCTTTTTCGTATTCTTTCCTCGCCATTTTGGCGTGCCTTTCAATAAATTTAATGTTAGCTCTCAAAATTTTTTTATTTTTTTTTATAGTGAAAATAACTTGTAGTTACCATAGGCTATGTAGCATGTAGCATATGCAAAATTAGCATGTAGCGTAGGCTACATGTGACTAATGCTATTTTCATTAGCTATGTGGCGTTAAGGCTAAGCTACACTACGTAGCGTAAGCTACACGCTACATAGTGAAGCTATTTATAATGCTAATAGTTGCATTGGGATTCTTAGTCCAATCCATTGATCTAGACTGTTCATTAGGTTTAGAGCACGTTTCATGGGCAAATATCAAGCGGGTTTGACAAATATGAACCATCTGATCAATGGTCTTCAATGGGAGGTCAGGAAATTTTACACAAAAAAATATGTCTAGTCAACAATTTGATCCATCTCTTTGACAGGGCCTATCATGGATTGCTTATGATTCTAGAGAGTGTTTCGTTAAGCAATCATAACCATCCAATCGATGGCTTCAAAAATGGATAGCTGTAGAAAATAAGGCTAAATCAAAGATGGATTGGATTGTCTGATCAATATGATTTTTTTTTTTTAAGATAACCTACAAAATGTGTCCTGGACTTATTTTACTGGGTTTCACAATATATAGTCAATTGTTCAAAAACTCACATTAACTTGGAAATCATTCATTTGCCTTGGTGAATCGACCTGGCCGAGTTAATGTATAAAATGGGTGAGATAACTGAATCTTTGGAAAATGGTTTACATGTGCTTGGAAATTGTTTATTTGCTTTTTTATTGTTAGGGCGTGTTTGGACTGAGGGTAAACGATGGAAAACTCAGGAAAACAAACAATTTTCCTTTGATTTGATATTTCCTTTGTTTGAGAAACATTGAAGGAGAAGGAAATCAATTTCCTTACATAAAACCTTTTCTCAAAAAGTCAATTGGTGAAAATAGAGGTTTCGCTTTGATGTGACATTTTAAATGGTAAAATTAGAGGGAAAAGAGGTTTTCCTTTGAAAATTGCAACATATCCCTAGTGTTGATGTCAGTTTACCATATGCTTATGTCACACTTTTGCTTTCCCTTTGCTTCCCCTGGTTTACCTTCAATTCAAACACACCCTTAGAGACTTGAGAGAAGTTCTTGTGATGCTTCATGTCATTAGTGGTGGAGGGCCTTGCTCATTGTCATTAGGCAGGTGTGCAAAGGCAGTGTCCTTGGATACCAGATGTGCTTGGAGTATATTTGGCTTTATTCTACCATAAACCTGCGGATTGGCTAACAGTATGTAGTTAATACTCGTATGGAAGTTGCTTTCCTAAATGATTTCTTGTGTGAAATGTGTAGTGCCGACAATGTAAAGCACTCTATTTTTTTTTTTTTTTGTCTAGGTTCTTCAATTGAGTTTCTGGTCAACTAGGACAATGAACTTTGTTCTGTGGGTATTTGTAGTGTCAAAATCCAACTTGAGTACATGCTATAGAGTCCTGCACTTGCCAAGCCCCAAAAGATAGGATACATGATTAGGCAATATGCTTAACCAATTTTAAGAAATGCATTTTCTTTTTTAATAACTGCCAATCCCAATATTTGGATGAGGCCATGATGATATGATGACGATGATATCCTTTTGTACAATTACAGGGTTTTAATAGGTTATACAAATCCATTGTTATATTTTCACATCAAATCCTTTTCTTACGAAGGTTAGAATTGTAGAACTCAAAGCCAATGATAAATGTATGTTTGAGAATTGGGATGAAGAACCACAAAACCATGGAATATCGAAAGCAGGCTTCTATGGACAAAGGATAAATTGCTCGATTAGAAGATTGGGACTCGGCTAATTTTACTGTTAAAATGGATGTGGGTTCAATGCACTCTTGTAATCTGCTGGGTGCCTCCCTTCATGGAAGGGTACTTTATGCCCATTCTTGGTCGGGAGTCCAAAATGTGCAATATACTCTCTCTTGCTATGCAATATTCATACTATTATTTGTATGGTGCAACTAACCAATTTCTTGTTTCTTTTCTTTACTGCACATGTATGCAGGTTCAAGGACAGCTTAGTCTACTATGTGGTGGAGTATTGAGCTTTGGCCTGACACATTATCCCTTTTCAGAGTTTGAGCTTATGGCTGAAGAACTTCTCATGAGTGATTCAGTAATCAAGGTAAATATCTGCATTGTTTATTGATCTGCTATCATTTGTGATTGACTGATGTGAGAACCCTTGTAAATCCTGTAAAACTCCTCCCTGCCACCACCAGAACATGTTGCACCCATTGTACCTGTCCTTCCTGTCTTCAAACATATCCACGTTTCCAAATGTAATACATTTACTTCCCAGGGGGAGGTTAAGGGTCCGTTAGCATGTGTTATACATGTCTGCAGATGGCAACATCTGGATATGACTATAATATGATGATTACAGTTTTGATGACACTCGCTATATTGTTTTTGGTACCTACAATATCTATCGGCATAACCTTGTGTGGATACTGCATGACGCTTAATAGTGAATACTTTTTGACGTCACCACTTGTATAAGAGGCTGGTGCAATTTTTCTGTTCTGCTTCATTATAGTCAAATCAATGATTTAATGGTTTTCATAGTTTCATAACCATGAGAAGTGTACAATTTTCTAAGTGCATGCGCATCAACCATTATACTCCACGATGGAATTCCTTCTGAAATCGGAAACTCCACCGACTTGACCAGTTAATGTAAGCATGTGGGATGTGCCCACCATTGCTGTCCATTGCTGTCCTTCCTGTCCATTTGTTTTTTTTAAGAGTTGAAACCGAATTAGATCTGAACCTTTCATTCTCCAATTTTTTAATGTTTCTGTTTCTTTGACTGAATTTGTGACCGTCTTTTTAAGGGTTAAAACAGACCTGAACATGAACATTCCCCGTACCCACTTTTTTTGCTGTATGCCATTTTGCTAATTATGTTTGGTATAAGGCTCTGAGGATGATGATGATTATACTGGTGGAGAAGTCTGCTGTACAGACAAATGTGATTGCTGTACAGACAAATGCTATTGCTGGTGCAAGTCCGCTGTACAGACAAATGCTGTTGTTTCATATTCAATCCCGAACATCATCACCATCTACCTGTTGTTTTTAGATTTTTACGTTGCTCTTATTCCTCATTTTTTTAACCTGTTGGCCTTGTAATTTCTGCTTTGACATGGTTATGGTCTTAGGCATCCAAGTATGTTGGAAGTTTAAATGTTTAATATCTCATTAAAGGTTAACTATGACTTAATTTGTTGATTTCTTTGACTGTTAGAGAAATCTCTCATACTTCGAGGTGCTGTTCCTTGATTTATTAGCTTTCAATTCTGGCTTCAATACATGTAACTATGATGGAATTTTGATGATTTATGTCTCGTTACTGGTTAACCATGTTAATAGTTAAATCGTCTGCTATTTTCTCACCAAATTTACTCATCTTTAGGTGTATGGGGCTTTGCGTATGTCTGTTAAAATGCTCCTGATGTGGAACTCCGAAATGCTTATAGATGGTGGTGGAGATGCAATTGTTGCAACATCCTTGCTTGAGGCTAGCAATTTAGTCGTTCTCAAGGTATTCCATCCACTGCATGCTAGCCTCTCATTTCTCTGGAACTTTGATCAGTAATCTCATAATGACACGCCTGGTAAATATTTTTCATGTCAGGAATCCTCTGTTATACATTCTAACTCAAATTTGGGAGTTCACGGACAAGGCTTGCTGAATTTATCTGGACCTGGAGATCGGATTGAAGCACAACGTCTGATTCTGTCACTATTTTACAGTATCAATGTAAGCTGCACGCTTGATTGTTAGTGTCTTGGGTGTGGTTGTCTTTGATTATGGCTATGTTTCCATTTATCAGATTGGAAACCTTAGGTTATGCTTTCTTCTTTGATACCTGAATTGTCACTGGAGGGACATTGCTTGTTTTTGTAATCATATGATGCCATTTCACTGTGATAGTTTTCAAGGCTTGACAAGGTTCTAACTAGCGATATAGATGATTGTTTGTAGTGAAATTTGTAGTGGCAGATCTAGTTGGTTGCCCCAACCACAAGGGCTTGATAAACAATCTTCAGAATGGACAAGGCAGTTCATTTAAATCCAGCGGTGATGCTGTGCTGTCATCTGTAAAGCGTATCTTTTGCATGTAAGATGAATCCATCATTTTACTAGAGAGGGCCATCGATTCAAGAACGGGTTTGTAACTGTGTCCAACACATGACTAACATTTCATATCCAGGTAAATCAGTGTATAAAATTGGTAACCAGCAGAGTCTCATACCAAAGCAGCTGAAACAAGAAAAGAAGCACCTTTCTCTGACCTGGGTTGACACAGAACCTCCTGCAAAGGGCAGGCACCTGCCCGTTACCAACCAAACAGAAAGACTAAGCTGAAAACTCTCCTATTTATTACCACTTCCATTTCATATGGCCTTTAACTTAACCAGAGAACAAAGCACATTTTTTCCCCAGACTCTTTTACAATCAAAGGAGACTCCCAAGCTGTTCATCCTTGGATTTCTTCCTTAATTAGGATACCGTACTATCTTTCCTCCTACTACTATAATCAATCTCTAACTAGCACCCTTCTACTTGATATTGATCTATTTATGTACCAAGTTAAATACACAAGGGTATTATCTGTACACCATGGTTCCTCTCTAACTATATTACCATCCTCCGTTGCATCCCTATTCTCTTCTTTGAATTCCTTCAAGCCATTTATATCTTCCAGGCTATTGATCCTCCATATTTAGAAACACACCTTGCCGCTCACCTCCCCTCACAGTTATGGCACGGAGATATTTGCATATTCTCAATATATCATGTTGTACATGATTCTAAATATCTGATATTGGTGCTGGAAGTGGCACTTGGCAACTCCAAGTATTTGCTTTCTGTGCTGGGAAAATGAGGAAACAACTAGATTACATCTTTAGTCGTTGTGCCGTCACTGAATAGATGTGGAATAATTTTTTCTTAATTTGTTCAGATTTTCCCAGGTACTCATTGACAGAAGGATGGTCAACAGGTCATTTCCCTCTGAGGGGAAACATTCCTTGGAAAATGTTGCCAGTGCCACTTTTGGATTTCTGGAAATAGTGGAAATTTTGAAGTAAGCCATCATCAGTTGGAAGCATCGGAAGGAAAGTATTGGTTCACCGATTAAGGCCAGAGTTCCAAGAACCACGCCAGTTAGAAGCAAGTTGGTACAAGTTGAAGGCTTGAAAAGGGCAAGGGGGAGGCTCAGAAGGAAGGGGTCAGAGGTAATAAGAAAAGACTTGATGACCTATGGTCTAACTGAAGGTCTGGCCTTGATAGAGTGGACTGGCGGAACATGATTCAGTTAGTCGGTGGGATAAGACTTAGATGATGATGATGATGATTAAGGCCGGAGTTGCGAAGTCTTTCTAGAGTATTTTTATTCATGACTGAAAACCGTTGATTGTACATGGGTGAGACAAGTTCAAGCCGGATCTGCTATTCTTTGGGTCAGATTAAGTTAAATGAATTAGTGCTTGGTAACCTGCTGGCCTGGGGGGATTTTGAGGAGTGATAAAGGAGAGATCCTTTTGGCTTTTTTGGGTCCTTGTGTCAAGCAGGGATCAAATGAGGTGGAGTTGATGGCAATGAGAAGCAAAGATTTTTTTATTTTTATTTTTTAAAAACCTCGAATGAATCATAATAATGCTATCATGTGGGCCTCTTCTGGAATAGAGGGTCCTTGGAAAGTAGCCTTTCATATTTTCGAGACTAGATCCTCTCTGGCTAAAAAGAACGATTGTATTCTCTAAGATTCCAAGAGGGGGCAATGGGATTTCCAATTGCTAGGAAATGATTGAAGAAAGGGTCACTTAAAATCAGCTTATCTCTGCTTTGTTTTATGTGTGACATTGTTGGCTTTTCTTTCCTTAATAAATTTTTCTGCTACTTGAAAAAAGGGTGTTGGATACTCTAGGATACTTGGAGGAAATAACCTTAACTCAATCTGATTGTATTAGATTCATAATTCATTATTTCTGAAAATCTGGGAAGTTCCTTGTTGACATACCTATGTGATAGCCTTGTCCCATCTATTTGGTTATGGCTTTATGAATACTGCTTGTTAATGTATGTGCGTACCACAAAAATTATAAGCTTTAACAATCTTGTTAAATTTAGCTTGTTAGAAAACCCTTGCTTAGTGAAACTAGAAGTTGATAGAATGGTTCAAATGCTCATCATAATACTAAGTATGAATACCATGTTACAAATGGATACGGGTTTCCGTATCTGTATCTGTATCTGTATCCTTCATCCATGTTAGTATCTGGATATAGTTTTCATAGTTTATGAGTTCACAGTTTGGGCAAGGCTTTATGACTTATTTTAAGACGACCCAAGCTATAAAGTGGCGGAACTTTTGTATCTATGCAGGCATAAAAATCTGGAGGAATCCAGAACTCTAAAAGTGCATGTTTGTTTTTGTTCTTGTGCTTGGATGACTTATAGTATCTGATAACTTTGTTAGTTTTCCATGCCATTTCCTTGGTCTTTCTGCAAAACAATATTTTAAAGGGCAGGTCCAGATGGAGGGTCACCCTGCTTGCTGGTCCTTTGGTCTATCTAGGGCGAGAGGAACAACCGCTGCTTTCGTAACAGAAGTGGTTCTGTTGTAGGGGTTATCAGGCAGCTGACTCGTATATCAGGGATTGGGTGCCCTGAGTGGCTCTTTTTATTTTCCTTTTCTTCTTTTTTTTTTTCCCCCTTTTGTCTCTGCTTTGGTTTCTTTTGTTTGCCTTTCGGCTTTTAAATAAAATGCATCATCTTTCAAAAAAATAAAAAAAATAAAAATTAAAGGTATGCTTGTTAGTTTCTGTGGTATATCTATCTCTAGAATACTTGCTCTACAGAATTCCATTTGGCCTGAATTTGGGGACGTACTACTATTTCTCTTTTCTTGGAATACCAAGTTGTACTCTTCTGTTTTATTATTGGATGCTCTGAATTTCAAATACCATTATTTCCTTGTCTGCCATTTGGCATTACTTTTCTGGCATATCTCATTTGTAACGAAGTGGTTCTTTTTTGTTTCTTATGCAGGTTGGGCCTGGATCTGTTTTGCAGGGCCCCTTGGAAAATGCATCTAGCGATGACGTGTAAGTTTGTTGTTGGGCGATCTTTTTTCCAATCATTGACTTCTTCCATGTGTTTAAGTGGGCACCACTATTTTAATGATATCCATTATAGGACACCAAGGCTTTACTGTGGACTCCAGGATTGCCCCATGGAATTAGTTCATCCACCTGAAGATTGCAATGTGAATTCTTCCTTGTCTTTCACTCTTCAGGTGTTCCTTCTTGCTTTGAATAAAACTCTGTGGTTACTATCCCACAATTTTGTTTTTGACTTCTTTGTCCAACCCACTTGTCCTGTTGCCTAAAGCTTTTGCAATTTTGTTTCTTTCTTTCTGCAGATTTGTCGTGTTGAAGACATTGATGTTGCTGGTGTCATAAAAGGATCTGTTGTTCATTTCCACAGGGCAAGAACTGTAGTTGTCCAGTCTTCTGGAACAATAAGCGCATCTAGCTTGGGTATAATTTGGACCTGTTGAAATCTTTTAATATGATGTCTGCTACTGTTCTTGTCTACAGGAATTGTTCTGTTTCATGTTTTTGTCATGGCTTGGATGATCAAAATTGTCGTTAATGTTTCTTTTATTTATAAATCATAGACAACACCCCACACTTGGGGTGGAAATGAAGAACTTGTGAGTTACAATTGAGAGGACTATATGCAGGATGCAGAGGAGGGGTGGGTAAAGGAAAGGTTAGCAATGGTTTCAGCGGTGGTGCTGGGCATGGTGGTAAAGGTGGAGATGGGTACTACAATGGTAGTTTTATTGAGGGTGGTGTCGCATATGGCAATGCTGATTTGCCTTGCGAGCTTGGCAGTGGCAGTGGGAATGATAGCTTAGGTGGCTCGGCTGCCGGTGGCGGGATCGTAGGTATGCTAATGTATTTGTATACCAGAATGCATTTCTTTTTGTGATCTTTTCTATTTTTTATTCTGCTATGATTTATTTATATTTTTATTTTATTGTATTTTTAATCTTTGTAGACGTTTACAAAATAATTATATCCATATATATTGGATGGGGTAGAACATGTATTTTGGCTACATATGTGGAAATAATTTGATAGTTTGACTTGCTCTTCCCTTGACAGTAATGGGTTCATCAGAGCACTCTTTATCGAGCTTGTCTATTTATGGCTCACTCAGAGCCGATGGGGAAAGTTACAGTCAAATTGTTAGTAAGCGAGATTATGAGCTTCTTGATAGTCCAAATGGAGGCCCAGGTGGTGGATCTGGTGGAACCATTCTTTTGTTTCTGCGTACGTTAACACTTGGCAATACTTCTGTCATTACAAGTGTTGGTGGACATGGTAGCCACTATGGCGGTGGCGGTGGAGGTGGTGGAAGGATCCACTTTCACTGGTCTGACATTTTTACAGGTGATGAATATCTTCCAATAGCAAGCGTGAAAGGAAGCTTAAGTACAAGGTTTGTATCTAACTTGATGTTCTCCTTTTTGGCATTTCTAATGGTCTCACTGTTTATGTTGTCCGGGTGCTTAATTTTTTCTTTGCAAGGTAAAATAAAATTTTATTAAACCGCCGCAAAGGCGGAAAAGCGCTAATTACAAACCAGCCAACCCGTCCCAATCAAAGTGGTCAGGGGCCATGATATAATCAGCCCAGGGATAAAACATCCGCCTTAGCCATTTCAAACACAACCAACTCCAACCTACATTTATCGCGAAAGAAAACTATTATTCCTTTCAAGCTCATAAGATCACTAACAAGACCAGCTGCCAAATGATCCTACCATTGTTTCCCACACCTCTCCCATGCCAGGTGCGGAAGAGATGGCCCAAAGAGGGCGCTGGAACTACTCCACACTTTTTGAGCAAATGCAACAATGGATGAACAAGTGGTTCACCAACTCCTCATCATTTAAGCACACGATGCATCCATTAGGAATCTGTGGTGATCTCTTTTACAAGTTATCAAGGGTGAGCACCTTGTTCCTTGCTGCGAGCCAAGCGAAAGCTGCAGCCTTGGCAGGAGCTCTGTCTGATTACACATAAGACATGTGGGGAGCCATCCCTCTTGAAGGGCTATCAGCCAACACTTTGTACTAGGATTGGATGGAGAACTTGCCTGATTTGGTCACAGACCAAACCAATAGGTCCTCCCTGCAGAAGTTTCCTTCAGGACGAGGATATAGAAGAGTTTATGGAGCTGTTGAATCGGTTACATTACTGCAAACCAGACCCATCCTTGGAGGATTCACTAGTGTGGCGGTTTGATAAATCATCTGTGTTTTCGGTAAAGTCCTCCTATAACTTCTTATGCTCCCACTCTAATAGTGTTGGGAGGGCAGCTACTGAAAAGGTCTGGAAATATAAGGTGCCCCCGAAGATTGCAGCGTTTGGATGGTTGGTTGGTAGGGAGAAGATCCTAACAGTGGATAAATTGCGCAGTAGGGGAATGATATTGCCAAACATTTGCCTATGTTGTATGGAAGATGAAGAAACGGCGAATCATTTGTTAATTCATCGCAATTTTATCAAAAGGTTGTGGATAGATATCTTAGCAAGGTCTCAGGTATCTTGGACCTTTCCTTATTCTACGAGAGACCTCTTAAAAGCTTGGCAAGGTGTCAATATGGGTAAACAAAGAAGTGCTTTGTGGAGAATGTCCTTGTTGGCTGTTTGGGGGTCCGTGTGGTAAGAAAGGAACGCTAGATGTTTCCGAGGAGAAAGCAAGTCTGGGGAGGCCATTTCTAAAAGGGCGAGGTCTCTAATTATTGAATGGGCAGCAAATGTCGATTTCCTTAAGGGGTGTAATTTCCTGTCTTGTTTGAAATCTGGCCCGCTTTCTCAGCGGCCAGCTTTTGTAGTTTCTTTTTCGTTTTTTAATACAATTCAGTTCTTTCAAAAAAAAAAAAAAAAAAGGTCCCCCCTATGCAAGGCCGATCTGATGTGATGCAGACAATCCAAAAGTTGAGTGACCTCCTCCGCTTCATTGTTGGTTAGGTTTCTCCTACAAAGGGGTGCCCGCAAAATGACACCACCAGAAATGGAGAGGCAGCATGCAACGGGAACATCCTTGTTCGGAGCCAAGGACACAATCATTAGGAGCTCATCCTTAAGAAGCCTCTCTCCAAGCCACAAAAGTCTTTGCCAAAAAGCGATTTGCTGCCCATTATGACAAGAGAACTGAATCCCTTGACCAAAATCTCCACCCTTCCAATTGCTTTCCATATCCCTGAGGCCTCATAAGAGGATGAATCCTTCCCCACCATCCTCCTTGGACACCACATTTTTTTGCAATCACCTCCCTGCAAAGTCTCCCTTCCTCCACCCCAACTAGCTGCTTGATTATGTTTCAAAACTTTTACTTTAGATGAAATTATTTATTGCCTTGAGATGGATTTTAATAGTGCACCAAAAAATAAAGTTCCCCCTTTCAATTGTCAGAATCACATATTAGGTTTTTATGATTAGGGAAATCGATGTTTCCATGGTATATTTTTAAGTTCTAGACCTTAGTCGTTGGATACCATTATCCACTTTGTAACGTTGCATTATATCAAACTACTCTCATGCACGAATTTATACATGTGTTTTTTTTTTTTCGTTTGTTGCCATAAAACTTATGATGTATCATGTATGAAGCTTTAATATGCTTGATTAGGGAATGCCATCTTTTCCTTGTTTTGAAAGAAACGGGATTTTGTCCTTTGTCCGCTTTTTTGAAGGATTACCTTTCGCAATTATTATTGAGAAAAAAATCAATTAATTCAATTCATTGCAAAGGGTCAGATGGACTAAGGATCAATCCTGCTGACGGGCTGTGCCACATTTATGTTGTTTTAGATAATGGAGAGAGACACAAATGTTAGTGCCCTTTTTATTCAAGCATGGTCATCCTTGTGGTGTGCCTTTATATAGGTCTTTGATGTATGTATGCAGTGAAGATCATGTGAAATATGTTGCTTCTTTAGCTTTTATCATTAATCTACATGCAGAAATTTTGTTTTTTCTTGTCGTCGTATATATCAGACACCTTAAAGAATCATCCATAACAAGAAATGGGTTGTGGGACCCATTAGAGACAATGTCTTTACTTCTATTCTAAAAACGATTGCCACAAGTCTCTCATGCATTGGTCATTAGTTCAAACAAGGGCATTGCAAAGGGAAAGGTGGCATGTGCGTAAATTTCCATAGAATATGTGAATTTTGTTCCTCTATTCTTCTCTCACTAACAAAGAGACCAAATTACCCTTTTCAGTTGTATCACAAATCTACATCTCATCAGGCATCTATCCATTCTCTTGGATATAAATATTTTGCAATTGGGAGCCCTCTTCAGTGTCATTGGCAGTATTTAGGGTCATTACTTACGGAACGTTTGAAACTCTGTATAACTACGGATTTTTTTTTTCTTTTCTTCTGGACATGCCTTCACTGAACTATATTTCTGTCTGATGGTGATGCATGCATTCATTCGGACCATTCCCAGAAACTTGCTCCCACGTGGCAATTATCACACATGTATCTGGATGTTCTTTTCATTTGAAATATGTGGCTTCATCCTTGGAGGTTAATCTTTACCTGAACATGTTAGAATCTGGTAGCTAGTTACTTACTGCCATTGACTATTGCTTGTTTGTTTATGCCAGTGCAAATTAGATTTCCAATATTTGTTTTACTTTTGACCTTATTTTGCATACGGATTCTTGTCACTGGTCCTTGTAGTACCTTTTCATTTTTGAAAAATTTGATTTGTTGACAGGGGAGGAATTGGTAGAGATCAGGCCCGCGATGGGGAAAATGGAACTATTACTGGAAAAGCCTGCCCAAGAGGGCTTTATGGAGTTTTTTGTGAGGTAGTGTCACAACTCTATTGTTGTATCTGATATAAGGTGTTCAATAACGGTAACGGTGGCCGTAAAGGCCACCGCCTTTACCGTTACGATATGGGCCATAACGGTCGTTATGGCTTTTTTTTTTTTTTTTTGAAAAAACCTGTTTCGAGACCGTTATGGTCCGTTATGGGCAGTTCTTCCTGTAACAGCCGTTTCGGCCCTGTAACACGTAATGTTTATGGCTATTACTGTTATGTAACGGCCGATACAGCCGTTATATAACCGTTTTTGAATACCTTGATCTGATATCATGTGAAGCTTTTTCTTTTCAAATAATTATATATCATGAACTGAAGTTTCTATATGGATTATAGATTGCAACATGTGTTCCAACCTTTGCGTTCCTCCTCCTCTTTTTTTTTTTTTTTTTGTGAGGTGTTGATGATACATTAAAAGAGCAAAGAAACTGCATCATAAGTACGAAGGAAAGAGCAATTGACACCTTCCTTGGCCAAACCCATGAGGTCATTTGCCTCTCCTCCCACTTTTTTTTTTTGGTGGGGGGGTACCTAGATCATATTGGATGCATTAATTGCGATAACTAGATGAGATTAGTGATGGGTGGAGAAGCTAAACTTGTTAAATGACAACCACTTAGAGAGCATATGGATAGAAGGAATCATAGACTCAAATGACATTGGAGACCATGGATACTTTCATAGGAAGTAAGATACTCTCAAGTGAAAAAAGCTTTGAGAAAGATGGAAACAGGAAAGGCCCTCGGGCCAAATGGTATAATGATTGAGTTTGGAAGTGTATGGGAGATACTAGGTTATTTTGGTTGATGAAGTTGTTCAACAAGATTGAACAAGGTTGTAAGATCAACGAAAATGCTTACCTCTTAGTCAAGCTTGAAAGGAAAGCACCAGACAAATTAAGTCTGCAAGCAAGGCCTTCGCTTGGAAAGTCAACAATGTTTCTTTCAATAGCCGATCTGTAGATATGGGGCCTCTGAAGAGCTGCTGAACATGGAAGGAAGGTATAAGCGCCCTTTTGGCTGATCCCCGTTCCTCATGCTACAATTCGGTCTACTTCCCTATGGTGACTGTTAGACGAGGTCGTGCATGGAAAATGAGGTTATGGGGCTTTTGACTGAAGAATTGGAGGAAAGGAAATGAGCGAAGGCAAGTCCTATTGGATGTGCTAACATAGTCCTTCCCCCTTGACTTCGGGCTTTCCAAGAATTCCACTTTGTTTGCAAAAGGAAGGATTCACTCCACTTCTCCGCTAAGCAGAAGAGCCTTACTAATTGGGTAGGTGGTGGTTAGCCCCTATTATGTAAGCACTAGATAAGGGTAAGTGAAGTAATGAAAGTTGTTCTAGTTAAGCCAGATCACCGAAGGTGCCAAAACACTCTTTTAAGTTAGGGAGGCTATAGCCAAAGACTATCAAAAGAGAGTAATCTTGGTGAATGCAAAAGAGAACTAAATATGGCGAGAGGCCATTAAGAACAAGACTGGGCAATCTTTTTATGATGTACACAATTGTAGAGAAAGTGTCTAACCAATAATGCTCGGGAGCCAATTTGAGCCAACTATGGAGCCTATCCTATGCCTCAACATTTACAAGTCATCCACGCACGGGGGACCTAAAACACATCCATCCTATCCTATGGAAAGTCAATGCATGAGATGTACAACAGAAGAGCTCTCCTACGCACAAGTGGAGATAAAACAAAGGGATTCAATAGATACCTTTTAATATCCTTGAATGACTTTTGAAACTTTGAATTCCATTCAACATCAGTGTGCATTCATTTCCTCTGCATCAATCCTGATCTACGATACTAATCGGAGTGAAACGAGGGATCTAAGGAAGAATGGGGTCTAGACTGTATTAGGAAGGCTTGAGATATTGTGAGGAAAAACACCAATCACAAGGCATGAGACGATCCAAAAACTCTATTAACCCTCAACTGCAGCCTGCATAGAGCCTTTATCCCCAAACCATATCTCTAGTCCCAAACCCAAATTTCAGCCTTTAAACACATCCCAATTACAAACCATACTCCATACAACACTAAAACCGACAGTAATGTTGTGTGGTGGTAATCTCTTGAAAAATTTGTGATGGTAACACGTTGTTTGGGGGGCCCCGACCCATGTGTATGCCATCCAACATGTCCATCAAGTGGGCCTCTCCATGAAGCCCTATACAGCACCAAACCAACCGTACTGATTGTGGTGGTAATCTCTCGAAAAAAAATTGTGACGGTAGCAGTTGTTTGTGGGCCCCACCTACATGCATGCCATCCAACTCGTCCATCAAGTGGGCCTCCCCATGAAGCCAAAAATTCAGGCTGATCCTATCATTAGTGGTCCACACCATGGGGAACAATGGGAAGGGATGATGTGCCATAAAGAAACTCACATATTTTGTGTGGGGCCCATCGTGGTGTGTGTATGTCACACAACCCGTGCATTAGGTGTGCCCCGCCATGATCTTGGAACGCCTAGAAATTAGGTCAATCCAATCACTAGATAGGCCATCACACCGAATTTAGGGGTTTTGAGAATATTTTACATTTCTCTATGGTGCGGTCCACTTGATGATTGGATTGGCATTTTTAAAAAAAAATTTATGTAGGATTATAACCATACACGTGTCCGTGTGTACATAAACACACTGCATGCACACACGAATGCATGAGTGTGCGCCTGCCCACTCACCCATCTATAGTGGAACCTAAACCAATTGAAATGGATGATGTGTGCATGAGTGTGCGCCTGCCCACTCACCCATCTATAGTGGAACCTAAACCAATTGAAATGGATGATGCTTTGATACTGTCTATGAGACCTAACTAAGGTATTAAAAAATGGTCACATAACGGCCTTTGCGTAAAAGTAGTGAGGGTAACTGTTACACGTTACGATGCTGAAATGGCCGTTATGGTAAAAAACCGAAACAGTTTTTCTTCTTCTTCTTCAAAAAAAGGTTGTAATGGCTGTTACAGCTCATATGGTAACGGACCGAACGGTAATGGCGATGGCCGTTATGGCCACTGTTACCATCAGGGAATACCTTTAACTTAACACAAGATCCTTTAAAAACATTAAAACAACCAAAAGCAGTTAAAGAGAGAATGGAGCTGATTATGACAGGATTGGGAATTGAATGCTGCTGCTGTTGCTTGTGGGCATTTGCTGGTATTGTGTGGATGGTTTCACTTTTGGGAGATAATTTTTCTTGCATTCTTTCATACTCCATTGTCATGATTTGGAGACAGCAAAAGTAAAAGAAAATTTATGAGGCAGTTATAGAATGCCTAGATTAGTAAAGACGTAATATGCAAAAGTTTAGGTGCAATCTATCTTTTGACTGGTAGCATTTTTATTTGATATTCTGTTCCTGATTGCGTTCTGCAGGAATGCCCAGCTGGCACTTTCAAGAATGTCAGTGGATCTGATGGAGCTCTTTGCCTACTGTGCCCGCCTGACCAGCTTCCGCATCGAGCCACATTCATAAATATACGAGGTATTGGTATACCATCTGCTTGTCAGATCCACTATCTTTAAGAATATCACATATGGGGCTGAATGCAATTCTGTGCTCAGAACTTTATTTTAAGCACGGGTTTGCATCCTGCCATTGGAGAGGGAATTGCGTTCCATCAAAACTTTGTCCAGATGTTTTGAAGTTTTGCAACATCGCATTGTATTGTGATTATCTTCAGCTTTCTTTCTTCTGGAGAGGCATTCACAATACACATTCGCAGATTTATTTCAAGATAACTATAAGTTTCAAGATTACTCTTTATAGCTTTTGTGTCAAATTCGCTCCTAAAATTTCAGCGTTTTTTGACAGGTGGTGTTGCTGAAACTCCTTGTCCTTACAAATGCATTTCGGACAGATATCACTTGCCACGCTGCTATACTGCTCTCGAAGAGTTGATATACACTTTTGGTGGGCCATGGTTATTTGGTCTTCTGCTCTCGGGTCTTCTTGTCCTATTAGCTTTGGTGCTCAGTGTTGCACGCATGAAATTCGTTGGTACTGATGAATTACCAGGCCCTGCTCCCACTCAACATGGGTCTCAAATTGATCACTCCTTCCCTTTTTTAGAGTCATTGAATGAGGTGTAATTCCACTTCTAATGTCTATTCTGCCTTAATGCAATATCAACATACACTTGCAACCTTACTAATGGCAACCTTACATAGTTTAGTTTTTTTGAGGGAACTTACTTCTTCTCATCCTACATACAGGTATTGGAAACTAATAGAGCCGAGGAGTCCCAAAGTCATGTGCATAGAATGTATTTCATGGGTCCTAATACTTTCAGTGAACCATGGCACCTTCCTCACTCTCCTCCAGACCAAGTAACAGAGATAGTGTACGTGAGATGTTCACAGATCTCCTGCTGTTATTTCCAATTGGACTTATTGGAGAACCAAAATGTCATTTGCAGCTGCATGAATTCTTCCCATTTGTGTAGCTGGCAACTATAATTTCTTAATGTGGTATTCCTGTTGACTGATGTTTCTTTTGAAATATGAAAGTATACTGGTTTTTGTGTTCACTTTTTTGTATTGCAGATATGAGGATGCGTTCAACAGATTTGTTGATGAGATTAATGCCTTGGCCACTTATCAATGGTGGGAGGGATCCGTCCACAGCATTCTTTCTGTTCTTGCATATCCCCTTGCTTGGTCATGGCAGCAATGGCGCCGGAGAAAGAAATTACAACGGCTTCGTGAATTTGTTCGATCAGAATACGATCATGCATGCTTACGTTCTTGCCGCTCACGTGCTCTCTATGAAGGGCTTAAGGTTCTTTTCTACAGTACTCTTCCAATGTTGTGTCGCATATTCATGTTTATGCACACACATGGGCATTTTATTGTCCAGATCATAGTTATTAAACTCCCTAGTCACTTTGGGTTGGTTAATTGGCTTGTGAGTATAGATCTATTTGCATATTTATACATGCTACTTCGCAGTATGTGTGTACCTGCTTTTAAGTTTTTCTTGTTTTGCGCTGTCAAAGACTTTCTGACTGCCACATTCTACTGTTTATGCAGGTGGCTGCCACTCCAGATCTAATGCTAGCCTATATAGATTTTTTCCTTGGCGGAGATGAAAAGAGACCTGATCTTCCTCCTCGTCTCCATCAAAGGTTTCCCATGTGTTTAATCTTTGGAGGCAACGGAAGTTACATGGCTCCTTTCTCTCTTCACAGTGATAATGTTCTCACTAGCCTCATGAGCCAGGTACTTACTCAGATCCTGCTAGAAGCTACTTTGTTACAGCTTCCATGCATCCAACCAACTCATGGGCATATATTGCTTTGGTTGGATGGTACATTCTGTGTTCTGGTAATTGTTAAAATATTTCTACTCATCTTACAGTCTGTTCCACCAACCATTTGGTACCGGCTGGTGGCTGGATTGAATGCACATCTGCGCTTGGTTCGCCGTGGACACCTGAGAATGACATTTCTGCCAGTCATCAGCTGGCTCGAAACTCATGCAAATCCTGCTTTGAGTGCACATGGGGTGTGGGTTGATCTCGCCTGGTTTCAGGCCACAGGATTTGGTTATTGCCAGTTCGGTCTTGTTGTCTATGCAGTTGAAGAAGAATCCGAGACTCCAGCAGTTGAAGATTCCGTTGGCGCGACAAGAATCGAGCAACAACCAAGGTAACGTGAAGATTTCAAATTTTATTACACCGTTGTCGCATTTGTTACTTCCTGTACTTTAATGCCATAGAATGGTCAACATTTCTGTTTATCTTCTTTTGTGTGTGCTCTGCAGTGCATATGGCATCCATAGAGATAATCTACTGGGGAATTCGAGGAACCATGAAAGTATAATGACACGTAAAAGAATATGTGGAGGTGTTTTAGATGCTTGTAGCTTGCGCATGCTTGAGGAAAAGAAAGATCTATTCTACCCATTCTCTCTAATACTGCATAATACTAAACCTGTTGGCCACCAGGTATGTACAAGGCAATCCTAAAAGTATGCTTTCTGTCTTTTTTCATGGCAATCTTATTGACTAGTCATTTCTTATCATTGCAGGATCTTGTTGGTTTGGTCATCTCAATACTACTTTTAGCAGATTTTAGCTTAGTGCTACTTACTTTGCTCCTGCTGTATTCTATTTCGTTGGTGGACTTCATTTTAGTTTTGCTGATCCTTCCTCTGGGCATACTTTCTCCATTCCCTGCCGGAATCAACGCTCTATTCAGCCATGGTCCTCGGCGATCAGCAGGTCTTGCACGTGTATATGCTTTGTGGAACCTTACATCCTTGATTAACGTGGTAAGTTGCTCTCTCCTGAAACATATTTCCCCTCCTGAATCAATCTAATTTGGTGAATATCATGGAATTAGTACAACGAAGAAAAACCTTAATTAAAAATCTAGAAGTAACATGTAGCTTACGCTACACGCTATGTAGCTTACGTAGGGCGAATGCTATGCTACATGCTATTCACTATTTAAAACATTGGTTAAGATACGCTTTGACATAACGCTGACACCCATCCTCTCCAAACTGAATCAATATGCCATCTGTGGATACTGTGTAATCGTCATAGTCTGTGGTTGATATGGATATGGAATGGGCATAGATGGAGCTCCTGGGTATCCATACTGCTAGCTATATCTCTGCCCATCTGCAGAAGTGAACTCCTGACCGTAGTCGAAAAATGATGTGTCATAATTGCTAGAGTTGTTCATCGCATATGCACTAGGTCCATATCCATATCCATGCTGTGGTACAAAACTCGAGCCACTTTCCTGTGTTTGTGATCCGTATCCATACTGTAGCATGGAACTCGAGTTTCCCTCCCTTGTCCATGATCCAGATCTAGAGCCTCTGATACTCTCACGACTAGTGTGTCCCCCTCATGGATATCACCAATAATTGTTGCTCAAATTCTATTAGCTGCTGGGTCTTCTTCTTCTCCAGTTGCTTCTTATGCGTGTATGTTTTGTTAATGACAAGTTGGGGCAGTGGTTCATTTAGACGAGAACCATGGTTAGTGTCTTGGGTGGCATGATCAAAATCCCTCTCCACAGTGAATGGGCTAAAGAGGCTTCTGAGACCGATTCGCAGGATGAGACTTGCTGTCGTCGCCACCATCACCATCATGGCTACTGTCACTAGAGTCACCATCACCCTCACCATCATCGCTGTCATCACCATCACTAGACCCACCCCTCGCATCACTCTCGGTGTTGGATAATGTCTCGCCGTCACGTGTCTCGTGTGAAAGTGATTGCTGCGGGCTGCCCTCCGGACTCCTAGTCAATGGGTCGAAAGCCTCATCAAGAGATCTCTGTTTCTCCACATGAGCGTCAACATCAATACCTTGTTCCGTTGCCTCCACCACCACATGCGGCTCCGGTCACCCATTCAAACTATCCAAGTCATCTGACCTAACCCGCTGGTAAAGTGGTCCTCATCATCCTCAACATATGCATGTTGTTCGACCGCCATCAGGTCCAGTGGTTCCTCCTGCACTTTTCTTCTTTCCGAGCGAAGTAACCTCTCTCGTAGCTTTATGTTGTAGTGGTAATAAACTAGCTTTTGAAGCCTCTTGTAACCCAATCTATTGCGTTAATTTGTGTAGATGAGTGAGAATGTGCTCCAATTCCTTTCACAGGTTGAGGAGGAAATTGTTTGTGAGAGCACAGGGACAGCTAACGGCTACGAAACCTCGTAGTCACTCTGATACATGGCCCACCATTCACCTGTGAATTATAATTTTTTTTCATTAGTTTCAAATTTGCTAAAATAATATGAAATTAACTTTAAGTTCTAAGAGGGGACTAACGCAGCAACTCACATGCCATTATTTGACTCCTCGACCTCACTGCGGCCTCGCACCCGAACATTCCAACCGCATCACAGAATCTAACAATCTATTGATGGCATATAACAATAAGGGTAAGTATGGAATGATTGAGATGAAGATAGGGAGAATGTAAGTGCATACCATATTTACCTTGTTACCGAAGGTGCCTTTACCAGTGAATAACTTATCGTACACTCTTCAATGAATTGTCTTCATAGTCTCCGGCTTTAGTGGTATTTGGGATTCAGGAAGTACATTGAAACCCAATATAATTTAAATATTTACACATCAATACAATAAAATAGGAATACATGATATGCGAGGAACTAGCAAAGTATTGAAGCATATAGACGAAAAAAGTAAATCACATAAGTACTTATTAGCCTGATGAAGTGGGTGAGAAAGTGTCCTTTCTCAACGACTGTCGATTATTGCATGCACTCACTTATATGCCTTCGGGGCTTTAGCCAGGATGGCGTCTTTCATTAGCTGTATGGATACATACAATTACCCCATCAACAGATGTCTCGTTGTCGACCATCCTCAACACAACTTAAATGGGCTCCAGAATAAACCACCACATGGTGCATGTGCTCCCAGAACACAAGCTTTTTGATTCTCAAGGCTACACTCTTTTCACTCTTATTCTAATTTGTGTATTCCCGAGAGTTAAAAAGCTCTTGTAGCCCTTGCCTATTTTTGAGGAGGTTATTTAAGGCAATATAATTTGTGGCGAACCACATTGCCCCGTGGGCACTATATCCCCACCACACCTCTCGCACATCTCATATAATAATCATGTGTGATTATAAATAGAGGTCGTGATGAGCCACGTGTCAGTAATAACGGCCTATCCCTGATCACCTCCAGCATGAGATCGATGCAATGGGCTAGGCGGGGTCTAGTATATATGATACTTGTTCATTATATCATTCATCGCCTTAACAAATGCACTCCCATTGCCCATAGCAAACTGCACAATGTTCTTCCTTCTAACATCTTGCATGACATTACGCATTAGTTTGTAAATGTAATTTGTGTTTTTAATCTTATTAGATGCATTTACGGAATTTAGGAACGCTGCCAGTCCCTTGCAGTAGACCATAAAATTTATTCACCTAAGTCTTCATCTTCGCGTACTAATCATCCAAATCCCCATGATGTCACGGGGCGTGGGCGGTTGCACACCCTTACCTTCACACTGCACTTATCATATTTTTGAAGTGTGCGCTTGCTGTGGCGTTTTCCCGAGGATTTGATCATAGATAAAAAAAAAAAAACTCAGCTATACAGCCCATACATCATAATTCTCCTTGCCTACTACCCTCCACCACCCACAGAACTCCTCCTTGCTCTACTTCCCCCACAACGCTCATGGGTAGACCCCTCAAATCTAAGCCTACTTGCTTTCCACTGCCTCTCCCGATCCCTTTCCCACATATCCCGTCAGGACTCTTGAATTGCACGTTTGTATTCAGGATCATCTTCGTCATCAAGATCCACTACATCCTCACCTACATATAGTGGCCACGACAATTCCTCCCTAATCTCCTTCTCCCGTGCAACTTGGCCATATCTTTTATATATATATATCACAACCATCATTTTTGCTCTGATATCCTGTGGACACTTGGAGCAATTCATAATGTTGCGATACTCTCCCTCTAAATGCTTCTTTAAGCGGGTTACCACCCTCACTTTTCGATATGTGGCTATATAAACTACATATACTCTAGCATTGATTATCAGGAATAGGCCGGTCATATTTCTATCCAATATTAAGTTGTCTCCCTCCTTTTCCTCTTGACATGTTTTACCTGCAAAAGATATTAACAAAGACAAGGTACTGCATCTAAAATAAAATTTAAAAATATATATTTTAATAATTTTTTTAATTTTTTAATTAAAAATAATATTTCGTTTTGAAAATTGACAAAAGCTTATTAAATTAGTAGATCAGCCCTCATACATGTTTGGAGTGCAACATTGCTTGAGCCGCCTACATTGAATTTCAAAATTATAGTGTATGTGATGATTATTTCATCAAACACTCCTAAATGCTGCGAAATTGGGCTCACTTGACTGCTGGTAGAAGTGAAATTAAAAAAAAATGTTTTAATAATTTTTCAATTATTTTTTTTCGAAAATTGAAAAAACTTAATAACGCTCACCACCCCCTTAATAAATTAGTCGATCGGTTCTCATACATGTTTGATTTCATATTTGGAGTGCAACCTTGCAAGCACTTGGGAGAAATTGGGGAAATTTCGATTTTTTCCTAATTTTCCCCAAATCGAGCCACCTACAGTCAAATCTGAAAATTAGACTGTATGTGATGACCAATTCATCAATGACTCTTAAATACTTTAAAAGTGGACTTAGTTGGCCGTTGTCAGAAGTAAAAATTAAAAAAAAATATACTTTAATTAATTTGTTATTATTTTTTAATTAAAATTTTTTTTTTCGAAATTTGACAAGAAGTTGATGAATCAATAAATTAGGCCTCATACATGTTTGATTTCATGTTTGGAGTGGAAGATTGCAAGCAATTTGGGAGAAATTTTGAATTTTCCCCAAATTCCTCTAAATCGGGCCCCCTACACTCAAATCTCGAAATCAAAGGTTGAAATCCTTGATTTTCCATGCAAAACATGAAGAATCAATGATTTTTTATGATTTCACACTGATTGTATACGATTTAAACAAGAAAAAGGATCAAAATGCAAATTTGCTCACCGAATGAGAAATGGCCCCAAATGCAAGAAAATCTTGATTATGATTTCAAATGTGGGTTTTTTCTCCTAAATCCAAGCAAAGGATGGACCAAAATCTACCCACTAACAGCTTAGAAGAGAGAAATTTGAAGAAAATTGAGCAAAAAATTGATTTTTGGGATTTTTTGGGAGGGCAGCGTGCGGTTCTTGGACTGTGTCGACAATATCTGTTGATAATAGTATAAGTCTTAAGAAAAAAATGACGATATCTCACGATATTGCTGATACATATCAATATAATCGTCGTTACTCGGGAAATTTTCAATTCCAGTAGTATTCTATATGTGTTTCGTATCACTGACTAACGATATCGATACCGATAATATCGGTCAATATTATTGATAACACAAACACTAAGTACAAGTTAATAGGGTTGGTGACTGGCAGAGTTGGGGCTGAGCGAAAGAAAAATCATTAGGGTTTGCAATGGGTAGCGCTTGGGCTGAGCAAAATAAATTTTTTAATAGGCCCTAACACATGCAGTTCAAAATAGAGCATGAGACTTGTCTAAGCCTAACAATTGTAACTGTACTGCTCGGGGCACCTGTTGCCAATTGTTATTAACCTTGGTAGCCCCTTCAAGAGAGTTAGACATTTAAACGGAACATAAATAGTTTGTATTAATGGTGTTTTCATATGAATGTGTCATGCCAACATTGAAAGCGGGATCGTATCAGAAAAGGAATTAGTTTTATGGTATTTGTTTTTCTGTTTGTCATGCACGCTGGACCATAAAATTTCTTCTGACAAAATCGATAGAAGTTTGCTTTTTCTATTGTGTTGAACTCTTATAGGTAGTTTTCTAGATTACAACACCCTTTTTTTTATGATTTGTTACAGACAGTATCATCGATACAATGAAATACGGTTCTAGCTTTGGTTGATTGCTCGATTTGTTCCCTTACTAAGGCTAGAGCTAGACAACGAACCGAACCGAGTGAAACATGGGCCAGTTCGGTTGCTGGCTGGGCTGTATTCAAACAATGTTCGAACAAACATTTGAACAATGGGGCCCTATTCGTGTTCGGTTCGGTCTGGTCTAGCACATGTTCGAACATGTTTGAACATTTTTCATTTTGGGCAATTTTTCCACTTTGAACCATTTCAAACAATTTATTTATTTTTCGTGCAAAAATATTTCATTAAGCACAATGTTCATAACCAAAACCAACCAACATAAGTAGTTAAGTACATAACCAGTGTTCTGTATTTTAATTACATCAACTTAAAATTCACATCACATTTGTAAAATCACATCACAACCACATATTATTGATATTAATAATATTAAAAATAAAAAAAGACCAGAGTATCAGATTCAGATCTTTGGAGCTATACAAGCAGAGCAGAGTATTGGATTCGGATCGACATGCAGACTGACGAGTAGGACAACCCGACCATAATCGGATGGGCGAGCAAGAGCAGAGAGATGGCCGCAGGGGAGAAAGGATGGGAAGGACGAGTAGAGGAGAAAGGATGGGGGTTAGCTGATTAGGGTTTGGTCAGTTCAACGGGCAGGGGAGAAAGGATGAGATTGGGAAGGATGAGCAGAGATGCAGAGGACCTGAGCGGAATTGCCAGATGGGCGAGCAGATGGGTCAGCAAATGGTCGGACGGGCTGTCTTGGTTAGGGTTTCGGTCGTTCGTCAGTTAGGGTAAAAAATGGCTAGGGCCGGCTGGGGGGTCGAGTGAAAACGAGTGAGTAAAAAAAATATTTATATCAATTTCAACGAACTGAATTGAACTAATTCGAATCGGACAACTTCGAACCGGGTTAACGTATCGAATCGAATCGAATTGAACAATGGTATGTTCGTGTTCGGTTCGAATTTTTTTCGAACACCCAAAATCTTGTTCGATCTGGTTCGATCCGCTTTCAAACTGGTTGTTTGGTTCTTTTTTTTCGATCCAAACGAATCGAACTGTTCGGTAATTTCATGTTCGTGTCCACCTCTAACTATGGCCCATTATGCATTTCTTTAGCCTAATACTTAATGATGTACATTCATTAAGTATTGTTCTGTGCGGGAGATTTAAAGAATTGTTTGTTTTCCTGAACTTGTTAATCTCTATGATGTTTAAACATATGAGGAGCATTTTCTTCCTTATTCATGTCGTTATGTGTCAGATAGGCTTCTTCAGCAAGGGTTTATATCATTGGAACTAGGCATTTTGGTGTACAGTCTCATTGGGTACCAAAATATTGGACTTATTAGTACAAAATCATCCCTAATGAATATGAATGATTTAGTTTTAACGGAAATGCATGTTTCATACAAGAAGATCCTCTGGACACTCACCCTAGTATCATTTCATTATCCTCTTGAAATGTATATGCCTAAAGGATGATTAAGCTGAAATCTTGTCCATAATTCAGGCCAATTGCCATTGACATGGATTCTTCAACACCCAAGAATAAGACTTTTACAATCCTTCAACAAGAAGAGAGCTAATTAGGAAGACGTACAAGTCTAAAACTGGCATTTTGGCAGTCAAAAGGGGAATTCTGAATCCAACAAGGAGACCCGCTGTCTCCTATTTTATTAACGATGGCAGTGGAGGCTCTTTGCAAGCTGTTTGATCACATGGTTGAGGTGGGGGTGATGACAGGCATGTCAATCGGCAAGGATGGAGTAGTTTTATGCATCTCAATATGCAGATGACATCTTCTTTAGGGATGGTTCTAGAGGAGAGAAGCAATGTGAAGTTGTATTGAGATGTTTTGAGATAAGTCCCTTGACTCCATTTCAATCTAGCAAAGAGCAGCATTTCTGGGTTCAATCTTGATGAAGGTCTAGTATCAGTTTTGTGGAGAATATCGAGTGTAGACTAACCAAGGAGACACTGGTGGGTGGGTGCATTGTGTGACTAACCGTGTGGGTGTGTTGCGCACTAACAGATTGGGTGCGTTGCATGACTGGCAAAAAAAAAAAAAAAAAGCAAGCAACAGGTGAAGATCCTCAGGTTACCTTTGGTTACAGTTACCAGCAAAACAATCATCAAGTCCTGGGGTCTAGTGGTGGAATGATGTAGATCTAATTTGGCCTTGTGGAATTCCTTTTGATGGGTGGGCAGAGTGACTTTAATCAAAGCGCTGTTAGCAAACTTGCTGGTCTATGTGATACTGATGTTCAAATGCCCTTTGATGGTGGTAACTCAGAAAAGATGCAAAGAAAATTCTTATGGAGCAGCAGGGAACATGAGAATGGAATCTACCATCTTTCAAAAAAAGAACAAAATCTGCCTTCTATCTGGGTACGATGTCTGTAAGCCTACTAATGAGGATGGGCTTGGGATCAGACAAGCTCGCAAGTCAACGAGTCTCTCTGAGGCCTAGGGATGGTGGCGTTTGGACGAGGGGAAGCGCATCTGTAGAGGAACATTCTTTTGGCTAATTCATCATGATTTAATCCTTATCCCAACTAATTGGGGTCAGCTACACAAATCCGGTTATGCTTCTTTCGGCTAAGCACTGTTCGAAAATGGCAGGAACGTGAAACGAATAAGCAGCAGCAAAGGTTCAGCAATTTAGTGGGCTATATCATTGTTGTACCTCAGTTTTAATAAGCATAACAAATTCAGGGATGGGTGTGCTGACAATGTCTGATTTTGGGAAGATAGCTGGTGCAGCAACATACTCCTAGCAGATGAAAATTTTGAAACTCTTTATCCCTTAGCTACTAAGAAAGGAAAATTGGTTGTGAAGTTTGTAGAGAAAGGTGCAAAAGGTAATGACCTGAACCCGCCTTTTAGAAGAAATTCAAGACAGGCTGAGATCATTGAACTAGAATACTTGATGTACTGGAAGGTAAGTACATTTGTCCAACAGCAATGACAAGTTACTGGATTGGTCAATCAAGCGGAAGGTTCTCCTCAGTGTTGTTCGTGAAAGTTAACAGAGAGTCAGTGATTGAGATTTCTCTGTGGCAGTCAGCAGTTTGGAAAGCAACATCCATCCCCCCCATCCCCCCCCCCCCCCCCCCCCCCCCCCCCCCCCCGGCCTCTCTCTGGCTGGTTGCCCTGCGAGGAATGGATGGGGAAAGCAAGGCCAATCTCTTCATCACTGTCCAGTGGCTACCAGTCTCTGGTATGCAGTTTTAAAGAAGTTTGAAGTGCAGTTGGTGCAACCCAAATCAGCTCACTAGTTGGTGGATTTCAGCATGGGTGCAGGCTGGTAAGATATTTTGGAAATCATTGGCAAAAGCAATTTTTTTTTTGTGTGTGGAGAAGATGCCTGGAACTTGGATTTTTAGAAGGCTTTGTCTGGTTCATTGCTGGTGCATGCGTGCAAGTGGTGCTGTAAATTGTAATATTGGGTCACAGGTAGTGACGTGTGCTTGTTAGGTGGATTCCCTCGAGGGCTGGTGCTTTATGGCACCCGCTGCCAAAGGACATTTCAGACTCAACTTTGATGGTAGTTCCTGCGGCAACCCTCGGTGAGCTGGTATTGGGGGCATTATCAGGAGCCATAGGGGCGATACACTTCTTTCTCCAGCCCAGTGGGGTTTCGCAAATCTAATTTTGCCAAAGCTTTGGAGATCACATGTGGCCTAAAAGTAGCCTCAGCTCAATTGTATTCCCAACCCTATTGTGGAAGGGATTCAAATGTGACCCTTGGTTCATTATCTTCATGATTCTACACTCGGCGTGTGCAAATCTGCTGGGCGAAGCCATAGACATTTTCTCTACTGACTGAATGATGTTCAACCACATCAACAGAGAAGTGAACAATCAAGTGGATAGGCTTGCCAATGAAGGGATTTTGAAGTTGACTTTAGAAGTGACTTGACCTTTCATGCTCAGGGGCCTGAGCTTATGTTTTTCTCCCCTGTTTGGCCTGCTGGCCTCCTTGTGTTTCATTTTCTCTCTTTTAAGAAAATGCCTTGCCTCATCAAAATGGGAAAAAAGAGTCTAAAACTGCTCTGACCTTTGCTTCATTGAGGACCTAGTCAATCCAAATAGGCTAAAGAATCAAAGTCTTTCCAATAATTTGAGGCAACTGCAAAGAAACCAAACTCTTAAACATTGAACAATGAGGCTAAGAGAGTTTGCCTTCGACAAGAGGAGACTTCAGAACATCAAGAGGTCTTTGGCGAGAGAGGAATAGAAGAATCTTTGTTAAAAGTAAATCTAAGCTGGTCTTGACTATCCAGCAATGTATTTCCCCCATGCTAGGCTGATTTTACGCAATTGCTTGTTTGAAGACATCTTGAGAGAGTGAAGCGGGAGGGGTCCCACTTGTGTTCTTAAGAGGTCTGCCATATCCTATCTGCTATCTCTGTAGGCTTTATATTGCTTTTGTTTTCTTCTTCTTCTTCTTTTGCTTCTTGAGGGGCCAGTGCTCTGGCTTATGAGTGGCAACCGGTATTCGGTATGATGTGACAAATATTTCACCTATAAAAGGCTATTTTACAACAAGCGATGTGTGCAGTAACTTGCAATGCAATGAATTAAAGCACACTTTTTTAGCTGGACTAAGTGAAGTATTCATTTTAACATTGTCTTTTTAATATCGCATCTCCCACTGAGGATAAACCATGACTTTGGAAAGACATGGATCATAGATGATGCTCCCTAGCATATGTTCATGAGATGTGGATTGTTTTAACAGTTCTTCATCCCACTTATGTTCTGAAATTTCTGTCTTCTTGAACAGGTCGTAGCCTTCATATGTGGATTCATCCATTACAAAACCCAATCGAATGGAAGACATCCGAACTTACAACCCTTGAGTTTTAGCATGTGAGTGTTCCTTGCTATCTTTTGCCTGCTGGCGATTGCTCAGTTTAGTACTTGAGATCTGCTCATTCCACATGTGCGTAGATCCCAGTCGTCAACATGCCGGCTATCCAAGCTTTCTATCAGGCGGCTCCTACCATTTATTCATACACTGGTTGCCTGCTGGTGAGTCAACATGCTGGATTCTTGGGTGCTGTCTAGACTGTGGACCCTACCTGATGGATGGCTCATATGCCCAGGCATGGGACTAGGATCCTGCATGTGTGGTATTAGCAAACCTCAAACATGACATAAATATCATTTGGCCATTTTCACATTTTGGGGTTTGTAATATAGGGATGAGGGTGGATGGTGGATGTTGCCTACGGGACTGGCGCTGTGTAAATGTGTCCAGGCACGGCTCATCGATTGGCACGTCGCTAATCTAGAAATTCAAGACCGCTCGTTGTACAGTAAAGACCAAAACGTGTTCTGGCAGTCGTGATATGACGTGGACGGGTACCATCAAAGCTAGATGCATTTTTTTTTGTTGGGTGCAGAGCTTTAGGTGAGTGATTGCCTTGTTGCGCGTTCATTTTGGTGAGTGATGGGCGCCGAGTGTTTTCATTCTGTTGCTGCTTAAAGATGAAAAAAAGAGAGAAATAGGCTTCTTACCATAATACCTCTTTTCCTGTTTATCTGTTCCTTCTTCTTCTTGCCCTCTCTCCCCTTTTTCTTTCTTTTTTTGTGTATTGAATGGGATCTCAGCTGGGAGTCATGTCCAGTCAACAGACCTTTTCATCTCCAATGTGTATATATATATAGGCAGGGGAGGGATTCCCCTATTCCATTCATTGCCATATCTAATAATTTACCTTTTCACTATTTCCATGTATTACCATGTGATTCCTTCGCTGTGATGAATTTCTTTTTGTTCGTAACCTCGTTTATGTGACTCGCTGATTTATGAAGTTTCACCGATTCGATCTATAGGATTCACCTTAATCCCACTGTCTTATTGCTGCCGGTTTCTTCTGTGTGGTTATGAAGTTTCATCAATTCAAACCTTTTAGATTCAACTTCAATGTGGCTATGGTGGTCCAACTGCCCCATCAGCTGCCTGATTTTCTAACGTGGTTGATTGGGGAATGCTGTTTTGTCATGCATGAGAATGCGGTTCTGTCCTAAAATGGATGGAGGCAAAGCATGCATGGTGGAAGAAGAGTCTTTATGGAGGGAGGTAGTGGGCAGGAAGTATGAGGTTGATGATGGAGTTGGTGGACTTTGTTCCTCATCGCTATATAGCTCTTTCTCGGTTTGGAAAGCGATAACTTGGATTAGGAATAAGGTGTGGGAAGGTATCCGTTTCTCTTTAGGCAACGGATTTAAGATCAAGTTTTGGGATGATATTCGGGTGGGGGATTAGAAATTGGGGGAGGCATTCCCGGTTGTAGTCAGGCTAGCATCAGGGGAGGGGATTGTGGTGGCTAGTTGCTTTTCGATCCTTAGGGATGAGATTATTTGGGCTCTGCCATGTAGGAGGAAATTAGACGAAGAGGTCGGGGAACTAGTTAAATTATTGTCCCTTCTTGCATAGGTGGGGTCGATGCTATCAGAATCGGATTTGATAGTGTGGTTGAAAGAGAGATCCCAATTTTTTTGGGGGTAACATCCTTTTATAAGACTTTGATGCTAGTAATGGGAGAAGTCCGCTGCTTTTACCTGACGCTATAGAGCACCCTCAAAGGTGACGGCTTTTTCTTGGCTAGTAGGGTGTATCAAGATTCTTACAGTTGATGGTCCCAGGGAAAGAAAGACGATTCTCCCGAATGTATTGTTTTGTACTTTTAAGATGTGGAATCGATGAATCACCTATTCATCCATTGTGTTTTTGTGAGGCAACTGTGGTAAAAGTTTTTCAACCTCTTTGGAGTAATGTTGGTCTCGCCAAATTTCATTGGTTAGTTCTTTTTGTAGCATGAAGGTATGCATAGGAATGCGGGGTGAACAGTGTGGCGACTTGTGATGCTCGCAGGTTCATGCTTCTTATGGAGGGAAATGAATAATAGATGTTTCATGAATCATTTGGGGGCAAGTAGAGGAAGTCTTTAAGACAGCGAAATTACATATAGTAGAATGGGCAGTGGCCTCGAAGGCTGTAGATCGGTTTCGGCCAATTGGGATGTGCTATAAAGGCTTTTGGGTTATTGTATAGCTTGTTTTTATATCTGTTTTATATATTCTGTCCGTGGCCTTTTTTCTATAAAATTTTCTGATCTTTTTCAAATTCAAAACAAAATGCATGGTGGTTGCAATTGAATGCGGTTGTCCTCGGATGGGGCAAAACATACATGGTGATTGCAACTGTTGAGATTGTGGGTCACTATGGTTGGGTATTGGCTGAAAATCAAAGAGAATTTTATTAGAGCTTTTGGCTGGCCAATTGTGTGAACTTTGACAGTTGAATGTGGACCGGTGCTGTCTTGGGTGAGCTCTCTCTTTTTCAGTTCGGATATTGGACGTCTGCACCCTTAAATCCCCTTGATTTGTTGTGTATTTTGTCCATATTCAAGTGTACCAACAGATACATTTTCGGTATCGATCTTTGATCTAAAGCCGTGATGAGATTTGCTTGTAAGCAACTTCCGACGCAAGTGTTCAAAAGCAGATGATATCCTTTACTAATTGATAAGACCATCAACTGTACTGTAGGTCTCTGCTATGATGTCGGCGAGGAGATTTGAGATGATTTCTAGCATATGCTGAGGCAAGTGCATCCAAGATCTGGTTAGTGTGGGTCCCAGTGGGCATGACTTAGCCCAGAGATCAGGTCGTTCCACTAATTAGGTGGGTGAGACCAAAATAAAATAAAATTTTGGGTTAGAAAACAGAAGTCCAGCAGTCAAAAGTTCCATGTATGGGTTCGGCCAAATGGTGAGTCGGCCGGCTTGTTTTTCTGGCCAGGTGAGTCTCTGTTATGACGGTCCCCCACCCACATGTTGAGTGGATTTGGCAATGTTGAGTGGACTACCTGGTTATTTTTGCAACTTTTTGTCAAGGGCAAGATCATGGTTTAGCCTCTCTGCTGAGTAGATTTGAACAGGTATTGGGATACCCAAGCTAACGTTCTCCAAACAGCCTTGTTGCTGGAAAATTCACTGAATGAATGATTCTGACCATCGAATCAGTGGCCATTTAATGTACAGTTGGGAAAGGGTATCAGATGAAGGACTAGAAAGAAGAGATGATACACTACATAGAGCCAAATCGGCTGGAAATGTAAGAGCCATTCTTGCACTGGTATTTAGGCCATGGGTTGTCCTGGCCGGCATAACATATCGGCCATGCGGATGAGATGGCCCAGCCATCTGTTGACAGTAGATAATCCCAACCAATGGCTATATCTAACTGATCAGTGATGGCCTATTTGGGCTTAGCCCAACCATGTCATCTGGCTTATTTAACACTACTCAATTCGGTACACTCTGCTAGTTGTCTTACTGTGCTTGAAACTAGACGTTTTAACTACTGGGCATGCGTATTTAGCTCATGCAGCCATGCTGCTTGCACAAGCCTGGGTGTGCCCACCGCTCCTACACTCACTATCATTTGAAGGAGAGCTTATTTATCTTGGCCTAGTTTGAAATGATAAACACGCGTGAACGGTCCACAGCCACGTCCCGAATTTCCGACTCAGTCCATTTTGAGATGTTGGAGTCTGCCCGGGATTCCGGAGTCTCCCACCACCCAACTATCATGGGTGGGAAATCTTAACATGCATTCAAAAATGTACTGTTGTTGCAAGTTTCAAATTTTGAATTGTTCCCAACAGACGGTTGAAACTTCCAGGAAAAAAAAACTTCGAATTGTCTTAAAACAGTGGGAAATAATGCAAGCACCAACATAAACCAAGTATTATTTTGTTACGAAATTGTTACTTTCTTAAGCAGCAAATACTAATTAGGAGATGAGGGAGATGCCTTGGATGATTAGGGTATCTGCAAGGACTTGATTCGCAGCTTGCGATGGGTGGACGCTGTCAAAGAAGACGTATCCGGTAGCATTGGAACATGTCCCTGGTGAATGGGGATTGCACAGGAACGACGTCTCGATGGTGCCGGTTCCACAGCATGCTTTTAACGCTTCGAAGAAACCTATGGCATTTGACGATTACAATTACAAATTTTAGAAATCAGGCTAGAGAATTTACCATTTTACTAGCGTCATTATGCAGAGTTTATAGGCGGAAAGTGGGCCGTGATGGGCTACCTCTGGGCCTGCGAGGTAGTAAAATCTCACTTCAGATGGGCTATCCCATCAGCAAAATACTCGGTCTACCGTTGTTAAGTACATCCTTTGATTGGCCTATCCAAACAGCCCAAGCTGGGCCCAAAATGCCGACCCAACCCAATCACCACCCTCTGTTATTCATGGTATATGATTAAACTGTTGATTTTTTTCTCTCCATCTTTTCTAGCCATCTGTTCATGAGTGTACCAGCCAGATCCCTTGGCAAGGAATCCACACTTAGACGGCTACGATCGCATGTGCTGAGTTGGCATATGTGGGGGCATGTAAGGGAGCTGGGGCAGACAATCACTAAGCATGCTTTGTAGCATGTATGGACAGATTATTATTGATGTAATTACCATATTTTGAAGGATTATTGATGAGATCGAAGAGAGGGTTGTAGATGTCAAAGACGGCGATCTTGAGACCGGAGAGCTGATCCTGTAGCTGGGCCGCTGTCGAATTGATCTTCCCATTGAACTCCTGTGCATCGTCGTTGATCCTTGTAATGCAACCATTGCTCCCAAACCCAAAAAGAGTGATGGTTGCAGGCAGGCAGCCTAATGGCGGGAGCGATGTAACACCGATCCTTCTCGCTCCGATAGCGTATAGATCCTGGCGACATGTCGAATTATATTCATTGAAAATGTATACATTTTTTCGATAATAAAACGTCCATTTGTACCATACATACTGTGGGCCCCACCATGTATGTGCTTGTCATGATGATTGGGCTGGTTAAGTTATTAGATTGGCCACAGGTGCATTTGAAAATGGATGGTTAATTGGTCCACATTTCATGCAAACATGTGGCCCACCTGATGATCACATTGACTTAATTTCAAGTTCATGGTACGTATCTGGTGAGGGCCACCTGATGGAAGGTCTCCCATCTTTAATAATATCACTAGGAAAAACAGAGAAGACCTTAATGAAGCTTGAGAAGATCTCGACCAGGAGCGTCGAGAACTCATCTGGTGTGTAGACTTTGTAAAGGTATGGATTGATGTAGTAGTTCTGTACAAAATCGCTGCTTCCAGCACTCAGTAGATATAACGCTTTTGAGATGATCGCAGCTGATTCATCTCTACCCGCCACAACTGCTAACTTTGATTGGTATTCCTTGTAATATTCCAACTGCTTCGACAGTGGAATTGCATGCTGCCCCGAACAACAACAATGACGAACGATGAAATCCGGTTAAGAAAATGACTGGTTTTAGAGGTTTTGGGCCTGTTTGGGTGTAGCCCAGAATGAGAATGGAAGCAAATGCAGGTCAGCCCATTTGCATTTTGTAGTAACACATCCCAGAAAATGCGGATGGCCAGATACACTAAAGACCCGTTTGGATCCTTGTAAATTGGCCAATCCTGGATTGACCAATACAAGGATGCCTTTGGGCGTACCATCACAATGAATTTCAATCATCTACAATAAATTTTTTTTTCAAATGACCAAATTGCAATTACTTTTGTTAGCAGTTATAATGACGGTTTGGGCTCCAAATTGCAATTGCATTGCTTTCAAATTGGAATCGAAAGAAATGCAACTGCAAATTAAGGGCCATTTCCTCGCCGCAAGCACTGGAAATCATCATCGTTTGGTATTTCCTCTTGATTAAACCCAATATTTGCAATTCACAATTGAATTCACTTGTACGTCCAAACGCAACCTACCTGGTACCCAAGTTGCAAATGGAACAATAATGGGGCGGGCCCATTATCATCCCATTCTCATCATGGGCACCAGATGGACACTCTCAACTAGGCCTGGCGAAGGTCGTGTTGAACCATGTTCGTGTTGTGTTATATTCATATGGTGTCAAAGATGCCCTTACCCAAATCCGACCCGTTAACTAACGTGTCAAAATTTAGAAACCCAAACCCATTATTTAATTTAACGGGTTACCTGCAACTCGACCCATTTAACCCGTTAAATAAATGGCTGTGCTTCCGTGGGCAAAGAGATGGGAGAGGGGCTTGATTTGACAAAGATTTTGGAGCGTGGCTGTGTGGGGCCATGGGCAGAAAGATGGAAAAAACTCCCGACTGTGAGAGAGAGAGAGAGAGAGAGAGAGAGAGAGAGTCTTATTGGCTGTCTTAGCTTCTTAGGTATTTCTCACCATACTAAAGATAATTACCAAAATACCCTAACTAACGGGTTAAACAGGTTTCAAGGTGAAACACTAACCCCACTCGTTATCTTAACGGGTCTTGATGGGCCAACCCATTAGTGACCGGATATGATAAGGCCGGACCCAACACTGAATTTTTCGTGCAGATTTCATGCGGGTTAGCGGATCGTGTGGAATTTTGCCAGGCCTACTCTGGCATTTTCAGGTCGAAAAACGTGTGCGTCAAAACATGATAAAATGATTTTTAGCAATTCTAGAATCAGTGGTGATTATCAACTAATAACATACGTATAAGATAGCGGTTTCATCGTAATAACCAGACGCTGCAGATGCGAAATTGGCTCCGATGAGAAGGTTCCTCCCCGACGCCTGAGGGCTAAGATATGCAGGAGGGTAGGTGGTGAAGCCTAGATTCTCAGCTGTAAATGCAATGCAAATAAAAACATCTTCAGTTAAGCAGGCCGGGCTCCTTCTTTGGACACTGATCTCCCACCCTCCAGTGTGGATGGGCGGGAAATCCCAATACAAATTTGAAATGGGATTTTGGAAATGAATGGTCAGTTCATTTCTCTTGCCTGTAATATCAGTGGCCAGTTTCCCATTGCAGAACCTCCCCGTCGGTTCATGGTTGATGAAATCCCTACCGTAGGGCAGGAAATCTGCTTTGAATATTGTGTGGATGTAGTTATTGTTCCCCACATCAACGGCGGAATCGCCGAAGGTTATGATGGCCGGAACGAGCGTCGTTGATGATTGCGCATGGCCGATGACGACCAACGTTGATAAGAACACGATCGACGCTGCTCCGACGGCCAATGCTGATGTCCCTCTACCATTGTAGGTGGGCCCCACCATCATGATCATGATCATCATCTTGTTCTTGTCCATGAGGATTGCAAATTGATGTTTTAAAATGCCTGAGAGTGTTATTAAAACAGCTTCTGGGTCTTTGAAGTTGTTAAACTGCATTCATGGAATGTATCATACAGGAAATGCACCATACTCCAGAGTATGGGATGCATGTGCCTCAATCGACACCGTCTGAATTGTGGGCCTAAAGAAAGAACGGTGCAAAACAAATGATCCCAACCATTATTTTGGCTGCCGCTGGACCTATGGTTAAAAGGATAATAGCAGTTCATGGTTTGATTTGCGCAACGAACCGTCTATTAATCAAGTGGTTGGGATCATCCGATCAGCGTGAGGTTTTGGTAATGTCCCATGTACAGTGGGTCCCATGATTTTTAGCGTTTGGATTTAGGTATAGTTTTTCCACATATACAGTTGGGCTTGTGCATGCGTATGATATGCCGTACTCTGGCAGAGTAGGAGAGAGTACTAATCTCTTCCGGACCCGAACCCGATTAGTTATTGCAGCTACTAAGGAGACCCGCTATTATTTGGGTGCCTTGGTTGGTTGTGAAAGAAATGGTGTCAATTGGAGGTTTGCTGCACCCCAATCAAATGTGTCTACGTGGAAAACATGTGAACCATCCCAGCCGTCGATCAGGGGGGCCCCATCTGGAACATGCCCGGATAAAACAATCAGGCCTGTCCACTCATTAGGTGGATCTCTTTGCACGAAACAAATGGAAGAATCATAGAAATTACTACAGTGGCCGCCCACCTGATGACTGACCAGCCTGATTAATGGGTAAGGAGATTTTGCGGTGGGACCCACCTGACGAACAGCTCGGATGATCTACACGTGCGCATCAGTGGCACGTATGGCAGTGCACATGTGCTGGAAAGCACACGCGTGTGGAACTTGCAAACCGCAACTTGTAATATCAGTAGATTAGACTTAGGACCCGTTTGGATGTACAAGTGAACTAAATTGCGATGTTCACATTGAGGATGTGGCCCTCAAATTGCAATTACATCCATTTCGATTTTTAGCCCAAACCATCACCGTGAACACCAATGGCAACTTGGTTATCTCCATTTTCTTAGGCAAATGATATTGCAATTTAATTCAATAGTGCATCCAAACGTGCCCTACACTAGAGGCTTGACTAATGGATGATTATTCCATGCCTTTTTCCTAAATGGTATAGGGTGGCCACCTACAAAGCAGAGAAAGAACTTTTGCAACCGTTTTTTATCACTGGCCCACTACACCTTCTGTTTGAAATTTGGATTGGAATTTCAAGCCCAAGAACACTTCCCAACTGCGGCATCAATCAAAGTAATAAAACGAATCATCAAAGGGAGAAATCAACAACAAGGAAGAGACTACTGTATGCTTCTGTTTGTTCATGTTGCTGCTTTCTCACATGTCAGGCGACGGCGTGGGAACAATTGCGCCGTACTTGCCCCTGCGAGCCGGACAGCACGCCGAGCCCCGACAGCTTCATCATGGCCCGTGCAAAGTCCCTACGGAATGCTGTGCCGTCGTCGGATGCGTAAGCCTCCACCAATCTGGCGGTCTGTGGGTTGGCCATCAGCTGCTGATCTGCATACAGGATCCCCCGCCCTTGCAGCAGGCTGCGGTAGTAGTGCGTGTCGAAGCCTGCCCTTGGCTTCTGGTAGTCTAGCTCCATGCCGGGCTCGAACCCCATTTCACCGGACGAGCCACTGCCGTTCATGCATCTCGCTCGCATGAAGTAGAGCAGCCCTGGGTCCAGAGACGGGTCTGGCTCCCCGGTGTGGTTGAAGTCGTAGAGACGGTTGTGGAGGAAGCGGCAGTGCACCTTCCCGATGCTATGAGCGCCTGTAGAAACGAAAAGAGGAAAAAAAAGAAAAGAAAAGAAATTCATCAATCAAACGGCTAGCTAGGATCATTGGGATGGTGCGAATGTGTATCAATGGCCCATCCTGGGTAAGTTGATTGGATGAACGGTTACGATCACCAACTGGAATGCACAACATGCAAGCGCAAAACGGGCGACAGTTTACAATTTGGTCGCTAAGGCAGTGTTTGGATGCGCTATTTAAGTTGAATTGCAATAATGGTCAAATCAAATTCCAATTCTGCTACTTCCAAGTTGGGACAGAAAGAAATGCAAGTAGTCCAACTTGCAAAGTAACTGAATTGCGATTTGATTCAGTTTAATATCCAAACACAGCCGAATTATTTCATTTGAATGCAATCAATGAAAAAACATCAAAAACTCACATAAGATCAAACGACGAGTGGAACATGTGAAAGAAAAATCAAATTCCAATAGTCATTTGTCTGATCTTTCACTGAAATGGAAACAAGATATCACCTAATAGGCTGACGGTTTCTCTTTCATTGAATCCCCTTTTCGCGAATGACATCAAAGTTTCAGAGATGTTGTGATTGGGGGAAGGAAGCTCTTTCTTTGCGACATCGAAGAAGGACTGATCACTGTCTCTCCTTCCAGTAAACAGTGGATAGAAAGGCCCGCCTGCCTACAATGCCGATGAGCGGAGAATCAAGAAAAAGGCGACAATTAAGAGGGGAAGACGCAGAGAAGAGCTGCAATACCAGAAGGACTCCTTCTCTGGCCGAAAGGACTACAATATCTGCACAAGAAACGGTCGCTGGGCATTCTTCTTCTAGCTTTGATTTAATGATGTCGATCAGATCAAAACCCTTGAGGGTCTTGTTGGGAATCACATCCTTCTCTGATTTGTTTCCATTAATCCCATCTAAAAGAACCGATGCATCGCAGCCCTGCAATGGGATTTGGATTACAAAAAGCCCACAAAAGATAAGTATCTGAAATGAATCGAGATTAGAGAAGAAATCAATTAGAAAACTATCAAGAAAGGATTCAATATGAATCAAGATCAGTGAAGAACTGAAGTTCCTTAAAAAACCCAGAAAGAATCAAACCAAATCAATATCATAATAGACTGAGAAAGAATCTAATTGAATCAATAGCAGAGAAGAGACGAAATCAGAAAATCCCAGAAAGAATCATACCAAACCAACGTCAGAAAAGTAGAGTTCAAATTAAAAAAAGAAAAGAAAAGAAGACCTGAAAACAAGCAGATTGTATGCACATCAGAAACAAAGATCTCATTCCCAAAAGACATGAAACAAATCAAATCAACAGATCGACATCGGAAGGAAGGAAAGGAAGATTGCCTGAATGAAGCAGTCGTGGAAGACAAGGCGCAAGATGGCAGGCGCGATGTCCGGACGGGTGGAGTAAATCTCTCGGACTGTAGACCGGATGACTTGCTCAGCCTGCGGGCATGTGTTGCGGTAGAAATCATACTCGAGGGATGGTGGATTCTGATACAGAAGCTGGTCTTTACGGGAGAAAGGAAAGGGGCGGAACCACGACGAGGAAGACAACGGAGAGTGGTAATCCAACGACGGCTGACCTCTCCCTGTTTCGCCTCCCGGGTTTCCGAGAGAAAGCACCACAGAGACTGTCAGCATCATCACTGCCCATTGCTTCACCAATCTTCGCATCTTCTTCTTTCTTCTTCTTCTCTTTTCTCTTTCTTTTCTTTGATTTCTCTTTCTTGGAAAGCAAATGCAACCGGAGAAATGGTATTTGAATAGGAAAGCAAATGCAATGGGAGAAGCGATATTTGAATGGGAAAGAGAACGCAATGAGAGAGATGGGTTGGGAGAAATGATATTTGAATTGGAAGAGCGCGGGAGATAACGGAAAGCTGTTTGGTCGTTTTTTCGGGCGGGAAATGTGGCTAATGACGAAAATGTCCCACTGATGTTTGTTGTAGAGAAAAAGAGGCGCAACAATGATTTCTAGTGCTCCTAGTTGCATCGGGACACTTAAACAGTCTGATTCATTGATCCTGACCGTTCATTAGGTCCAACGTATTATATTTACTGTTAACGTGAAAACATTTCACGATTTGACCAATACTAACTATTTGAATAATAGCCTTTAATATTAACGGTGAAGATCATTTACAAGAAATAGGTTCAATCAACAATTTGGTCCATCTATTTGTTAGTGACCAGCATGGATTGATTATGATTCTAAAGAAGCACTTTTTTTAGAACATCATAACCATCCCATCCATGGGTTGGAAAATGGATGGCTATAGAAAATAAGGCCAAACAAGGATGACTGGATCATCCGATCAGTGTTATTTTTGGTTAGTTGCCTATGAAAAGTGTTCTGGACCTAATGAAGAGTTCAGATTGATTGATGGGACTGTCCAAGTGAACTGATGCAACTAGGAGCAATATAAGACAGAAATGCTCATCGAAGGTTGATTTCTGGCACACGTGCGTCCTAAGCGTGTGGGATCTAGACCATACATCAGGTGGTTCCGGGAGTGAGCATGGCCTAGGCCCGGAATCAGGCTGTTCTACTCATCAGGTGGCCTGAACTTACTTCCAAAAAATTGGACGGTTAGTTTTAAATGAAAGTGGTCCGTACCGAGTGCAGATGTGTGGACTTGAAGATGAGTGGACCAACATGATCTTTGAGATTTGGCACCTGGTAATTGGTCAGGATCTCACACACTTGCCACGAAAGCACCCCCATAGGCACTTGTAACCATGACTTATCTTACGTTTGAACACAGATTCAACGATCGGTGACTTATTCTAACCGTCCATCATATGCTAACCAGTGGGGCCCGCCTGATGAGCCATCAGAATCTCATAAGCACGTCCAACGTTGGCACGTATATGGAGAGTAGAAAGGCAGAGTAACCTTGGCTTTTTTTTTTGTGTGGCTCTCAGTCTCTCAAATCTGATGTGGGCTTGGGCTGGGCAACTTTATTGTGGGCCGGGACTTGGACCTGGAGAGATCTAATCGTACATTTGATTCTTCGGGAAGGGCTTGTCCAGATCCAAGCCGTTCATTAGGTGGGCTCCGTAATAAAAAAACTCCTGGGACAGAAATCAGACAAATTCATTCATTTAATAGGCCACACGTACAAAATCAATGAACGGTTGAAAGAATTGATAGAGGGCCCACATTTATTGTAGTTATGTGGCCGCTCAAACGATCCAACGGGCCTGATTTGAGCAGTTTAGATCTTGCACACGGGCCTGAAAAGTGCACTTGTGACATTCCCGTTATTTCATGAACGGCTGAATAAAATAATATGGGCCCACCATCCAATGGATTCCAGGCGTCCATCAAATACCTTGTCAAAGAGGTTTTCTACAGGGCCCTTTCTCTAGCTTCTCTTATACACAAGTTGCAAGTGTCTAGCACCCCTAGCTTAATAAGAACCATCTATTTGGTGGACCTACATGAGATAGCCCAAAAACCAAAAACTACCAAAAGACCTTAGCCGTTGAATAGATGGTGTGCAAATGAACGGTTTAAAAATACCTCAAAAGTGTAAGTCACGGTCTGCGTCAATAATAGGAATTCACAACCATCGGATGTTTTCGGTTGTCCAATAAACATGATGTTTGGATAATGGTCCATTCACATGCTGACCCACTGGATCGACGGTTCTCGTAAGGCGGAAAATGGACCTGGCCAGCCCATTCACATACTGACCCACAGGATCAACGGTTCTCATAGGCCCGATGACTAAAGTCCTGGCCAGCCCATTCACATACTGACCCATCCATCCACTTATTTTGTAATAATGCAGCTGCCTAATTTATGAATGGACCCGATCATTTCAGTATGGGATCTACATTGAGGGACCCCACCTCAAGGATGGCTAGGATTGGGCACCCATGTGGTACCCACCCTTTTACTGCTAGGGCCTCGCCTGGCCCCTTTGCTGAGCCAGCACCTTCTCGAATTGATTATCACGGTTTTAAGACTCCGTGACTCGGACCAACTTGTTAGGTTGACTACGCCGCGCGAGTCAGTCCATCCCTATTTTCAGTTCTAACTCGTGGAACAGAAGCTGATATGACTCAACCGAGTTTGATTTGGCTTGGATGAGTCACATTGGACTCGCACGAGTCATCAATCGACATCGATTTGGGTCAGAGCCCACCCAACCCGTCTATTGCCATCGTTTTGCTTAGGGCTGTACATCGAGTTGAGGTGGGCCAAGCTTGACTTGACTCATCTGTGCTCTCCTCGACTTCAAGCTTGAGCTCAAGCTTACCATTGGAGCTTGTCTTGTTTGCTAAACCTTTCGTGGCGAGCTTACCTTGACTTGAGTCGAGCTTACTCCCAGCTCAATTTATTATATTTTTTGCTACAAAATACAATTTAAAAGTCAACAACATTAAGCTCAAGAAGTCACACATATTTGAGGGGAGAATAGTATTTCTATAGGTGAGACCCTACCATTTAAATGGCCTAGCTTTGATCGATTTTTTCATTGGTCAAGTCACGAACGCATTGAATGCAGACCACTAGGAACATTTTCTGAACAATGGATTACCACAGTACATGCATAGCTCACCCCATGAATGGACTGCCCTAATTATTGTGCGGATCATCTTCATGATGAGGCCCGGCTAATTCATGGATCATATGGTGTTAATTTGGTCTTATCATAGCCCCTTTTTTGTAGATGTGTATGGTGTGTGGTCTCATCGTAGCACCTGTTTTATACAGCATGTAAAACACACAACCATTGTGTACTCACCATGTTTTCTACTTGAAATTACTCAATCTATCAGGTATGCTCAACAAGGAATGTTCTTACCTGAATAAAATAAGAGTAAGAAATCCCCCAACGTGTGAGGATTTTATATGTCCTAAAGCTTGGACCCCAATGTGTAGGAGAGAAGTATTTTTTTTAACAAATATCTATATAAAACAAGTCGAGTCAAGGTCGAGCTGAGTCGACTTAAATCGAGTTGAGTTGTGTCGAGTGATCTAATGCTTGAACTTGACTCAAGCTCCTAAATGAAGCTTGGTTTTACTCATCCCCCTGAGTCAAGGCGAGTTTTTTTGAGTCGAGCCGCTCGAGCTTACTGGCTTATGACCAGCCCTAATTTTGCTCATGGGCTAGGCTGGACCTGGACTCAGATCCTGGATTCATGGGCTAGACCCACACATGGTTAGGTGGGTCCAGACCGGCCCATCTGCCACTCTAGTTCGATGACCCAACCTGTTGCCATGTGTGCAGTGTAAAATGCTGGCGACGAGAGAAACCATCTCTACAACCCATGCCCCAGAAGTACCTAGATCACATAGGCACGTCACCTGTACACAGAAATTTAAACCATTAGTCTATTTCTATGAACCGTTCGTTTGTTTTGTATAGCTGTGTCTCACCTGATGATCGCGTAGACTTCCTTTTTACAGATATGGCATCCAAATTAGAGTGATATCCTAATGAGCGGCTCTGATCTTGCACGCACAACCATCATCTTTATGTATGCGGTCTACACACTAGAGCATTCGTAGAGTGCATCCTCAATTCCTCATATATTGCAATATCATAGGAGACTTTGTCCGGATTGGGACCTTTTCAAGGAGATTTTCCATATATACAATGGGCGTCATGTTGGATGGGGAGACTAAAAATAAAATAAAATAAATAACCTATAAATTAGCTTGTTCAGACACTCAGGTGGACCACAGTACTTGAGTAGATAATGGAAAGACGCCTAATATATAATTATAAATTAGCTCGGTGAGACCCACGTAAGTTTTGGAATGGATTAAATATTTTTCGGAAGTCCCTTCTTTCAAGTTGGACATCTGATGAATGAGTTGAGTGGTGCGCGCACGCACACATAAGTCCCTTTTTTATAAGTCGCTTCTTTGAAAAGAATGTACAGAAAAGCTCACCCTCCAAAATGATTCCCTCAATGGGGTTCACTCATGTATGAGCTTGATTTTTAAGTCCCACACTTAGTCTTTGGTGTGGCATCTAATGGTGGAGTGGATTTCACGTGTTCATAACAGTGGACCTGTACAAAAATCAATAGAGAACATCTCTCCCTCAACTGATCCATTGGTAATCACCTGAATCACAAGTAAGTTTGATATTTTAGTTCTGGACTTAAATGATATTACACATCTAATGGTTAAGAGTGGATCATACATGCACATCACAGTGGGCCCTATGAAAAAATTAAGGTTGGGTATCCCTCTCCTGCTTGTAAACTTCAGATGAGGGAGTGGATTAGATTCGGTCGTCTGCTTTGATACTTTGATCTAATACATCCTTGATTTAACCCTATGTTCCATAGGCAATTCTTTTTCCAAGCTATGGATGGAATGGCTATGATCAGCTAACAAGAGGCTGTTGATCAAATGACCAATGGTTAATACTTGTTGGAGTGGTCCAATGTTTGCATGACAAACCATGAAACATGGGTTGGACCCAATAAGCAATATGGATCAATGATTTGGATTGAATTAGACTGTCCAAGAGTACCAATACAACTACCAGCACTATAAGGCATAGTGCTCTAAACTTATTGTAATCAGAAGTCAACTCTTCTTCTTTAATTTCACATGGGTTTTAAATTTTTTTCTAATTTAATCCGTTTTTCCTCTTAAGTTCTTGGAAACGTAGGTTCTCCTTCTCTACCAAATCTACTCGATTTCCTCACCTACAATATCTACCTCTTGATGCAAAATTTACCCAACAAGCTCAACTGAGCCCGACTCAACCCGATAGAAATTAGGCAGATTTAAATCTCAGATGGACCACACCGTAGGAAACAAAGGTGATTGAAAGCTTGCCATTAAAAACTTCTTCAGGACCACAAAAGTTTCTGATGAAGCTGATGTTTGTGTTTTCCCTTCATCCAAGTCTGTATGACCTTATCAACAGATTGGATGGAAAATAAATATTCATGTGGGTCCTAGGAAGTTTTTAATGATGGGCATTCAATCACAACTGTTTTCCTGATGTTTGAATCTGACTAATTTTTATCTCCATGCCCTAAAATGAACTGGAGAAAATGGATGAACGGTGCGGATAAAACAAATATATCGTGGTGGGACTCACGGAACGGTGGCGACCTGGCTACCTGACTCCACCCTTAACCCGACCCGACTCGCTCAAGTTGCATCGATCCCTGGTTAACCACTCGCCGACTGCTTGTCCTGCTCAGCCAATCGTTTCAAATAATCTCGAGTTTTTCGTTGCACCCCACCGTCACGTCGTAGACGTGCACAAGATCCAGACCGTCCACTTGGTAAGGTTCACCATGAACATGTCCCAGAAATAAGCCGAACGAATAATCACGACCGCATGACCGGAAGAAGACCCTGAAAGGGTGTATTAGGCTGTTTCCAGTCCACGGGATTTTTGGTCCATGGTTTATACATGGTGGTCCACTCCACGTGATTTTTGGTCCATGGTTTATACATGGTGGTCCACCTGATCATATACACCCCTTGACAGCTCTATTGTCCGATCCGGAGTGATTTATGCTCCATTGCTTTCACACAGTGGGCATTCACGCGCCGCAGCAGTTATATGATACTCGGGCAGCGTATAATGGTTGATACTCAGGCACTCAATAATTGTACGCACTGCATGCATTAACTCAAATTAAATACACTGGTTGTGGGACCCATTGTCGATAAGGCACAGATCTTGATTCAATCAGATTGGTGGAACCATCCTGACCTCTGATTAATGGACACGTTTGTTGAAATGGGACCGTTCGATCACTTTCATTTCTAGCCGTCCAATAATTCCCCACAATCCAATTTCATAGCATGCTATTTCGAAGTGGCTGCGTATCATCCATCGCACTGCCAGAGTATCAGAGTTTTCGTGCATCTAGAAAGGAGAAGCAGTATGGTGATTGTTCACCACCACTTTTTAAGTTGGGGGTGCATCCACGCCGTCCACCTTGCATGAAAACATTTCAATCTAGACCATCCAAAATCGGAGAGAGATTACATACGAAGCATAGCTCGAAATTCACATTAATCGAATAACAAAAGGACGATTGGGAACGCATGGTTAGCGATCAAAGATCCATGAGAAAAATCAGATGATCAAGAACAACTGATCAGTTCGTATTTTGGGTTATGATCCATACCAATCTAGGACAGATACGAATGGTTTGGATTACTGCATCAGATGCCACGTGTAGAGCACGAGAGATTTTATTTTAAAGATGGTGGTAAACTTTGAGAGAGGTGTAGCCCACACGCATTTGCTGGCGGTGGCAGCGACAAGAAACCAGTGTCCTACAGTGTAGGTGTTCAATCACCACTGTTTCCTATAGTGTGGCCCACCTTGATTTATATATTTTATCCACACCGTCCATCCATTTTAAGAGATACGTTTATGGCTTGATCTAAAAAATGAAGCATATCGAAATCTAAAGTGGACCACATCGTAGTAAACAGTGAGAATTGAACGTCTACCGTTGAAAAGTTATTGGAGAAGCACAGAAGTCTTGGATCAAGCTGATACTTGTGTTTCCCATTCATCCATATCTGTTTGATCTTATGAGTAGCTTGGATGGCAAATAAACGTCATTGTGGGCCCTAGGAAGGATTCAACGGTGGAAATCATTATTCCCACTGTTTCCTATGGTATGGTCCACTTGAGCACCGGATATAATTCAATTTTGGCCTCAACTGCTAAATTGAGATCGAAAAACGGATGGACGGAGTCGATAAACTAAATGCATTCGAGGTGGGCCCACGGAGTTTACTCAGTACGATAAGAGCGTACTGAGTAACTCAGTACGCAATCCGATTTCAGTTCGATTGACCCAACTTGTTGCCACGTGTACAGTACGAAATGCTCTCAACGAAAGAAACCATCTCTACCGTTGGTGGCAGGCAACCCCAGCAAAATTCTTCCCCGCGAAATACCTAGATCAGATAGGCTCGTCGCGTGTACACAGAAATTTGAACCATTGGTCGATTTCTATGAACCGTTCAGTTGTTTTGTACAGTTGTGGCTCACCTGATGATCGCCTAGTTTTTTTTTTTTTTTCCTAAATGTAGCATCCAAATTATAGGGATGACCTCATGAGCGGCTCTGATCTTGCAACAACAGGCATCATATGCATCTCTATGTATGTACGTGGCCAGCACAGTACGAAAGCATGGGCAACTGACACTCCTCCAGTCAATAGGTTATCTTGGTTTGAGATTGGGTAGATTTTATCCTCATCTACTTCCATTACGTGTGAGACTTTATCCATTAATGAATTGGGTCCTTTTCAAGAGATTTTCCATTTATACAACGGGCCTCTTGGTTTGAATTATTTCAGTGCTTTAATTATTCAGAGGAGAGGGAGACCATGCATATTTAATGTAAAAGAATTAAATGATCAAAGCATTAAAATATTCCATTGTGTTTGGATCGAAATTCTGATGCGTGGGTGTGCCATAGCTAGATGCCGCTTAATTTAAACCAAACGACTATGACCCCAACAATTGGTATAGACGGAGAGATCGTTAACTTAGCATTTCGGCCATCTATTTAACAACCCATAAAAGCGACAGGAGATTTGTAAAAGAAAAATTGTCCTTTAAATAAATTCTTTGGCTTTTCAGTCGAAATGACTTCAATATTCATGTAATTTTTATGTAATTGTATAACGATAGTTCTACGGTGAAATAATAAAAAAAGAAGAAATAATCGGTTGAAAGTTAAATAGATAATAACAGTCTTTTCTTCACTTGGCAATCACACTCAGCCTGATTCTTTTTAGCTTGACTTGGCTTGGCTTGTATGTCAATTTGATGAAGCCTGAGTTTGAATGAGTAAGCTCATTCGAAAACAAGTCAAGCTCGAGCATGAGTGAGATTGGCTCGGCTTGGCTTGAAGCTTGATAAAAGTTAGCTCGACTTGAGCTTGAAATATATATATATATATATATATATATATATATATATATATATATATATATATATATATATATATATATATAGGGAAATTTTACTATGCGGTCGACCTCATGGAAAGTTCCCATGAGGTCGAGCTGTGTGGGCCCCACTGTGATGTGTAATGGCCATCCACACCATCAGTCTAATGCACCGTTCCGTGGTGGGCCATGGTCCTAAAACTTAGGACAATCCATGACTTGGGTGGGCCACACCATTAACAACAGTTAAGAGTAGATAGCTACCCATTGAAAACTGTATGATCATTTATAAGATTGACTGAGATGTGGTTGAGAAATCCAGACCATCCATTGTGCATGTCCCACTTAAATAGAAAGTCACACCAACTTTCAACCGTATCTAAAACTCAGGTGGGCCCCAACAAGTGTTTTTAAATGTTGTGGGCATGATTTTGCATTCTTTCCGTTGGTATGGCCCACATGAATTCCAGATCAAGCCTATTTTTTGCATATCCCATAAACAGCAGGGACCCACCAAATGCATGGTGTGGATGGCCATTACACATCACAATGGGGCCCACACAGCTTGACTCATGGGAACTTCCCATGAGGTTGACCGCATAGTACCATTTCCCATATATATATATATATATATATATAAAACTCTACCCAACCCTACCCCCTTTCATTTTCATTTCCCAACCCAGCCTGCCATGCCCTACCCTCTCTCCTTTTTTTTTTTTTCTCTCATTTTAAATCTCTCCCTCTGCCTCTCATTCCCCCCTATCTCTCAACTCAAACCGGCCCCTCTCTATCTCTCTCTCTTTCTCTCCCATTTCCGGCTTCCTCCCCAATCGCCGCACGGCCTACACCCGATCGAATGGACGACTCAGCCGCATGGCACACCCGACTCAACCCCGCACGCCACGCACCCACCATGCCTCTCAACTTTCATTATTGTCAATCTCAGGTATGTTTTCAAAATTTTTTCCTTATTTTTTTCTTATTTGTTTAAAATAGGAAAAATCTTAAAATATGACTGATTTAGGGATCTTTTTTGGATTGGATTGGGTCGGCTGAGTTAGCATGTTGGGTGAGTCAGTGGGCAGGGTCAGATCAGTGGGGTGGGTTGGGACGGGTCAAGTGAGGTAAGTGGGGTGGGTAGGTTGGGTTAGGTTGATGGGTTGAGTTGGGTCAGTGGGTCGAGTTAAGGTCAAGTTAGTGGGCTAGGTTAGGTCAAGTTTGTGGGTTGGGTTGGGTCAGGTCAATGGGTTGGGTTGGGTCTACATATAGACTTCTAAAAAAAGAAAAAAAGACAGCTCGACTTGACTTGACTCAACTCGAAAGAGCGCGATTGACTCGACTTGAACAAAGCTCGCTTGGCTTGGATAATAATCCAAGCTCAAGCTGCTGTTTTGAGCATGATGCTCAAGCCAAGCCAAGCTTAAACTAAGGTGTTAACTGATCAAGCCAAGCTCGAGCAAGGCAGAGCTCAGCTCGTGTACAACTCTAAGCGCGAGCCAAGGTTCGTAGACAAGATGATCGGTGGAGGACAGTCTGTTCATCATTTAACATAAATCGAGCTTTATAGCAAGAGAGTCTTCGTTGCTCAGTGGAGATCAAGCTTCGTAGGCGAGACGGTCGATAGAAACGATTATCACTAGTATGTAGCAGGAAAGCCCCACAGCCTTGTGTTCGAAACTGAGTAATCTTCCTTATGATTCAACGGTCTGATCGTAGACGAAAGGTGGAGAGATAAACTACAGGTAAAAACTAGCTAGGATCCTATGCTAATGAGTGATAGGGAGAAATTAAAATGAAATAAAATAAGAAAAGATTAGCATCCATGAGGGACAAAGAGAAGCTTTTATGCTGGAGTTATCAAGAGGCCATGGAACTCTTCATCTCCTCTTATTTATAAACATCATGAGCAGTTGAGCTGCTGAAGAGTTATTAATCACTTCACCACATTTTTATTTATTTATTATGGATGATTATTAGAGAGTTATTTATGTAACCAATTTGTCATGTATCCTTGTTGTGGGTGGTTGTTGTAGGCAAATTTGGCTTTAAGGAGTAGTGAGGAATCGCGGTCGCATCTCCAAAATGCGACCAGCCCGGCTCGTGCTCGAAGGAAAGGGTTGCATCTCCAAAATGCGACCAGCCCGGCTCGTGCTCGACGAAAGGGGTCGCATCTCCAAAATGCGACCAGCCCGGCTCGCGCTCGACGAAAGGGGTCGCATCTCCAAAATGCGGGCACTCTTGATATGAGCAACTTCCGTCATGTGAGCAGCCTTGGTCTATGGTCTCTGGTCTTTGCTCTCTGCTCTCTGGTCTCTGGTCTCTGCTCTCTGATCTCTGCTCTCTGATCTCTGCTCTCTGCTCTTTGCTCTCTGGTGAGGACGTCCTTCAGCTCATAGTACCAGCAGCCTATATATGCGAGCAGCTTGTCTCGCGAGCATCTTCCGACGTGCGAGCAGCTTTAACTACTGATGATCAACGATGATATCCCTTAGCCTAGCAGCACGTATAGGCCGATTTTGGGCTTATCTTCGTCTACAGCTCCGTGTCTCAAGGGATCGCTATCAATGAACGTAATTGACCAGATGAGTAATTGGATTAGATTATTCCTTTATCTGAGGATAAGAAGGATAAGCACCTTATCCCATGAAATCAGTAGATGATCTCGGTATCTTACGTAACAGAATGGGACATTCAGATCTATATAAATAGATGGTTTCATCAATGAGAAGGTACACAATCTCTAAGCCTACATTTCACACTTTATATTACTATCATAGTACCCGTACTGGCTTTGCCATCGGAGGGCCGTAAGCCGGGCCAACCGGCGGTGGTCCTAATCTTTCTTGGTGATTGCAGGTTCCCCAATCTACACCATTCATCTCCGATTGGAGGTCAGACGATGAAGAATCAAAGTTGGTCTCTGACCAACATCTGTTAGCCAATTTTTGGAGTTAACAGTGGTTATTAGAGAATTAGTTATGTAACCACTCTTTGCCACGTGTAAGTGATGGTTATTGCTCAAATTGTTGTTTATACCATTAAAACGACCATTTCTATCATTATTTTTGGTCATTTTTGTTGTTGGCCATAACCGGCTGCTAATGACCAAATTCAGTCACAATTGAATGTTATGATGGTGTGAGGTAGTTACATAACTGTTCTACCATTAAGCGATTGTAAACTCTCAAATTTTGACATGTGTAGTAGTGGCTATTAGTTCTTATTACTTTCTTATTACTTTGGTCGAGTGACATGTGTCCCATGAACATAATCATCTTTGACTTGGTCTTTATTTAATTCCTTACAACTTTACTTCCTATGACTGATATTTCGGCCATTATAGCCATTTTTGTCATTATTTTGGTTGTCGGCAAAAAATGGTCATTGTCCAAATTTTGTCATTCACCAAATCTCTGAAAAATTGAGGGTTGGTTCTAATTAGTTGGTCACTTTAATGACCAATTTCTATATTTTACCGTCAAAGTTGAATTTTTAATTGTAAAGATTTGGTAGAAAATGCTTACATTTCTATGACGAGAAAAGCTTGGTGGCAAAAACTTACAATTTTATAAATGCATAAGAGTAGTATAGGAAGCCACCTAAGGTTTCATATCTTAGGAAAGGTTCCTTACCACATAGAGTAGAAACTCTAGGGTGGCTAGTTTTAGAGGACAGAGAAAGAGGCCTCCGTTTGTCTTTCGTTCTCCATTAAAAATACATTTTAGCTTGTATTAATTCATACAGTTAGTGATGTCCTAACTGGTTGATTGGTGGACATCTAATAGACAGTTAAAATGGGGAAAAAAATATTATTAGTCAGAATTCAATAAGCAAATTTGCATTAATATGTTATTAGGGGGTAGAGGCTCCAATCAATCAGATTTAGCTAAGTCTGGTTCCTCTAAAGTCACTATATAATAAGCTTATTCTACAAGTGTTGCGCATGGGCCCACTGGAGGGCGTATATGACATCCAATATGTTCATTAGAGTCATCTTGACATGAAAGTTGAACACCACGAAAACCTCCAATCACCATGTGGGTCACTATATGAATTTGAAGCTTTTGGATGGCCGTCCAGTGTTTTTCCATGGTAGAGCCCACTGTGTTATATATATGCCATCCAACCAATGCGCTCCAAGTACATGACCCACCTTGGGAATGGGATGTCCCGAATATTAGGCCAATAAATCAGTAGGTGCGACACCACCTATTAATATTGTGTGGGCCATTATACGAAAGTTGAATGCCCCCAAAACCTCCAATCATCATATGAGCCTGATCACATGATCAATTAGGAGGTATTTGGACTGTTGTCCACCATTTTCTATATGGCAGGGCATCATTTTATTTATATGTCATCCAACCAATACACCACATGAGACCAACCAACATGATGGGATGCCACAGATACTAGCCTATAAAATCAGTAGCTCCCACGTGAGGCCAACCATCATTGTCGTATGCCCCCCAGATATTAGCCCTATATAGCTCCATAAAGCTAGTAGGTGAGCCACCTGTAAAGTAAGGTTGTCCTCAAACGCGTGAAATCCTCCAACCATCATGAGGACAACCATTAGATTTGGGAGGATTTTGGATAGCCGTCCAACACTCAAAATTCTCCTACAATCATGTGGGCTGATTTTGAATTGGGAGGTTTTTTGCTTTTGTTTTTTATAGGAAGGTGTTGTGTCTAGTGTATCATCATGTGAGACCCGCTATGATGATGAAATCCTTAAATATTAAGCCTATAAAAATTAGAATATGGGACTCATTCACTCAATAGGATTGCCCCTATCATAAAATTGAATGGCCCAAAAATCTCCAACCTTTGCGGGCCACCACATGAATTTTGAGGTTTTTGGATGATTGTCCATTGTTTTCATGATGAGGCCCACCATGTTGTGTACATGCCACTCAACCGGTGCACTACTTGAATCAACAGTGAAGATATAGGATGCCTAAATCTTAGGTCTATACAGTTTTTAGGTGTCCCAACAATGACAACAATGAACTACCATCCAAAAGCCTCCTAATTCAAGCAGCCGCCAATTTGGACCAGCCTACTTTTGAAGTAGCTAACGTTCACGGGACAATCTTAGGATGCCACACCCACTGCCAGGCTGCTTATGAAATGTACGCGGATTGCCTGCAAAAGTGATCCGCAGATCATGTTAAGACATGGTCCAAAAATGAGACAGATCAAACACACAACTGGGCCGCATGACAGAAAACAACGAGGATTGAGCGTTAACAGTTGAAACATAGATCATGCTGATATTTTTGTGTTTTTAGCTCATGGAGTAGGAATGACATTATGGACAGTATGAATGGTGTTATGAATCATATGGATGGCAGGGTGGACCAGGGAGGTTTCAATTGTAGGCATTTCCCTACCTACTTTTCTTATTGTGTGATCCACATGAGTTTTGGATTAGCTTATTCTTGAGCCTCTAATAACATGATGCAGAAAATTAGGGGGTGTATGTTTTCTAATTCCATCTTGCAAATATAGGTAAATGGGTAATAATTACCATCTACACATGTTTTATAAGAATAAGTACTTCCTCTTTTGAAATGTTGTTCAAGAAGGATGGAAATCAAATTCATGGGCCCCATTGTATGGTTTATGACATATCTATGTTACCCATTTATTTTATCAGAATATTTTAAGGCATTAGCCCAAAAGTGAGGTGGATTCAAAATTCAAGTGGCCCACACTATAGAAAATTATGGTTGTAAAGAGTTTTCAACATTAGATTTTGTGCGGTGTGGTCTACTTGAACTTTAGATGAGCTTCAATTTTAGTTTCATCCATGAAAATCAGTCCCCAAAATGAATGGATGGTGGGAATAAGCTGCATATATCACAATAGGCCCAAATGAAATTTGCAAGTAAGCTTATACGAATTGCATTAGTAATTAATCATTATTCATTTGCATCTATTTACACCAGGGATAATCACAAAATCACGGTGGAGTAAATTTCTCACCAACATCACGGCACGGTGGGCACACCTAACCAGTTTATTTATTTACTTTTGGAATACGCGCCCCTTCTAGAATCAGCTTTTTCCAAGGAATATGCGTCACGGGTCAGGAGGATACGCGCATTGGGTACTACCCCCGCCAATAGGCAAGAGCTCTAAGGGGCCACTGTGATGTATGGTTTTGATCTATTCTGTCCATGCATTTTTCATATCATTTTAATATACAATCCCTAAAATGGGACAGATTCAAGCCTCAAGTGGACCACGCAGTGAGGATTAAACTCCTATCGTTAACAACTTTTTGGGGGCTATAGAAGTTTTCATCCAAGTCTACTTGACCTTATGATCAGGTTGGATGGAAGGTAGATATCATGGTGGGCTCTAGGAAGGTTTCAGAGGTTGCTATCATTATCACTGCTGTTTCCTGTGTTGTGTCCCACTTGAGGTTTGGATCTGTCGCTTTTTTGGGCTTCTAAATTAAAATGATATGATGAAACGGATGGACGGTGTAGATAAAATTCATATATCACAATGGTCCTTCAGAGGCCTTGCCAGTAAAGATCTGGGACAGACGTGGGCGGGACGCCAGTCTGCAACTTGGGTCGGTCGTAAAAGGTTTTTAAAGCCTGACGTGAAATTTTGGTTGGATTCGGTTGGGTTGGGCTGAGATGAGTTGGAACAAGATTAAAGCCACGGGCAACGTCCATCACATTCATTTAGACAATTCATTCAATCAATCTGAACCGTCTATTAATTTCAGAGCTTATTTCACAGGTTACCATGCAAAAAACATTCAGGAATAGATTATGTTAATACATCCTTGAATTCGTCCTATTTTCTACAGCCATCCTTTTTCTAAGCTATGGATGGAACGACTATGATTGCCTAACAAAAATGACCATGTATAGACCCTAACAAATAGATGGATTAGATTATTGATTGGACATATTTTTGTTGTAACAATCTTAACAATTGGTATTAAAAGGCCTTTGGTCAATGGTTAATATTTGTTCAATTCATATAATGTTTATGTGATATTCCATAAAACATGGGTTAGATCTAATGAGAAATATGGACTAATAATTTAAATTAAATTAGATTGTTGAAGTAGACCATTGCAACTAAGTAGCAGCATGGGGTTTAAGAATCTAATGCTTTTAGCATATTATTTAGATTCTTAACAATTGGTATAAGAGCTTACATGTATGTATTCGAGTGCAAGTGACGGGTGAAAAGAGCAACTTAGACAAAAGTGAAAGCCCCCCACAATGTGAAAAGATTTTTTTGTGAAACAAATGCATAACTATCAAGTAGGGCCATCATGGATGTCAACTGTTGAGCATGATGGAATGTTTTGTTTCCGAAGGGTTTAATAGCCTAACCTAATGCATTCCCTATCTACTTTTCCTTTCCACTCGCACAAAGGGTTTTCTATTTTAACTGCAACTCAACCGGATATGGCCTGAGATAGGTTAGGGTTGAAGACATGGGACTTTAATATCCTACTAGTCGGTGCTCTATGGCCCCACCATGATGTATGTGTTTTGTCCCCTTCCCTACCGTCCCTTCATTTTTCCAGCCCATTTTAAGGCAATGAGTCCAAAAATGAGCCAGATCTATATATGAGATGGACTATCCCATAGGAAACAGTGGTGATCCAACACCCACCATCAAAAACCTCTTGGGGCCACGAAAGCTTCGGGTCAAGTTGATGTATCTTTTTCCCTTCATCTAGTGTGTGTGACCTTGTCAACAGGTTGGATGCCAAATAAAGATGATAGCGGACCCTAGGCAGTTTTTAATGGTGGGTATTCAATCACCCCTGTTTTCCTGTAGTGTGGTCAACCTTAGACTTGGATCTGCCTTATTTTTTAGTTCATGCCCTAACATGAGCTGGGAAAATGAATGAGCGGCGTGGGTAAAACACATACACCATAGTAGGGCCCACAGATAAGTGGCCGTGTCGCTCAGTTTGAAATCGAGTTGGGCTTGACTCGACCCGACTCTCTCAAGTTGCAACCCCTGGTTAAGCACTAGCCGACTGCTTGTCCGACTCTTTTAGTCGTTCCAAATAATAATTACTCGAGCATTCATTGCACCCCGTCGTCCCCTTGTAGACGTGCACAAGATGCAGACCGTTCATTCGGTAAGGCCCACAATGACCATGGCTCATAAATAAGCCAAATGAATAATCACGACCACATGACCGAAGAAGACCCAAAAAGTGTACGTTGAATGCTTTTTCTCCTCGCATTGAGGGCTATAATACTCCGATCCGGGTGATTTCCATGGTGGGCCACCTGATCACATACACGCTTTCAACGGATTTCCATCAACTCGAGTAGAATTCGCGTTTCCATGTTAATTTCAACGGCGGATGTCACTGTCTCCAATGCTTTTTGTGGTGGGGTCCTTATTCTTTGGGTCATGCCTTAGAATGATCTCTCCAAATGGATGGACGGTGTGGATACAACCTAGTGACATCATGCTGGCCCACAGAACATGATGACGTCACTTCAGTAGCGAGATTCGCTACTCAACCTGTCAGTAGCTAATCCGCGTGTCCACAAAAGTCAGCTTTCAGAATGCATTCACACGCCGCAGCAGTTATATGGTACTCGGGCAGCGTACGACGCTTGATACTCAGGCAACTCAATAATTGTACGCTCTGCATGCATTAACTCAAATTAAATACACTGGTTGTGGGACCCATTGTCGATAAGTCACAGATCTAGATTCAATCAGATTGGTGGAACCATCCTGACCATCTATTTAATGGACACTTGTTTGTTGAAATGGGACCGTCCGGTAACTTTCATTTTTAGCCGTCCAATAATTTCCCACCAATCCATTAGACAGACAAGCAGACAAGCGTAATTTTAGGGTCATTATACTTTTAAACTGGGACCGATAATTTGGACAGTTTAATTTGAGTTAGTTGTATCCAGAGCATGCAATTTCTAAGTGGCTGCGTATCATCCATCACACTCTGCCAGAGTAATCAGAGTTTTCGTGTATATATAAAAAGTAGTAGTAGTATGGTGATTGTTCACCACCGCTTTTTAAGGTGTAGTGAATCACAGCCGTACACCTGGCATTAAAACTTTCCCATCTAGACCATCCAAAATCGGAGAGAGGTTACATACGGAGCATAGCCCGAAACTCACATCGATCTAACAGCAAAAGGACAATTAGAACACATGGTTAACGATCGAAAACCAATCAGCAAAATCAGACGGTTAAGAACAACTGATCAGTTGGTGGCTTGGGCTTTGATCCATACCAAACTGTGTCCGAGATTTGAATGGCTTGGATTGCCGGATTAGATGCCACGTGTAAAGCAGGAGAGATTTTACAATTTAAAGACGGTGGTAAACTATAATAGAGGTATTGTCCCACACGTATTTGCTGGCAGTGTCAGCGACAAGAAACACGTCCAGGCGAGTGATGGCCAAAACGACGTGTCATCTAAGAAGCGATGATTTTTGGCAGTACCTTCTTTATTTATTTTGTCCATTCCTTCTCCTTCTTTCTCTACTGTACACGTGGAACACGCTTCTCAATCTAGACCGTTAGTCATTGGCCGACTTAGATGTGACATATTCCTGTGCGATGGAGATTTGATAGTGGGCCCTCACGACAGACGTTTTGTTTGAAATCGCGAGGGTCTATTTTGGTAGTTAGGGTGTTTCTTCAGGTTATCACTCATCTAGAGTGGGGCCCACTATATGGATGGTTTAGATTTATGTTGAATATGCCACGTGTCTGTAGCCAATCTGCAATTGCACGGATATCGATAGTCTGGCAACCTATCAAACTGGTGGCCAGCTCAGTCAAAAGCGATATGGACTCCCACATTGCGCGTTGACGGAGAAGTCTACTCGAATACGTGCACCTTAATACGAGACAAAAGCAAGCGCCCCAACATGTGCAGTATTGTAGGTTTGTGTGAGATCTGGCCATTCATTTGGTGGGCCCTCATGGTGTAACTTCCTGGACGCTCGTTGATTGGGCCTGACATGTAAGCTTGAATGTAGACCGTTGGTTTTCCATTTCCAATCACCCATTTTTTACATCCGTGTATGGCCCTTTTGATGAGCTGACCAACCTGATTTTTGGGACAGTGTAAATTCACAAAGGGTCATCACTGATGAACGGCCAGGATCTTCTACGCATGTGTGACATTGTATGAGACTGTAGCAACATGATCCACGTGCAATGAGAGTACTGATTGACCTAGATACTACAAGACGTCACCACTTGACCATCACCGTTGAAAACAAGGGCCATTGCAGACACGCTACGTTGAAAACCAAGATTTCAAGGCAGTACCGTATCCAAACCAACCCTCAGTATAGTGATGTTAACAATCCATTGAATCCGGACTATGGACAGTCAGTTTTAAACCGTCCATCTTTTCCGTATGTGAAGTGGACCGGAATATTGTAACTTTACTACAATGGCAGCTGGGCTGGGCCCAATTCATGAACCAAGAACCCATTCCACACTCACGCCAGCTCACAATGTAGCACGGTCGATTGGACCACCAAATCAAGCCAGCCAATCTGAGATGTTTGCTTCAGGACCACGTGCCGATCTTCTCAATGATCGGAACCGTTCATTCTGAAGGTTTCTCTGTGAACGGCTGTAAAAATGTGTCCTTGGTATTAGATGTATCGGAAGGTTTTCACGTTGAATGTGATCAGTTGGCCATATTTTATTTTCACTGGTCGATTGATTAAAATCATTTGATTGGATATGCTTTATACTGTGGCCTTCCCATGATGGGTTCACAGACTGGACGGTTCTGATCACCACATGACGGCCTTGATGATCTTATATTTGGGCCGGTGGTACATAATTTTCGGTGCCTCTGCGGATCAACTACCTTTCCCAAAAACAGTTTACGTTACCTTGACGGGCGCACTACTGTGATACGGTTGAGCCAGAATGACCAGAATATGGTAGAGCTATACATTACACGTGGCAGGATGAATTATCAATCTGTGCCATCCATCTAGTGGGTCTTATTATCGATGGCTTATGATTTAAATTGACACTTATTGCAAAATCCTGACCGTCACTTACTTCAGTTTCCTATATTAACTGCTTGACCGTTAATCTTTTTTGTTTTTTACCAGTTTCTAGAAAGGACACTCATGAGATGGCTAAGATCACCCGACCTGTAATTTGAACCTGGTTCCATCCATAGAACGGTCTCTTAGGTGGACGGTCAGAGATTATACGTCCTGCCACGTGTACTTTAAAGAGATGGGTCTACCATATTCGGGTTCGGTTGATTAGATAATGTGAATATCGTGATAGCGCGTTAAAAAGTAAGATAGTCCGCTGTACTATTCTAATTGGTAACATCCCTATGTTATATTAATATATTAATCCCAGCGAGATGATACGGTAGATCAAAGAGGACAGGAATATTGTAGATCCACCTCTCCAAAAGACACGTAGCGAGGTGATGCATTGATCGGGTCCATCCATATACTGGCACCAAAATGAATGGCTTGCATTCTAAAATAAAACCCACAAGAAAATCCTATCCATTCCTTTTTCAACAGTTAATCCCACTGCCAATCTTGACCGTTACCTATTTTTGTTTCCCACCGTCAATTTAAAGCCACGGATCACATGGACAGGACTGTCCAATAGGTGTGATATTTCAAATATAAAGCATCCATTGTAGAAAACTGCATATGGACGGACCGATTTGTACATTATCCTGCCACGTGTACTGTAGCGAGATAGCTCTACCATGTTATGGTTCTTTCGGCTTCCCCGCATCATCTCCACTACCCATCGTGGCCCCCATGGTATGTGAGCAGCCACGTGGCGATCTCAGAATCGAACAATCAATGGACTTTTCAATCAGCTACTTCCAAACGGGAGCGGAATAGGTGTTGCTCTGACCATGGGGCCCACCTATGTTTTGTATATCAACGCTGTCCATTTGCCTTTTCAGATCATTTTATACCATATTTCTAAAAGTGAAGCAGATCCAAATTCCACCGTAATGTTTATTTCCCATCCAACCTGTTGATAGCAAGGTATCTCAAAACGGTTACGTATCGGCCGTATCGGCCGATACGTAACGGAAACGGTCATGACCGTTATGCGTTACGGGGTTAAAACGGCCGTAACGGCCGTTACAGAAAAAACGGGCCGTAACGGCCCGTATCGGACCGATACGGCCCCGTATCGACCCCGCATCGGTCCGATACGGCCCCGTATCGGACCGTAACGCCCCCGTAACGGTCCTGAAACAGATTTTTTTAAAAAATAAAAAAGGGCCGTATCGGCCGATACGGGGTCTGTAACGGCCGTTACGGCCCGTATCGTAACGGTAACGGTGGTGGCCGTTACGGCCACCGTTACCGTTATGGGACACCTTGGTTGATAGGTCACACAGGTCTGGATGAAGGGAAAGAACAAACATCAGCTGGATTTAAAACTTCGTGGCCCCCAAGAAGTTTTTAATGGTGGGAATCAGATCCAAGAAGTTTTTAATGGTGGGAATCAGATCCTTGCTTTGTGGTTTTCTTGAGATTTTTGTATGCTTACTTTTTGGGACCATTCCCTAAAATGATCTTTAAAAATGGATGGACGGTGTGGATATACAACACATACATCAAGGTGGGCCCCACGTTCTGGGCAACACCCACTAACGCATTATCCGGGTAACACCTAATCGGCTCAGTCGAATGAACGATTAAGTGTAGTTTTTAATTAACTAAGGCTAGTTTACAATGGGACTCGATGGATGGATGGTCCTGATCGAAGTAGACAAGTCAGAGATATGGTGGACCACCAGCTGGGATGGTCAGGTGGGATACTGAACTAGGTCTCATCCCAAGTATCATGACAATACGGCGAGCCAACCTCGACAGGAAAAGAACCGTAGGTCTTTCCTTTATTTTTTAATTATTAAATTTTTTTTTTTAAATGTAGTGATTGGGTGGACCATGCAATATATCCAGCTACAAGCCCTTTACTGGTCTACTGACTTTCTCTAGAAACTAAAAGAGAACTAATAATATAATCATAGAAGGGATCCAGTGCACTATAACTTACGGTCGTGCACTAAAGTATTCCGAATTGAATTGGTGCATATCACCATTAATCAAAGATCTGGGCCGTCCATTAGGTTTACCGCCACTTCATTTGCCACCATATAAAAATCCTGATCAATTGATGGTCCCATCAATCATCTTTTTCTTCACAGCCAAACATTTTCCAAATCATGGATAGAATGGTTACAATTGTGTGATCAAAGTAATCCTTTGATAACACAAGCAATGTATGGTGGGCCCCAAGAATCGCATGGTTCAAATTGATGATTGCATAAACATTTTTGATAAACAACCTAATTGGCCGTCCACTTTATAGGCTGTTGATTACATGGTTAGGATTGTTCGATCAGTTGCAATTTTCTTTTTTTTTTTTTTTTGTGGGTTTTAGGGTCTGGATCTAATATACAGTTCAAGGTAATAAATGGACCGTCCATGTGTTCAAATGAAACTGGGTGCACTACAAATTGTGGTGCTCTTAAGTGCACTGAATAGGCTAGCATATTTCTTTCCTGCCATCAGTAACGCTGATTTGTCCCATCCAAGTGTGCAGAAGTGAATGGTTGGTAGGCAACAGCAACGCACAACATGTGGTGCTGTACCATCTTTCCCATCAACAGGCAACTTATCTGAGTCATCCGCACCATGAAAATGGTGGGCCCTCCAAGAAGATGGATAAGAATCAACGAATTGTGATTTTGGATAAGAGTGATATTCGAGTCAGGGCCCACCATTTTCATGGTATGGATGGCCAACCCAGCTGCATTTTAGTGGGAAGATATGATCCAGCCCCACAAATTATGGTGCTGTTGACTGTAGGTTTTCACTGTTCAGCATGCATGAGTGAAAAGATATGGTTAATCACCGAAAAAAGGATGAGAATGAAGAGTGGGTGCCTACAACATTCGTTCTCTGTGTGGCCCACTATATCCTTTATGTAAAATCTACACCGTCCATCATATGCGGATCTCGATGTTATGCTCTGAGGAAAAACAATCTGCCCGATCCACAAGTCCGGTGGGCTACGCCACAGGGAATAATGTGGAGGCAATGACAACCATAGTTTTGTTTTTGGGGGGCCCACAAACGAATATAGATTGCATCCAATCCGTTCATCATGTGAGCGTCATCAGGATGAAGGGTTAATGTTAGAATCAGCGTGACCAAACATTTAGGAGGGCCACACCGCGAGAAATTATTGGGTTAAAGTGATATTTAAAATTGTTTCAAACGTTGTTGCCCAGAAATGTTTTGGATAGAGCTGAATTTTGAGATCTACGGTAGATATGAGAATTCTAACCTGATGGACAGAGTGGATGTCACATGTAAACAACAGGGGGAGGTGTACTAGGCCGGGTACAAGAGCGAGAGGATACGGGTCCGTGAGACATTTGTATGGTCTACAAATATCTATGGAGAGCAAGGAGGATGTATGGAGAGAGAAGGTGAGGTTGTCAATGTCAGTCCCTTGGAAGACTATCCTAGTACCTGAAAGGGGGATGCGTCAGCCATCGGATCATCTTTTTTGAATTTTTTCGCAGCATTCCTTCTCTTCTTATAGTTGGAGAGTGCACCATAAACATACAGAGGGAGAGGGAAAGAGAGAGAGAGAGAGAGAGAGCGAGAGAGATGAAATCAACCGTTGGGAAGTTACTCTATTGCATGAAATGCTTGCCTTGCCGATCTTCATTGGCTCATAAAAAAATGGAGGGTGAGAGCGTCTATGAAGGGAAGAAAAAGACCAAAATGGAGGGTGAGAGCATCTTTGAAGGGGAGCAAAAGACCAAAAGAGAGCCTGGTGGATGGAGGGCTATGCCTTACGTTATAGGTCTCTCTCTCACACACACACAACAACAACAACAAATCCCACTATGGATTTTTCAATTTGAGACATACATAGCATACACAATCAAATCCATTATGGAATTCTGACTTTATGACTCTCTCTAAGCAAAACCCAGAAAGGATTTTTCATTTTGACCCATACTCTCTCTCTCTCTCTCTCTCCTTCTGTTTTTGTAATTTGTTGTGGGTGGCTGTGATTGCAGGGAATGAAACGTTTGAGAGGTTAGCAACGCTTGGATTGCTAATGAACTTCATGGTCTTCCTTCTCAACCACCTCCACCTGAAACAGGTCTTTGCTACCAATGTCATCAACATCTGGTCCGGTACCACTAACTTCGCTCCCCTCGTAGGAGCCTTCCTCTCCGACGCTTATCTCGGCCGTTTCCGTATTCTCGCCTATGCATCCGTTGCATCTTTTCTGGTACACCTCACTTCCACACACCTCTCTCATCATTCTTCATGCATGTTTCATGAACTCAACACGTGGATGGCCCCTCTGAAAAAAACGTATAAACGGGTCTGATCCGTTACAATGGCAACCATGAGTTCTCTGACTCATGTTCCACCTAATTGACGGCCCCGATTATTTCAACTTCTTTTTTTGAACGATCTGGATTGTTATTGATTGGATGGTTAAAATCATTTAATGAATGAACGATCCAGATTGTTGTGGTGGACATGAATCCAGATTGTTGTGTGGACCATTCATGTAATTTACATGATGCACATAACGAGTATTGCTCTGCCAGACCGGCCGACCTCCCTCTGACATGACGTAGCCGCTGCACTGTCATCAGCCTTGAGCCGGTCCTTTTTCTGACAACAGTTCGTGGTCCAATCAAACGGTCACCATGTGCTGTTTGCCGGGCGCGGATTTCCTGCGAAAGCCTTGCGCAGGAAGTCCCTGCGCTGAGAACCAAGGTGGGGCCCACAGTGATGTTCGTTGATAAATCCACACCGTCCATCCCTTTTGGGAGCTCATTTTAGGAAGTGAGAACAAAAATGAACCGGATCCAAGACTCAAGTGAGCCGAAAACGTGAGAATTGAACGTCCACAGTTGAAATATTTGTGGAGCCATAGGAATTTAGAATCAGGATCATATTTGTTTTTCCAGTTCATCCCAGTAGTAGTGACGTTATGAACGGTATGGATGTCATATAAACATCACTGTGGACCCCAGGGAGGTTTCAACGGTAGTAATTTACCTACCCACCTTTTCTTTTAGTTCGGCCCACTTGAGTCTTGGATCTGGTTCATTTTTGTTCTCACGTCCTAAAATGAGCTCCCAAAAGGGATGGACGGGGTGGATTTATCAACAAACATCAATGTGGGCCCCACCTTGTTCCCAGGCAGGAACTTCCTGCGCAAGGCTTTCGCAGGAAATCCGCGCCCCTGTTTGCGTCACAAGGAGGTGGGACCCAACTCAACTGACCAATGATCAATGGTGGTTTGATATAAAATTATTCAGTGCTCTTAGAACCACACCATCCAGTCTGATTGATCGATCTGGACCGTCCATTAGACCCACCACACGTTTCCCGATATATGATGCAAAAAGTACACTGATCTGACAATCTTAACCGTCTGATCAATAGCCTCAAACATGGACCGTCCAGATCAGTTATACAAAAAATAGTTCCTTTAAATAGTTTGATCCTAATCATGGATTGCTGATGGTTCTAAAGAGCACCGGATATTTTCTCTTTTGGAAACAGGTATATTAAAGAAAGGAGAGCCGTTCATTTTGCATTATTTTGTAGCTTGTTGTTGTTCTCAGTTTACAGTCATTTTCATTTCTTTTTCAATCAATTTTCCTTTCCATATTAACTAATAATTGCAATGAGATTTGTTTGGATGGGTGGCCCACCAAGGGTCTCTCCCCTACTGACCTACCACCACGTGATGATCGACACCTTTCCGGCGCGGATTGGACGGACCTAGCTTGAGATGGATGGTCTTGTCAGTGGCTCTGGGAGGCCCACCGTGATAATATGTTTTATCCACGCCGTCCATTCATTTTTATGGATCATATTAGGACAAGAAGCCAAATGATAGGCAGATTGAAGGCTTAAGTAGACCACACCGTTGAAAGCAGTGGGGATTGAAACTTTACCGTTGAAATTTTTTTAGGTACACAGAAGTTCTGGATCAAGATGATATTTATGTTTTGCCGTCATACAGGTCTATGTGACCTTATGAACAGCTTGGATGGAAAATAAACATCACGGTGGGCCTAGTAAGTTTTCAATATTAGGAATTCAATCCTACTGCTTCCTGTGGTGTGGTCCAATTGATTATTCAATCGGTCTCCTTTCCTGGTTCATGTACTAAAATGATCTTTCAAAGTAGATGGACGGAGTGGATGAAACATATACATCACGGTGGGCCCCACAGATCCTCAAACAGGACCGTCCGTCTCTAGCTGGGCCTTGGCGGGGGTAGTACCCAATCCGCGCCCAGATCATTCGTTTAGGAGGTCCCACGTTAGAGAAAATCTCAGCCATCGGAGAACTTCAAATACGTAGACGCGTGGGCTAGGAACTGCCCTTATAGGCCGTTGATTTTAAGTTTCAAGGGATGGGGTAATCTCTAGTCAGTATCGATGAAAAGTCTAGCTCATCACATGGTGGGCAGACAGGGAGAGCGGATTGGGCGAGCCTTGCTGGCATTTCTCCATATCAACATCTCTGTGGGGAATGAGAATCCTCGTTCTTTGGGCCCACCGTGTTGTATGTGTGAAATCTGATCCGCACATCGGGTGCACCTCTCGATGTTAGGCCGTGGGGCAAAAACTCATCCTGATCCGCAACCATAGGTTTGTTAGCGTGGGCCACAACACCACACGAAACAGTGGGAAGATGACGCCCAACCATAGGTTTGTGTGTGGGGCTCTCCGTGGTATTTATTTATCATCCAATCCTTTCATCAGTGTGAATTTTCATTGCTCCTTGTGTGTGCACCACCTGAGTTGGATTGGGATGATTTTTTTTTACCTGCATAGTGAAAATGAGGTTGTGCACCTGATGGACGGTTTGGATGTTGTACACACAATATGGTGGGCCCCATAGATCTCGGTGTTGTACTCCAATAGTTGTTGTAGAGGATTCCGGTCCCAGGAATAGGACATTAGAATTTGTGCATCATACCTTCAGCCAATGGTAGGTTGAGGACTACAGTTCTCCCGCAGAGTATCAGTCATTTTCTAATAGCCTGTTACGAAATAATGTCGGCGTGCACATACATGCATGCACCATAATTTCTAACATACATCCCATACATACATGCAACATATGTACGTAGGTGGGACCCCTGAGATTCCAATATTTGATCTAGACCATGCATTCAGTCCAATTTTAAATGTTGACCCATTATCAATATCGCTTTTTTTTTTTTTTTTTTTCCAAGTAAGAGATTCTTGAGAAAGATGCAAATCCAAGGGGGGCCCCATTGATTGGACGGTGGAAATTGATAATCGGTTGGTCCTGGCCATCCATTTTATAGGGAATTGATCTGATGGACAGGATCACCATATCAGACTCATATATGCATGCATGGAGCCAATAAAGATTGGGCCAAACTAAACCAACGGTCCAGATCAATCTTTCGGTGTACCCACGTGTGCCAAATGTAGGTACTCATGTATGTATGTATGTATGCTTGTACACATCCCTCGGTAGGCAAACATGGTAGATGTTACAGTTGAAAAAATTGTTCACTCCTTTGCAGGGAATGGTAACACTAACACTAACAACAGTGATACCGGAGCTGATACCCCCAAAATGCAACCCTCAGCTGGAACAATGTGTGGGCCCCACACGGGCCCAGCTCGGAATGCTCTACCTAGCCTTGGGCCTACTGACGATCGGAGCCGGCGGTATCCGGCCATGCAACCTCCCGTTCGGGGTGGACCAGTTCGACGCAACGACCGAGAAGGGCCGGCAGGGCATCGACAGCTTCTTCAACTGGTACTATTTCACCTTCAACGTCTCGATGATGATCGCAATGACCGTGATCGTCTACATCCAGGACAATGTCAGCTGGGCCCTGGGCTTTGGCATCCCTACAGCCCTTATGTTCTGTTCCATTATATTGTTTTTCCTTGGTACAAAGATATATGTGTATGTGCCGCCGGAAGGGAGTGTCTTCTCCGGTATTGCTCAGGTGATCGCCGCGCTTATAAGAAGCGTCGGCTTACACTCCCGCCCGCCGATGAGCAGCCACGTTTGTTATACGATCCGTCGCCAAAGGGGTCCACCATCATTAAGCTTCCTCTCACCCAGCAGTTCAGGTACAATATGCTAATCTTGCTTGTAATTGTTGAATGTTGTTGATCTTATCATGGCCTGATCAAGGGTCAGATGAGTACTGATTTTGGGTGGGACCCACTTGATCTTATAAGAAGTCACAGTCAATAATGATGAGAATGGGACACACCCATAGAAAGCTTCCACACCATATTATTCTGCATCATGGCATGATTAGTCATTAAGATATGGTGCATTGACTAAATGCAAATTAAGGAAAATGACCTACTTTTGGTCCCCATGGTGGGGCCATCAGATTGACCGTGTGGATGAAGCTGATGTCTTTCTGGCCAACACAATTATTAAATGAAGCTTTTCTAGCATTTTGCAACGTGAGTGATGAAATTAAAATACTATACTAAGCTTCTTTTCTTTCGAAGAGACGGTTATCAAAAGAAATAAAGCAAGGGTCCACAATCAACAGAAAAAATGGCCCAGTTTTGGGGAATGGTCCATCAATGGGAGGGCCCAATAGTCAATCATCTGGATCATTCAGCCATGGGGCCCACTTGCACAAACTAAAAAAAAAAAAAAGAGCTTTATGTATGGACATTTGTATGAGCAAGGGCAGTTTTGGCATTTTTGCGTCAAAATGTGGACGACTTAACTTCAGCTCCCATCCAAACAGTAGAAGGGTGGACGGATAAATTGCGTTGTTATTGTTTTTGGACTAAAACACCCAAATCAAACCCATTTTCTTCTGTTCATATCCAATCAAAATACTAATTTTCTTTTTCAACAACCTGAGATTATGAGAATTTTCAATTTTCATACTGAAATCATGTTCCTTACAGTTTTCTAAACAAGGCCGCCATCATCACCGACGGCGAACTGAAATCAGACGGCTCTCCTGAGAATCCATGGAGGTTGGGAACCATCCAACACATTGAAGAGCTCAAATGCCTGATCCGGATCGTACCGATATGGGCCGCAGGCATCATCACCTTCACTGCCATTGCACAACAAGCCACGTTCACCCTATCGCAGGCGTTGAAAATGAATCGCCACCTCGGTCCCCACTTTCAGATTCCTGCTGGCTCCATCGGTGTCATAAACATGCTGGCATTAACGCTATTTATCCCCATCTACGATCGGGTCCTAGTCCCTGTGGCCCGCAGGATCACGAAGCAGCAGGGCGGGATCACCCTCCTCCAACGTATGGGGATCGGTATGGTGATATCAATGCTATCGATGATTGTCGCTGGCCTAGTTGAACAAAAGAGGAGGAGGTCGGCCGTTTTGCATAGTGGGGTGGGTGGTATCGCACCGATCACGGTCATGTGGCTCGCACCACAGCTTGCGCTCTTGGGAGTGGCCGAGGCGTTCAATGCAATCGGACAGATCGAATTCTACTACAAACAGTTCCCGGAGCACATGAGAAGCCTCGCTGGCTCGCTCCTTTTCTTAAACTTCGCCTGCTCGAACTATCTGAGTGCGTTCATCGTCTCCATTGTCCACAAAAACACCGGAAAGCATGGCCGGCCGGACTGGTTGGCTGATGACATTAACAAAGGTAAGCTTGATTATTTTTACTATGCTATAGCAGGATTAGGAGCTTTAAACATGGTTTATTTTCTTGTGTGCTCCCATTTCTACCGTTACAAGGGTGTAGAAGAAGAGATTAAGGAAGTGGGTGTGATTATCGAACTAAACACTACTAAATCCACAGATAATTAGATGTTTATATATATAATACATGCATATTTAGATGATCTTGTGGCCACTGCTATGTAGTCAGTATCAATTGGGGTAGCCTGCCCTAGTGCTGAGGGACCTCCATTTCTTCATGAAAGAGTTGTACCTTTTCTTGGGCATATACTTATATTGATATAATGGTGCCTTGCTTGTAAACTTGGGTTCCTCGATAATTCGAGGTGGGCCCCACAAAGGCTCTTTTTATTTGTTGTTGATGGATGGATGTGATTCAACGAGAGGACACACAAATGTAAGAATGATTATGTTTATACCGCGAGACAATTTAAATAAAATGGGAGTTCTATGATACACGCAATTTCAATAAAATGAGAGTTATATAATACTTTGGATGTGTAAGACCCTTCGTACACAGGCACTTAGAAAAGGCAAACAGACTGGATTGCATAATCCATATGTTTGGAACCTCATGAATGGTTTAGATGCAAATAAACAATCTTGTGAGCCGTATGAAGAAATAACTTCCAACAGTTAAAGCTTTACAACCCACTTTGGATTCGTCACATTTTTGGGCTCAACAGCTGGTCTTGGGTTCGAGACCCTCTAACGCCGCCAGTGGGTGGGAGCATCTTGTGATTTACTGGGTTGGTGTGTTGCACATCTAACAGGGTGTGTGCTCCGCATGACTAACAAAAAAAAAAAAAAAAAAATATTTTGAACCGAGTTTCAAGGTGAAAATACACTCTACCTTCCAATAACATGTAAATAACAATTATTAGTACTCACACAATGGGGAATTGAAAAACAAACACCTCATAAGAGCTTCTTTGTTTTTCCTATTTCCTTGGTAATATAAGGCCTATTTGGGGTTCAGGGCATTACCTTGTTGGTAGACTCTACCAAGTTTAACAAGGGGTCTCGGTCATGAAACCCATCAGTGGTGAAATTCCACGCTGCTAATAGCACCCCCCCTCCCCACAGGTTGGGCACCGTGAGTCTACCAAGATTTGTTCATATGGCACAGTTTGTAGGCCCCACCATGATGTATGTGTTATATCCACACCATCCATCCATTTTATAAGATCATTTTATGAAATGAGACAAACAATGAGACAAATCCAAAGTGGGAATGGCCCACACCATAGGAAGCAATGGGGATTGAGCACCGACAATTGAAAACTTTTTAGGGCTGACAGAAGTGTTGGATCAAGTTGATATTTATGTTTTTCCCTCATCTAGGTCTGCATGATCTTATGAACAAGTTACATGACAAATAAACATCATGGTGGGCCCTAAAAATTAACGTTTCAACAATGTTCGTCATTGTCCCACTGCCTTTCGTGGTGTGGTCCACTTAAGCTTTGGATCTGCTTCATTTATTTTTAATTTGTGCCTTCAAATGATAATGCAAAAGGGATGAATACTGTGAATATAATACATCCTGAAGAGTTTACATCCATGTGTATCTACATACTTTACCTGCACAGGGATGGTTGGAAGCAAAGCTGCAAGAGTGGTAGTGCATACCATCAATAGCCTATTTTACTTCCCAACTACGATGGTAATAATAATCATTATCCATTCACAACATATTAATAATATAATTGCTAATCCTAATAGGCCCTAAAGTAATTATGTCATCATTACCAAATCAAGCACTAGAATAATCTGTGAAATGTGGATTCATTTAGCATACAAATACTTTGTAAACAAACAATCCTAGTTATTATAAATAAAAAAATTGTGGACATTTTTTTTTGTTGAAAATAAGATTATTGATTTTTTTTTTTTTTTCATTTTCAAGTGTCTTATAAATATCCACTAATCTAATAATTGGATTATTAAGGGCTTATTTGTTTTTCAATTCACGGGGTAATGACGAGTAAATGGGCAATTATTATTTGCCTTGACAGTGACTTATGTTGATTGTGAGTTGAAACTGATGAAAGGAGCATATTTTAGTGGGGGCCACCGCTTTATATGTACTTGGTCCTTGTTGTCTGTTTGTTTTTCCCTCTCATCTTAGGGCATGATCCTAAAAAAAAAAGGCAAATCTAAAGCTCACGTGAACTGCACCACATGAAATAGAGGGAATTGAAAGCTTACTCTTCATTTCTCGTATAGGGCCATTAGAACTTTTGGATCAAGCTTATTTTTGTGTTTTCCCTTCGTCTGTGTCCATGTGACGTTATGAATAGTTTGGATGGCTTCATCCATGTCTACGTGACGTCATGAACAGTTTGGATGGCAGGTACTCATAGAGTTGTACATGAGCCGAGTCGAACTGAGCTTTGCCCTGTTCGAGCTAGGCTTGTTCAGTGACCACCTTGGCTTGTGTTTCGCTCAGCTCAGCCTTCAAGTTGGACTGACATGATCGAGTTGGCTCGACCAAGCTTTTGAGCTGAGTTTGAGCCCAATTTGAGTTGAGTTCAAGGCTGGAAAAATAAAAAATTAAATAAGCCCAAACGAAAAGCCAGTATAAAACTATTTAAAATCTGAGCTTAAATGCAGCTATTTCGAGTCGAGTCAAGCTATCTAACCGAGCCAACTCAACTCATGTATAGCTCTAGGTACATCCCTAAGCCTTGTGTTTGCCTTATTTCTCAATGTTCAATTCCACTTGTTTCATGTGCAATCCACTTGAGTTTTTCTCCTTTTTTTTTTGTTAGTACACACAATCCTATTAGTCACACTACAATGTTAGCCACCCCACTATGGAATCGATACCATGCCCTCAGTGTTGAAATGAGGCTCTCTTCACTCTGTCTACCACTTGAGCCGTGGATTCGGGTGTTAGTCTAGTTGAGCCTTATATTTGCCTCTTTTTTTTAGTTAAGCCTTATAACTACTTCATTTTTTTATTTCTTTTTCATGCTCTAAAATGAGCATGTAAAAGAAATAAACGACATGATCAGACACATACATGATGATGGGCCCCACAAATTTTACGGCCATAATTTCCATCTAATAATAATGTTTTGTGCCACCAATTTTTAGGCAAAATTACAATCTCGTTTCCTCTTTCCCAAGCAGATGTAGAAAGCAATAATTATTCATTTATATTCTCATTTATGGCTCATAGTGCATTTTAAGTTGCTACTCGAAATTTGAAAGGTTTACTGCAAATTGCTTGTATACTACATGCATATTTTTTTTTAATGTAATTCCCAAGCTCCCGTGTATCATCTACCATGCTCTTCTAGAGTCTCTGCATAGAAATCGTGCAATCTCGATTGTTCCAACAGCTAACTCAATCATGGTGGAGCACTACCTAAGGCATACGTACAATTTTCCCTTGAAATTTGTGCCATGATTTTGTCTTTTTGAGCCGTCGATGTGAGTTGGAATATTGGGTAGGGGCACTAAGGACACAGATCAGCTGCTACTGACGTGTTCAAAAGCTAACTTGGTACTGATGTGACACCACCAAGTTCTGTATGCCCCACCATAATGTATGTGTTGTATATGCGCCGATCATCCATTTGGAGTACTCATTTTAAGTCATGACACAAAGAATGAGGCATCTCTAAAGCTCAAGTGGACCCAACCACAAAATACAGTGGGGATTCAACGTCTACCATTAAAAACTTCTCAAGGGCCTAAGAAGTTTTCGATCAAGCTGATATTTGTGTTTTTCCATCGGGAGCTTATGAACAGGTTGGATCTCAAATAAACATCATGGTGGGCCCTAGAAAGGTTTCAATGGTGGGCGTTACTATCCCCACTGTTTTATGTGGTGGTTCGACTTGAGCAATTGGATCTGCCACATTCTTTGGCTTATGCCGGTGGATACAACACATACATTTATGGTAGGGCCCACAAAACTTAATGGTGTCACTTAAATGGAGACACAGCTACTGAACCCGTAAGTAGCTAACCCGCGTCAGGGCACTGCCATTTTCGAAATAGTGGTGAACTGTTATCGGAGTCTTGCCCCTCGCGTGTGTGAGGCCTACCCTCGAAATGCCCTTATATGGGACAACATGACAATGGGTGTGAAATCCTAGCCGCCCATCAGGTGGGTCTCACCATCTAAGCGCCCTGGCCAAACACTTAACAGGTCCACTTACCAGGTGAGTCCCAGTTTATAAAACTCAACGAAGTTTTTCTCAGCTGTTCATTTCTTTCTAACATTGTAGCCAACCTGATACGTGGGCCATTTTGACTTTTACTCAATGCCATATAAATCAATGGATTGGATCTCACACTCAAATGCCATGGTAGCACATGTGAAGAAATATAGAGTGGCTTAGTTGGATTCATGTGCCACGTGGGCACATTATTTCGTGTGGGGTGGCTTACCTGAGTTCTGCATCACCCTTTTATTTGGACTCCTGATCTATCGTCAGCTCGCCTGATGGATGGAGTGGATTTCTCATGAATATTACAGTGACCCACATAGCTTCTGCGCACAGGAATTTACTGTCGCAGCAGGCACAAGCAACTAGAGCAGATTCGGATGTAACCCCTACTCTATTGGTCGGTGCTGGAAAAGCTATGTGGGCTCCATCATGATGTATTAGTTTTATCCCCACCGTCCATTCATACCATAAAATGAAGCAGATCCAAATCTCAGGTGTACCACACCACAAGAAATAGTGGTGATTAAACACCCACCATTGAAAGCTTCATAGGCCCACTATAGTGCATATTTGCCCAACTTGTTGATTAGGTCACATGGACCTGGACGAAAGAAAAACACAAATATAAGCTTGATCCAAAGCTTTTGTGCCCCCAATAAGTTTTTAATAGCAGCCATTCAATCACCACTTTCTCATGGTGTCGTCCACCTAAGATTTGGATATCAAATGAGTTGGAAAAATGAATGGACAGCTTGGATAAAACACACGCATCATTGTGGGTCACACGACACCAGCCAGTGCAAACAGTCGGTGTTGGAGGGGAGCCCGATCCACCGAGGTGGGTCGGACCCCTGACTGTGGGGCTCACAGTGATGTATGTGTCTTAAATCTACACTGTCCAACCACATTTTGAAAGCCAATTTTAAGGTATTATCCCAAAAATAAAGGTGACTCAAATTTTATGTGGACCGCACCACAGTAAACAATCATGATTGAATCTCTAACATTAAAAACTCCATGAATTCCACCGGAATGTTTATTTGCCATCCAACCTGTTGATAACATCACAAACACCTAAATGAAGAGACCACATAAATATCATATTGATCCAAAGCTTTTGTGGCTCACAGGAAGTTTTTAATGGTCAATCACCACTGTTTCCTGTACTATGGCCAACCTGAGATTTGGAACTGCTTCGTTTTTTGGCTCATGCCCTAAAATGAACTTTCAATTCGGATGTACGGCGTGGATGTAGTCTAACACATCACAGTCGCCCCAAAGTCAGCGGTCCACCCACCTTACTGGATCCGGGGTCTCACCTAATCCGCTCCCGTGTTGGGTCATAGTCCAGTCAGAGCTGACCAGAGCAGGTAATAATGATTTGAGCATTAAATGTCGTAGATAGGTTCAAAAATCTAGGATTAGGATTAGGATCCTTAAATCATTTGGCTGGAAGCTGAGGTGGAAGTCATTTTGGGACCGTTCGGATGTCCAATAATCTTCATTTAGTTTTCTACCAAGTGGGTCTTTTTTAGCTCATTCAAGAGCACAGATTAGGTACTACCCCCCCCTAAGGACGCAGCCAGTGGCTGATGGGTGCATGATACCACAGTATTAGTGGAGAGCAGGTGGGGCCACACTGATGTGGTAGGTTTGTTGGCACTACAGTATTACCAATAATGAGGTGCCGGCTCCCACACTCTACCAATATTCCGTCTTCCATTACGTCTTAGTGGAGGTAATACTTAATCTGAGCTCTTCATTTAAATGCGTACTAAAAACGACCTATTGACACTTAAATTGCATTTTGATTCAAATCCCAACTTATGTTATTCATTTGAATGCATTTTTACAAACCTCATCTCTCATTAATAAAATAAGTTCATTGGGTTCTTATTCTTACTTTGGCGGCAAGCTTCTTATTCAACAAGAAGTTTCGATTTGCGCCCCATAAGTAGTGAAACCCCACTAGGGTGTGAGTGCAAGGGTGTGTGTGTGCAGGTGGGTGCAGGGTGTGTGTAAAAAATAAAAAATAAATAAATAAAAGTAATAATCAAGTCAGCTGAAAAGCAAGTGTAAAAACCCCTTCAGCCAAAACTTTTTTTATTCACACATGTGCATCTAAATAGGCCCTTAATGCCTATTCCATCAATTAAGGAATCAAAGTATGATCAATAGAGTGTGCACTCTCGAAAAGGCATTTGGCTCAAAATAGCATTTAAGTATAAGGGAAACTCCACGTGGGTGCATCCAAATAGTTCATTCATAAAGTTTACTTAGTGGCCTCATCGAAAATAATGGATGATAGATGTGTGCTTGTATTTGTCACGTGGCAAGCATTAACACAAATTAAATGGTCAAAATCACTAGCCATTGTAGTATATGGCTAGTTTTAAGTGAATGATTATAATCTTTGACCTATGAAAATTTTCTTGTCGGGTTAAAATTGTTGATCATTTGATGTTGACCTAGGCTTCAAATAATTGAGTGTTTAAGTGGGTGCTTTAGTACAATCACATTCTTATAGAATCTGGATCATCTACTTAGCTTCAACAAGATTTTTCTATTTGCCGACCGCCTGATTGGTCTAGCTCAGCACTGACGTTATCAGCACTGCTGCATTTATCCGAACTCTTTGTTATAACCCATCAAAAGTGGGACCCACTGTGGAGGACGTGGATTAGATGCTACCACTGACTATCCATAGCTTAAAACTAGGGCTATGATGGGCCCACTGTAATAGACGGGTTCATCAACATTATCTGCATATTTTACTATATCATCTTATGATATAAGCTGAAAAATTAGGCTAATCCACGGCTCAAATGGACCATATGGTGGGGATTAAACGCCCACTATTAAAAATTTATTGGAAGTAACAAAAGTTGTGGATCTAGCCGATATTTGTATTTTGCCTTCATCCAGGTCTATGTGACCTTATTAACAGGGTTGACAAATAAACATCAAGGTGGGCCCTAGAAAGGTTTCAATGGTGGGATTATCATCACTATTGCTTCTAATGGTAGGGCTAAGTTGAGCCTTATATATGTTTTACTTTTGGGCTTCTATCCAAGAATTATATGGAAAAAAATGGGTGGATGTTGCTGATAAACCCATAAATTATTATGGGCCACCTAGAGCCCTAACTTGTTTGGAGCCTGGGATAGAGGGTAGTGCCTAGCTAATCCACATCCTTATGTGAATGGACTAATTTGAGTTGCACATGACATGTTGGGGTTTTCCTCCTCAGGTGTAAAGGAGAAGATGGTGCAGCCTGAGTGTGGTCGGGCGCCCAGCCAGGTCCGGCCGGACGATCGAAATTCACCCGAATCAACAGTTTGTTACTAGATTGTTTTCATAACAGTTGAGCGCCCGATGGTCCATTGACGGGGCGCCCAGTGCCCAGATCAGGCACCTGACCATGCTGGGGTGGGCGTCCTAAAATCGACAGTTTATCTCACAAACTTTCTAGACGGTTTTATGGTTGGCCGGGCGCCCGATGGTCCACTGATCAGGGCGCCTAACTTGCGCAGACTACTATTCTGCAGTTTCCTGTTTTGGCTCTATTTCTTCTGTTGGACTATTTAAGAGGTTCCAAAATGAGATTAGGGTATCCAAGGAGAGAGAGAGAGAGAGAGAGAGAGAGAGAGAGAGAGAGAGAGAGAGAGAGCTTGTTAGAAGAGGTTTTGCGTGTGAATGTGATTCACGGTGCAATCAACGTCTCGGCTCTTCAACGTCCTCGTGCTCGGTGAGATCTCTCAGTTTCTAGTTCCCTTATTGTTTATTCATCCCTGTGTGGGTGAAGAAGGTTTGATCCAAGCGGTTCGTGCTTGTGATCGGTTGTAACAATTCTCTTTTATAGTCGATTGTTGGTCTCGACTAGGTCCTGTGGTTTTTACCTCTTCGAGGGGTTTCCACATAAAAATCTCTTGTATCGTGTGGTTTATGATTTGATTTAGTTTATTGCTTTATCATATCACATAATTCAAGTAATTTTGGGGGCGAGATCCTAAGGTTTTGTGAAATGGACCCAACAAAAGTGGTATCAGAGAGTTCAGGTTGTTTGAACGAAAGTGGGATCGATTCTGAATTATGGAAGGTGGCTCATCAAGGATGATTAGTCTCAATGGGTTTAACTGGACCATATGGAAGGCTAAGATGGAGGACTTGCTTTATTACAAGGACTTGTATGCTCCAATCTTAGGCATATAGGCGAAGATAAAAGATATGCCAGATGATGATTGGAAGAAGTTAGACCGGAGGGCGGTGGGGTTTATTAGACAATGGTTGGACGATTCTGTATTTCACCATGTGCCTACGGAGACCTCAGTGGCTTACCTATAGCAGAAATTGCAAGGGCTGTATGAGAGGAAGACAATTGGGGTAGCCTGCCCTAATGCTAAGGGACCTCCATCTCTTCATGAAAGAGTTGTACCTTTTCTTGGGCATATACTTGTATTGATATAATGGTGCCTTGCTTGTAAACTTGGGTTCCTCGATAATTCGAGGTGGGCCCCACAAAGGCTCTTTTTATTTGTTGTTGATGGATGGATGTGATTCAACGAGAGGACACACAAATGTAAGAATGATTATGTTTATACCGGGAGACAATTTAAATAAAATGGGAGTTCTATGATACACACAATTTCAATAAAATGAGAGTTATATGATACTTAGGATGTGTAAGACCCTTCATACACAGGCACTTAGAAAAGGCAAACAGACTGGATTGCATAATCCATATGTTTGGAACCTCATGAATGGGTTAAATGCAAATAAACAATCTTGTGTGTCCGTACGAGGATATAACTTTCGACAGTTAAAAACTTTACAACCCACTTTGGATTTGTCACATTTTTGGGCTTATGTCTTAAAATGTTCAGGCAAAAACGGTCAACAACTGGTCTTAGGTTCGAAACCCTCTAACCCCACCTTCGGGTGAGGGCATCTTGTGATTGACTGGGTGGGTATGTTGCGCATCTAATAGGGTGTGTAGTCTGCATGACTAACCAAAAAGAAAAAAAAAGAAAAAAAAGAGAGCTTATTTTGAACTGAGTTTCAAGGTGGAATATACTCTACCTTTCAATAACATGTAAATAACAATTATTACTCTTCTATGGGTACTCACACACAATGGGGAATTGAAAAACAAACACCTCATAAGGGCTTGTTTGTTTTTCCCATTTCCCTGGTAATATAAGGCCTATTTGGGGTTTGGTAGACTCTACGGAGCTTCAACAAGGGGTCTCAGGTCTTGAAACCCATCAGTGGTGAAATTCCATGCTGCCAATAGCACCAGTGGGTGCGTTGCATGCCCCCCCCCCCCCCCCCCCCCCCCCCCCCACACACACACACATTGCATGGGCACTGTGAGTCTACCACTGAGCCATGGATGGAGACCTGAATCATTGCAAAGGCTTGGATTAGCAAAGATTTGTTCATATGCCATGGTGTGTAGGCCTCGTTTATAAGATCATTTTATGAAATGAGACAAACAATGAGACAGATCCAAAGTGGGAATGGCCCACACCACAGGAAGCAATGGGGATTGAACACCGACAATTGAAAACTTTTTGGGGCACACATAAGGGTTGGATCAAGTTGATATTTATGTTTTTCCCTCATCTAGGTGTGCATGATCTTATGAACAAGTTGGATGACAAATAAACATCATGGTAGGCCTTCAAATTAAGGTTTCATCAATGTTGGTCATTGTCTCATTGCTTTTTGTGGTGTGGTGTGGTCCACTTAAGCTTTGGATATGCCTCATTTATTTTTAATTTGTGCCTTCAAATGATATTGCAAAATGGATGGATACTATGGATATAATACATCTTGAAGAATTTACATCCATATGTATCGACATACTTTACCTGCACATGGATGGTTGGAAGCAAAGCTGCAAGAGTGGTTGTGCGTACCATCAATATCCTATTTTACTACCAAGTACGGTGATAATAATAATCATTATCCATTCACAACATATTAATAATATAATTGCTAATCCTAATAGGCACTAAGGTAATTATGTCATCATTACCAAGTCAAGCACTAGAATAATTAGTGAAATGTAGATTCATTTAGCATACAAATAATTTGTAAACAAACAATCCTAGTTATTATAAAAAAAATTGTGGACATTTTTTCTTTGGTTGAAAATAAAATTATTGATTTTTTTTTTCATTTTCAAGTGTCTTATAAATATCCACTAATCTAATCATTGGATTATTAAGGGCTTATTTGTTTTTCAATTCACGGGATAATGACGAGTAAATGGGCAATTATTATTTGACTTGACAGTGACTTATGTTGATTGTGGGTTGAAACCTATGAAAGGAGCATATTTTAGTGGGGGCCACCGTTATATATGTACTTGGTCCGTGTTGTCTATTTATTTTTCCTCTCATCTTAGGGCATGATCCTAAAAATAAGGCAAATCTAAAACTCATGTGAACCGCACCACACGAAATAGAGGGAATTGAAAGCTTACTCTTCATTTCTTATATGGGGCCATTAGAACTTTTGGATCATGCTTATTTTTGTGTTTTCCCTTCATCCATGTCTACGTGACGTTATGAATAGTTTGGATGGCTTCATCCATGTCTACGTGACGTCATGAACAGTTTGGATGGTAGGCCATGTCTATGTGATGGTATGAACAGTTCGGAAGGTACGCATAGAGTTGTACATGAGCCGAGTCAAGTTGAGCTTTGACCTGTTCGAGCTAGGCTTGTTTAGTGACCACCCTAGCTCGTGCTTGGCTTAGCTCAGCCTTTAAGTTGGACTAACATGATCGAGCTAGCTCGACTGAGCTTTTGAGCTGAGTTGGAGCCCAATTTGAACCGAGTTCGAGGCTGAAAAATATAAAAAATTAAATAAGCCCAAACGAAAAGCCAGTATAAAACTATTTAAAATCTGAGCTTAAATGTAGCTATTTTGAGCCGAGTCAAGCTAGCTAACCGAGCCAGCTCGACTTATGTACAGCTCTAGGGACATCCCTGAGCCTTGTGTTTGCCTTATTTGTTAATGCCCAATTCCACCTTTTTCTTGTGCAATCCACTTGAGTTTTCTCTTCTTCTTCTTCTTCTTCTTCTTTTTTTTTTTTTCCTTCTTTTTTTTGGTGTTAGTACACACAGCTACTCCCATTAGTCACACTACAATGTTAGCCACCCCATTATGGAATCGATACCATGCCCTCAGTGTTGAAACGAGGCTCTCTTCACTCTGTCTACCACTTGAGCTGTGGATCCGGGCGTTAGTCTAGTTGAGCCTTATATCTGCCTCTTTTTTTTTAGTTCAGCCTTATATCTGCCTCAATTTTTTTTTCTTTTTTGTTCATTCTCTAAAATGAGCATGTAAAAGAAATAAACGGCTTGATCAGACACATACATAATGATGGGCCCCATAAATTTTAGACTATAATTTCCATCTAATAATAATATTTTGCACCACTGTTTTTAGGCAAAATTCATTTCCTCTTTCCCAAGCAGACGTAGAAAGTAATAATTATTCATTTATATTCTCATTTATGGTTCATAATGCATTTTAAGTTGCCACTCGTAATTTGAAAGGTTTATTGCGAATTGCTTATATGCTACATGCGCATTTTTTTTAATGTAATTCCCAAGCGCTTGGGTATCATCCACCATGCTCTTCCAGAGTATCTGCACGGAAATCTCGATTGTTCCAATAGCTAACTCAATCAAGATGGAGCACTACCCAAGGCTTACGTACAATTTTCCCTTGAAATTTGTGCCACGATATTATCTTTTTGAGCCATCGATGTGGATTGGAATATCGGGTGGGGGCACTACGGACGCAGATCAGCTACTGACGCGTTCAGAAGCTATCTTGGTACTGAAGTGACGCCACCAAGTTCTGTAGGCCCCACCGTGATGTATATGTTGTATCCATGCCATTGATGTGAATTTTGTTTGGTGCATTACACACAAGCCTTAGGATCTTGCCCCCAATGCACTAGAATTATGGACTAAGATAATGCAATAATCAATAATAATCAAACAACCACACGACACAAGGAGGTTTTTACGTGGAAAATCCTCAAAAGAGGTAAAAAACCACGGGACCTAGTCATGATCAACAATCCACTATCTCAGAGAACTGTGACAACCGATCACAAGCACACACCGCTTGGATCAAACCTTCTTCACCCACATAGGGATGGATAACAATGAAAGGACAGGAAAACTGAGAGATCTCACCCGAGCACGAGGACGTTGAAGAGCCGAGACGTCGTTGCACCGGGAATCACCTTCTCGAGTAATGCTTCCTCTATCAACAAGCTTCCTCTCCTTCTTTTTCTTCCTCTCTTTCTCTTTTTCTCTCTCTCTCTCTCTCACCTAAGACGTGTAGAACAACTTGTGGGAATGCCAAATCCCGGATTAAAGCTCCATATATATAGTTTTGCAAGAGTCCTAGCTCGATTTGAAAACTGCAGTAGCACTCCGCGCACACCTCCGACCGGTCGGCCAAACCCCCCGGCCGGTCGGACCCACTAAACTAAGTCCAGAGAGAAAACTGTGAAAAAGAACATGTAACCCGACCTGTTTGCCGACCGGTCGGCCAGGACCACCGACCAGTCGGACGACCGGTCATCCTTCACAAAAAAACTCCAGTGAAATTGTGGTTTCCAGCCACTTTGTCCGGCCGGTCGGCTAGGGGCACAGGCCAGTCGGACAGCAAAGTGAATTCTCTCTCTCCTTTGTTTGCATGAGGAGGAAAACGCCAACAAATCTCCTCCTTTTCCGACTCAGAAGGAGTTCACCATCTTCAAGCCAGCTCGGCTTCTACAAGCCTCAAATTTTTCCTTGAGCAGAGCTTTGGTCATTATGTCTGACCCATTATTGTCCGTATGGACCTTCTCAAGTTGTAAGGCCTTCTGTTCCAAAGTATCCCTGATCTAGTGATACCGTATCTCTATGTACTTCGACTTGGAATGCTGACTTGGATTTTTGCTCAAGTGTATCGCACTTTGGTTATCACAATAGACCACGTGCTTCTCCTGCTTCAGGCTAAGTTCCTGTAGGAACCTCTTCATCCAAAGTATCTCCTTGCATGCTTCTGTGACTGCAATGTATTCGTCCTCTGTCGTTGACAATGTTACGACCTTCTGTAGCTTGCTCTGCCAAGAAACCGCTCCCCTAGCAAACGTGAACATGAAACCCGATGTGGACTTCCTGGAATCTATGTCACCTGCCACATCTGCATCTATGTAACTCTCTAACATAGGCTTCTCGTCACCATAGCATATGCTCAACCTGGATGAGCCTCTCAGATACCGTAGTATCCACTTCACCGCTGCCCAATGTTCTTTGCTAAGATTGGCAAGGTACCGACTGACAATATCAACCGCATATGCTATGTCTGGGCGTGTACACACCATATCATACATTAAACTTCCTACTGCCGAGGCGTAGGGTATCTTCTGCATCTCTTTAACCTCTGCCTTCGTCTTGGGACACTGCTTGTTGCTCAATTTGAAGTGACCATCCAGTGGAGTATTGACCGGCTTCACTGCATTCATATTGAACCGCTCTAGGACTTTCTCAATATACCTCTCCTGTGACAACCAAAGCCTTCTGCTGCTTCTGTTACTGGTTATCTCCATTCTTAGGATCTGTCTGGCTAGGCCCAAGTCTTTCATCGCAAACGACTTGCCTAACTCCTGTTTCAGCCTGTCAATCTTCTTGATTTCCTTTCCTATGATGAGCATGTCATCAACATATAAAAGCATAACTAATAAATCATCATCTGAGAACCTGCAAGTGAACATACAGTGGTCCGACTTCGTTCTATTATACCCATGTGTCAACATGAACAAGTCGAACTTCTTGTACCATTGCCTAGAAGCTTGTTCAGCCTATACAAGCTCTTCCTAAGCCTATACACCATATGCTCTTTGCCCTTGACTTCAAACCCCTCTTGTTATCACATATAGATCTCTTCTTCCAGGTCACCATGAGGAAAGCAGTTTTAACGTCTAACTGCTCTATCTCCAGGTCCATGCTAGCCGCCAGCCCAAGCAACATCCGTATGGATGTCATCTTCACCACTGGTGAGAATATCTCATCGAAGTCTATGACTTTCTTCTGACCAAAACCTTTCACCACGAGTCTGGCCTTGTACATTGTCTGTGAATTCTTCTGCTCAATCTTCTTTCTGAACACCCACTTGTTGCTCAGAGCTTTCTTGCCCTTAGGCAATTTCACCATGTCATATGTGTGGTTCTTATGCAAGGATTCCATTTCCTCTTGCATAGCTTTCAATCACTCCCCCTTATGCTCGTCGACTAGGGCCTCGGAATAATCTTCTGGCTCTCCCCCATCAGTAAGCATAATGTACTCATGTGGCGAGTACTTCTTGGATAGGTGCCTGTCCCTAGATGTCCTCCTCACCTATGGCTCAACAGGTGGATCAAGTGAGGGCTGCTCCCCCTGTCCATCTCCTGTAGGAACTCCCTCGTCCTCTGCACCTTGCTGTACTCCCCCGTCATCAGGCACCACGGGAGGAATAGTAGGATCCAAATCTTCTAGCTCATCTGAACTGGGCTAGGTCTTCTCTAGCTTTCCAATGTGTTCTATACACTGATCTTCAATGAAAACCACATCTCTGCTCCTGACGAGCTTCTTCTCAGGTCAGATCCCATAACCTAAAGCCAAATTTCTCATCGCCGTACCCCAAGAATACACACTGCCTAATCTTCATATCGAGCCTTGGACCTCTCATCCTTTGGTACGTGAACGGATGCCCTGCATCCAAATACCCTGAGATGATTGTACGAAGGATCACGTCCAGTCTACACCTTCTCAGGTACTTCTTCATTCAAAGGGGTTGATGGAGACCTGTTTATCAGATACACTGCTATGTGCATTGCTTCTCCCCAGAACATATTGGGCAACTTCGTATCGGATAATATGCATCTGATTCTCTCTACAATGGTGCGATTCATACGCTCAGATACACCATTGTGCTGGGGGGTCTTGGGTACCAGTTTGTTCATGCCGTATACCTAGGGACTTACAATACTCATGGAAGTTACCAATGTATTCACCACCATTGTCAGTGCGAATGCACTTTAATGATCTACCTGTCTCCCTCTCGACCATGGCATGAAAATTTTAAACACACCAAAGACCTCGTCTTTGGATTTCAAAGCATAAACCTAAACCTTCCTAGATGCATCATTTATAAAAGTAACAAAGTACAATGCCCCACCCAAGGTTTTTGTCCTCATAGGACCACAAACATCAGAATAAGCCAAATCTAATGGATGCACTTTCTTAACATGAGAAGCAGTTTTTACAAATGAAACCCTATTCTCTTTCCCTGATAAATAATCAATACAGGTTTTAAGAGGTGTACCTGTCAACTCTGGAAGGAGGTGCTTCTTCGCTAGTAGCTGAAGCCCTTTCTCACTCATGTGGCCGAGCCGTTTGTGCTACATATTTGTCCATGAATCTTCTGCTGCGTTCAAGTCACCCTTGCATATACTGACACATGTCTTGTATAGGGTGCAACACATCTTCCCTCTTGCTGCGATCATCGAACCCTTGATGAGCTTCCAGTGCCCACCAACAAACTGACTCTCATAGTCCGGCTGCATCCAACCTTCCCGTCGACATCAAGTTGAGGTGAAGGTCTGGAATATGTCTCACATCTTTTAGAACCAATGTACAGCCTATATCGGTCCTCACACAAATATCACAAACTCCCACAATCTGGGACACTCCAGAGTTCCCCATATTCACTGTACCATAGCTGCCTTGCTTGTAACTTGTGAAAAATCCATTCGTGGAGTTGCATGAAACGACGCTCCCGAATCGATCACCCAATTGGTGTCCAGATTCGCAGCCGTGAGACAAACATCATGATCCGCTGAGAGAATGACTACAATGTCGCCATCAGAGGCGACCGCAGTAGAATCTGATTCATTATCTTTTTCCTTCCATTTTCCTTTCTGATCCTTTTTCTTGCGATATTCACTTTTGTAATGGCCCTTCTTGCCACAGTTCTAACATTCAATATCTTTCCTGACATTAGACTTGCTTCTGGATTTCTCTCGGGCTTTTCCACCCTTTCTGTTCTTTTCTCTCCCCCGATCCTGTGTCACAAGGGCCTCTTGCTGAGTAGACCCTTGAGACTTCCTCCTTGTCTCCTCATTAAAGAGACAACCCGTTACCTATTCCATGAATATCTTTCCGCCTGGCGCGGAGTTACTTAGAGACACCACCAATGTCTCTCAACTATTATGCAATGAGATAAGCAATAGCAAAGCCTGTAGTTCATCGTCCAGAACCATCTTCATAGCGGAGAGTTGGTTCACAATGTTGCTGACTTCATTCATGTGCTCAGCCACGGAACCATTATTCTTGAACTTGAGATTTACAAGTCTTCTAATCAGAAATATCTTGTTGCCGACTGTCTTGCTCTCATACAGCCCTTGTAATTTCTGCCATAGGCTAGCGGCTGAGGTCTCTGTAGACACATGGTGGAAAACTGAATCATCCAACCATTGTCTAATAAACCCCACCGCCTTTCGGTCCAACTTTTTCCAATCATCATCTGACGTATCCTTCATTTTCGCTGATTCGCCAAGAATTGGAGCATACAAGTCCTTGCAATAAAGCAAGTCCTCCATCTTAGCCTTCCATATGGTCCAGTTGGATCCATTGAGACTAATCATCCTTGATGAGCCACCTTCCACAATTCAGAATCAATCTCACTTCCTGTTCAATCAACCTGAACGCTTTGATACTACTTTGTTCGGTGCGTTACACACAAGCCTTAGGATCTTGCCCCCAATGCACTAGAATTATGGACTAAGGTAATGCAATAATCAAGAATAATCAAACAACGACACGACACAAGAAGGTTTTTACGTGAAAAACCCTTAAAAGAGGTAAAAAAACCACGGGACCTAGTCCAGATCAACAATCCACTATCTCAGAGAATTATTACAACCGATCACAAGCACACACCGCTTGGATCAAACCTTCTTCACCCACATAGGGATGGATAATAATGAAAGGATAGGAAGACTGAGAGATCTCACCTGAGCACGAGGACGTTGAAGAGCCGAGACGTCGTTGCACCGGGAATCACCTTCTCGAGCAATGCCTCATCTACCAACAAGCTTCCTTTCCCTCTTTCTCTTCCTCTCTTCTCTTCTCTCTCTCTCTCTCTCTCTCTCTCTCTCTCACCTAGGACGTGTAGAACAACGTGTGAGAATGCCAAATCCCGGGTTAGAGCTCCATATATATAGTTTTGCAAGAGTCCTAGCCCGATTTGGAAACTGCAGTAGCAGTCTGCGCACACCTCCGACCGGTCGAGCAAAACCGCCGGCCGGTCGAACCCACCAAACTAAGTCCAGAGAGAAAACTGTGAAAAAGAACATGTAACCCGACCTGTCCGCCGACTGGTCGGCCTTCACAAAAACACTCCAGTGAAATTGTGGTTTCCAGCCACTTTGTCCGGCCAGGTCGGACAGCAAAGTGAATTCTCTCTCTCCTCTGTTTGCATGAGGAGAAAAACGCCAACAAATTGGAATATCAGGGTCGGGGCACCACGGACGTAGATCAGCTACTGATGTGTTTAGAAGCTATCTCAGTACTGAAGTGACGCCACGAAGTTCTGTAGGCCCCACCATAATGTATGTGTTGTATCCACGCCGTTCATCCATTTGGAGTGATCATTTTAAGTCATGACACAAAGAATGAATCTAAAGCTCAAGTAGACCAAACAACGAAAACAATGGGGATACAACGTCTACCATTAAAAACTTCTCAAGGGCCTCAGACGTTTTCGATCAATCTGATATTTGTGCTTTCCCTTTGGGAGCTTACGAGCAGGTTGGATCTCAAATTAACAGTATGGTGGGCCCTAAGAAGGTTTCAATGGTGGGCGTTACTATCCCCACTGTTTCCTGTGGTGGGTCCACTTGAGCTTTGGATCTGCCTCATTCTTTAGCTTATGCTGGTGGATACAACACATATATCGTGGTAGGGCCACAAAACTTAACAATGTCACTTACATAGAGACATCGCTACTGAACCCGTCAGTAGCTAACCCGCGTCCAGGCACTGCCATTTTCAAAGTAGTGGTGAGCTATTATGGGAGTCTTGCCCCTCGCGTGCGCGATGCCCACCCTCGAAATGCCCTCATACGGGACAACATGACAATGGGTGTGAAATCCTAGCCGCCCATCAGGTGGGTCTCACCGTCTAGGCGCCCTGACCAAACACTTAACAGGTCCACTTACCAGGCGAGCCCCAGTTTATAAAACTCAACCAAGTATTTCTCAGCGGTTCATTTGTTTCTAACATTGTAGCCAACCTGATACGTGGGCCATCTTGACTTTTACTCTGTGCCATATAAATCAATGGATTGGATCTCACACTCACATGCCATGGTGGCACATGTGAAGAAATATAGAGTGGCTTAGTTGGATTCATGTGCCACGTGGGCACATTATTTCGTGTGGGGTGGCCCACCTGAGTTCTGCATCACCCTTGTATTTGGACTCCTGATCTATCGTCAGCTCGCTGATGGATGGAGTAGATTTCTCATGAATATTGCAGTGACCCCACATAACTTCTGCGCATAGGAATTTACTGTCGCAGGAGGCACAAGCAACTAGAGCGGATTCGGACGTAACCCCTACTCTATTGGTCGGTTCTGGAAAAGCTCTGTGGTCTCCATCACGATTGTATATGTGTTTTATCCACACCGTCCATCCATACCATAAAATGAAGCAGATCCAAATCTCAGGTGTACCACACCACAAGAAATAAGTGGTGATCAAACACCCACCATTGAAAACTTCATAGGCCCACTACAGTGCATATTTGCCGTCCAACTTGTTGATTAGGTTACATGGACCTAGGGCCTGTCAACGGATCGGATACGGGCCGGATCAGTGATGATCCGTATCCGTATGCGAGTCAGGGCCCACCGTTTTCATGGTAGGGATGGCCAACCCAGCTGCATTTTAGTGGGAAGATATGATCCAGCCCCACAAATTATGGTGCTGTTGACTGTAGGTGTTCACTGTTCAGCACGCAGGAGTGAAAAGATATGGTTAATCACCAAAAAAAGGATGAGAATGAAGAGTGGGTGCCTACAACATTCGTTCTCTCGGTGTGGACCACTATCTCCTTTATGCGAAATCTACACCGTCCATCATATGTGGATCTCGATGCTATGCTCTGAGGAAAAAAATCTGTCCGATCCACAAGTCGGGCTACGCCACAGGGAATAATGTGGAGGCAATTACAACCATAGTTTTTTTTTTTGGGGCCCACCAACGAATATAGATTGCATCGATTCCGTTCATCATGTGAGCGTCATCAGGATGAAGGGTTAATGTAATAATCAGCCTGACCAAACATTCAGGAGGGCCACACCGCGAGAAATTAGTGGGTTAAAGTGATATTTAAAATTGTTTCGAACGTTGTTGCCCATAAGTGTTTTGGATAGAGCTGAATTTTGAGATCTACGGTAGATATGAGAATTCTGACCTGATGGACAGAGTGGATGTCACATGTAAACAACAGGGGGAGGTGTACTAGGCTGGGTACAAGAGCGAGAGGATACGGGTCCGGGTGACATTTGTATGGTCTACAAATATCTATGGAGAGCAAGGAGGATGTATGGAGAGAGAAGGTGAGGTTGTCAATGTCGGTCCCTTGGAAGACTATCCTAGTACCTGAAAGGGGGATGCGTCAGCCATCGGATCATCTTTTTTGAATTTTTTCGCAGCATTCCTTCTCTTCTTATAGTTGGAGAGTGCACCATAAACATACAGAGGGAGAGAGAGAGAGAGAGAGAGAGCGAGAGAGATGAAATTAACCGTTGGGAAGTTACTCTATTGCATGAAATGCTTGCCTTGCCGATCTTCATTGGCTCACAAAAAAATGGAGGGTGAGAGCGTCTATGAAGGGAGGAAAAAGACCAAAATGGACGGGTGAGAGCATCTTAGAAGGGGAGAAAAAGACCAAAAGAGAGCCTGGTGGATGGAGGGCTATGCCTTACGTTATAGGTCTCTCTCTCTCTCACACACACACAACAACAACAACAACAACAAATCCCACTATGGATTTTTCATTTTGAGACATACATAGCATACACAATCAAATCCATTATGGAATTCTGACTTTATGACCCTCTCTAAGCAAAACCCAGAAAGGATTTTTCATTTTGACCCATACTCTCTCTCTCTCTCCATCTGTTTTTGTAATTTGTTGTGGGTGACTGTGATTGCAGGGAATGAAACGTTCGAGAGGTTAGCAACGCTTGGATTGCTAATGAACTTCATGGTCTTCCTTCTCAACCACCTCCACCTGAAACAGGTCTTTGCTACCAATGTCATCAACATCTGGTCCGGTACCACTAACTTCGCTCCCCTCGTAGGCGCCTTCCTCTCCGACGCTTATCTCGGCCGTTTCCGTATTCTCGCCTATGCATCCGTTGCATCTTTTCTGGTACACCTCACTTCCACACACCTCTCTCATCATTCTTCATGCATGTTTCATGAACTCAAGTCGTGGATGGCCCCTCTAAAAAAAACGTAAAAACGGGTCTGATCCGATACAATGGCAGTCATGAGTTCTCTGACTCGTGTTCCACCTAATTGACGCCCCGATTATTTCAACTTCTTTTTTTGAACGTTCTGGATTGTTATTGATTATATGGTTAAAATCACTTAATGATTGAACGATCCAGATTGTTGTGTGGACCATTCATGTAATTACATTATTCACATAACGAGTATTGCTCTGCCAGACCGACCGACCTCCCTCTGACATGACTTAGCTAATTTGGCTGCACTGTCATCAGCCATGAGCCGGTCCTTTTTCTGACAACAGTTCGTGGTCCAATCAAACGGTCACCATGTGCTGTGTGCGTCAGAAGGAGGTGGGACCCAACTGAACTGACCAATGATCAATGGTGGTGTGATATAAAATTATTCAGTGCTCTTAGAACCACACCATCCAGTCTGATTGATCGATCTGGACTGTCCATTAGACCCACCACACATTTCCCAATATATGATGCAAAAAGTACACTGATCTGACAATCTTAACCGTCTGATCAATAGCCTCAAACATGAACCGTCCAGATCAGTTATACAAAAAATAGATCCTTTAAATAATTTGATCCTAATCATGGATTGCTGATGCTTCTAAAGAGCACAGGATACTTTCTCTTTTGGAAACACGTACATTAAAGAAAGGAGAGCCGTTCATTTTGCATTATTTTGTAGCTTGTTGTTGTTCTCAGTTTACAGTCATTTTCATTTCTTTTTCAATCAATTTCCCTTTCCATATTAACTAATAATTGAAATGAGATTTGTTTGGATGGGTGGCTCACCAAGGGTCTCTACCCTACTGACCTACCACCACGTGATGATCGACACCTTTCCGGCGCGGATTGGATGGACCTAGCTTGAGACGGATGGTCTTGTCAGTGGCTCTGGGAGGCCCACCGTGATAATATGTTTTATCCACGCCGTCCATCCATTTTGACGGATCATATTAGGGCAAGAACCCAAAAGATAGACAGATTGAAGGCTAAAGTAGACCACACCCCAGAAAGCAGTGGGGATTGAAAGCTTACCGTTGAAAATTTTTTGGGTGAAAAGAAGTTCTGGATCAAGATGATTTTTTTTTTTTTCCCTTCATACAGGTCTATGTGACCTTATGAGCAGCTTGGATGGAAAATAAACATCACGGTGGGCCTAGTAAGTTTTCAATATTAGGAATTCAATCCTACTGCTTCCTGTGGTGTGGTCCAATTGATCATTCAATCGGTCTCTTTTCTTGGTTCATGTGCTAAAATAATCTTTCAAAGTGGATGGACGGAGTGGATGAAACATATACATCACGGTGGGCCCCACAGATCCTCAAACAGGACCGTCCGTCTCTAGCTGGGCCCTGGCGGGGGTAGTACCCAATCCGCGCCCAGATCATTCGTTTAGGAGGTCCCACGTTAGAGAAAATCTCAGCCATCGGAGAACTTCAAATACGTAGACGCGTGGGCTAGGAACTGCCCTTATAGGCCGTTGATTTTAAGTTTCAACGGATGGGGTAATCTCTAGTCAGTATCGATGAACAGTCTAGCTCATCACATGGTGGGCAGACAGGGAGAGCGGATTGGGCGAGCCTTGCTGGCATTTCTCCATATCAACATCTCGTGGGGAATGAGAATCCTCCTTCTGTGGGCCCACCGTGTTGTATGTGTGACATCTGATCAGCACATCGGGTGCACTTCTCGATGTTAGGCCGTGGGGGCAAAATCTCATCCTGATCCGCAACCATAGGTTTGTTAGCGTGGTCCACACCACATGAAACAGTGGGAAGATGACGCCCAACCATAGGTTTGTGTGTGGGGCTCTCCGTGGTATTTATTTATCATCCAACCCTTTCATCAGTGTGAATTCTCATTGTTCCTTGTGTGTGCCCCATCTGAGTTTGATTGGGATGATTTTTTTTTATACTGCATAGTGAAAATGAGGTTGCGCACCTGATGGACGGATTGGATGTTGCACACACAATATGGTGGGCCCCATAGATCTCGGTGTCGTACTCCAATAGTTGTTGTAGAGGATTCCGGTCCCAGGAAAAGGACATTCGAATTTGTGCATCACACCTTCAGCCAATGGCAGCTTGAGGACTACAGTTCTCCCGCAGACTACCTGTTACGAAATAATGTCGGCGTGCACATACATACATGCACCGTATTTTCTAACATACATCCCATACATACATGCAACATATGTACATAGGTGGGACCCCTGAGATTCCAATATTTGATCTGGACCATGCATTCAGACCAATTTCAAATGTTGACCCATTATCAATATCGATTTTTTTTTTCCAAGTAAGAGATTCTTGAGAAAGATGCAAATCCAAGGAGGGCCCCATTGATTGGACGGTGGAAATTGATAATCGGTTGGTCCTGGCCATCCATTTTATAGGGCATTGATCTGATGGACAGGATCACCATATCAGACTCATATATGCATGCAGGGAGCCAATAAAGATTGGGCCAAACTAAACCAACGGTCCAGATCAATCTTTCGGTGTACCCACGAGTGCCAAATGTAGGCTACTCATGTATATATGTATGCGTGTACACATCTCTCGGTAGGCAAGCATGGTAGATGTTACAGTTGAAAAAATTGTTCACTTCTTTGCAGGGAATGGTAACACTAACACTAACAACAATGATACCAGAGCTGATCCCCCCAAAATGCAACCCTCAGCTGGAACAATGCGTGGGCCCCACACGGGCCCAGCTCGGAATGCTCTACCTAGCCTTGGGCCTACTGACGATCGGAGCCGGCGGTATCCGGCCATGCAACCTCCCGTTCGGGGTGGACCAGTTCGATGCAACGACCGAGAAGGGCCGGCAGGGCATCGACAGCTTCTTCAACTGGTACTACTTCACCTTCAACGTCTCGATGATGACCGCAATGACCGTGATCGTCTACATCCAGGACAATGTCAGCTGGGCCCTGGGCTTTGGCATCCCTACAGTCCTTATGTTCTGTTCCATTATATTGTTCTTCCTTGGTACAAAGATATATGTGTATGTGCCGCCGGAAGGGAGTGTCTTCTCCTGTATCGCTCAGGTGATCGCCGCGGCTTATAAGAAGCGTCGGCTTACACTCCCGCCCGCCGATGAGCAGCCACGTGTGTTATACGATCCGTCGCCAAAGGGGTCCACCATCATTAAGCTTCCTCTCACCCAGCAGTTCAGGTACAATATGCTAATCTTGCTTGTAATTGTTGAATGTTGTTGATCTTATCATGGCCTGATCAAGGGTCAGATGAGTACTGATTTTGGGTGGGACCCACTTGATCTTATAAGAAGTCACATTCAATAATGATGAGAATGGGACACACCCATAGAAAGCTTCCACACCATATTATTCTGCATCATGGCATGATTAGTCATTAAGATATGGTGCATTGACTAAATGCAAATTAAGGAAAATGACCTACTTTTCGTCCCCATGGAGGGGCCCATCAGATTGACCGTGTGGATGAAGTTGATGTCTTTCTGGTCAACACAATTATTGAATGAGGCTTTTGTAGCATTTTGCAACGTGGGTGATAAAATTAAAATACCATACTAAGCTTCTTTTCTTTCGAACAGACGGCTATAAAAAGAAATAAAACAAGGGTCCACAATTAACAGAAAACATGGCCCAGTTTTGGGGAATGGTCCATCAATGGGAGGGCCTAATAGTCAATCATCTGGATCATTCAGCCATGGGGCCCACTTGCACAAACTAAAAAAAAGAAGAAGCTTTATGTATGGACATTTGTATGAGCAAGGGCAGTTTTGGCATTTTTGCGTCAAAATGTGGACAACTTAACTTCAGCTCCCATCCAAACAGTAGAAGGGTGGACGGCTAAATTGCATTGTTATTGTTTTTGGACTAAAACTCCCAAATCAAACCCATTTTCTTCTGAGAATTTTCAATTTTCATACTGAAATCATGTTCCTTACAGTTTTCTAAACAAGGCCGCCATCATCACCGACGGCGAACTGAAATCAGATGGCTCTCCTGAGAATCCATGGAGGTTGGGAACCATCCAACACATTGAAGAGCTAAAATGCCTGATCCGGATCGTACCGATATGGGCCGCAGGCATCATCACCTTCACTGCCATTGCACAACAAGCCACGTTCACCCTATCGCAGGCGTTGAAAATGAATCGCCACCTCGGTCCTCACTTTCAGATTCCTGCTGGCTCCATGGGTGTGGTAAACATGCTGGCATTAACGCTATTTATCCCCATCTACGATCGGGTCCTAGTCCCTGTGGCCCGCAGGATCACGAAGCAGCCGGGCGGGATCACCCTCCTCCAACGTATGGGGATCGGTATGGTGATATCAATGCTATCGATGATTGTCGCGGGCCTAGTTGAACAAAAGAGGAGGAGGTCGGCCGTTTTGCACAGTGGGGTGGGTGGTATCGCACCGATCACGGTCATGTGGCTCGCACCACAGCTTGCGCTCTTGGGCGTGGCCGAGGCGTTCAATGCAATCGGACAGATCGAATTCTACTACAAACAGTTCCCGGAGCACATGAGAAGCCTCGCTGGCTCGCTCCTCTTCTTAAGCTTCGCCTGCTCGAACTATCTGAGTGCGTTCATCGTCTCCATTGTCCACAAAAACACCGGAAAGCATGGCCGGCCGGACTGGTTGGCTGATGACATTAACAAAGGTAAGCTTGATTATTTTTACTATGCTATAGCAGGATTAGGAGCTTTAAACATGGTTTATTTTCTTGTGTGCTCCCATTTCTACCGTTACAAGGGTGTAGAAGAAGAGATTAAGGAAGTGGGTGTGATTATCGAACTAAACACCACTAAATCCACAGATAATTAGATGTTTATGTATATAATGCATGCATATTTAGATGATCTTGTGGCCACTGCTATGTAGTCAGTATCAATTGGGGTAGCCTGCCCTAGTGCTGAGGGACCTCCATTTCTTCATGAAAGAGTTGTACCTTTTCTTGGGCATATACTTATATTGATATAATGGTGCCTTTTGTAAACTTGGGTTCCTCGATAATTCGAGGTGGGCCCCACAAAGGCTCTTTTTATTTGTTGTTGATGGATGGATGTGATTCAACGAGAGGACACACAAATGTAAGAATGATTATGTTTATACCGTGAGACAATTTAAATAAAATGGGAGCTCTACGGTACACACACAATTTCAATAAAATGGGAGTTATATGATACTTTGGATGTGTAAGACCCTTCGTACACAGGCACTTAGAAAAGGCAAATAGACTGGATTGCATAATCCATATGTTTGGAACCTCATGAATGGGTTAAATGCAAATAAACAATCTTGTGTGCCGTACAAGGAAATAACTTTCGACAGTGAAAAACTTTACGACCCACTTTGGATTTGTCACATTTTTAGGCTTATGTCTTAAAATGTTCAGGCAAAAATGGTCAACAGCTGGTCTTGGGTTCAAAACCCTATAACCCCGCCCTTTGGGTGAGAGCATCTTGTGATTGACTGGGTGGGTATGTTGCGCATCTAACAGGGTACTGTAGTCTGCATGACTAACCAAAAAAGAAGAAGAAGAAGAAGAAGAAGAAGAAGCTTATTTTGAACTGAGTTTCAAGGTGGAAATATACTCTACCTTTCAATAACATATAAATAACAATTATTACTCTTCTACGGGTACTCATACAATGGGGAATTGAAAAACAAACACCTCATAAGGGCTTGTTTGTTTTTCCCATTTCCCTGGTAATATAAGGCCTATTTGGGTTCGGGGCCTTACCTCGTTGGTAGACTCTACGGAGCTTCAACAAGGGGTCTCGGTCTTGAAACCCATCAGTGGTGAAATTCCATGTGAGTCTACCACTGAGCCATGGATGGAGACCTGAATCATTGCAAAGGCTTGGATTAGCAAAGATTTGTTCATATGGCATGGTGTGTAGGCCCCACCATGATGTATGTGTTATATCCACACCATCCATCCATCCATTTTATAAGATCATTTTATGAAATGAGACAAACAATGAGACAAATCCAAAGTGGGAATGGCCCACACCACAAGATCCAATGGGGATTGAACACCGACAATTGAAAACTTTTTGGGGCTCACAGAAGTGTTGGATCAAGTTGATATTTATGTTTTTCCCTCATCTAGGTCTGCATGATCTTATGAACAAGTTGGATGACAAATAAACATCATGGTAGGCCTTAAAATTTAAGGTTTCAACGATGTTGGTCATTGTCTCACTGCTTTTTGTGGTGTGGTGTGGTCCACTTAAGCTTTGGATCTGCCTCATTTATTTTTTATTTGTGCCTTCAAATGATATTGCAAAATGGATGGATGCCATGGATATAATACATCTTGAAGAATTTACATCTATATGTATCGACTTACTTTACCTGCACATGGATGGTTGGAAGCAAAGCCTGCAAGAGTGGTAGTGCGTACCATCAATATCCTATTTTACTACCAAGGTACGGTGATAATAATAATCATTATCCATTCACAACATATTAATAATATAATTGCTAATACTAATAGGCCCTAAGGTAATTATGTCATCATTACCATGTCAAGCACTAGAATAATTAGTGAAATGTAGATTCATTTAGCATACAAATAATTTGTAAACAAACAATCCTAGTTATTATAAAAAAAAAATTTGTGGACATTTTTGTTTTGGATGAAAATAAAATTATTGATTTTTTTTTTTTCATTTTCAAGTGTCTTATAAATATCCACTAATCTAATCATTGGATTATTAAGGGCTTATTTGTTTTTCAATTCACAGGATAATGACGAGTAAATGGGCAATTATTATTTGACTTGACAATGACTTATGTTGATTGTGGGTTGAAACCTACGAAAGGAGCATATTTTAGTGGGGGCCACCGTTATATATGTACTTGGTCCGTGTTGTCTATTTGTTTTTCCTCTCATCTTAGGGCATGATCCTAAAAATAAAGCAAATCTAAAATTCATGTGAACCACACCACACGAAAATAGAGGGAATTGAAAGCTTACTCTTCATTTCTTATATGGGGCCATTAGAACTTTTGGATCATGCTTATTTTTGTGTTTTCCCTTCATCCATGTCTATGTGACGTTATGAATAGTTTGGATGGCTTCATCCATGTCTATGTGACATTATGAACAGTTTGGATGGTAGGCCATGTCTATGTGACGGTATGAGCAGTTCGGAAGGTACGCATAGAGCTGTACATGAGCCGAGTCAAGTTGAGCTTTGACCTGTTCGAGCTAGGCTTGTTCAGTGACCACCCTAGCTCGTGTTCGGCTTAGCTCAGCCTTTAAGTTGGACTGACATGATCGAGCTGGCTCGACCGAGCTTTTGAGCTGAGTTCGAGCCCAATTTGAACCGAGTTCGAGGCTAGAAAATATAAAAAATTAAATAAGCCCAAACGAAAAGCCAGTATAAAACTATTTAAAATCTGAGCTTAAATGTAGCAATTTTGAGCCGAGTCAAGCTAGCTAACCGAGCCAGCACGACTTATGTACAGCTCTAGGGACATCCCTGAGCCTTGTGTTTGCCTTATTTATTGATGCCCAATTCCACCTTTTTCTTGTGCAATCCACTTGAGTTTTCTCTTCTTTTTTTTTTTTCTTCTTTTTTTTTTGTGTTAGTACACACACCTACTCCCATTAGTCACACTACAATGTTAGCCACTCTATTATGGAATCGATACCATGTCCTTAGTGTTGAAACGAGGCTCTCTTCACTTTGTCTACCACTTGAGCTGTGGATTCGAGCATTAGTCTAGTTGAGCCTTATATCTGCCTCGTTTTTTTTAGTTCAGCCTTATATCTGCCTCAATTTTTTTTTTCTTTTTTGTTCATGCTCTAAAATGAGCATGTAAAAGAAATAAACGGCTTGATCAGACACATACATAATGATGGGCCCCACAAATTTTAGACTATAATTTCCATCTAATAATAATATTTTGCCCCACCGTTTTTTAGGCAAAATTCATTTCCTCTTTCCCAAGCAGACGTAGAAAGTAATAATTATTCATTTATATTCTCATTTATGGTTCATAACGCATTTTAAGTTGCTACTCGTAATTTGAAAGGTTTATTGTGAATTGCTTATATGCTACATGCGCATTTTTTTTAATGTAATTCCCAAGCGCTCGGGTATCATCCACCATGCTCTTCCAGAGTATCTGCACGGAAATCTCGATTGTTCCAACAGCTAACTCAATCAAGATGGAGCACTACCCAAGGCTTACGTACAATTTTCCCTTGAAATTTGTGCCACGATATTATCTTTTTGAGCCATCGATGTGGATTGGAATATCGGGTGGGGGCACTATGGACGCAGATCAGCTACTGACGCGTTCAGAAGCTATCTTGGTACTGAAGTGACACCACTAAGTTCTGTAGGCCCCACCGTGATGTATGTGTTGTATCCATGCCATTGATGTGAATTGTGTTTGGTGCATTACACACAAGCCTTAGGATCTCGCACCCAATGCATTAGAATTATGGACTAAGATAATGCAATAATCAAGAATAATCAAACAATCACACGACACAAGGAGGTTTTTACGTGGAAAATTCTCAAAAGAGGTAAAAAACCACGGGACCTAGTCAGGATCAACAATCCACTATCTCAGAGAACTGTTACGACCGATCACAAGCACACCGCTTGGATCAAAACTTCTTCACCCACACAGGGATGGATAACAAAGAAAGGACAGAAAAACTAAGAGATCTCACCCGAGTATGAGGACGTTGAAGAGCCGAGATGTCGTTGCACCGGGAATCACCTTCTCGAGCAATGCCTCCTCTACCAACAAGCTTCCTCTCCCTCTTTTTCTTCCTCTCTCTCTTTTTCTCTCTCTCTCACCTAAGACGTGTAGAACAACTTGTGGGAATGCCAAATTCCGGATTAGAGCTCCATATATATAGTTTTGCAAGAGTCCTAGCCTGATTTGGAAACTGTAGTAGCAGTCCGCGCACACCTCCGACCGGTCGGCCAAAACCGTTGGCCGGTCGAACCCACAAAACTAAGTCCAGAGAGAAAAATGTGAAAAAGAACATGTAACACGACCTGTCTGCCGACCGGTCATCCTTCACAAAAACACTCCAGTGAAATTGTGGTTTCCAGCCACTTTGTCCGGCCGGTCGGCCAGGGGCACAGGCCAGTCGGACAGCAAAGTGAATTCTCTCTCTCCTCTGTTTGCATGAGGAGGAAAACGCCAACAAATCTCTCTCCTCTGTTTACATGTAGTCAGTATCAATTGGGATAGCCTACCCTAGTGCTGAGGGACCTCCATTTCTTCATGAAAGAGTTGTACCTTTCTTGGGCATATACTTATATTGATATAATGGTGCCTTATTTGTAAACTTGGGTTCCTCGATAATTCGAGGTGGGCCCCACAAAGGCTCTTTTTATTTGTTGTTGATGGATGGATGTGATGCAAACGAGAGGACACACAAATGTAAGAATGATTATGTTTATACCACGAGACAATTTAAATAAAATGAGAGTTCTATGATACTCACAATTTAAATAAAATGTGCGTTCTATGATACTTTGGATGTGTAAGACCCTTCGTACACAGGCACTTAGAAAAGGCAAACAGACTGGATTGCATAATCCATATGTTTGGAACCTCATGAATGGTTTAGATGCAAATAAACAATCTTGTGAGCCGTATGAAGAAATAACTTCCAACAGTTAAAGCTTTACAACCCACTTTGGATTTGTCACATTTTTGGGCTCAACAGCTGGTCTTGGGTTCGAAACGCTCTAACGCCGCCAGTGCGTGGGAGCATCTTGTGATTTACTGGGTTGGTGTGTTGCGCATCTAACAGGGTGTGTGCTCCGCATGACTAACAAAAAAAATATATATATATATATTTTGAACCGAGTTTCAAGGTGAAAATACACTGTACCTTCCAATAGCATGTAAATAACAATTATTACTCGACTACAGGTACTCACACAATGGGGAATTGAAAAGCAAACATCTCATAAGGGCTTGTTTGTTTTTCCCATTTCCCTCGTAATATAAGGCCTATTTGGGGTTCAGGGCCTTACCTTGTTGGTAGACTCTACCGAGTTTCAACAAGGGGTCTCGGTCTTGAAACCCATCAGTGGTGAAATTCCACGCTGCTAATAGCACCTCCCCTCCCCACGGGTTGGGCACCGTGAGTCTACCAAGATTTGTTCATATGGCACAGTGTGTAGGCCCCACCATGATGTATGTGTTATATCCACACCATCCATCCATTTTATAAGATCATTTTATGAAATGAAACAAACAATGAGACAAATCCAAAGTGGGAATGGCCCACACCATAGGAAGCAATGGGGATTGAACATTGACAATTGAAAACTTTTTGGGGCTGACAGAAGTGTTGGATCAAGTTGATATTTATGTTTTTCCCTCATCTAGGTCTGCATGATCTTATGAACAAGTTAGATGACAAATAAACATCATGGTGGGCCCTAAAAATTAACGTTTCAACAATGTTCGTCATTGTCTCACTGCTTTTTGTGGTGTGGTGTGGTCCACTTAAGCTTTGGATCTGCTTCATTTATTTTTAATTTGTGCCTTCAATTGATATTGCAAAAGGGATGAATACTGTGGATATAATACATCCCGAAGAGTTTACATCCATGTGTATCTACATACTTTACCTGCACAGGGATGGTTGGAAGCAAAGCTGCAAGAGTGGTAGTGCATACTATCAATATCCTATTTTACTTCCAACTGCGGTGGTAATAATAATCATTATCCATTCACAACATATTAATTATATCATCCTAATACGCCCTAAAGTAATTATGTCATCATTACCAAATCAAGCACTAGAATCATCAGTGAAATGTGGATTCATTTAGCATACAAATAATTTGTAAACAAACAATCCTAGTTATTATAAATAAAAAATTGTAGACTTTTTTTTTTTTTTTTGTTGAAAATAAGATTATTGATTTTTTTTATTTTTTCATTTTCAAGTGTCTTATAAATATCCACTAATCTAATAATTAGATTATTAAGGGCTTATTTGTTTTTCAATTCACGGGGTGTTGACCAGTATATGGGCAATTATTATTTGCCTTGACAGTGACTTATGTTGATTGTGGGTTGAAACTGATGAAAGGAGCATATTTTAGTGGGGGCCACGGTTATATATGTACTTGGTCCATGTTGTCTATTTGTTTTTCCCTCTCATCTTAGGGCATGATCCTAAAAATAAGGCAAATCTAAAGCTCACGTGAACTGCACCACATGAAATGGAGGGAATTGAAAGCTTACTCTTCATTTCTCATATGGGGCCATTAGAACTTTTGTATCAAGCTTATTTTTGTGTTTTCCCTTCGTCTGTGTCTATGTGATGTTATGAATAGTTTGGATGGCTTCATCCATGTCTACGATGATGTTATGAACAGTTTGGATGGCAGGTACTCATAGAGTTGTACATGAGCCGAGTCGAACTGAGCTTTGCCCTGTTTGAGCTAGGCTTGTTCAGTGACCACCCTAGCTTGTGTTCCGCTTAGCTCAGCCTTCAAGTTGGACTGACATGATCGAGTTGGCTTGACCAAGCTTTTGAGCTGAGTTCGAGCCCAATTTGAGTCGAGTTCAAGGCTGGAAAAAATAAAAAATTAAATAAGCCCAAACGAAAAGCCAGTATAAAACTATTTAAAATCTGAGCTTAAATGCAGCTATTTCGAGCCGAATCAAGCTACCTAACCGAGCCAACTCAACTCATGTACAGCTCTAGGTACATCCCTGAGCCTTGTGTTTGCCTTATTTCTCAATGTTCAATTCCACTTGTTTCATGTGCAATCCACTTGAGTTATTCTCTTTCTTTTTTTTGTGTGTGTTAGTACACACACATACTCCTAGTAGTCACACTACAATGTTAGCCACCCCACTATGGAACCGATACCATGGCCTCAATGTTGAAATGAGGCTCTCTTCACTCTATCTACCACTTGAGTTGTGGATTCAGGTGTTAGTCTAGTTGAGTCTTATATTTGCCTCTTTTTTTTAGTTAAGCCCTATAACTGCCTCATTTTTTTTTTTTTTTTCATGCTCTAAAATGAGCATGTAAAAGAAATAAACGGCATGATCAGACACATACATGATGATGGGCCCCACAAATTTTACGACCATAATTTCCATCTAATAATAATATTTTGTGCCACCGATTTTTAGGCAAAATTACAATCTCGTTTCCTCTTTCCCAAGCAGACGTAGAAAGCAATAATTATTCATTTATATTCTCATTTATGGCTCATAATGCATTTTAAGTTGCTACTCGTAATTTGAAAGGTTTATTGCGAATTGCTTGTATACTATATGCACATTGTTTTTTTTATGTAATTCCCAAGCCCTCGTGTATCATCCACCATGCTCTTCCAGAGTCTCTGCACGAAAATCTCGATTGTTCCAATAGCTAACTCAATCATGGTGGAGCACTACCCAAGGCAGTACAATTTTCCCTTGAAATTTGTGCCATGATTTTGTCTTTTTGAGCCATCGATGTGAATTGGAATATTGGGTTGGGGCACTAAGGACGCAGATCAGCTACTGACGTGTTCAGAGGCTATCTTGGTACTGAAGTGATGCCACCAAGTTCTATATGCCCCACCATAATGTATGTGTTGTATCTACACCGTTCATCCATTTGGAGTGCTCATTTTAAGTCATGACACAAAGAATGAGGCATCTCTAAAGCTCAAGTGGACCCAACCACAAAAAACAGTGGGGATTCAACGTCTACCATTCAAAACTTCTCAAGGGCCTTAGAAGTTTTCAATCAAGCTGATATTTGTGTTTTCCCTTCGGGAGCTTATGAACAGGTTGGATCTCAAATAAACATCATGGTGGGCCCTAGGAAGGTTACAATGGTGGGCGTTACTATCCCCACTGTTTTATGTGGTGGGTCCACTTGAGCTTTGTATCTGGCTCATTCTTTGGCTTATGCCAGTGGATACAACACATACATTTATGGGAGGGCCCACAAAACTTAATGGCGCCACTTAAATAGAGACACAGCTACTGAACCCGTCAGTAGCTAACCCGCGTGGGCACTGCCATTTTCAAAATAGTGGTGAACTATTCTGGGAGTCATTCCCATCGCGTGTGCGAGGCCTACCCTCGAAATGCCCTCATACGGGACAACATGACAATGGGTGTGAAATCCTAGCCGCCCATCAGGTGGGTCTCACCGTCTAGGCGCCCTGGCCAAACACTTAACAGGTCCACTTACCAGGCGAGCCCCAGTTTATAAAACTCAACCAAGTATTTCTCAGCGGTTCATTTCTTTCTAACATTGTAGCCAACCTGATACGTGGGCCATCTTGTCTTTTACTCTGTGCCATATAAATGAATGGATTGGATCTCACACTTACATGCCATGGTGGCACATGTGAAGAAATATAGAGTGGCTTAGTTGGATTCATGTGCCACGTGGGCACATTATTTCGTGTGGGGTGGCCCACCTGAGTTCTGCATCACCCTTGTATTTGGGCTCCTGATCTATCGTCAGCTCGCCTGATGGATGGAGTGGATTTCTCATGAATACTACAGTGACCCCACATAACTTCTGCGCATAGGAATTTACTGTCGCAGGAGGCACAAGCAACTAGAGCGGATTCGGATGTAACCCCTGCTCTATTGGTCGGTGCTGGAAAAGCTCTGTGGGCTCCATCGTGATGTATGTGTTTTATCCGCACCGTCCATCCATACCATAAAATGAAGCAGAACCAAATCTCAGGTGTACCACACCACAAGAAATAGTGGTGATTAAACACCCACCATTGAAAACTTCATAGGCCCACTACAGTGCATATTTTGCCGTTCAAACTTGTTGATTAGGTCACATGGACCTGGATGAAAGAAAAACACAAATATAAGCTTGATCCAAAGCTTTTGTGCCCCAATAAGTTTTTAATAGCAGCTATTCAATCACCACTTTCTCGTGGTGTCGCCCACCTAAGATTTGGATCTCTTCATTTTTTTAATAATACCTTAAAGTGGGTTGGAAAAATGAATGGAGACACCGGATCCACCGAGGTGGGTCGGACCCTGACTGTAGGGCTCACAGTGATGTATGTGTCTTAAATCTACACCATTCAACTACATTTTGAAAGCCAATTTTAAGGTATTATCCCAAAATAAGTGACTCAAATTTTATGTTGACCACACCAAAGAAACAATCATGATTGAATCTCTAACATTAAAAGCTTTATGAATTCCACCCAAATGTTTATTTGCCATCCAACTTGTTGATAACATCACAAACACCTAGACGAAGAGACCACATATATATCATATTGATCCAAAGCTTTTGTGGCCCACAGGAAATTTTTAATGGTCAATCACCCCTGTTTCCTTTACTATGGCCCATCTGAGATTTGGAACTATGCGTTTTTTGGCTCATGTCCTAAAATGAACTTTCAATACGGATGTACGGCCTCGATGTAGTCTCACACATCACAGTGGCCCCAAAGTCAGCGGTCCACCCACCTTACTGGATCCGGGGTCTCACATAATCCGCTCCCCTGTTGGAGGGGTCACAGTCGAGTCAGAGCCGACCAGAGCAGGAAATAATGATTTGAGCATTAAATGCCGTGATGGTACAAAGAATCTAAGATTAGGATTAGGATATCCTTCAATCATTTGACTTAAGCTGAGGTGGAAGTCATTTTGGGGCCGTTCGGATGTAATATCTACGGCCCATAATCTCCATTTAGTTTTCTGCTAAGTGGGTCTTCTTTAGCTCATCTAGGAGCACGGATTAGGTACTACCCCACTAAGGACGAAGCCAGTGGCGGATGGGTGCGTGACACCACAGTATTAGTGGAGAGCAGGTGGGGCCACACTGATGTGGTAGGTTTGTTGGCACTACAGTATACTGAGGTGCTGGCTCCCCGCACTCTACCAATATTAGGGTGCCTCGCACCCATCCATCTTCCCTTGCGTCCTAATGGAGGTAATACTTAATCTAAACTCTTCATTTAAATGCACACAAAAAAGGAGCTATTGACACTTAAATTGCATTTTGATTCAAATCCCAACTTATGGTATTCGTGTGAATGCATTTTTACAAACCTCATTTCTCATTAATAAAATAAGTGTTGGGTTCTTATCCTTACTTTGGCGGGAGGCTCCTTATTCAACAAGAAGTCTCAGTTTGTGCCCCATAAATAGTGAAACCCCACCAGGGTGTGAGTGCAGGGGTGTGTGTGTGCATGTGGGTGCAGGGTGTGTGTAAAAATAATAATAATAATAATAATTAAGTCGGCTGAAAAGCAAGTGTAAAAACCCCTTCAGCCAAAACTTTTTTTATTCACACAAGTTCATCTAAATAGGCCCTTAGTGCCTATTCCATCAATTAAGGAATCAAAGTATGATCAGTAAAGTGCGCACTCTTGAAAAGGCGTTTGGCTCAAAATAGCATTTAAGTATAAGGGAAACTCCGCGTGGGTGCATCCAAATAGTTCATTCATAAAATTTACTTAGTGGCCTCGTCGAAAATTATGGATGATAGATGTGCGCTTGTATTTGTCACGTGGCAAGCATTAACACAAATTAAATGGTCAAAATCACTGGCCATTGTAGTATATGGCTAGTTTTAAGTGAATGATTACCATCTTTGACCTATGAAAATTTTCTTGTCGGGTTAAAATTGTTGATTATTTGATGTTGACCTAGGCTTCAAATAATTGAGTGTTTATGTGGTTGCTTTAGTACAATCACTTTCTTATAGAATCTGGATCGTCTACTCAGCTTCAACAAGATTTTTCTGTTTGTCGACTGCCTGATTGGTTTAGCTCAGCACTGACATTATCAGCACTACTGCATTTATCCGAACTCTTTATTATAACCCATCAAAAGTGGGACCCACTGTGGAGGATGTGGATTAGATGCTACCACTGACTATCCATAGCTTAAAACTAGGGCTATGATGGGCCCACTCTAATAGAGGGGTTCATCAACATTATCCGCACATTTTACTATATCAGTTTATGATGTAAGCTGAAAAATTAGGCTAATCCATGGCTCAAATGGAATATACGGTGGGGATTAAACGCCCACTATTAAAAAATTATTGGAAGCAACAAAAGTCGTGGATCAAGCCAATATTTGTATTTTGCCTTCATCCAGGTCTATGTGACCTTATTAGGAGGGTTGACAAGTAAACATCAAGGTGGACCCTAGAAAGGTTTCACTGGTGGGATCATCCTCACTACTGCTTCCAATGGTAGGGCCTAAGTTGAGCCTTAGATATGTTTTACTTTTGGGCTTATAACCAAGAATTATATGGAAAAAAAATGGGTGGATGTTGTTGATAAACCCATAAATTATTGTGGGCCACCTAGAGCCCTAACTTGTTTGGAGCCTGGGACAGGGGGTAGTGCCTAGCTAATCCACATCCCTATGTGAATGGTCTAATTTGAGTTGCACACGACATGATGGGGTTTTCCTCCTCATGTGTAAAGGAGAAGATGGTGCAACCTGGGTGTGGTCGGGCGCCCGGCCAGGTCCGGCCGAGCGATCGAAAGTCACCCGAATCGATCGGTTTGTTACTGGACTGTTTTCGTAACAGTCGAGCACCCGATGGGCCATTGACCATGTTGGGGCGGGTGTTCGAAAATCGACAGTTTATCTCACAAACTCTCTGGAAGTTTTATGGTTGGCCGGGCGCCCTATGGACCACTGACCGGGCACCTGACCAGTGCGCGAACTACTATTCTGCAGTTTCATGTTTTGGCTATGTTTCTTCGGTTGCACTATTTAAGAGGTTCGAAAATGATATTAGGGTATCTTAATGGTTGTTTACACGTCCAAGGAGGGAGGAGGAGGGAGGGAGAGGAGAGAGAGAGAGAGAGAGAGAGAGAGAGAGAGATGAGCTTGTTAGAAGATGAGGTTTTGCGTGTAGAAGGTGATTCACGATGCAATCAATGTCTCGGCTCTTCAACGTCCTCGTGCTTGGTGAAATCTCTCTGTTTCTAAGTTCCCTTATTGTTTATTCATCCCTGTGTGGGTGAAGAAGGTTTGATCCATACGATTTGTGCTTGTGATCCGTTGTAACAATTCTCTTTCATAGTGGATTGTTGGTCTGGACTAGGTCCTGTGGTTTTTACTTTTTCGAGGGTTTTCCACGTAAAAATCTCTTGTGTCGTGTGGTTTATGATTTGATTTAATTTATTTCTTTATCATATCACATAATTCAAGTAATTTGGAAGGCGAGATCCTAAGGTTTTGTGAAACTCACCCAGCATGACACATGTTTAATGTCTGAGTGCCTGCATATCATCAATCACACTTTGCCAAAGTACGAAAGTTTTTCTCTTTAACATAGTGCACTTTGTAGTGGCATATCCATTCGAATAATGATCGTAAATAGAAAGAGTCAATCGATTTTAAGTGTCCACTTGAAATTCCATACATTTCGTTTGGACCGCATGTCGAGGTGCAACATGGGTGAGGTCTGGTTTGGTCTATATCGTTGGACCTAGGACCTTCTCAATCTGAAGTGGATTTAGTAAACTCTGTGAGGCCCACTTTGATGTATGTGTCTTATCTACGCCGTCCATTCATTTTTATTTTTCATATCATTTTAGGGCATGATCCCAAAATTGAAGCATATCCAAAGTTTAAGTGGACCTCACGTAGTGAAACACTTGGAATTGAAAGCTTTCCATTGAAAACTTCTTGGGGGCAACCGAAATTCTAAAACTGATATTTGTGTTTTCCATGAAATGCATGTGTGTGACCTTATGAACATGTTGGATGACATATAAACATCAGTGTGAACCCTAGGAAGTCCAACCGTGATGTCATTATCCCAACTGTTTATGCGTTGTGGTCCACTTGAGCTTTGGATATGTTTCAATTTCTGGTTCATGCTCTAACATGATCCAAAAATGGACGGTCCACGTGGATAAGTCACATACATCTATTTATGGGCCATACAAGGTTTTACTCAGTCCGCCGTATTGGGACACGGACTGCCTTCGATAGACTAGGACTCGGTATTGATCTAGTACCGAGATCTCGGTACTGGCTGGTTCTGTGGGCCCCACCATGATGTATGTTTTTCATCCACTCCATCTATCAATTTTACAGCTTTTTTGAGAGCATAAGACTAGAAAAGAGGCAAATCTAAATCTCAGGTGGACTACACTACAGGAAAAAGTGGTTATTTGAAGGCCCTCCATTAAAAGCTTCCTATTGCCCATTGTAATTTCCATCCAACATGTTGCTTAGGTCACACGGACTGGATGAAGGGCAAACACAAATATCAGCTTGATCCAATATAGCTCCAGGAAGTTTTTAATGGTGGGTGTTCAATCATCACTTTTTCCAGCGGTGTGGTGCGCCGAATACTTGAATTTGCCTTAATTTAGGCTTATGCCATATGATAGATGCCAGTGTGGATTAGGTACTACCTGCGGCTGTGTTGAGTTCAAGACAAGTTAGTATGTAGACGTTACATGACTGTGTCAGGCTTGCTAACCTGGAGGTCTCCTCTGACAACGTGCCCTTCACGCATACAAATGTGGCAATTACGTGTGCCACGTTGGGCCGGTCCAGAGCTTGGGTAGTACCTAATCCGAGCTCAATAGATGCTACGGTAGCTGGTTGGCATGGATAAAACACGTACATGCGATAGGGGCATAGATCATTTTCAGCACCTACTGGTACCAAATTGGTGCTGGAGGGCCACTACCAATCCCAATCCGCCTTCCAGCCGTGAGAAGCTAGGTGAGGCTCTGATAGAAATCCATCGATCCATTCATTTTGTCAGATTGTGATCGTACATGTGCCCAAGAGTGACATAGATTCAAAACCAAGCAGACCACACAATATAAAACAATAAGGATTAAACGTACACTGTTGAAACATCCATGAGACATAAGATTCAAAAACCAAGCAGACCACACATAGAACTTTTGTGGTTTCAATTCATCCCACTATGAAAAAAGATGGACGGGTGGATTTCTCACCAACATCATGGTGGGCCTCACCTAGTTTTTTTTTACTGTGGGAACTTCACATGGGAATGAATTAGGGCCCATCTTGATGATTTTATGTATATCCATACGGTCCATTCGTTTCTCTAGACCATTTTAAAATGGGGTACCAAAATTTATGCAAATCTAAATCTCAAAGGGCCCATTGTAATGGTTTCTTAATGTTTATTTGAAAGTGAACCTGCTGATAATGTCAAGAAGATCTAGTTGAAGGGAAATTAGTAAGATAAGATTGATCCGAAACTTTTGTGGGCCATAAAAATATTTTAATAGTTATTCACCACTTTTTCTATTGATTAAGCTCATTTGAAATTTGAATCCTCTTATGATTTGGGATCTCATCCTTAAATGAGATGGAAAAACAGAAGGGTAGGGTTGATATACAACAAATACTTCAAGGTAGGTCCCACATGGTTAGCGTAACCACTAATTCACTCTTATTTCATATGTGACATGTGCCACATGTGAGCTCATTTTTAGATGGCTTGGGTTCTTCTCTTATTCATTTTTTATTTTATTTTATTATTTGATGATTATGAAGTTTAATAATCAGCTTTAACGTAATTTCCACATAAGAGATTTCATTTTGAAGATGTGTCCAAACGAGTCCTAACACATCCATCAAAATCAGGATTTGAAGATCACCCTCGTATTTTGGGTGACCGTAATTTTCAAAACCACACAAGGAAAGCTCACAAAATCCCGATTTTTGTGGGATGCATTGACAAACCCAAATCTTCATTTTATAACCTAAGGTCGTCCAAATTATAAAATAAATGTACAGGGTTCGCTGCTGAACGGAAGTTCCCTGTTTGGAACTCGGGCTCTTAAAAGAAATGTACACGGCCAAACACCTACCAAACCTTATTAAGGAGAGAAATACTCCGGTGCTCTCCGAGCACTATTAAGTTATGGTGCTCCTAGATTCGTCAGTTCAATTGTACTGTCCACTCTATTGATCTGAACCGTCCATTAAGTCCAGAACACTTTGATAGGCTATCAAACGAAAATCTTACGGATTGAATGATCCAATTAATTTGACCTTTTTTTCCACGGCTATCATAGATAGATGGTTAAAATTGCCTTAAAAACTGATTCTTTAGAATTATGAACAATCCATGATGACAGGCCCCTAACAAATAGATGGATGAAATTGTTGATTGGACCCGCTTCTAAGTAAATTATCTTCACCGTCCATATTAAAGAAAGGTTATTGATTCAATGGTTTCAATTTTTCAAATTGGTGTGATGTTTCAATGGTATCCCTTGATTGTTCTCTGAACCAACCTAATGAACAGTCTAGATTAACGATTGGACTGCCAAAGTGTTCCAATGCAACTAGGAGCGCTATAAGTAATAGTAGTAGTGGGCTGCTGTGGGCTCCACGTGTTGTGTGGGATGACATCCAAACCATCCAAGTGGTGTGTCCCACCATGATGTAGAGAATTCCAGAAAACGGGACGAGGCAATCATCAGGTGACCGGCACCACATAGAAAAACAGCAAACGGCCCAAAAGCCCCTAAATTACACTGGGGATCCACCAGATTATTGGATGAGCCTGATTTCTGGGACTGACATTTTTCGTGGTGGGTCACAGCTCTTGGAGGGACTGGATGAAATCCATGCAGCACTGCCAACCCACTCTCAATTTGGAGGTCATCGGGTAGTTGTCCATCGTTCCCTACAATGTGGCCTAGATGATGGTCTGATTGGTGCAACCTTCGAGACTGGTATACACCATGGTGGGCCGAACGTCTTGGACGGGTTGGATTTCATCCAAAGAGTATGTGCGACCAAAAAATGGAGTGTATGTCATGCAGTATTTATGGAATCTATATTATCTATTTTGTGGAACGTTTGGTAGCCCAAGAAAAGATAGAAATTTTGCCCATTAAATCTGAACCGTTGGTTGGATCTTTTTTAACCATTTATTTTTATAATTGATCTAACACACGGTTGGCCGAGTGCTATCAATATCATCTAATGCTTATCAATATTGAGGCAGGCTCCACTGCAATCCCATGTGTGGGGCCCACCGTGATGTGTGCATGACATCCAATCCGTCCATCAAGCGCCCTCTCATGATCTCCTTTACGTCGAAAGTCAGGATGACTATGGTGTGGCCCACCTGAACTTTGGAATGGCCTATTTCAGGGTTGTCCACTCGTTCTGGTGGGAAGCATCTTCTGAATGGATTGATGAGAATATACTGAACACAGTGGGCCCCACACACGATCTGGAAGTTTCTTAATGGGGCCAGTCACCATCCTACCTGCCTGATTTTGGGCACCAAAGATAAAACATGCACACATCACGGTGGGCCCCACATCGCCTTGTAGGTAAAACTTTATCTGTGAAGCTTTGTAGTGGGCCCAGCCTCATCAATATTATATGACCGTTGATTGGCCCACCTGACGAATCCGGACGGACGGATCATACAGACCATTTCCCGGACAGTTGAATTTGGAATAATGAGTGATCTTCTGACATAAAATCAGGTCCTTTCACTACTCACGTGGTCCATACTGTACAAAACAAACGGACGGCTAGAAAAACGAAATAAATTTGTTTTAGCAGTCCATTTGTTTTGTACATTGTGGTCCCCTTAGCTGCCTAGATGGTCCTAATTGGGTGTAGATGGTCAAGATTTGAACTTATTGCATTGCATGATTTGTTAAAAAGGGTTCATTCCTTCTTCCCATCTAGGAATCCCTATTAAGGAAGTGTGGAATTTCCATCCACTGTTAGCTTCTACTGCTGATAAGGTACCCAATTCATTTACGTCAGTGAGTAAGATGAGCACACATAGTTAAGTGCCAGTAGTTTTTACGTCTTCGGACGAATATGATTGAGTGTTTATAGTCAACACACCCACAAAGTTTCATATTTATTTTGTGTAATACACATAGACCATGTATCATCCGACAGACTCCTTTAGCCACAAGATGGACTACATCCTCACATTTTTCATAATCAATTCAATTTGGGGTCTTATACTGCTCATAATACCATGAGGGTGAGCTTCACCTCTTAGTTGCCTTAATCCCCTTCATGATTTCTAGGAACAGGGAACATTCATTGGCTTCAACAACGATTTCCAATTAAGGTCATCTATCACAATGTGTTCAACACGAATAAAATTATGAACTTCCATCCGCACTTGACTTGGCTGTCAATAAGCTTCGGGTATCCATACAATCAAATGTCAACCATACACAAAAGATGTTTGGAAAGCTCCCGAGAAGTTAATCCCAGTGTAGTTTAAGATTTTCAGATCATGGAATATAGCTTTGATGGTTGTATTTGATGTCAGATGATCCACTTCATTGTCTCCAGCCTGGATCGGTCTGATCGGACCCAGATTGGTCAAGAGATGGATTATTCCATGATTTTTTCATAATCCATTCCATCATCCCGAGTCTGGATGGTCTGATAGCGTCCAGGAGGTAATGAGCTGAATTTATTGCATGACCTTTTTTAAATAAAAAAAATAGAGAGTTTTTTTTTGTATCAGACTTTAGCTTCTAGATGGCTTGTACTTGAGCTTTTTGATAAAAAGGTTGATTGATAGCCTTATCTTCCATCTTTTCTAAGATTGAGCCAATTCCCATAGGGGAACTCGTGAGAGCATGCATTGGTAGTTCTGTTATGAGCCTTAGCCAATTTTGAGAGTTCCTGAACGTCACGGTTTTCCTACTTTGCCTTCATGACAAGTTTGTCAGCCGAGATCGAGTCATTCCTTGGTTTGCCCATTTCTTTCATTTATTCTTTTTTTTTATTATTATTTTACAATTGCTTCCATTTTTACCCGTAGCGCCCTTTCGAGTTTTCACCACATCCGAATTGCTTGTCATTTTTTTTCATGGCGCCCTTTCGGGTTTTCACCACATCCCGAGTATTTGATGTTGCCTGCCCCTTGGGAGCTTTTCCTTTTTACCCCTAGCGCCCTTTTGGGTTTTCACTAGGTCCGCTCCGCCTTGCATCCTCTGTTTTTACTCGAAGTGCTCTTGCGAGTTTTCGCCTCGCCCATTTTGTTTTAGATGCACTTTTCTTTTCTTTCTTTTCTTTTCTTTTCCTTTTATTTCTTTCGCCTTGGAGGTGTCGTTTGCATTGTTAGCCAATGAATGCCTGAATAGCACGAACATTTCGAAATATTTTCTGAGGTCAGGATTCTTAGGAGGGGGGAAGGTTGGATTTTTACCTCTATCTCTTTGTTCTCTCTCTCTCTCTCTCTGGCTCTCTCTTTCTTATCATTTAAACCATTATTGATTCCCGGGATGTGAGGCTACTTTCTTTTTTTCTCACTTATTTTTTTGGGCTTTCCTCTATACATACATTTTTCTTTCTTTCTTTTTGGGTCTTCTTTATACATGTATTTTTTCTTTTCTTTTCTTTTTTTTTTTTAGATTTGCTCTATACACACTTTTTTTAGGGTTTTTCTGTACACACTTCTTTCTTTTTTTTTCTCTCGAAGGCATATTGGGTGGATGGGGGGTGAGTTTTGACCAGTAGGTGACGTTTCGCGACCTTCATACTAACCATGGTAAATTCTGACATGATCGGCGTTGATTGGCTCGGGAAGATCTTCGACGTCTATGAGGTGAAGTGGACCTCCTAGAAGCACCTCTCGCACAATGAGTGAACCTTCAATGGTGGGCATGAATTTGCCCTTTAGATTAGGCATGTGTGGAGGCAATATCTTTTTCATAACCATCTCTTACCCTAAATACTCTTGCACAGATCCGTTTGTTGTATGCTCGTGCGATCATTTTCTGATACGTTTGGGAATGACATAGGGCTCGCATGCGCTTTCCGTCTGCCTATTTTTAATTGATCGTAGCAAGCCTGTAGCCACTCTCCCTCTTCAACTTCACTTTCGAGCAATATGCGCAGTGAGGGGATTTCCACTTCGACGGTTACAACGTCTTCCATTCCGTATGTAAGCTCGTATGGAGTAGCGCCAGTCACAGTGCATATAAACGTTCTATATAACCAGAATGCATATGGTTGCTAGTCATCTCAGTCGTGATACATTTTCACCATTTTCTCAAGGATTCACACGAGAGTCTTGTTAGCGGCTTCCACACCTCTGTTCATTTGTGGTCGATAAGGACTGGATTGGTGCCTTTTGATTTTGAACTGTTCATGCATGTGTTCCACTTTTCGATTCACGAAGGGCGTCCCATTGTTAGTGATGATGGTCTGCGGCAATCACGAAGGGCGTCCCATAACGGCTAATAATATTGTTCTTCAAGAATTGCACACCACATACGAGGCCGGCTATGGTGGTGTAAGGTGCTGCTTCTACTCATTTGGTGAAGTAATCGACTGCCACCAAGATGTATTCGTGGCCGTTTGATGCTTTAGGATTGATTTTGCTGATGATGTCGATACCTCACATAGAAAACAGCCAAGGCGTCGTCATGTTATATAGCTTAGATGCCGAGGGGGGGGGAGTGGATCCGATTGCCATGCTCTTGACATTTGAAGCATGTTTTGACATGCTTTGCAGCAATCAGGTTTCCATGGTCATCCAGTAGTACCCTTGCCAAAGAATTTTTTAGCTGTCATGTGGCCATTCATGTGTGGACCGCAGGTTCCTTCATGGATCTCGAACATGATTTTCGCAACTTCGGCCTCATCCACACACCTCCATAGGATATGATTGAAGGACTATTTGTAAAGAGATTTTCCACAGATTGTGAATTGAGCAGCTAGACTGCTAAATGGTACCGACGGTCCGTTGGTGTGACATCAACCGGATAAGTTCAATCTTCTAGGTGTTTTCTGATGTCAGCGTACTATGACTGTTTATCAGGCAACATTTCTGCTTCTTCTATTTATAGTCAGAAGGTCGGTTCTTCCTGAAGTTCTACAGTTAGTTCTCATTGAGCTGCTCCATGGGGAATCCCTAGCATTGATGTCAACGTAGCCTGGGCGTCGGCAGATTGATTCTTGGCACGAGGCATGTATGTGAATGTAACTTTGTGAAATTCTTCGACGAGGTTTTTGAGGTAGACGTGATATGGCACCAGTTTCTTGTCTTTCGTTCTCTAATCGCCATTGATTTTATTGATAATAAGTTACTGAGTCACTGAAAATTCACAGCTTCCTCATGCCTAGAATGATTGCCTCATTGAGGCCTGCTAGACATGCCTCGTACTCTACGATGTTGCTCGTGCAAGGTGAATGCCATTCTTCTTGATATGGGCATAGGGATGTCATCCGAGAAATAAAGATTGCCTCTACTCCGCTTCCTTTACTGTTGGATGCACCGTCGACCTTTTCTCAAACTTGAATTATCTTTGTGGTATGTTGGTGTTCGATTCAGTAGTTCAGTATCTGCCGTTCAGTGGGAGAAAAGATGTTGTATGGGTTGGGGGCATGAGCTGACTGAAACATGGTTGACTTCTTCAAATTGGAAGCTTCGATAAGGCCTGTCTAGCCCCCAAACGTTAACTACTGGGACATTAGGTTCTCTTAGGAGGGTTGCTTATGTAGGGAGTAGTTATTCAGAATCAGCAAGAATGGTGAGCACCTTATCCCCGAAAACATATTTGACTCTTTCGGTAGAGAGTCGAGGGCACTGCCCCTACTTAGTGAAGCCAGGGGCTGGTCGAGAAGGAGATTGAACGATGATGGTATGTCCAGGACTTGAAATGTGATCGTTAACACTGTCTGGACCGATTTGCAGTTCGAGGTCGATTTCTCCTTGGGCCTGTCTTCAGAAAGTATCGAATGCTTTAACATTCATGTTGATGGGTTTGAATACAGACGATTCCAGACCTAGATACGTAGCAATCCATAGCAGAAAAACGTTCAAGCTTGAACCGTTGTCGATGAGTTTTAGTGGGACGCTGCAATCCTTGTGACCAACGATTATGTTCAATTGACGTACATGGTCATGCCCTTTTGGTGGTAGCTCGTCGTATGAAAAATGTGATGGCTTGCGGGGCGAGGAGTTGCCCTATCATGTGCTCGACCATATCCGGCTGATGCCTCTTGAAAGATGTGTGCGTCATTTAAAGTTTTGACAAACATTTCTTGATGGGTTTGTGACGTGCAGGGGAGTTCCCAAACGAATATTTGGGTAGGGATGTTTTTGAGCTGGGTCGCTATATCGTATGCGGTTTCGGCCTTAAATGTTCCTGCCGAATGCCCCCTGGGATCTCCTCTGGCCACATCTCTTCGAAAACACCGTCCATTTGGGTTCATGTTTCCCACTTCCGAGCACTCTGGATAGTGCCACGAAACTGCTTTGTTATCGAAGAATGAAACTACCCTTCCCTGAAGCACTAGGGGAGATTGAGAGGGTGTTGGAGGGGCGGAGACAGGTCTCTACTGATCTTGATGAGGTGCGGGACTTACCCCTAGTAGGACCAGAGGCTGCGTCAATGGTGGTGTTAATGGTGTGCGACTAGCTCCTAATAGGACCAGAGGTTGTTGGGATGGTGCGGATGCAGCTTGAGCAAACCTGGCCAGCTCATGTGGCAGCGGGAATGGTGACAGATCTGACCCTTGTAGGGTTGACTTCGAGAAGTGAGGATAGTGTCTTTCCCAAAAGCACAACTGGTTGCTCAACTATTGGCAGAGCTTGATAGATGTGGGATGATGGGTGGTAGGTGGGTGATGGTGAGGAAGCTCTCCCCATGAGAACCATTGGTGAGTGATCCCAGGATGGATTGTGTTGGGTAGCCGAGTTGGTCGTTGGAGCCCACCCTTAGAGAATCAGTGGTTGATGAGTGATGGGTGCCGAAAAGTATGTTGACTTGACACCCTTCTAATGTGAGGGTGGTGCCCCTTGTAAGACAAGGGGTGAGAATTCCTATGCACTGTTCAGGGCCGTGTTTGTGTGGAAGACGTGGGGTGGATAGTCCCCTTGAATGACATTAACTATCAGGGTTTCTAACACACTAGGACCTACCTGATGAGGTGGCAGGGGATTTTGGAGTATGTTGTTGGTGGTGGCATTGACGTTGGAGGCCGCAATCGAAATCTTATTTTGATCGATCAGGTCTTGGACTGCGTGCTTCAGTGAGAAGTAGTGTTCCGTTGTGTGGCCCCTTCCCTGGTGGAGTGTACAATACACATTTTCATTGTAGTTAGGCGACAAGGGCTTTGGAGGTGGCCTAGGCTGCAACAGAGTTAGAAGTTGCCTTTGAATTAATGTGGCCAGAATATCAGTGTATGATTGAGCCAATCGAAGTAAATTGCCTAAGCAGCTGAGCCGGACCCCCTCTGCCCTTAATTGGGGTACTGCGGGTTCCACCTGGGTTGTTTCTGCTGTGAATTGCGGTTGTGGCTGGCACCCAACTAGAGGGATGACCGATCCGCCTTATGCTAAAGCAACGAGGTTGGTTTCAGTCAGGCGAGGAGCAGGCATATCTTTGTTCTTGGGGACATACCTTCCTACCTTCTCTTCCGTCCTGTTTTTGTATGCAGAGGGAGACTGATGAGGCCATGGTGCGATCGTACCATCTCTAATGCCGGCCTTTACCTATTCCCCTACACAAATTAGTTGTGTAAAGTTGACATAGGAGAAGGAAATTAGGAATCCCGATATGTTAGGGTTGGCCGAACGCACGATCATAGAAATTTGTTCCTCATCCTCGATTAGTGCTTTCCTGCGTGTGGCCATTACCCTCCATTGCCTGATGTATGCCGACAATGTTTCGTTGCTCTTTTGCTGAAGGGTAGTCAGGTCTGCCCTACGAGGTGTTACGTTCAGGTTGTACGCAAACCGATTGATGAAAGCCTGGGACAGGTCTTCCTAGGTCCTGATTTTACGGTGATCGAGCGATGTGTACCAATCGAACGCATCACCTCTGAGGAATTTCTAAAATAATCGTATCAGGGCTCCGTTGTCCCTTGCCACGGCATCGACTTCTCTGCAGAATGCTTTCAGATGAGCAGTAGGGCATCCCATGCCATCGTATTTTTAGAACTTGGTTACCTCAAAGTTTACCGGTACCCGTGCATCTAGAAAGGGATAAAGGCCCGGAATCTCGTCGAGGGGGGTTCCACTCCATGTTGCTTCTGGAGTTTATTTCTCATGGCCCTAAGCTGCCCCTCAAAATGTTCTCGGAGCTGATCGATTTCAAATGTTGGTTGGAGGGGTGACTGTGCGCTTTGAGGGATACTGGCTAGCCTCTTCTTCATAATGGTTGATCTCAAGGTTTCTGGGATCCCTGGCCAGCAGGCCTGATTGGGGGAGAGCCGTTGGATGGATGGATGGATGAAGGGTCCCCATTGTGGGGTGTGGTTGGCTGTCGAGCTGTGGAGGAATGGTAAGCGAGTTGGATTGGATTGTAATGGTGGCAAGTACGGTGATGATTCTGGTTGGAGTTGGAATGCACTCCCATTAGGAGGAGTTTGCTAGAATTGGTTGGCTGGAACTTAACTAGAACACGCTGTTTGCGGCACTGACTGGCTCCCGTTAGTATGAGGAAACGCTGGAACTTGTTGTGCTGTAACTGATGGGTACAGGAAGTATACCCAATTTCTTGTACAGGGGACAGGTTGAAGCTGATTGGTGATCAGGGTCAGATAGACCCACTTAGGTGATGGGAGGTTGTGTGTTGTGATTAACGGGGGCGGTCCTCTATTAGAGGAGGCTTGCGAGCATGTCTTTAATTCGACTCATGTCCTGTACAAGCTCGGTTAGAGACGGCATGACCTCGGGTGTTGCGGTTGACTGCCTTGGGGAGTCGGGTTAGGTTAGCATGTTGTCTTCTTGTGCCAACATGGCTGCTTGTGTGTTGAACTCTTAATTGTGCATATTCTAACCCCAATTCATCACTCATTATGCATGATTTTCATGATTTAAAGACTAATCTAATGCATGTATTTGTGATTGTAGGAATGAGAGGGAGACTTCACTAATTTATAGTTAAAAGAGTCACTTTATATGCATTGGAGATCAATATAACAAGTGCCAAAAGGTGGAGGAAAGAAGAAAAAAGAAAGAGAAGAAAATATGGAAAAACGATCCCAAGACCGGTCGCCAGACAGGTCGAGATGAGTCCAGAAAAACATAACTCACTGGACTATTTTTTATGTTTTGAGACCGGTCGTGCGATCGGTCATCCATGGGCTCAGACCGGTCGTCCGACCGGTCAACAGCGTAATAAAGCTTGTCCGTGAAGCTCTAATTTTCTCTACGCAATTACGTGATTTCTTGCCCATCCGGAATCTTTCGCTCCAACTTATAAAAAGGCCACCTCCACTCTCTTCCTAAGGTATCTAGCAACGTGGAGAGTAAAGAATTCAAGACCTAGAAGGCTTCCTAACATCCTACAACTAGTTTTCTTCTTCTTCTTCTAGTTCTAGTTATAGTTTTGTTTTTAATATGCTTTTCATTAGCTAATCTCTTAGCTAGAGCTAAGAGGTGAACCTTATAGTTTTCTTAGATTGTTTAATTCGTTTTATTGGTTTCAAGTTGGATTTCTAGTGAAGAACAATGGTTTGAAGTTTGAATAAAGTTCTAAGTAGTTTTTCTTTTAATCTTATAATGGCTCATGGATGTTTAGAAGAATTGCTTGAGTTCTTAATTGTTTTTGAATGATTTTAGACCTATATGCTCCGAGGAATTGGATTCAATACGCTCTAGACCTTTGATCCTCATGTGGGAGCTTCAAACCAAAGTTCTACCTTTTTATTCTAAAATCTGAATATTGTGTTGATTGTTCATATGATTTGAATGAAGTTCAAATCATAATATAGTCAAGTCTTGTGACAAGGTTTGATGATTATTATGGTTATGATCTTAATCTATTGGAATTAAGATTGACCTATGCAATTGAGTGTGCTCAAATCCTAACTTGAATTGAGGGAATCATATTGATGAACAACACATAAAACATATTGATTTGATAATATAACCGCTCTATCATCCGGCTAGATAGGACTTAATTTCGATTCTAGTTGAGAAAGTGAGAAACCATAGCAAATTATGCATCTAAGTAGAGCTATAAGTGGATCCTTGATGCTCTAGTTATCTTTTCATTATCAGATTTTCTTGTTTCATGTTCAAAATCAATTTCACAAACCTCTTAAGATTCTAGTTATTAGGATAGTTCGAATTGTTTACCTCCTTCCCTGTGGATCGACCTCGGTCTTACAGAGATTATTACTACATCGCAAACCCTACACTTAGGGAAGCGAACATTGTGCACGGGTTCGAATAATGTTTTGATGTAATTTAACCATGCGACGGATTCAGCGGTCGAATTTTTTGTGCAATGGTTACAGATTAATTCACTACTCACCTACTTAGTTCGTCGTGATTTTTTATATTTTTTTGTTTTTAGCCAAGTAAAAATTCACAACATTCAAAATATATACAGAAAAGTAAAAATGACCAGTATAAACTTGGAATGTAAGATGCTCACAGGAAAGTAAAGAGGACCAGTATAAACTAGAATGTAGGATGCTCGTAGGAAAGTAAATAGGACTAGTATACACTGGAATGCAGGATGCTTGCAAGAAAGTAAAGCGGACTAGTATAAACTAGAATGCAAGATGCAAGTAGGAAAGCAAAAGGACTAGTATGCACTGGATCAGGTTAACTTGTTAGCAAGTTAGCAATATTAGTTTTGAGAATCCCAAAAAAATCGTAAAGCCTCATGTTTCGAGTCTGGCCTTAGCTAATGGCTAGCCACATTTTTCCTAGTGGACTCACCATTCTGTGGACGCCGTCTCGTGCTTGAAGCGCTCATGTGTGTGCCCACTGTTTTCTTTTTTAATTTGTTTTAATTTGGGGTGAACTGTTGTAATGATTGGTTCACTTGGCTTTGATTTTCCTTAGTTGTGCAAAACCTTTCTGAGGACAATAGAATGATGTTCTCGGACTTGGTATATTTAACGGAGTTGCCACTAGCAAAAAATAAGGCTTCGGAATACACGATCGGCCAGGACCCGTGAAAATGCCAAAATGACTAGGGTATTTCGAAGAATCCCTGGACTTTTAAATGATTTCCATTTGGATAAATTAGTCTGCGCCGTGGATTCTGGGTAAGGGCTGCGGTTACGAAAGGGGAAGGTGTTAGGCACCCCCTTATCGCCCGTGCATTGCACGGTCTCTACTTTATAGGGCTAAATGATTTTAGGAGGATTCTAAAAAGCTTTTGAACCTATAAGGTTAGGCTATACTTCACAGGCTTTTCAAGGCCTGGGTAGGCAAAACACCAATAACACAACAATAATATGACAGGGTTAGGCCCAACTACGCAGGCTTTTTAGGGCTCGGGTTCACAAAATAGAAAAACAATATCAGTAAAAGTAAATAGTGAGTGTGTGGAATGATGGAGTGTATATGGAATGTGCGGAGTGGAATATGATTTGATTATGAGATGTGAGAGGAAAAAGGAGGAGTCAGACACCCTTTCTTATGGGAAAGACTAGGAATGATCAGACGTCTCGGATTCCAACTCTACTCGTTGACTTTGACTTTGAGAATGGTTGACGGAGAGTGAACACTTCGAGATATGTGCAGGGAAAAAGGGAAATCGGACACCCCCTTTCTTATAGAAAATATGGAGGATGGTCGGACGTCCTGAATTTCTATCATGCTCGATGTTGCTTTTGACTTCTCAATAGAGAAAGAAACGGGAACAGAGAGGCTTGGTCACTGGTATATGACTGTAGAAGTAGGAGGCTTGCCCTGCCAATGTCAGATAGTTGATTAGTGTGGCAAGGCATCGATCGCCTCGGATTCGCCAATCTTATGAGGCAGGGATTCGGTAGAGCTTCTCCAGAGCCTGTCGTTGTCTCTTCCTCTTTCAAAATCTCCTTGGGTGTACGAACAGACGCGTGGTGATTTCCGCAATTAATCGCGAGTTCGGAGCGGCCACATGAAGCTCACATGAAGATCGGCGAGTCAATTAGCTATGGCATGTCAACAAGGGCCACGTGGAACGACAGCATGCGCACAAGGAGATGTATGGTGGATGATTCGTGGATGGCCACTGGGTGACCGTCTTCATGAAGACGGTCACATGGTGGCCGTGGTCATGAGAACGGTCACCTAGGGCTGTAAATGGGTCAGTGGACCCGATGGGGTACCCGGACCCAACCCATTTAGACCCGAACCAGACCCGACCCATTTGTTAAATGGTACGGGTCTGGGTCCAAGAATAGACCCATTTGTTAAACGGGTTTGGGTCTGGTTTCCTTTATATTAGGCCCGACCCGACCCGACCCAAACCCATTTAGTAAGTGGGCGGGTTTGGTCTATGTTACAAGGGACCCGTCCAGCCCAGACCCGTCCAGACCCGGTTTTAAGCCTTGTAAAATGCTTGCATACTTGATCCAGACCCGGACCCATTAGACCTGGCCCATTTATAAATGAGTCTGGGTGGATCTCCCTCTACCAGACCCGGACCCATTTATAAATGGGTCTGATGGGCTGACTCGAACCCGACCCGTACCCGCCCATTTAGTAAAAGGGTCTGGTCTAAAATTTGGACCCAGACCCGTTTAGTAAATGGGCGGGTCTGGTTTTGGCTAAACCCGCCCCGAACCCGACCATTTACAGCCCTACTGTCACCATGTGGTCCGGGAAAGGATCCTCCTTTTTCTTTTCTTTTTTTGTCTTTTATGCGTTTAGGTGGTTTAAGCCACGGTTTGCACTAATGTGCCACACATGTACCCACAGTCATTTGTTGAGACTTTGGACTGATCCGAACCGTCCACTATACCTCGGTGGCCCACTTTCAGCCATACATTAAACTCAGTTCTTGCCTAGTCAGAGTCAACAGGTGGTTCATAGCTCTTGAAGGTGGGGTGTCTACAGAACTATTGACACTTAAATTGCATTTTGATTCAAATCCCAAATTATGTTATTCGTTTGAATGCATTTGTGCAAACCCCATCTTATCCCTCATTAATAAAATAAGGGGTTTGGGTTCTTATACTTACCTTGGTGGCAGGCTCGTAGAAGTTTCAACAAGAAGTCTGGGTTTGTGCCTCATAAGTAGTGAAACCCCACTAGGTGTGAGTGAGTGCAGGGGTGTGTGTGAAGGTGGGTGCGTGGTGTGTGTGGAAAAAAAAAAAAAGTAATAATCAAGTCAGCTGAAAAGCAAGTGTAAAAACCCTTTCAGCAAAAACTAATTTTATTTACACAAGTGCATCTAAATAGGCCCTTAGTGCCCTATTCCATCAACTAAGAAATCAAAGTGCGATCAGGAGAGTGCTTACTCTGGAAAAGGCGTTTGGCTCAAAATAGCAAAGAAACTCGATGTGGTTGCATCCAAATAGTTCATTCAAAAAATTTACTGCAAATGATGGATGATAGATGTGCGCTTGTATTTGTCACGTGGCAAGCATTAACACAAATGAAATGGTCAAAATCACTAGCCACTGTAATGTGAATGATTATAATCTTTGAGCTATGAAAATTTTCTTATCAGGTTAAAATTGTTGATTATTTGATGTTGACCTAGGCTTCAAATAATTGAGTGTTTAAGTGGGTGCTTTAGTACAATCATTTTCATATAGAATCCGGATCGTCTACTCAGGCGTCAACAAGATTTTCCTGCTTGCCGACAGTCTAATTGGTCTAGCTCAGCACTGCTGCATTTATCCAGACTCTTTTCTTATAACCCATCAAAAGTGGGACCCACTGTGGAGGACGTGGATTAGATGTTACCACTGACTATCCATAGCTTAGAACTAGGGCTTTGATGGGCCACTGTAATAGATGGGTTCATCAACATTAACCGCACATTTTACCTATATCATTTTATGATGTAAGCATAAAATTAGGCAAATCTAAGGCTTAAGTGGACCATATGGTGGGGATTAAATGCCCACTATTAAAAATTTATTCGAAGCCACAGACATTGTGGATCAAGCTGATATTTTTATTTTGCCTTCATCCAAGTCTATGTAACTTTATTAACAGGGTTGACAAATAAATATTAGGGTGAGCCTTAGAATGGTTTCAATGGTGGGATCATCATCACTACTGCTTCCAATGGTAGGGCCAAGTTGAGCCTTGGATCTGTTTTGTATTTTGGGCTTATATCCTAGAATTATATGGAAAAAAATGGGTGGATGTTGCTGATAAACCCATAAATTATTGTGGGCCACCTAGAGCCCTAACTCGCTTGGAGCTTGGGACAGGGGGTAGTGCCTAGCTAATCCACATCCTTACGTGAATGGCCTAATTTGTTCAATGTCTGAGTGCCTGCATATCATCAATCACACTCTGCCGAGTATGAAAGATTTTCCCTTAAACATAGTGCACTTTTTAGCGGCATATCCATTCCGATAATGACCATAAATAGAAAGAGTCAGTCGGTTTTAGCGCTCACTTGAAATTTCATCCATTTTGTTTGGATCGCATATCGAGGTGCAGCATGGGTGAGGTCTGGTTTGGTCCATACCGTTGGACCTGGTACCTTCTCAATCTGACACGGATCTAGTAAACTCCTTGGGGCTCACTTTGATGTATGTGTTTTATCCATGCCAACCGTTCATTTTTTTCCATATCATTTTAAGGTATGCTCTCAGAATTGAAGCATATCCAAAGTTTAAGTGGACCACACCTAGTGAAACAGTTGGCATTGAAAGCCTACTGTTGAAAACTTCCTGGGGCCACAGAAATTCTGGATCAAGCTGATATTTGTGTTTTCATTCATGCATGCCTATGTGACCTTATGAACATGTTGGATGGCAAATAAACATCAATGTGAGATCTAGGAAGGCTAACCGTGGACGTCATTATCCCCACTGTTTATGTGTTGTGGTCCACGTGAACTTTGGATATGTTTCAATTTCTGGTTCATGCCCTAACATGATCGAAAAAATGGATGGTCAACGTGGATAAGTCACATACATCTATGTATGGCCCATAAAGGGTTTTACTCAGTCCCCAATCGGCCTCCTCTCAGTTGAGAGTCCGCCGTATGGGGACGCAGACAGCGGACTGCCTCCGTAGGACTAGGACTCAGTACTGACCCCTCTAGCACAGAGATCTCGGTACTGGTTGGTGCTGTGGGCCCCACCATGATGTATGTTTTTCATCACTCCATTTATCAATTTTACCAGCTTTTTTGAGAGCGAAAGACTAGAAAAGAGACGATTTAAATCTCAGGTTTGCTACACCACAAGAAAAAGTGGTTATTTGAAGGCCCACCATTAAAAGCTTCCTATGGCCCATTGTAATTTCCATCCAACCTGTTGCTTATGTCACACAGACTGGATGAAGAGCAAACGCAAAGATCAGCTTGATCCAATATAGCTGCCAGGAAGATTTTAATGGTGGGCGTTCAATCACCACTTTTTTCTAGCGATGTGGTCCACCCTGAGACTTGGATCTGCCTCATTTTTAGGCTCATGCCCTATACTAGATGGATGGCATGGATAAAACACATACATGAGGTAGGGGCATAGATCTTTTCAGCACCTACCGGTACCAAACTGGTGCTGGAGGGCCACTACCAATCCCAATCCGCCTTCATGCCGTGAGAAGCTAGGTGAGGCTCATCATAATTTTTGATTGAAATCCATCCGTCCATTCATTTTGTCAGATTGTGATAAGACATGTGCAAGCAGGCCACACAATAGAAAACAGTAAGGATTAAACGTACAATGTTAAAACATCCATGGGGCCACAGAAGTTTTGGATCAGATTTTTGTGTTTTCAATTCATCCCACTATGAAAAAAGATGGACGGATGGATTTCTCACCAAGATCATAGTGGGCCCCACCTAGCTTTTGACCTTGGGAACTTCATATGGGAACGAATTAGGGCCCATCTTGATGATTTTCAGTATATCTATGCTGTCCATTCATTTATCTAGACCATTTTAAAATGGGGTACCAAAATTTATACAATCTAAATCTCAGGCGGACTACACCACAAGAAACATTTATGATTGGGTGCCTCACCATTAAAATTTTCAAAGGGCTCATTGTAATGTTTTCTTAATGTTTATTTGAAATCAAAATTGTTGATAATGCCGAAAAGATTTGGTTGAAGGGAAATTAAAAAGATAAGATTGATCCGAAACTTTTGTAGCCTAAAAGATTTTTTTAATAGTTATTCGTCACTTTTTTTTATTGATTAGGCCCATATGAGATTTGGATCTTCTTATGATTTGGGATCTCATCCTTAAATGAGATGGAAAAACAGGAGGGTAGTGTGGATATACAACAAATACTTCAAGGCTTAGCGTAACAGCTAATTCACTCCTCCTTCATATGTGACATGTGTCACATATGAGCTCATTTTTAGGATGGCTTGGGTTCTTCTCTAATTCGTTTTTTTTTTAATTTTATTATTTGATTATTATTAATTTCCACATAAGAGATTTCATTTTGAAGATGTGTCCAAACGAGTCCTATGACATCCATCAAAATCAGGATTTGAAGATCACCCTTGTATTTTGGGTGACGTGATTTTCAAAACCACACAAGGAAAGCTCACAAAATCCTGATTTTTGTGGGATGCATTGACAAACCCAAATCTTCATTTTAGAACCTAAAGGTCGTCCAAATTATAAAATAAATGTACAGGTTCGCTGCTGAAAGGAAGTTCCCTGTTTGGAACTCGGGCTTTAAAAGAAATGTACATGGCCAAACGCCTACCAAACCTTATTAAAGGAGAGAAATACTCCGAGCACTATTAAGTCATGATGCTCCTAGTTGCATGAGTTCATTTGTACTGTCGATTGATCTGAACCGTCCATTAAGTCCAGAACACATTTGATAGGCTATCGAAATGAAAATCTCACGGATTGGATGATCCAATTCATTTGACCTTATTTTCCACGGCTATCATAGATAGATGGTTAAAATTGCCTAAAAAACTGATTCTTTAGACTTATGAACAATCCATGACAGCCCGTAACAAATAGATGGATGAAATTGTTGATTGGAACCGCTTCCAAGAAAATTATCTTCACCGTCGATATTAAAGAAAGGTTATTGATTCAATGGTTTCAATTTTTCAAATTGGTGTGATGTTTCAATGGTATCCCTTGAATGTTGAATGTTCTCTGAACCAACCTAATGAACAGTTTAGATTAACGATTGGACTGCAAAAGTGTTCCAATGCAACTAGGAGCACTATAAGTAATGGTAGTAGCGGGCTGTTGTGGGCTCCACGTGTTGTGTGGGATGACATCCAAACCATCCAAGTGGTGTGTCCCACCATGATGTAGAGAATTCCAGAAAACGGGACGAGGCAATCATCAGGTGACCGTATCACATAAAAAAACAGCGAACGGCCCAAAAACCCCTAAATTACACTGGGGATCCACCGGATGATTGGATTAGCCTGATTTCTGGGACTACCATTTTTCGTGGTGGGTCACAGCTCTTGGAGGGACTGGATTAAATCCATGCAGTACTTCCAGCCCACTCTCAATTTGGAGGTCATTGGGTGGTTGTCCCTTGTTCCTTACAATGTGGCCCACATGATGATCTGATTGGTGTGACCTTCTTGACATTGGTATACATCATGGTGGGCCGAACCTCTTGGACGGGTTGGATTTCATCCAAAGAACATGTGGGGCCAAAACAACGGAGTGTATGTCATGCAGTATTTATGGTATCTATATTATCTATTTTGTGGAACGTTTGGTAACCCATGAAAAGATTGAAATTTTGCCCATTAAATCTCAACCGTTGGATCTTTTTTAACCATTTATTTATGTAATTGATCTAACACACGGTTGGCCGAGTGCTATCAATATCATCTAATGCTTATCAATATTGAGGCAGGATTCACTGCAATCCCATGTGTGGGGTCCACCGTGATGTGTGCATGACATCCAATCCGTCCATCAAGCGCCCTCTCATGATCTCCTTTACGTAGAAAGTCAGGACGATTATGGTGTGGCCCACCTGATCTTTGGAATGGCCTGATTTCGGGGTTGTCCACTCGTTCTGGTGGGAAGCATCTTCTGAATGGATCGATGAGAATATACTGAACACAGTGGGCTCCACACACGATCTGGAAGTTTCTTAATGGGCCCGTCACCATCACGGTGGGCAGATTGGACATCATGCTCACATCACGGTGGGCCCCACATCGCCTTGTATTTAAAACTTTATCTGCGATGCTTTGTAGTGGGCCCAGCCTCATAAATATTATCTGACCGTTGATTGGCCCACTTGACGAATCTGTACGGACGGATCATACAGACCATTTCCCAGCCATTGAATTTGGAATAATGAGTGATCTTCTGACATAAAATCAGGTCCTTTAACTCTTCAGGTGGTCCATACTGTACAAAACAAACGGACGGCTATAAAAATGAAATAATTTTGTTTTAGCCGTCCATTTGTTTTGTACATTGTGGTCCCCTTTACAGCCTGATTTTTTAGCCAGAAGATTGAATAATTGTGGCCCAACTGCAGGAAAGCGTGTATGGACTGTGCAGCAACCCGTGTGAGCTTAATAGTACATCTCAGCATCTAGGTCCCAAGTTCTGTCGGCCCCACCATGATGGACGTGTTAATCCACACCGTCCATCCATTTTGAGAGATCATTTTACGACATTGGCCCAAAGCTCAAGTGAACCACACCACAGAAAGCAGTGGGGTCCAAGTGAGCAGCGGGACCACACACCACCGGGCATGGCCCCCAGGCTCAGATCATCTTGTGTTTTCCCTTCATCCAGGTCCATGTGACCTCATGAACAATTTGGATGGTAAATAAATATCATAGTGGACCCTAGGAAGGCTTCAACATAGGTGTTATTGTCCCCACTACTCCTTGAGGTGTGGTCCACTTGAGTTTTGGATCTGCCTCATTTTTTGGACACATACGCTTTAAAATGATCTTAAAAAAGTAGATGAGTGGCGTGGATAAAACACATACATCATGGTGGGGTTTACAGAGCTTTGCCACTTCTACACTATGCAATTCGAGACTGCTGCCAATTTTTTTGCACTGATGGATCCATTCCATCAGCCAGCCCCATCATCTCTTACATCATCTCTTACAGAGGAATTACAATCATCAATGGAGTTAGCTAAGTGTATTGTAGTGGGTCACACAAAATGGACTGCCCAAACTAATGAGATAATGTGATCATGTGAACTTTTTTAAAGAAAACATTTTAAATTGAAATATTATCTCTGTAAACATCGACCTCCCCCGTGCCTTGAAATTTGACTAACAAGTCACTATCTATGAATAAATTGCCCCTTTTTTAAGAATCTGAGCAAATCAATTTCCACCACATCATCTTGGAAGCAAGTCAGTGTTGGCAAGGGCAAACTCAATCCATGTCTATTTCAGTCCATCTAGTGTTTAGTGGTGGGTCCCATGCACTTTATGTGCCCCACTTTATGTTGGGGATGACATATTCTATATGTAAGAAAATTTCCAATAAGCTTTTCGGACATTGCGTGCCAAAAACGTCTCTAGAAATTGTTTATTTGCTCACTACCCCAGTCAAGCTTTAGGCTGGTTTCATTACTAGTTATTGCGTGATAATTTTTTTCTCCATATGCTGCGTGTGGGGACACCAGGGTGTTTTAGGCATCGAACCCATCTAGAAGGACCGCCCCCAAAGATTGAAGCGGCGAAAAAAATCAAGCCCATCCCCAGCTATCATGTCAGCCATGTTGTGAATTTGGACAGTTGTCCATTGTTTTATATGGTATGGCCCACTTGATGATTTAATAGGTGTGATTTTCTTAAACCGTTTAAACTAGAGTTCAACCCAAGCCCAATCCATTTACTCAAACAGGCCACATTTTTAAACCTAAGCTAGACACACTGCCTAATTAGTTTATCCCAAACATACCTCAGAAATGGGTAAGGTGAGTTGACCCACCGGCTGACCCGTCCAATTGCCACTTGTACAAGTGGGCACAGATCCTCTAGTAAAAGGTCAAGAAGGTCGCTATATTAGCATGTAGAAGTAGGCATTATTTTGCATGGACCAGCGTTTGGTCTACTCATGACAGCATGGGACGTGTCTTCTATGACTTTGGGCGTGTCTCAGCTCGTCTTGTGGTGCTTGCCTCTACGTTATTTGGGCATCTTCTTTGATATATAGGTGTGTGTGGCCCACTCCCTAGATTGCATATCTATCCGTTGTGATCTTGTAATAATGACCAAGAGAAGGAGATTTTGTTCTTATCTTATAATGGCGGTCCATTCTCTTTACATCTTTTTTCAAGAGCCACTCGATTGATTTGCAGTATGAACAGATTGAAAGATCACACCATGTGGTCCTTGTGTTCGTGAGAAATGACCACTACATCAGATGCCTAACTTTATTACTCTGGCCCAAGTGTTACCGTCCCATACTCACGTATCCAGACACTTCACACGTAGCATACATCTCCCTTCATCCCAACCAGCCAAGTGGTGGGCCCCACATTTCAAATGGGTCATGAATCCAAGTCAGGTTGATTGGACGAACTCATCACGTTAGCGCACAGCTTCTCTTTGAATTGGGGCACTGACTCTGATATTTATGATTATTATATTTATGATTATTATTGTTATTATTATTATTATTATTTTAGAAGAACTTTGATAGTCTGACAGAGTATGGCGGATGATACACAGGAACTTAAAAATTACTTAAAATTGCACACGTGGCATGCAAGTAGTCAAATTAATCCATCCAAATTATCATAACCAGTGAAGATGTATCATGAACCAAAAATTAAACTAATTCAATTATATGACTTTCGGATTGGTGAAAATTTATTCGACGGTTAAAAATAAAAAAATATCCATTTTTCTGATTTTCACAAACAGGTGTCCACTAAACAGGGGTTAGGATTGCTCAATTAATCTGATCTTGGAATTGTGATTTGGAGACAGATGCCTGCGCAATCTAGTCAGTTTATTTGATTTAATGGCTATTAACAGTCCTCATTTTTTTCAAATGTCATCCATAATAGTGCCCATGATGTGGACAGTTCTGATTGACGTCCACATAATATCAAACCGTTCACATGCGGAGAAGTGGTCATTGTCCAATCTATAGTAAATAACTATTTTGAAAAAGAGTCTAAACTTATTAGGAAACACAAAAAACAAATCATTCCACATCAATTGTGCATCACAAAGCATCCTGAGCGTCAATTGGCTGGTAGATTGTTTGGGAAATTAATATCATGGTCCTGATTGATCAATTTTTTTACCCTTGCAATTAATTTTTCTAAGGGGTTGATATTGAATGTTTAGAGAATAAATGTAGTCGGTCCTAATTTGATAATTTAAAATTTTAGCTGTTGTTCGGACCTACAGTTCAGATTTTATTTGCAAAATGCTTATTAATAGCTTAAATTTTACCATAAAAAAAATAAAATAAAAGCATTCACTCTGTTTCGACCACAGCTCACCTTATGATTAACCCTCACCCTTTTTATATATGTTACTCTCTCTCATCATGCGCATTATGAAAATGCCATGACCCTAGTTTTTAATCATCCATTTTTCTTTACACTAAAAGGCCCGTTTGAATACCACCAAATAAATTACATTTTCTACTTACAGCAACAATAGATCAGTAACTTATTTGAGATAAGTAACTTTGGTTTATGATTAATTATAAGTAGCTTTTTTTATATTTAAAGTTACTTAATCACTTCAGTTTAGTAAGTAGAAATCAAGATAAGCTACTAAAGGCATAAGTAGCTTAAGTAACTTACGATCCAAATGCCCCCCTAATGTTTTCAAAACCTTATGAAGTGGGCTGTACTGGTACCTTTCTTAAAGCCTCCTTGCGTAGCCTTATCTCACTTGCTAGGAAATGACTTTACGAATCTTGTTTCACCAATCAAGAGCCTGAAAAAGACTTTTCGATATTGCTTAACAAATGTTCAGCAACAAATTTGATTCCTATCTAATATGTCCAAGTGTTTTATAAGCAAGGGAATTATAGTGAGAATGAAATACCACAATAGAAAGTGATACTGCTCTTTCGTCTCTTTAGTAGCTTTAAGATGATGAATGAGTAGTAATGCGTTCGCCGCCCAAATTACCCTCAATTATATGTACAAGGACAATCCAAAAATATATCACTGGGTTTTTAGTTGCATGGCCCAACTTGATTTGTGCATAAGATCTATATTGTCCATCATGTGTGCACCTGATGTTTGGTTTTGAGCCCTAAAATTGGGCAAAAACATAGAAGTCATGGCTAATCACGTGGGGTAGCTTGCATGAGTTTTGAAATGGCTTGATGTTTTATATGTCCCTTCATGGCAGGGCACACCCGATCAATGAACTTATTGGCATATACACATCATAGTGGTCCTCATAGGCAATATGGAAGGTTTTAAAGGTTGGGCATTTCCTCACAATGGTTCCATATATTGTGGCCGACATGAGTTTGCATTGGGCATGAGTTTTGAGCTTGGGCTAAACATGAGAGGGCAATGTGACGCATGCATCATGGTGGCCGACAGAAAGCAGTGGGGTCCAAGTGAGCAGTGGGACCACACACCACCGGGCACGGCCCCCAAGCTCAGATCATTTTGTGTTTTCCATTCATCTAGGTCCATGTGACCTCACGAACAAGTTGGATGGCAAATAAATATCATGGTGGACCTAGGAAGGCTTCAACATAGGCGTCATCGTCCCCACTAACTCCTGAGGTGTGGTCCACTTGAGTTTTGAATCTGCCTCAGTTTTTGGATACATGTGCTAAAATGATCTTAAAAAGTAGATGAGTGGCATGGATAAAACATATACATCATGCTGGGGTTTACAGAGCTTTGCCACTTCTACACTATGCAATTCAAGACCGCGGCCAATTTTTTTGCACTAATGTACCCATTCCATCAGCCAGCCCCATCATCTCTCACAAAGGAATTACAATCATCAATGGAGTTAGCTAAGTGTATTGTAGTGGGCCACACAAAATGGACTGCCCAAACTAATGAGATAACGTGATCATATAAACTTTTTTAAAGATAAAATTTTCAATTGGAATATTGCCTCTGTCAACATCGACATTCCTCGTGCTGGAATTTGACTAACAGGCCACTGTCAAATATAGACTAGATGAAAAATAAGAGAATAAATTGCCCCCTATTTTAGAAATTGAGCAAATCAATTTCCACCGCATCATTTTGAAGGCAGGCAGGTGTTGGCAAGGGCAGACCCAATCCATGTCTATTTCAGTCCATCTAGAGGTTAGTGGTGGGTCCCATGCACTTTATGTGCCCCACTTTATGTTGGGGATGGCATATTCTAAATGTGAGAAAAATTCCAATAAGCTTTTTGGACTTTGCGTATGAAAAACGTCACTAGAAATTGTTTATTTGCTCACTACCCCAGTCAAGCTTGAGGCTGGTTTCATTACTAGTTATTGCATGATAATTTTTTTCTCCAAATGCTGCGTGTGGGGCTACTAGGGTGTTTTAGGCATCAAACCCGTCTAGAAGGACCGCCCCCAAAGATTTGAAGCGTCGGAAAAATCAAGCCGATCCCCAATGTCAGCCATGTTGTGAATTTGGACAGTTGTCCATTGTTTTATATGGTATGGCCCACTTGATGATTTAATAGGTGTGATTTTTTTAAACAGTTTAAATCAGAGGTCAACCCAAGCCCAACCCATTTACTTAAATGGGCCACATTTTCAAACCCAAGCTAGACACATTGCATAATTAGTTTGGCCCAAACCTACTGTTGGGCTTGGACGCCTCAAACCTTCAAGCATGAAGACCACTAACCGGCCGGCCGACCGGTCGGTCACGATGGAGATGAAGACAGCAAGTTTTTGGAGCTTTTTTGGACTATCCGACCGACCGGTGGGGGGGTCCGACCGATCGACAGTTTCCTTTTTGGTCTGGGTTTCTTGCGTGGTTTTGCGCAAGGAGTTTCTAATTCCGGCTTTCTCCTATTTAAGGAGATGTAATGCGAGTTAGGGTGCCGCCAATGGGCCAAGGGATTGAGAGGGTTCTAGGGGGAGAGAAAGAGCTAGGAAGGAAGCTTGGAGTTCTTTGGGTTGAGGGAAAGGGATGGGTTTGTCCTCCTCATGGGAGAATTAGCTTCGGGTAGCTTGGGAATTCTCTTATGGGCTGTGATCTGGTGTATTCTTCTGTAATCTCTTGTAACTTCTGATTCATAGTGGATTAAAGACTGCTTTGTGCCGTGGTTTTTTACCCTTGAGAGGTTTTTCCACGTAAAAATTGGATTGCCTTCTTATGTGTGATGATTTGCTTGTTGATTGCCATTGTGGTGTGTTCGTCGCCTGCTTTGATTGCTTCCGCTGTGAGGCTCCTAACCCTAACAAGTGGTATCAGAGCTAAAAGTTGAGAAGGAGGCAGAGAGAATCTGAGGCGAGACATCAATGGCGTCTTCTAGCATGAGATTCGTTATGGAGAAGGATTCCGTGAAAGAAAAACATGGAAAGCAATCGGTATCTATGAAAGAAGTAGAGTTGAAGAAGGTGGATCGATACGCCAATATCTCAATCAGATTTGTCGACTACAATCGGGTTTGATCAGGAGCACTATTTATGGTGGAGCTGCGGGATCCACGGTCACTCGTGTGTGGCATGCGCAAGGGCCACATGAGCGAGCGGGTGATAAATGTGCAAGGATGAAGTCGATGAGCATGAGAAGTGATGGAGCTATGATGACGACGAAGTAGAGATGAAGATGGTACATGGCAAGGTGTTGCATCGATATTTGAGTCGTGGTGGAGTTTGTTGGGCTTGGACGCCTCAAACCTTCAAACATGAAAACCACCGACTAGCCGACCGGCCGGTCGGTCACGATGGAGATGAAGAAAGCAAGTTTTTTGAGTTTTTTTGGGCATCCGACCGGTCGGCAATTTCCTTTTTGGTTTGGGTTTCTTGCGCGGTTTTGTGCAAGGAGTTTCTAATTCCGGCTTTCTCCTATTTAAGGAAATGTAATTCGAGATTAGGGTGCCGCCAATGGGCCAAAGGATTAAGAGGGTTCTAGGGTGAGAGAAAGAGCCAGGGAGGAAGCTTGGAGTTCTCTGGATTGAGGGAAAGGGATAGGTTTGTCCTCCTCATGTGAGAATTAGCTTCGGGTAGCTTGGGATTTCTCTTATAGGCTATAATCCAAGGTATTCTTCTGTAATCTCTTATAACTTCTGATTCATAGTGGATTTTGAAATTGCGTCGGGTAGCCTAACACGACACCCTACGCATACGCGTGCGGAAGCTTGAAGATCAACTAGAATTATGGCTGAACCTATAGGAGGGGGGGGTGAATAGGACCTTTTTCAAATTCTTTTCGCCTACTTAACAAATTCAACAAATTATACTACGTAAGCAATTAACACTTCGGCTTCCAAGCCTAAGTGGGTCCAATTTAAAAGACTAGCATATGATAAAAGCTATAAACAACCTAGTCTAAACAAGCATAGATCAATTAAATGTTTAAGCTAATGAAGAACCTAATCTATGCTGCTCAAATAGACTTGAGTGAGGATGGATCAAGAAGTTCAAGTCTACTTGAGGTAGTGAAAGTACATCTTGTGAGTGTGGATGTGCCTATCAAGTGCCTAGCATACATTCCTAACTAAGCATTCATAATTAACCAATTAAACTCAATGCATTAAAGAGAAATGTGCTCAAGATCAATCACAAACACAAGGATGTATAGTGGTTCGACTACTTGTCTACTCCACTCCCGGTTCAAGTACTCAACCCCTTTTGAGCACACCGGCATTCACTGGGGAGTTTAAATCTGGTTCCTCCCAACCAAGGTGTTTTAACTCGGATCCACCCAACCGGGGAGTTTACAGGTTCCTCCCAACCTACACGTTTGCACCCGTGTTGGTGGCTCCCCCTTGGAGACTTTGTTTTAGGCCCGACTGACGTGCCAAGGAACGGCTGACGTCCCTAGAGTTTAGGCCCAACTAATAGGCCAAGGATCGACTGACGACCCCGGGGCGAGTTTGTCAAACAAACTCTACACTCAACTCCCACAGGGAATTGAGTGGATGGACTCTTAGCAAGACAACCTACTTGTCGGATTGAGCCCCTTGTTCAGCGCCGCTTCGGGTTGCTTCTTCTCGCTCTCCCGTGCTTGAATCAGCTCCCCTTGTGTTCCCCCCGATCTTTGACGCCGTTGCTTTGCCAAGGCTTCAGCTCCAAGATCAGCTACCTTGCATGTGATGCTCCATTGGAGATGTCCAAGGTGCTAGGGAATGGTGAAACCTCTACAAATGGTAGGAAATGGGTTTCCTAGAGGAATGCACCTAAATGGACTCCTAGGTAGTGTTTAGACAAAGGATTTAACTATCATCAAGGTGTTTAAACCCTAGGAATCAAGAGGGAACAAGTCCTATTCTCAAGATGCCATTGAATGGCCCAAGCTTGTGATGAAAACACAAGGAGAATGGCTTGCTATAGGTTTGGGATAGAGCCTCTAATGATCTCTAGCAATGGTGGCTTCTATTTCCTCAAAATCCCCTCTCTTTACTCAAAAATCGAATCCCCCTCATAAATAGATTTTCTTCCAACGGTCAAAAAACGGGCAGATTCGCGCATCTCCGATTGATCGGAAAAAGGTCCGATGGATCGGAGACCTGTCCGATTGATCGGAAAAAGGTCCGATGGATCGGAGACCTGTCCGATTGATCGGAAACAAGTCCGATTGATCGGAAATCCATCCAGTGAAGTCTCTGGAAGATATTCCGATTGATCGGAACACTGTCCGATTGATCGGACGGACCCCTTCCGATAGATCGGAAGACTGTCCGATTGATCGGAAATATGTCCAGTGGATTTTCAAGGTTGCTGGAAAAATTTTCGATTGATCGGAGCTTCTGTCCGATTGATCGGAGTCCTATCGGAGTCCTATCGGAAACTGTTGTTTGATCCTATTTGATTACAGCAGCTTCCACCTCTTTAATTAGTCTAATTTATCATGTTTTTCATGGAGTTCTAAGACTAATGATGATGACTAAAGGTATACCTAGTTGGTGCAAGTCATCTAAGAGGTTATGGGTTAGGTTTTGGTCAAGGCAGGGCACACCAAGGCATCACTTTTACCTGTTTCTTCTTCCTTGATGCAGCCGGTCCGTTTTGAGTCTTCGTTCTTCGTCTTCATTAAGCTCAACCGACCCTAGACCCACTGACCTAAGTAATTGACAAACAAGGTGCACTAGTATGCCATAGAAAAGTGCACTAACAATCTCCCCCTTTGTCAATTACTTACAAAAACCTAACCTACCAAAACAAATACATGTACAAGAGATTACATTCATATGAAATAAAATACAGGACTCTTGACATGCCTAAACTAAGCTGCTCCTCTTCAGATTGCTCCCCCATAACCTGTCAATCCCTGCATCACAAAACATAGCAAACTAGTTTTGGTGGGACTTGATCTTTCTCCCCCTTTTTGTTAGCAATTGACAAACTATTCTCTCCCCCTTAATGATATATCAATTAAGGTTAAGGTAAGAGAAGATAGTATGTCGCAGTTATAACTATAAGCACATGCTAACTATAGAGAGTATAGGGTACATGAACATAAAATCATGGAGCATGCTAAAGAACATGATTAACAAGAAAATGTAACTATCTAAGCATAGTTAATCATGCTTAATTGGTCATCTATGATATACACTAAGCATTAAAGCTCAAGGGCTTATAGCCCAATCAACCAACCTCCCCAAATGGTATATCAAGACCAATACTAAGCAAAGATTAGCATACAATGAAGCATAAAACTCAAGATGATTAACTAATCTAAGCATGGTGATAATCTAGCAAGCAAATATATTAATTAAAAGCAAGGCTAAATTATCAAAAATTGGGCTAATGAGGCTTGAATCCTCTGATTTGCCCATACACACAGAAATGAGGCTGAAATCCTCAGATTTACCTATAAGCATTTCTAGCTACCCTCACTAACTATGTTTAGTTTGATAAGCCTAAGGGTAACTAAATTCCTCAACACCCTCATAAAATGTAGCATGAGATGAGGGGTTGGGAACTCCTTCTACTCCTAGAAGGGATAGCGGTTGGGATCCCCTCTTAGATAAGCGGGAAGAGGGGTAGTGGTGGAAGCCGAGAGAGCTAGATCATTATGTTGGCTCCCATCACTAGCGGAGTCATCGGATTTGGAGTCCGACTCCTCCGTATTATCCCACGTGGCAGCCATCGCCTTTTTACCTTTCAGTTTAGGCGTTTCCGGACAGTCCGGGGCAATATGGCCACGTTGACCGCAACCGTAACATCGGACGGATGAAGGTTTGGATGATTTCCCTTTATGTTTATCACCCTTCTTGTCCTTCTTGTCACGGCTATTCCCTCTATCAAATTTGAGAAATCTCTTGAATTTTTTGTTTAATTTTTCTTCCTCATCATCGCTATCTTCCTCCGACTCACTCTTAATTTTCTTATGTTTGTGAGAGGATTTTAGGGCGATGTTTTTCTTCCTAGAGGGGGCCTTAAAGTGTAGTTCATGAGTTTGTAGGGAACCTATGAGTTCTTCTACTTTCATGTTATCTATGTCTCTACACTCCTCTAAGGTAACTATCTTGGAGTCAAATCTTCCCGGGAGGGACCTAAGTATTTTTCTACAAATCCTTCCTTCCGGAACCCGATCCCCCAAGACAAACATGGAGTTACAAATATCTGACAATTTAGTATAAAACTCCATGAAAGTTTCAGTCTCTTCCATCCTAATATTTTCAAATTTGGTGGTTAAGAGCTGAAGCTTCGAGCGTCTTACTGTGCTAGTTCCCTCGTGGGTAACCTCAAGTATATCCCACGCTTCTTTTGCAGTTGCGCATGTGAGAATGCGCTGAAATTCATCCGGAAAAACCGCACAGCAAATCGCATTGAGAGCTTTGGCATTTGCCATGTATTGAGCTCTCTCTATGTCATCCCATTTGGAATCATCTTTGGGAATGACCATGTATTTCCCATCAACCTCCACTTGCTCGGTGGGCAAGGTATATCCAGTTTGTGTGCTAAGCCACACTGGACGGTCCATGGATTGGAGAAAAATTCTCATTCTCGCTTTCCAATAAGCATAGTTGGACCCGTCAAAGAAAGGTGGACGGTTGGTGGCACTCCCATCTCGGTTAGACATGATGCTAGTGCTCCGGTATCGAATCTTACTCTAGACGGTTACGTCCTTGAAGAGCAACCTGCTTTGATACCAATTGAAATTGCGTCGGATAGCCTAACACGACACCCTACGCATACGCGTGCGGAAGCTTGAGGAGCAACTAGAATTATGGCTGAACCTATAGGAGGGGGGGTGAATAGGACCTTTTTCAAATTCTTTTCGCCTACTTAACAAATTCAACAAATTATACTACGTAAGCAATTAACACTTCGGCTTCCAAGCCTAAGTGGGTCCAATTTAAAAGACTAGCATATGATAAAAGCTATAAACAACCTAGTCTAAACAAGCATAGATCAATTAAATGTTTAAGCTAATGAAGAACCTAATCTATGGTGCTCAAATAGACTTGAGTGAGGATGGATCAAGAAGTTCAAGTCTACTTGAGGTAGTGAAAGTACATCTTGTGAGTGTGAATGTGCCTATCAAGTGCCTAGCATACATTCCTAACTAAGCATTCATAATTAACCAATTAAACTCAATGCATTAAAGAGAAATGTGCTCAAGATCAATCACAAACACAAGGATGTATAGTGGTTCGACTACTTGTCTACTCCACTCCCGGTTCAAGTACTCAACCCCTTTTGAGCACACCGGCATTCACTGGGGAGTTTAAATCTGGTTCCTCCCAACCAAGGTGTTTTAACTCGGATCCACCCAACCGGGGAGTTTACAGGTTCCTCCCAACCTACACGTTTGCACCCGTGTTGGTGGCTCCCCCTTGGAGACTTTGTTTTAGGCCCGACTGACGTGCCAAGGAACGGCTGACGTCCCTAGAGTTTAGGCCCAACTAATAGGCCAAGGATCGACTGACGACCCCGGGGCGAGTTTGTCAAACAAACTCTACACTCAACTCCCACAGGGAATTGAGTGGATGGACTCTTAGCAAGACAACCTACTTGTCGGATTGAGCCCCTTGTTCAGCGCCGCTTCGGGTTGCTTCTTCTCGCTCTCCCGTGCTTGAATCAGCTCCCCTTGTGTTCCCCCCGATCTTTGACGCCGTTGCTTTGCCAAGGCTTCAGCTCCAAGATCAGCTACCTTGCATGTGATGCTCCATTGGAGATGCCCAAGGTGCTAGGGAATGGTGAAACCTCTACAAATGGTAGGAAATGGGTTTCCTAGAGGAATGCACCTAAATGGACTCCTAGGTAGTGTTTAGACAAAGGATTTAACTATCATCAAGGTGTCTAAACCCTAGGAATCAAGAGGGAACAAGTCCTATTCTCAAGATGCCATTGAATGGCCCAAGCTTGTGATGAAAACACAAGGAGAATGGCTTGCTATAGGTTTGGGATAGAGCCTCTAATGATCTCTAGCAATGGTGGCTTCTATTTCCTCAAAATCCCCTCTCTTTACTCAAAAATCGAATCCCCCTCATAAATAGATTTTCTTCCAACGGTCAAAAAACGGGCAGATTCGCGCATCTCCGATTGATCGGAAAAAGGTCCGATGGATCGGAGACCTGTCCGATTGATCGGAAATAAGTCCGATTGATCGGAAATCCATCCAGTGAAGTCTCTGGAAGATATTCCGATTGATCGGAACACTGTCCGATTGATCGGACGGACCCCTTCCGATGGATCGGAAGACTGTCCGATTGATCGAAAATATGTCCAGTGGATTTTCAAGGTTGCTGGAAAAATTTCCGATTGATCGGAGCTTCTGTCCGATTGATCGGAGTCCTATCGGAGCCAGTGTCCGATTGATCGGAGTCCTATCGGAAACTGCTGTTTGATCCTATTTGATTACAGCAGCTTCCACCTCTTTAATTAGTCTAATTTATCATGTTTTTCATGGAGTTCTAAGACTAATGATGATGACTAAAGGTATACCTAGTTGGTGCAAGTCATCTAAGAGGTTATGGGTTAGGTTTTGGTCAAGGCAGGGCACACCAAGGCATCACTTTTACCTGTTTCTTCTTCCTTGATGCAGCCGGTCCGTTTTGAGTCTTCGTTCTTCGTCTTCATTAAGCTCAACCGACCCTAGACCCACTGACCTAAGTAATTGACAAACAAGGTGCACTAGTATGCCATAGAAAAGTGCACTAACAGATTTGTGTTGCTTTGTGCCATGGTTTTTTACCCTTGAGAGGTTTTTCCGCGTAAAAATTGAATTGCCTTCTTGTGTGTGATGATTTACTCATTGCCATTGTGGTGTGTTCCTCGCCTGCTTTGATTGCTTTCGCTGTGGGGCTCCTAACCCCAACACCTACCTTAGAAATGAGTCAGGTGAGTTGACTCACTGACTGACCTGACCAATTGCCACTTGTACAAGTGGGCCCAATTCATTTAGTAAAAGGTCACCAAGGTCGCTCTAGTAGTATGTAGAAGTTGGCATAATATTGCATGGACCAGCGTTTGGTCTACTCATGACAGCATGGGATGTGTCTTTTGTGACTTTGGGCGTGCCTCAGTTCGTCTGGTGGTGCTTGCCTCTACGTTATTTGGGAATATTCTTTCATATGTAGGTGTGTGGCCCACTCCCTAGATTGCATATCTACCGATTGTGGTCTTGTAATAATGACCACGATAAGGTGAATTTGTTCCTATCTTATAATGGATGTTCATTCTCTTTGCATCCTTTATCCAGAGCCACTCGATTGATTTGCAGTATGAACAGATTGAAAGATCACACCATGTGGTCCTTGTGTTTGTGAGAAATGACTACTCCATCAGATGCCTAACTTTAACAATCTGGCCAAGCGTTACAGTCCCATACTCACGTATCCAGACACTTCACACGTGGCATACAACTCCCTTCATCCCAACCAGCCAAGTGGTGGGCCCCACATTTCAAATGGGTCATGAATCCAAGTCAGGTTGATTGGACGAACTCATCATGTTAGCGCACAGCTTCTCTTTAAATTGGGGCACTGACTCTGATATTTATGATTATTATTATTATTATTATTATTTTAGAATAACTTTGATAGTCTGGCAGAGTATGGCGGATGATACACAGGAACTTAAAAATTACTTAGAATTGCACACGTGGCATACAAGTAGTCAAATTATCATAACCAGTGAAGATGTATCATGAACCAAAAATTAAACTAATTCAATTATATGACTTTCGGATTGGTGAAAATTTATTGGGCAGTTAAAAATAAAAAAATATCCATTTTTCTGATTTTCACAAACAGGTGTCCACTAATCAGGGGTTAGGATTGTTCAATTAATCTGATCTTGGAATTGTGATTTGGAGACAGATGCCTGCGCAATCTAGTCGGTTTATTTGATTTAATGGATATTAACAGTACTCCTTTTTATCAAATGTCATCCGTAATAGTGCCCATGATTTGGACAGTTCTGATTGACGTCCACATAATATCAAACCGTTCAAATGCAGAGAAGTGGTCATAGTCCATTCCATAGAAGATAACTATTTTGAAAAAGAGTCTAAACTTGTTAGGAAACACAAAAGACAAATCATTCCACATCAAATGTGCATCACAAATCATCCTGACCGTCAATTGGCTGGTAGATTGTTTGGGAAAATAATATCATGGTCCTGATTGATCAATTTTTTTACCATTGCAATTGATTTTTCTAAGGGGTTGATATTGAATGTTTAGAGAATAAATGTAGTCAGTCCTATTTTGATAATTTAAAATTTTAGTTGTTGTTCGACCTACAGTTCAGATTTTATTTGCAAAAAGCTTATTAATAGCTTAAATTTTACCATAAAAAAAATAAAAGCATTCACTCTGTTTCAAACATAACTCACCTTATGATTAACCCTCACCCTTTTTATATATGTTACTCTCTCTCATCATGCGCATTGTGAAAATGCCATTACCCTAGTTTTTTATCATCCATTTTTCTTTACGCTTAAGGCCCGTTTGGAGACCACCAAATAAACTACATTTTCTACTTAGAGCAGTAGATCAGTAACTTATTTTAGATAAGTAACTTTGGTTTATGATTAATTATAAGTAGCTTTTTTTATTTAAAGTTACTTAATCACTTTAGTTTAATAAGTAGAAATCAAAATAAGCTACTAAAGGCATAAGTAACTTAAGTAACTTAAGATCCAAACGCCCCTTGATGTTTTGGAAACCTTATGAATTGGGTTGTGCTGATACCTTTCTTAAAGCCTCCTTATGTAGCCTTATCTCACTTGCTAGGAAATGACTTTAAGAATCTTGTTTTGCCAATCAAGAGACTGAAAAAGACTTTTCGATATTGCTTAACAAAAGTTCAGCAACAAATTTGATTCCTAACATGTCCAAGTGTTTTAAAAGCAAGGGAATTATAGTGAGAATGAAATACCACAATAGAAAGTGATACTGCTCTTTTGTCTCTTTAGTAGCTTTAAGATGATGAATGAGTAGTAATGCGTTCGCCGCCCAAATTACCCTCAATTATATGTACAAAGACAATCCAAAAATATATCACTGGGTTTTTAATCGCATGGCCCAACTTGATTTGTGCTTGAAATCTATATTGTCCATCATGTGTGCACCTGATATTTGGTTTCGAGCCCTAAAATTGGGCAAAAACATAAAAGTCATGGCTAATCACGGGGGGTGGCCTACATGAGTTTTGAAATGGCTTGATGTTTTATATGTCCCTCCATGGCAGGGCACACCCGATCAATGAACTTATTGGCATATACACATCATAGTGGTCCTCATGGGCAATATGGAAAGTTTTAAAGGTTGGGCATTTCCTCACAATGGTTCCATATATTGTGGCCGACATGAGTTTGCATTGGGCAAGAGTTTTGAGCTTGGGCTAAACATGAGAGGGCAATGTGACTCATGCATCATGGTGGGCCCCATTTTTCTCTGCCCTGTGATAATAATTTTATATCACTATTTGTATTTCTCATTATTGTATATTAAATGTCTTAAATGATATGGGTTCGGTTGCAACAAATATCAGATATATGGCGCAGCCAAACTCACCCTAGAGCATTGGTAGCAAAGCCATACAGGAAAAAAAGAAGAAGAAGAAGAAGAAGTAAGGGAAATATTTGGTTTTAATTTAATCTTGGTCATTAAAAGTATAATTAAAATTCAACAACAAAAATACAAAGAATGAAAAGTTCGAATTTAATATGATTTTTTTTATCACATGCACCCGACAGGCCGACACATACCCCCCACACCTACCCTCGCACATGCACCCCCACACTCACACCGTAGTGGGATTTCACCACCTATGGTACTTGAACCCAGACCTCCAATCCAATAAAATGGAATGAAAAAACAAGTGTGCATGCCCACACTATCGTTACAATAAGTAATACTTCTTCTATATGCATAAGTAAATATTAAGTAATGGAATAGTGAGATAAAGATTTTTCTTTGGTTTTCTTAAATCTTTCCTTTACAAGTATTTTCTTTCTAAATTGATTCATTTTTACTGAAATCTTCCACCATTTACTCAATTCTACAATTGTGGTGACCATAAATTTATGTTTCAAGGTTGTCCTCGAGAGTTTTTTTTAAAGAATAAAATGCATTTTTTTAAGAAAAAAAAAAAAAACAAAACACGCTTGCGTCAGTTCGGTTGAAAAATAAGGTTTTAATTTTGAAACTTTTTCATATAACTGTCGGCCTTCTGTGCTATGGACCCAAAACTTCTTACTTATAAACTATTTTTATAGAACTATATGTTCTTTTTACGGTCGACATTCAGCCACCTTTGCTGACTTTGACTATATTAATTAATTGTCACTTATTTTACCGTTTTATCTCATCCGACATGGGACGTTTTGCTGGCGGTGCATGCCATTTTTTGCATTGCACCGTTTGTTGTCATCGTACATGTGAGTTTGGTGGGGCCCACTGTAGTATCCATGTGACATCCACTCTGTCCATCCTTTTGTGAGTGCTTGTGAAAGGATATGGAGTAAAAAATTTGCAAGATCTGAAACTTCAGTGGACCACAACAAAGGAAATGGTGGAATTGAAAACAAACCATTTAAAATATCATCTGTCATTGTTGCATGTGCTGTGGCTCATCCGTGTGTCAAATCTGTCTAGTTTTTAGGCTTCTGCCCTTTCAGGAGCTCCCGAATCTGATGGATGGAGTCGATGTCACAAAGGCATTGTTAGGGGACCACATGACATGACACAAGAAAATGGCTGTCCATTCTTTTTACATCTCCTTTCAAGAGCCACTCGATTGATTTGCAGTATAAACCGATTGAAAGATCACACCATGTGGTCCTTGTGTTTGTGAGAAATGACTACTCCATCAGACGGCCTAACTTTAATACTCTAGCCAAGTGTAAACAGTCCCATACTCACGTATCCAGACACTTCACACGTGGCATACATCTCCCTTCATCCCAACCAGCCAAGTGGTGGCCCCACATTTTAAATAGGTCATGTATCCAAGTCAGGTTGATTGGACGAACTCATCATTTTAGGGGCACCGACTCTGATTTATTATTATTATTATTTTTTCTTTTTTATAAGAACTTTGATAGTCTGGCAGATATGGCGGATGATACACAGGCACTTAAAAATTACATAGAATTGCACACGTTACATACAAGTAGTCTAATTAATCCGTCCAAATTATCATAGCCAGTGAAGATGTGTCATGAACCAAAAATTAAATTTATTCAATTATATGACTTTGAAAATTCATTGGACGGTTAAAAATAAAAAAATATCCATTTTTTCCAATTTTCACAAACAAGTGTCCACTAATCAGAGGTCATAGCCATAGTCCATTTCCATTTTTTTTCCATTTATTTGATTTAATGGATATTAATATTCCTCATTTTTATCAAATGTCATCCATAATAGTGCCCGTGATTTGGACAGTTCGGATTGACGTCCACATAATATCACACCGTTCGCATGCGGTGAAGTGGTCATAGTCCATCCCATAGTAGATGGGTATTTTGAAAAAGAGTCTAAACTTGTGAGGAAACACAAAAAACGAATCATCCCACGTCAAATGTGCATCACAAATCATACTGAACGTCAGATTCTTGTGAGATTGTTTGGGAAAATAATATCATGGTCTTGATCGATGGGCACTATACACATTCTTTACATAATTAATAATTGAATTACAGTAATTGAAAGTTGATAACGATGAAATTTTGTACCCTTGCAATTAATCTTTCTAAGAAGTTGATATTGAATGTTTAGAGGATAAATGCAGTCAGTCCTATTTTTATAATTTAAAATTTTAGTTATTGCTCAACTTACTGTTCAGATTTTATCTACAAAAAGCTAATTAATATCTTAGATGTTACCATATAAAAAAAATAGAAGCATTATCTCTATTTCAACCATAGCTCACCTTATGATTAACCCGCACCCTTTTTATATATGTTACTCTCTCTCCTCATGTGCATTATGAAAATGCCCTAACTCAAGTTTCTATTATCCATTTTTCTTTACACCTAGAGCTCATCTGGATACCACCAAATAAATTACTTTTTCTACTTAAAGCAGTAGATAAGTAAGTTATTTGAGATAAGTAACTTTGGTTTGTGATCAATTATAAGTAGCATTTTTTTTTTAAATTTAAAGTTACTTAATCACTTCTAGGGCTGTAAATGGTCGGGTTCGGGGCGGGTTTAGCCAAAACTAGACCCGCCCATTTACTAAACGGGTTTGGGTCCAAATTTTAGACCCAGACTCTTTTACTAAATGGGCGAGTCCGGGTCGGGTCCGAGTCAGCCCATCAGACCCATTTATAAATGGGTCCGGGTCTGGTAGAGGGAGATCCACCCAGACCCATTTATAAATGGGCCGGGTCTAATGGGTCCAGGTCTGGATCAAGTATGCAAGCATTTTACAAGGCTTAAAACCGGGTTTGGATGGGTCTGGGCTGGACGGGTCCCTTGTAACATAGACCAAACCCGCCCACTTACTAAATGGGTTTGGGTGGGTGGGGTCGGGTCGGGTCAGGGTCGGGCCTAATATAAAGGAAACCAGACCCAAACCCATTTAACAAATGGGTCTATTCTTGGACCCAGACCCGTACCATTTAACAAATGGGTCGGGTTTGGGTCGGGTCTAAATGGGTTGGGTCCGGGTACCCCATCGGGTCCACTGACCCATTTACAGCCCTAATCACTTCAGTTTAAGAATTAGAAATCAAGATCAGCTACTTAAGGCATAAGGAGCTTAAGTAACTTACTATCCAAGCACCCTTAATGTTTTCAAAACCTTATAAATTGGGTTGTACGGATACCTTTCTCAAAGCCACTTATGTACCCTTATCTCACATGCTAGGAATTACGAATCTTCTTCTGCTAATTAAGAGTTTGAAAAAGACAATCCTAATGAATGTGTCCAATTGTTAGAAAAGTAAGAAAGTCATAGTGATAATGAAATACCACAATAGAAAGTGGTACCGCTCTTTTGTCTCTTTTGTAGCTTTAAGATGATGAATGAGTGGTAATGCGTTGGCCGCCCAAACTACCCTCCATTATATGTACGAAGACAATCCAAAAATATATCACTGGGTTTTTAGTTGAATAGTGTTGACAAGTTCCGATACTGTCAAGCTTTGTGACCCCAACTTGATTTGTACATGAAATCTATAGCGTGCATCATATGTGCCCCCCTAATGTTTGATTTCGAGTTCTAAAATTCGGACAAAAACATGAAGTCATGGTTAATCATGTGGGGTGGCCTGGATGAGTTTAATGGCTTGATGTTTTATATGTCCCTCCTCCTTGGCGGGGAGCATCCGATCAATGAACTTATTGGCATACACACATCATAGTGGTCCTCATAGGCAATATGAAAGGTTTTAAAGGTTGGGCATTTCCTCACAATTGTTCCTTCTATTTTGACCGACATGAGTTTGTATTGAGTTTTGAGCTTGGGCCTAAACATGCGAGGGCAATGTGATGCATGCATCAAGGTGGGCCCCATTTTTCTCTGCTTTGTGATAATAATTTTATATCACTGTGTATATTTCTCGTTATTGTATATTAAATGTCTTAAATGATATGGGTTTGGTTGCACCAAATATCAGATATGTGGCGCAGCCAAACTCACCCTAGAGCATGGGTACCAAAATGTCATGCAGAGGAGAAAAAAAAAAAAAAACCACGAGAGAGAGAGTATGGGAAATATTCGATTTTAATTTAATATTGGTTATTAAAAATATAATTAAAATGAAAAAAAACAACAAAAATACAAAGAAAGAAAAGTTTGAATTTGATACGAATTTTTTTAACACATGCACCCCACACTACACCCCACACCCACCCATGCACATACACCCCCGGACTCACGCCGTAGTGGGATTTCACCACCTATGGGACTCGAACCCCAAACCTTGAATCCAATAAAATGGAATGAAAAAGCAGGTGTTCATACCCACACTTTAGTTACAATAAGTAAAATTTCTATATGCATAAGTAAATATTAAGTAATGGAATAGTGAGATAAAGATTTTTCTTTAGTTTTCTTAAATGGTTCCTTTTTTTAAGTATTTTCTTTCTGAATTTATTCATTTTTACTAAAATTTTCCACCCTTTACTCAATTCTACAATTGTGGTGATCACTAATTTATATTTTAAGGTTGTCCTTAAGAATTTTATTTTTATTTTTAAGAATAAAATGCATTTTTTTGGAGAAAGAAAAACATGCTTACTTCAGTTTGGCAAAAAAATAAGGTTTCAATTTTGAAACTTTTTCGTATAATTGTCTGCCTTTCCAGCTATGAACCGAAAACCTTCAATTTATAAATTATTTTTATAGAACTACGTGTCCTCTTTTTACGTGTGAACATTTAGCCAACTATGTTGACTTTAATTGCCTTAATTAATTCTCTTTTTTGGACCGTTTTATCTCATCCGACATGGGACCCTTGTGCTGGCATGTATGCCAGTTTTTTGCATGGCACTGTTTGTTGTCACCATACATGTGAGTTTGGTGGGGCCCACTGTAGTATCAATGTGACATCCACTCTGTCCATCCTATTGTGAGAGCTTGTGAAAGGATATGGAGTAAAAAATTTGCAAGATCTGAAACTTAAGTGGACCACAACAAAGGAAATGGTGGAATTGAAAACAAACCGTTTAAAATATCATCTGTCATTGTTGCATGTGCTGTGGCTCATCCGAGTGTCAAATCTGCCTAGTTTTTAGGCTTTTGCCCTTTCAGTAGGTCCTGAATATGATAGATGGAGTTGATGTCACAAAGGCATTGTGAGTGGACCACATGACTATTGGAGGAGCCTTCAAACTGTGCACGTTTTGGGTGCTCAGACCAGTCTAGCGACCAGTCTGGCCGAATAGCCCAAATGCACAGCAAACCCTTGGACATCCCTGTGTTGCCCTAGACCGGTCGACTGACCGGTCTAGAGGGGGTTCCAACCGGTCGGCTGTGAGGCAGAAGGCGAGCGTGGATTTTCCCTGGACTGTTTTGTGTATTGTTCAACCGGTCGGCTGTGCGTGCGGGTTTCTTACGCAGCTCGCAGTACTGCGCAAGGTGTTTCTAATTTCGAAATTTTGCTTATTTAAGGAGTTGTAATCCGACTTAAATTAATATCATAAAGTGTCCAAGGTTTCCTATTCGTGTTAGGAAGAGGGGAGAGGTGTGTGTGAGAGAGAACTTGGGGTTTTCTCTGTTTTTCCTTGTTTGTGAGCTGTCAATCTCTGTAATCTTCTGATATTCATGGTGGATCGTTTTGTGCCGTGGTTTTTACCCGTTGAAGGGTTTTTCCACGTAAATTCGGAGTCTCTTGTGGTGAATGCTTGTGTGTGATTGATTGCATATTGTTTACTTGTTTGATTTCGCATTGCTTCACGCGTTCGGTGTTCCACTTTCCGCTGCCGGTTTTCCCAACAATGACATGAAATAGTTGAGATTGAATGCTCACTGTTGAAAATTTCTTGGGGCCATAGAAGTTCTGAATTGAGTACGAATTTGTGTTTTCTCTTCATCCAGGTCCATGTGATCTGATGAACATGTTACATAGCAAATAAACATGAGTGGTGGGTGTCATTTGAGCTTTGGACATGTCTCATTTTGGGAAGGTTACATCAGTAGGCATCATTATCTCTCCAATAATTCCTGTGGTGTGGTCCCAAAAATGAAGCACATGTCAGTGGTCCACACTGCACCAAACAATGGGTATGAACACCAACGTTGAATCTTTCCCTTAAAAAACTTGTGGGGCCAACATGATGTTTGTGACAAATTCACCGTCCACCACTTCGCTCTATCATTTTAGAGCGTGGGCCTAAAAATGAGACAGATGCACAACTCAAGTTGGCCACATGGCAGGAAACAGTGGGTATTGAACGCCCACCAATATTGAACCTCTCCCTTAAAAAAGCTGTGGGCCTCACCATGATGTTTGTCACAATCACCAATTGTAGGATCACTGTCATGTTTTCTGAGAAATCCATCCTGTCCATCTATTTTTCCTTGATCATGTTAGGATATTGGGCCAAAAGTAAAGTAGATCTAAAACCCAAGTGGGCCACACGGAAAGGAAACATCTAGAGTCTCCCTTTAACTCTCTGTCTCTGTTTCCAGATGCGGATCGTGTGGTGACACAGGCCTCTGTGGGGTCCACCATGATAGCGAGGTGAAACTGCCACCACGGACATTTGAAGTCTCAGGACTCTGTAGGGCCCACCATGATATATGTGTTTTATCCACACCATCCATCCGTTTTGCCAGCTCATTTTAGGGCATGAGCCCAAAATTGATGGGTATCCAAAGTTAAAGTTAACCACACCCTCTAAGACACTGGATTGAATTCCAACCGTTGAAAACTTTTAAGGGACACAAAAGTTTTGGATCCAACTGATATTTCTTTCTTCTCTTCATCAATCACTGTATGACCTCGCTGGCAAAACGGATGGACGATAGTGTTGATAAAACACATACATCATGGTGGGCCCCACAGAGTCCTGAGATGCGTCCGTGGTGGCAGTTTCACCTCGCTATCCACGTCCTGTGCTTCTATTCCAGGACGTTTGTTGAAAAATTGACGGGTCCATTGTAATGTTTGTAATAAATCCAACCCGTCCATCAGTTTCTCGAGATCATTTTGGGAGATGGGCCCGAAAATGAGTCAGATCCAAAACTCGAGTGGGCTACACAGCAGCAAACAGTAGGTATTCCATGCCACCATTGAAATAGTTGTGGGCCCAATGTTATATTTTTTGAGAAATCCAGCCTGTTCATCTGTTTTTCCATATCATATTAAGAGGTAGGCCCAAAAATGAGGCAGACCCTAAAACTCAAAGTGGGCCACATGGAAAGAAACAGTTGCACGCTCATCATTGACTGTCTCTGTTTCAGTCCCGATGGCTCAAAAAATGTCTGTTGAAGAATTCATGGGCCCAGTGTGATTTTTTGTGATAAATCCACCCCATTCAGCAGTTTCTCCCTATCATTTTAGGGGGTGGCCCAAAAATGAGTCAGATCCGAGTGAACAGGGAACAGTGGGTATTGAAAACCGGTCCTTAAATTCAGTCGTTGATCCATTTTGTCAGATCATGTTAGGGGGGTGGACCCCAAAATGAGGCAGATGCAAAACTACAAGTGGGCCACACAGTAGGAAACAATGGAGATCAAATGGTCACCATTCAAACACTCTAGGCCGGCCCACTGTAATATTTCCGATAAATCCACCCTGTCCGGCTAGTTTCAACAGATCATTTTACCAGGCTCAAAAATTAGGCAGATCCAAAATTCAAGTGAACCACACGGGACAGGAACAGGGCTGTAAATGGGTCAGCGGACCCAATGGGGTACCCGGACCCAACCCATTTAGACCCGACCCAGATCCAACCCATTTGTTAAATAGTACGGGTCTGGGTCCAAGAACAGACCCAGTTGCTAAACGGGTCTGGGTCTGGTTTCCTTTATATTGGGCCCGACCCGAACCCATTTAGTAAGTGGGCGAGTTTGGTCTATGTTTCAAGGGACCCGTCAAGCCCAGACCCATCCAAACCGATTTTAAGCCTTGTAAAAATGCTTGCATAGTTGATTTAGACCCGGACCCATTAGACCTGACCCATTTATAAATGGGTCTGGGTGGATCTCCCTTTACCAGACCCGGACCCATTTATAAATGGGTCTGATGGGTTGACTCGGACTCGCCCATTTAGTAAAAGGGTCTGGGTCCAAAATTTGGACCCAGACCTGTTTAGTAAATGGGCGGGTCTGGTTTTTGTTAAACCCACCCCGAACCTGACAATTTACAGCCCTAGACAGGAAACAGTTGGTATTGATCACTCACCATTAAAACACTGGTGGGGCAGTGGTGGGCCCACAGAAATTTTGCATCTGCCTACTATCTTTGCATCTTCCATTCATTCTAGTGGGAATGGCTTTATAACCAGTCTAGATGGCATATAGACGGCACAATGGACCCATGAAGGTTTCGAAGGTAGGCATTTTCCTCCCCACTGTTTCCTGCCTTGTGGTCCACTTTAGTTCTAGATCTAGCACATTTTTGTGCCCAAGTCCTAACATAAGCTAGCAAAATGGAGAAATGGGGTGAATATTTCAAAAACATAACAATGGCTCCACCTGATCATCGCATGCAGCTATGACCATGTTGGGTGGCATTGGATTAGTAGAATTAGTTCATTGGAGGCCATTTTTATCAAAGATACAAAGATCAAACCATATACTAGACTGGCGGTGGACGGTTTATTGATTATATAATGACGAAAAAGGCAAGCAATTTTATAAAAACAGTTTATAAGTGATTTTCGGTAACACCCACGCCTTTGGAACATTGGTAAACAAAGTGAAGATAACCTCGTTTCAACACTGAGGTCCTGGTATCGATTACTAAACGTGGGGGTGGCTAACATTGAAGCATGACTAACAGTATGTGTGTGTAGTAACCCCTAAAAAAAAAAAAAAAAAGATGATAGATAGACAACTATACGGAGTTTTATTTATTTATTTTCAATTTTATAAAATACAAGAAGTTGATGTTGATCAATATATGAGATCTCTGTTCTTCGGAGAGTACGGATCGAGTTTCAAAAGACGGCCGTTGTTTGCCAAATAGGCACTCTCTCCTTCATTGAAGTAGAATAAAAGGTGCTGCTTTTTCTTGTTCTTTTTCAAATGGATAAATGAAGCGTTTCAAAAAGCTTGCTGCACTTTCCTTCTAAGTCCACACAAGAACGTCCATGCATGCAAGGAGACTTGAGGCCATGGAGACCTAATCCACTCCCTGATTCCATAGGCCATGCACTGGCACTTGAGGGGCGTTGCCTTTTCCAATTAAGAGTCACAAAACCCATCTGGGACTCACCATGGCTCATCCAAATTAGGGACGACAATGGGCCATGCAGTCCATGCCAATGAGACCATCGATGGGCCTGGACCCTAAATCCCCCCCCAATGATGATGGATTGGCCCTCGCTTGGGGCTACATTTTGGAAGCAAATGGACGACTCCTTGAAATTCAATTTGTGAATTGGCATGATTTTTTTACTTATGGCATCTACAGTACTACTATGGTATGCAGTTGAGGGATACTATGATCATGCACGCATATGAGACGTGCCGTCTTATTCTATCATTTTTTTATTGGGCCGATCCCATTGCTGCCCCTAATCAAAAGTGCATGAGTGCATTAAAAGAACAAAAAAAAAAAAAAAAAAAAAGGCCAACTGCATGTTGTTTTCTGTCGCCATTAATCCATCTCCAAATAGATGCCTTTCATCTCATGATTCTATGTCCAGATCAACCATTTCCAGGGCAGGGATTCCTGACTGTGGGGCCCACATTGATGTGTGTGTTGTATAATGTATATCATGTTGTCCATCTGTTTTTCTTGCTCATTTTATGGCATCATCCCAAAAATGAAAGCAGACCCAAATCTTAAGTAGACTACACCCCATAGGAAAGAGTGGTGATTAAACGCCCACCATTAAAAACTTCATAGGCTCTACTGTAATGTTTATTTGCCATCCAACCTGTTGATAAGGTTACTCAGACGTGGATGAAGGGAAAATACAAATATAAACTTGATTCAAAACTTGTCTGGCCCATAAAAAGTTTTTAATGATCAATCACCATTGTTTCCAATGGTATAGCCCACTTGAAATTTGGACCTGCCTGACTTTTGAGTCCATACCCTAGAGTCATCTAAGTAACAAATGGACAGTGTGGATGTACAGCACACACATCGAAGTGGGCCTCACAGTCAGAGATCCACTAACCTAATTATGTCCGGGGATTTGCTTTTTTCTCGCCTTCCTCAACTGCCTTAGTTTTGAGGCCCTTTTCTTCTTCTGAGATTCTAGCTCTTCACACGCTTCCTTTTGTAAGTCATCATCCTTCTTTATTTTAGCTTTCGTATTACAAGCTTCCATAGAAGTGGGTCCCATTCACTTATGTTCTTATTGCATTTAATAATGTAGAGTTATTGTGCAACAATAAGGTTCTGATTTATCCTCAAGGTAGGATTGCTACACAACAAATCACCTAAGTACCACATTTGCTATTATAGCGAGTCATATCTCAACCATTTATAATTAATGTGAATGGCTTTTGGCCAATGTTACCCCTACAATATGTTAGGTGGAGGGGTCTCCGTAATTTGTGTGCGTGTGTGTACGAGATTGGCCCCTCATCCAAGGGGTATTTTCATCCTTTCAATTCATTGATGAGAGTAGTCGATTACCACTTCTCTTCTCCTCTATGTGCAACACACATTTAAATGTAGTATGAGGAGATCACCAAGCAAGAAAGACTCTACAGTAGCCATTGTGATCACATAGTACATTTGTTGAGTGGGCTCATGTTAGGATGTCAGCGTCTAAAAGAGGCAGATCTAAAGTTCCAAAGCCCCACAGCATTAGAAGAAATTGGCATGGTTCACCCACCATAGGAATCTCTCTCTCTCTCTCTCTCTCTCTCTCTCTTTCTCTTTTCCATGTGTATTGCACATGCCATACCCCCAGTGGTCTTAAAATAATAGTAGACCCATTCATGTACGTAGATTCGTGACCGCACCATGATGAAAACCACTTGATTTCCTTTAATTTTAGCACACATAAGCAACATTCAAGGACAAACATGAAGCGTTTAAACCTAAGACTACAAGTGTATCCATAGAAAGCATATAAATACAGTACATTTGGAATTCCATGCAAACTCTACAAATCCAAACGACATGGAACTCTCGAGATCGAACATTTCTCTGATGTGTGATGTCTGTTTCTTCTTCTTCACCATGGTAAGTGTGTACATCGGGTGTCTAAGTGCGTATAAGCATGTTTAAGTACAGCTAAGCACGTCTGAGTGTGGTCTCAGCTCATTTGTAAGTGTGTTTCAGTTCATCTAACTGCTACATACTTTGATTCACTTAGACCCAGTACTTAGACATGCATGTGATGCACTTAAATGCACTTGGGTGCACTTAGACCACACACAGGCACACTTAAATGCACTTGGACTTTGGACATGTACAAAGCTCTGTATTAGATCCCAGCTCTTTTTTTCTCCTTATTACTTTAAGCAGTATGAACCATGTCCCACCTGATGTGGTTAGGTTCTAACAACTGAGGCTCATGATTCATTAATCCAGACCATTGATCTGTTGGGTTCACTATGGATGGACCATGCCCCGAAAATCAACCAGATTGAAGGATCCCAACAAGCAACATCAGAACTTCTGTTTAGTTGATCAATGTTGACCATTGTTTTTCTGTATGCTACAAATCGAAATGTTGAGTGGTCAAACATAGGAGATTTTTGGGTCGCAGTACATCCACTGTATCGATCACACGACAGATCTACGGTCTAGGATTATCGAAACATGGGCCTTATTTGTCAGAACTGAAAACATGAGCATGCTGTGTATAGCAGGGACACTTACAACGTCACAAGTATACATGCATTGATTGGGCTGGTTGGTGTAGTTCCAAGATCTCCTCCTCTTCCTAGATTTGAATTCAAACTGGGTGAGCTTTTGAACCGTTGGATTCCATGGCAATCTCACTGGGCCCATCCGTGCCCTTGTATCTGTACCAAGTGGAGCATGCAAGGAAGTATCCAAAATTCACAATCCCTATGGCAGCAATGAGGAAATAGAAGTACTCCAATTTCCCATCGTTGAGATCATTGGGCAACCAGTTGTGGGCCCCCACCTCGGCTCGTCGTCTTATGTACGATCGCCACCATCAAACCGCTCAGATAATTGGAACATGCTATGCCGATGAAGAAGAGGGAGCCGGCGACACTCTCATGTTCTCCGGGAACTGTTTGTAGTAGAACTCCACCTGGCCGATCGCACTGAACGCCTCCGATAGGCCCGCGATACTAAGCTGGGGGACCAGCCAGAGAGCAGACATGGATGAGATCCCACCACCACCAGATGCAGTTCCAAGCATCGGGCGATGAAGGGCGATGTATCTCCGGTGACGTTCCACCAGGCCGGAGACGATCATCGAGAATATGGACAGAAAAACACCAACACCTATCCTCTGGAGCAATGTGATCCCACCTTCCTTGCCAGTCAGCCGTCGGGCGAATGGGACTAAGATGCGATCGTAGATCGGTATCCAAATGGTCATTGTGATCATGGCGAAGATAGAGATCGAAGCAGCTGGGATCTTGAATGAGCCCAAGGCTCAGATCAGATTGTTGGGCTTGGACGACGACGTAGGTTGTATTCTGGACAATCGGTATGAAGAATAGAATGCCAGAACTCCAAATAGGAATCACTCTCAATAGGCATTTCATCTCTTCCACTTGCTGCATTCTGCAAAGCCTCCAAGGATCAGCTGCCGATCCATCGGCGTTGATCTTATCTTCGACGGTCAAGATTGCAGCTTTGTCAAGGAACCTATTATCACAGTTAAAAGTCAGTAATATGATCACTTTCTGTGATTAAGCTAGTGCTTGCATTTCAGCATGAATAGTATTCATAAGTTAGGATGTTACAAGGTATCACTAAGAACATGACATTATGAGTATCTTGTCCGTATAAGAGGTGGGTCACACCATGATGATCATGTGATGTGAAAATCAGGACGATCCACACGCACACCAAGACACATCATCGATTCTTGATGGCATGAGTTAGTTCACTACTGTTATGGCCCACCCAATTGTATTTCATTTCAGGTGATCATATGGTGTAGGCCCACCTTTTGTATGGAAATGATATTCTACGATTGTGATCTGCTTGTAGGAAAGAAAAGGTTGCATCAAGAGTTCGAACTAAGCAAGATCGGATGCGTTTGGTTGCACCGAATAACATAAAATTTCGCGATATTTTGCATCAGTACTTTTAATGGGGAAAGTTCATGATATCTGGTGCAACCAAACGGGACGCGGATTGAGTGGTGACCCAGCACCACTTAGTACGTGGTGTTAGGACTACTATGTGGGGCCCGCTGTGATTTATTCGTTTTATCTACGGACACGGTTTAGCTGATGACCCCACCACCAACCAGCTAGCTGGTGTCAAAGTTTTGTGAACCCCACCATGATGTATGCGTTTTATCCACGCCATCCATTCATTTTGCCTGCTCATTTTTTTGGCAAGAGCCCAAAAATCAAGTGGACCACCCCTGGGAAACTTATTAGAGCTACTAAAGTTTTAGATCAAGTTGATATCTGTTATTTCCCTTCGTCCAAAATCCGTGTGACCTTATGAAGAGGTTAGGATGACAAATAGAAAGGTTTTAGCCGTGTACATCATTGTCCGTACTGTTCCCCGTCGTGTGGTCCACTTAAGCTTTGGATATGCTTCACTTTTGAGATCATGCCCTAAAATCAGATGGCAGAACAGATGGACGGGTGGATAAAAAAAATACCTCACTGTGGGCCCCACATAACTTAGCTACGTGGTGTTGTGGTCACCAGGCAATTCCGCGTCCGTATAAAAAGGCATACGTCCTCCATTGGTATTTGGCAGGTTATTCACGGGATTCCTTGGTTTGGTTCAGTACTGCCGGAAATCAGTATCAGCCGTTGGATTTATGTGATTTTTGTAGCCTAAAGTAAGATGTGTGGACCCCACATCCCTCTCAAAATCAAACGTTACGTCTTTCTTTGTCTTATCTTCTTCCTGCGGATCCATACCATCATCCAGTCATCGGACGCCGATTGGGGCGCGGATTTCCTGCGAAAGCCTTGCGCAGGAATTTCCTGCGCTGGGAACCATGGTGGGGCCCACAGTGATGTTTTATGATAAATCCACACCGTCCATCCGTTTTGGGAGCTCATTTTAGGCTATGAAAACAAAAATAAACCGGATCCAATACTCAACTGGGCCTTACTAAAGGAAAAGGTGGGTAGGTAAATTACTACCATTGAAACCTCCCTGGGGTCCACAGTGATGTTTGTATGACATCCATACCGTTCATAACGTCACTACTACTGGGATGAACTGGAAAAACAAATATTATCCTGATTCGAAACTTCTGTGGCTCCACAAATATTTCAACTGTGGACGTTCAAATCTCACGTTTTCGGCCCAGTTGAGTATTGGATCTGGTTAATTTTTGTTTCCATAGCCTAAAATGATCTCCCAAAACGGATGGACGGTGTGGATTTATCATAAAACATTACTGTAGGCCCACCTTGGTTCCCAGCGCAGGAAATTCCTGCGCAAGGCTTTCGCAGGAAATCCGCGCCCGTCCCCAGTCATCCACCTTTCGGCCATTGGTTTGTCGGCACGTGAAGAGAGATGGGCGGTCCCACTCTCACGTGTATGAACGTGGATCATATGACGTGTACCGTGAACAGCCGAGCAAACTGCACGTTAGTCTATGTTATCATTGGCAATCCATGATGCAAAAATACCCAAAGTGGATTATCTCAACCATCCAAGCGATAGCATTAAAAATGGATGGTCCAGATCAAACAAGTAAAAGTCCAACGATCATTGCACGACTATTCCATTATTTCAATCATGGATTGCTAATGATTCCAAAGAATCACTTTACTTAGATGGATTCTAAAGTCCTTTCGAGGTCATATAACAATGGACGATTATAATAAAATGATGGTAGAAATTCACGCAAGCAAAGCTGTGGAGGAGAATGGAAGACTGGACATGAGAAAGAATTTTTAACGTATTATATTGTATTGTTTTTCCAACACTACATCGTGCTCAACTTCTTAAGAGAGCACCATTGCACACTTGTGATCGGTACAAAATCTGAACGGTCCATGTGATGCGAAACCCAATAAAACTCTTAGGCCCAACTTTCAGCATGATCCAAAATTACTTTAGTGGGACATGGCAAAAGAAAATAATTTCCTATCTTGATTTGCCTCTCTTTCTGCTATGGCTTATTAGAAGTTTTGGATCAGGACTAAAAGTTGGGCCAAGGGGTTTCATGGGGATGCCTCGTCATCATGTGGACTATTTAGATTTTGTGCCTATGACATTTGTGCGAAGGTACAAACATGGTGCTCACCTAAGATGTGCAGGTGAGCATGACTCTCTCTCTCTCTCTCTATGTGTGTGTCACCAATCTATTATATTGTGTCCAATGAATATATGTGCACTAACACCATAATGGGATTTTTTCCCTTATTTTTACAAACACACTGAACACCCACCCACGCGCACACACCATCACACTCAAGCATCAATGGGATTTCACCACCTATGATTATGAGTACTTGATGAAACCTAGACCTCGTGTTGAAATTCCTAGGAGTCTACCACCGAGGCAAAAATAAGGACCCACAATGGGTAACCTAAACCCAAGACCTCACGATGAAACGCAAAACCCAAGACCTCCCGATGAAACTCTTCCGACTCTACCACCAAGGCATGAGTAATGACAGTTTGTCAGCCTTATCTATTTAGGAGCATTTTTATCATTTTAAATTTTTAATGCAAGTAATGATATTTTCTATCTCTATATTGCACCTTCTCTCTCTTAAAAGACTGAGATGTGGCTAATGTCCCATAAAAGTGTGGGGACTAGCCTTTTTTTTATTGCATGGCACATGGGTGTGACCTTTAAGCTGTACATCCCCACTATGTAGATGAATGTGGCCCTAAAAAGCTAAGCTTGTACACTCATAAAGTGGGTCATAGTTTATAAAGCAATTGAAAGGTTGAGAATAACTTGACCAGGTTTTTTATGAGCCATTAGCTTATTTCTAGTATTGCATACAACCGGTTGAGAAGACCAGCTTGACTTTTGGGTCATCACATCTCTAAAGTAGAAACAAAGGGTGTATCAATCAACAAGTTGGGTGTGAATAGCACCTTCCTAAACCACAAGATAATCACATTTTCTATATAAACTTACAATGGTAGATAGATGGATTTACCTGAATTGATCTGTGTATGGAAGCAAGGAGTTGATAGAATTTTTGTGGACAGGATTGAAGAGAGAGTGTGGTAGGTCATCCGGTCGCTTTAATCCGCGTTTCTTAATCGCAGCCGTTAAAACCTGCATTATGCTCATAAATGGACTTCCCTCGGGCTTTATCTTAACGTAGATGCTCGAACCCACGAAGAAGAAGACACATGATAGGAACATCAGAAATGTAGGGATTCCAAAGCCCAAGGCCCAGCTCACATTATCTTGGACGTAGATGATGACAGTCAGTGAAACCATCATCGCGAATGTGAAGGTGAAAAAGTACCAGTTGAAGAAGCTGTTGACGCCCCGCCTACCGGACTCCGTCGACTGATCGAATTGATCAGCTCCGAAGGCGAGGTTACATGGCCTAATTCCGCCGGCACCCACCACTAGAAATCCAAGCCCAAATAGCAGGAAGGCCAGTTGCCATGCCGTGGGCCCCACACAAGATCCAGCATCATTGATCCCACAGTGTGGGGGATGCAATTTGGCGATCGCTGCCGTTATCATGAGGAGGAGCATACCCTTCATACAAAGCACACATGAGCTATTATTTTGAGCTTACCCTTCATAAAATACTAACACAAACACAATAACAAACTTAGGTCCGTTTGGCCAGCGGACTTTATGAAATCGTAATTAAGCCTAATCATGATTTTGGTACACTTCATGCCTTGGATTCGCTACACTAAAGCAGCACTTTCCTCCACATAGATGCAAGTATAAAAACTTAAGAGAAAAAAAATGCAGCTAATTTTAAGTGTGGGAAGGAAAATGTAGCTTTCGTGTGGCGAATCCAACATGGAGCTCTTGGGGCACACCAAAATAAGGATTAGACTTAATCGTGATTATACAAGATCCCATACCCAAATGGATGCTAAAAAATTTCAAAATTTACGCAGTAACAAGAAAATTATTAATGCTAGTGTTTCCACTCTAGCTATGAAATCTTTGCATCAATGAAACTAAGATAATCACGATAAGTTGGTGATTAGCACTACCATAAGAGAGGCAATGGATGCGAATCCCAGTGTCTTGAAACGACCGAAGTAAGTATCGGAAAGAAACGCCCCGAATAAGGGCGCCAGGTTGGTAGTACCAGACCAGATGTTGATTAGTAGAGCGGCCGATACTCGCTTCATGTTGAAAACTGTAGGTGAGATAGATCATGAGGTTGGAGGTGGTTCCAGTAGTCCCAAGCTTCTCAAATGTCTCATTTCCTGCATTTATTTTTGGTACACCTTCTTAGAAATCAAAAGGGTGTGACAAAAAATTGTTACATAGAGAAATTAGTGGACATTTAATTGAAACATCCATACATACCTATGATATATGGCATAGCTTTCCATCCTCTATGCTTCTTCTTATCTTGGGCTGCCTCTGATTTCTCCATTTTCTCCATCTTGTTTCTATTTTCTTCGAACTCGCTTCTTTTAACTTTATAAACAACTGCAGTCTGTATGTGAGAGAGAATTAATGGGGGGATGTCGTCTTAAATACATGAGGATGAGTGCATGCGGTCCACACAAATTTTGTTTTATATCCTAAATTAAATTGATTGATTCTCGCGGGACCCAAACTAGTACATCAGCAAGACGTCAGCCCAGGTCTCCCCTCTAGCAGAGCCGTGAAATAATCAGCTCACTTAGAGAGCTGGATGCCTCACGAATTTAGTCGGCCTAGTAAGGACATTGACTGAAGTCGCCATCAGTGGTTCATCAGTTCTTGTTTGGTGGCAGTGATCTTCCTCATTTCACCATTATGAAATACCATTTACCCCTGTTAGCTATCAATCAGCTAGTCCTGACAAAGGCGCCGCGTTTGAAAGCGCAGTTTCCGCGTTGGCGCCGTCGGCCGGACTGACTAAGGTCCTGTTTGATAGATGTCCAAAAAATGAGTTCATATTTCCTTTTTCTTTTAATGGGAGTGATGGATTGCAGATATTGATGGTTAGTGAGATGATTATTTTAATTATTACCAAACAAAGATACGGTCTTGAATACATAATTATGATTATAAAGTTTTACAAGAAACTTCCTACTTAATATAAAATCACATAAACATCAAGGTGGGGCTCACTACCGTCGGTCAAGACTACATGACTGGTCTCCTGCGATCTTCCTAGTTCTTGCTCGCAAGAGAACCTCTCTCTATATATGTGCGTGCGCGCCGCATGCTCCACTTGCTCTCACAGCAGCTCTTAGTATTAGTGCTCTTAGTTGCATTGTTTACTTGGAGAGTTAAATCCGGCGATCTGAACTGTCCCATTAGTTCCACAACACATTTCATGGGATATACATGCAAAAATCACACTAATTGAATGATCCAATCAATCCTTGATTTGGCATTTTTTTTTCTATTTCCATCTTCCTTGGACATGGACCCTAGCAACCGATGGATTTTGTTAATTGGACCGATTTTTCAGTACTGATCTTGATTGTTCGTAGTAAAGGCCATTGTTCAAGAGGTTAGGGGGTAGATAAGGATATGCACCTGGCTCATCCACCCACACCGGTAAAGAGACTCGAACACTAGTCTCCCATTCTGATACCACTTGATGCAAGGAGTATTAGCCAATACACCAAAAGATCCAAAGTTGTTGGGGAAGTACCGAAATATCCCTTTATCTTAGCCCTCTCAGGCATCCCAACCGAAACTTTCTCGTGGGCCACCCCGCATCTCATGGGTCCTACAATAGGACCTACCCCATGGCCATTATGTATTTCATAGGCCCCACCTCGTGGGCTACCTCACCCCAGTGAGTAGATGCACCTGCATCACCTAGCCCTGGAAAGTAGGGTGGTCCATTGATTAGGTGAAGGAATAAAACCTATGTCCAAAAAAATCAGTAGTTAGCCGATTTAGACCATCAGTTCAAATTCAGAGAACTAATGTGACCCACCTGGTTATTAGGTGGCTCTTGGATGAGAAAGATACATTACTATTCTCTCAACCAACTAAATATGATCTCTATTAAAACGTCGACATCTAAATACATCAGCTGTATATGGTTGAATCATAACACATTAATGGTCCAACTAGTGATCCCTTGGTGGGTACATCACCTCACGATAATGTCACCCATCCAAATGAGGCTCTTCAATATTTATAACCATCATACACTACATTTATACCAAATACAATGTCTCCTTTTGTGTAGGAAATTCAACTGTTCATATAATCCTTTGCTCAATCAGCCCATGAGTCCTGGACCACCAGGGTATTCAAAACTCAATGGATGTTTGGCAAGGTGGCTTAGAGGGATTCTAATTTCTAAAGGATTTCAAATTCTCACTTTTAGTGAGTTTTGTAATCCTTTCATTTTGCTTGGATTTTCAATTTTTTGTTTTTTTTCACTCATTTTTAAAGGTAAGAGAGTCGTATGTGTAACATATGTGTCACTAAATTACTAATAAGGTTTCAGTATCGATTCCCGGGGGTGGCTAACAATGACCTGTGACTAACAGGGGTGGGTGCATTAACAATTAGCTGTGTACTAACCAAAAAAAAAAAAAAAAATCTATTGAGCACATGGCCCGTTGATAATATCCTAAAGCAATCAAATTATCAATTCCATCATTAAAATGACTTTAATAGTAGAATGATCTAAGCAATCCGAATACATTGTCCACAAGTCAACTGTTAAAAATCATTGGTTATTCGCACCGTTGTGATCCCATGCTTGTAGCCCAGCCAAAACTTCCAAGTTTCTCAATTTTAAACCAAAGTATATACTTCAATAGGCTTATTATAATAATTGTGTCTAACATTACATATTTTACCTAATTTGGAGTGTTAAAGTATTTAGTAATTAAAGAGGTAAGCAGGCTCCCATCGCTAAGGCTCACCAACCGACTCGGAACTTTGAATCTTACATATTACTGTTGGACACATCTCTCATTACAAGGAGAGAGATTTGATGTGACCCGCATTGCCAGTTTGGTCCACTCCATACGGTTATTTTCCATGTTTTATAAATCTTAGAATTATTGGATATTTTAACTGTTCCCTTTATGTCCCTCTAATGTTTAGTTGTCATCCAAACCCTTCATGTCCCTCTAATGTTTATTTGTCATCCAAACCGTTGATAATGGTGTGCGTTCAAAACTGCTATTTCTTATGGTGTGGTCCACTTGAGCTTTGGATCTGCTTCATTTTTTGTGTCATGCCCTACAATGAGTGGGAAAACAGATGGACGGCATAGATATAAAAACGCATACATCACGTTGGGGCCCACAGCGCACAACACATCCACACACCACCTGATCCGCGTTCTCGTAACTCATGATTGGTGCTCTAGACCGCCGGTTGTTATGTAGCTGCAAGGAGAAAGAAGCACGAAGAGGTATGCCGGGCCGGGGAGGATCCGATGAAAGTGTGGGCCCACCTAATACAGGTCTCTTATAGAAATGTGCCACCTTGCACCACTGCATAAAAACGCTGTGTGGGCCCCAATCCGCGTCGTTGTCACTAGCGTACACGAGTGGAGCTGACTCTGTTAGCTCCCTCGACTTGGCTTGGAACAACTTGATTCGAATACTGGCTCTAAACCAAGCCGAGCCTTTTTACTGTGCCCGAAATGAGTTTTGAACCTAGCTCGATTCAGTTCAACTCAAAACCCGGCTTGATCACGGCTCAATTCAACCGACTCGGTTGACACAGTTGGAACTTGATTTACCAACTGAAAATGTATGTTGTTAACCCACCTGTATTTCCAGCCCATTTAACGATGGGGTTCCAAAATGTATACTAATCCAAATCTCAGGTGTACTATACCACTTGAAACAGTGGTGATTGAATGCCCACCATTAAAAATTCCAAGGAGCCCATGGTAATGTTTATTTTCAATCCAACCTGTCGATAATGTCGAGAAGATCTAGATGAAAGGAAATTTTAAAGATCAGCTGGATCCACAGCTTTTTTAGCCCACAAAATATTTTTAATTGTCATTCATCACTTTTTCTAGAGGTATGTTCCACCTTAGATTTGGTTCTTAGGGTTTGCGATCACATCCTAAAATGAGATGAAAAAACAGATGGACGGGCGTGGATATATAAAAAAATATATCAAAATGGGCCCCACACGGTTAGGGTAACACCCTATTCCCCGGTAACAGCTAAACCGCTCTCGTCACGGTGACGTGGGGATTGGCATGTTTGGACGCGGATTGCGTCCTTCTTCAGTATGGACGCAAAGATGAGCCCACCATGATGTATTTTTTTTATCCACGCCGTTCATTTCTTTTCTAAGATTATTTTAAGGCAAGGAAGCAAGAACGAGGCAGATCCAACCTAATATTGTCTATACGAGAGGTGATTCTTGCATTTAATGCTTTGTGCATGTAATAAGATCACTATTTGGTGTGGTCCACTGAAAGTTGGATCTTCCTCACTTTTTATACCATGCTTTAAAATTATCTTAGAAAAGAAATGGACGGCGTGGATAAACAAATACGTCACGGTGGGCCCCTCCGCAGATCATCATGGACGAAGGACGCAATCCGCAACCGGCATGTTTCCGCCATTGGAAGGGCGGTGTGCGTTGTCCACGTTAGTGGTACCGTCCATCTGTATAAGGAAAAATAATAGGCACAAAACTTTTCTAGAGCCATTGGTGACCGTTGGCTAAACAGATGGGGACACCCACTGTCAATTGGAATCCTTACAACATGCTTTTAGGTATGACTGCCTTTCAGGTGGGCCCACCTGCCACTGCCATCGTCATCCCTTACCTTCCTCTGTGGTGATGACAACAAAAGATAAGAACTAAATCACACGCTGACTCAGCATGCAGCCCCATCTTTCCCGCCAATGGGATGGGACATCCGAGCCGTGAAAATGGTGGGCCTCACCACGATGATTACCTGGGCCAAAAAAAATCAGGTAGCTCAAATCATCAGTCAGGTCATGACGTTCAAATTAATTGACACCCGATGTTCTTACTCAGCGTAAGGGTGTGGCCCAAATATGGCGGATTCTCCTAATTTTCGAGACATACTATCTTAATGATGGGTCCCAGATTTTTAATGGCTCAGATCTCCTACACATATGACACGTTGGTGGGATAAATGGGCCGCGTGTTAAGTTACTACTATACAACCTATGTCGATGGTCAAATGTCTATAATAATGTAATAATAAAAAAGTTGCCAAAGGTGAACGGTTTTCATTCCAAGTCTATCTTCCAATAATTACGATCACCTCAAAAAAAAAAAAAAAAAAAAAAAAAAGGACCGTCGATGGCCTACCCATGATGGGCCCACTTCCAAAGAGATTCTGACATTGACCCACATGGCCCAGCTGGCGGAATATGATTTCACTTTATTGGTCCGAGATCTACAAACATAAGAATTCGATTCACCGATGCATGAATGATCCGACGGTTGTAGGTTCGCCAGATCTATCAATCGAATCCTGTTCGAAATCACATCAAACTTATGATCCTAGCCGCCAGTTCTCTCTATTGAGCCCATTTCTTTTCTTTTCTTTTCTTTTTTAACACACGCCCACACACCCACCCAGCCACACCACATGGACACTCGATCCCCGGCCTGTTGAAACATAGTCTGTCCACTGTTGAGCCCATTTCATATTTACCGTCCATCTTCCAGTTTGATGGTTGATATGCAGGACTAAGAAATTGCAACCGCCCATCCGAAAATCAGATTGGTTGAACAATCCTAGTTTCTGAATATGGATAACTTGTTTCAACCGTCCAATCAATATTGTTCCATTAATCCAGCAGATAGTTGATAACTTGTTTCAACCGTCCAATCAATTAGTGCAATCATTTCTCTATGACCCATCTACGTTGGGTTCCACCAATTAGACAGTTTACGCGTTTTGCATATGACACGTGTACAATTTTTTTAGTTCCTGAGTATCAATCACCAGAGTCTTCTGGAGTATTGAAGTTTTTGTCAAACTGAAAACACCAACGTGTTAGGGTTGCACATGAATCCACCTCAAAAAGTTGTTTGTTTGTTTCCTACCAGGCCCCAAGAGGTTAGAGAATCTCCACTGATATAGATTTGCTATGGTCACACGCATGTACAATTAGCTAATCCACGCGCCATACATATGCCAGCGTGGAGGACAAGTACGATATCCAAGCTATCCATCAGAAGTATATGCATTTCATAACCCAAGAATCAACTCGGTCTAGTATTCAGGTGGGCCAAAGTTAAGTAAAAAAATGTACGGTTTTGATTAAATGAGTCGAAATTTTCTGCCCGTCAATTTACTTCTAATATCATGGGATGTCTACTGAATGGACCAAACTAATCCACCTGAGGGATGGCTTGGATATTTCACCTGTCTGCCACGCTGGCATATGTAGCTGCGTGTGCACTAACTGAATTGTACACGCGCGTAGGCTTAGCAAAGCTCCCCAAATAAACACGCTTCTTTGCATACTACGATTTTGCATACTACACGTGGGTTTTTAATTCTTACAAATGCGACCCATTGTTTGTTAATCCGGACCATTGGTCCCCTTTTTCCCACTGCGGATGGATCACAACCTTGAAAACTTTCAAATTGGAAATACTAGCGGTCCAATATTGGAACTTTTTCCAATTGAGCGTCAATCATTGCTGTACTACTATTTCTGACGGTCTAATTGTAGACCACCAAATCAAAAGGTCGTGATTAACCCATTGGCACATTTTTGGATCATCTTCCATCCAAGGTCAATGGTCGAGAGTCTGTGGACCCCACATCACGGGCGGCCGCACTTGTCAGAATAAAACAGCCGTGTATGACGCGCAGATAAGAACCTGACGGACGCGGATTGCGTCCGACCCTGGTCAAACGTTTAAACGTCCGACCAGATCTGTATGAGGGCCCGCCATAATGTATCGGATTATCCACGCCGTCCATTAATTTTAGGATATCATGTTAAGGGATGGGCCCAAAACTGAGATAGATCATACGGTAGTATGGACCACAATAGAGATGACTCTTGCATTTAATGCAACTTGAATTTTATCCGTAGCATTTAATGCAACCAAGCTTACTATTTGGTGTGGTCGACTAGAGCTTGTATCTGACTAATTGTTGGGCTCCTACCTTAACATGATCTTATAAGAGGGATGGACGGATTGGATAAACCGATACATCACAGTGGGTTCCCAAACAGTTCTGGTCGGACGCTTAATAAGTCCGACCAAGGTCAGGACGCAATCCGCATTCGAACCTGACAAGTGGGACCTCTCTATCATATCATTCTTCACACCTACTAAAAACCTGACTCCATGGGACCACACGTGCAGAAATCACGTGCGAGTTGTCCATTTGGTAGATGTCTAAAAATCTACGTCGACATCATTTGGTGGACCTGATTTTACTATAGCAAGTCGGCACGTATTTTCGGAAACGTGGATTAACTACGACCCCGGATCCAGCCAGGTGGGTGCGACCCACCTCGATGTATGCGTTTTGTATCCACGCCACGCCGTCCATCCGTTTTTACAGCTTGTTTTAGTACATGGTCCGAAAAATGATGCATATAAATATTTCAATGTGGATTAGAGGACCACCTAGCATGGTCCATGTAGGGTTAGAACCCATCAATTCAATGGTCTTGATTTGCTAACCACTGGCCCCACTTGTCACGCGGATTGGCTAGTGACCCAACACCAACCCTGGGGCTGGTGTCAAACCTGTGTGGCCCCACCATGATGTATGTGTTTTATCCACGCTGTCCATCCATTTTTCCACCTCATTTTAGGGCATAGTTCCAAAAATGAGGCAGATCCAAATCTCAAGTGGACCACACCACAGGAAACAGTGGGAATTGAATTCTCACAGTTGAAAACTTCTTGGAGGCCACAGAAGTTTTGGATCAAGCTGATATTTTTGTTTCACTTCATCCAGGTCTGTGTGACCTTATCAAGAGGTTGGATGGCAAATAAACATCAAGGCGGGCCCTGGGAGGTTTTTAAGGTGGACGTTCAATCAACAATTTTTTCCTGTGGTGTGATCCACCTGAGATTTGGATCTGCATCATTTTCGGGCCCATGCCCTAAAATGAGATGGAAAAATAGATGGACAGCGTGGATAAAACACATACAACATGGTGGGGCCACGCAGCTTTGACACCAGCCCCGGGGCTGGTGTTGGGGTCACTAGCCAATCCGCGTCCCTGAAAACCTAGGTACCTCTTTTTTTGAGATTTTTTCTTTTCTTTTTTTTTTCTTTTTTTTGGATTTAAAACTTACGTGCCGTGCCGTTCAAAGAGCCGGAATCATCCCGGGCGCGAATTAGGTGTTACCCTGGGAACAGCTTAGTGGGTGTTAACCGAACCGTGTGGAGCCCATATTGATGTATTTTTTATATATCGACGCCCTCTATCTGTTTCTTCATATCATTTTAGGATGTGATACAAAACCTAAGAAGATCCAAATCTTATGTGGGCCATACCACTAGAAACAGTGATGAATAACAATTAAAAACCTTTTGTGGGCCACAAAAATTTTTTCTCTATTTGATACTTATATTTTATCTTCATAAAGACCTTATTGACATCATCAAGAGCTTGGATTGAAAATAAACATTACCAAAACCTAACTATGGGCTCTTTAGAATTTTTAATGGTGGATCACTCAATCACACTGTTTCTAGTGGTATGGTCCACTTGAGATCTAGATCTTCATAATTTTTGGAATCTCATTAAAAAAAAATAGTCTGTAGAAAATGATGGACGGTGTGGATATACAAAATATCATCAATGTGGGCCATACGGTAGGGGTAACACCCACTAAGCTGTTACCGGGGTAACACCTAATTCACGTATCACGTGTTATCTGAGGATGTGTGCTACTTCAACTCGCGTGTGGGAGCCGTATGCATCCACACGCGGACTCGTGTTTCATAATGTGAAACGTGCGTAAGATCTGAGCTTTCCATCAGGTGAATAACACTGTTTGGAACCTACCAAATAAAAATCAGGCCATTTAACAGAATATAAAAACAAATGAATGGGTAGAAAAATCTTAACCGTCCATTTTACAGGTGGGCATTATAGAAAATAACAGAGCCGTCCATCAGACGGGGACTGATTTGGGGCACAAATTATCCTGGCCATCAGTTTGACCACAAGTGCATGTCAAATTGGACACGTGTCACTGTATGTAGAGGGGCGCGTGTACTCTGCAAAGCTCTGTAATCATCCCTCGTACGCTGAAGATACACGCAAGAAAGGTCGGAAACGTGTGCCAAGCTCCAACTTCGGAACGTGGAATCATAGGGAAGGACTATCTTAGTAATGAGTCTACTGCCAAGGTGGTGATAGTCCAAAATGGTGGTGATTCTTCTACGGACATAAGACCATCCCAGTTACGGGCCCACAAACTCCGATCAAGAAATCAGAACCATTCAATTGGTGTCTATCAGATGGATGGTCGAAATTAAAATAGAGATTTGTCCAATTTCAACCGTAAAGTAGATGGTTACAACCACAGATGGTGTGATTTTTAGGTTTGCTCCAACCATGAGCAGCAAAAAATTTGGACGGTCTGGATTGCCACATAACTATGTCATATGTTTGGTGATAAGCCACAAACACTTGTAAAGTAGTGGTAAACTATCATGCTGCTGGAACGGAAACCACAGTCGGTCTCAGTGGCGGACTACATACTTGCGTATACGTTCAACTCCACGTGTTTTACTTTGGAGTTTGGACTCGGACTGCGCAGTGGAGCACACGGCAGGAACGTGGGTACCGTCTGCTGCTGGAAAAGTTCTGTGGGATCCACGATGATGTATTTGTTTCATCCATTCCGTCCATACATTTTTCATGTTTATTTTAGGTCATACTACCAAAAATGAGACAGATCAAAATATCAGGTGGACCACACTGTAGTAAACAACAGTGATTGAACGCCTACCATTGAAAAGTTCTTTGGGGGGCTACAAAAGTTTTGGATAAAGCCGATATTTGTATTTTCCCTTCATCCATTCATCCAGGTCTGTGTGATCTTAATCAACAGGTTCGATGGAAAGTCAACATTACAGTGAGCCCTAGGAAGTTTTTAATGGTGACCGTTCAATCACCACTGTTTCATGTGGTGTGATCCACCTGATATTTAGATCTACCTTAATTTTGGGATCATACACTAAAATGAGTTGTAAAAATGGATGTACGGTGTGGATAAAATATATAAATCATTGTGGGGTCTACATCACTTTTCCAGCAGCACAAAATACCCACGTCTGTGATATCTGATCACTACACAGTGCGAGTCGGGCGCGAATTAGGTGTTGCCCCGGGAACAGCTTAGTGGGTGTTACCCTAACCGTGTGGGGCCCATCTTTGATGTATTTTTGATATATCTACGCAGTCTATCTGTTTTTTCATTTCATTTTATTATGTGATCCAAAACACTAAAAAGATCCAAATCTCAGGAGGACCATGCCACTAGAAACAGTGATGAACAACCATTAAAAACGTTTGTGGGCCACAAAAGTTTTTCATTAATCTGATATTTATATTTTCCCTTCATCAAGACCTTATTGACATTATCAAGAGCTTGGATTGCAAATAAACATTGCCAAAACCTTACGATGGTCTCTTTGGAATTTTTAATGGTGGAGCATTCAACCACACTGTTTCTAATGGTATGTCCCACTTGATATTTGGATCTGCATAATTTTTGGAACCTCATCCTAAAATTGTCTTTAGAAACGGATGGACGGAGTGGATATACAAAATATCATCCATGTGCGCCATACGGTGGGGTAACACCCACTAAGCTGTTCCCTCCATCATTCCTTTGAAAATGGACGTTTTTTTCAATATTTTATTTTGAACCATTTGTCAGAAAATCGGGATCTTTTCAATCTTGAAGACCTTCAAGACAACCATATCCATTATTTTATATCTTGAACATTGCATGTCCAACTCTCTTTCTTTTGCTTGAAATTCATGCCAATCCGATCGTCATGTAGACCACGGCAGGAAAAAAAAACAAACAATTAATAACCATTGGTTGGACTGACCAAGTTTTTGGGACATCCCATGCTCGGGAGGACTGTTTGTGTTTTATCCGTGCAATGAGGCTGAATCAAGTCTTAGGTGGACTATACTATAGGAATGCTTATCATTGAATAATTTTTGTGGGCCATAGAAGTTTTGGATCAAACTGATATTTGTGTTTTCCCTGCATCCAGGGCGGTGTGACCTTATTAATGGGTCAGATGGAAAATAAACATTACAGTGGTTCCTAGGAAGTTTTTATTGGTGGATGTTGGATCCTTACTATTTCTAGTGGTGTAGTTAACCTGAGATTTGAATCTGCTTTCTTTTATGCCCTAAAATGAGCTGACAAAATAAATGGATGGCATGGATAAAACACATACATCTTGGTGAGGCCCATAGAGCTTTGACATCACTTAGCTCGTTCTTGTTGGGTCACTGGCCAAGCCCCGACTAACTCTCTCTACCTTGATATTCGTATAATACAGTATATCTGACGGAAGTACCTGTAATGCAAGAACAGGTGGCATGCATACGAACATGGATAGCCGGCTTTTGTACGAACTTCGTGGGATCTGAAGCTAGGTGGGGCCAACTATAATGTGACAATTCCATCCTATCAATTCCTTTTTTCAAATCATGATAAGACAGGGCCTAAATATGAGGCAAATCCAAAACTCAAGTAGGCTACACAACAAGAAAAAGTAGGTAGGGAAATGTCTATCATTGAAACCTCCCTGGTCCACCACGATGTTTATATACTGGGATGAACAGGAAGCACAAAAATATTAGCTAGATCTAAAATTTCTGTGTCCCCAACATCATGCGGCCCACTTGAGCTTTGGATATGGCTCATTTTTTGAGCCTATTTCCTGACATGATCTGAAAAAACAGATGAACATGGTGGATTTCTCACAAACATCATGAATGAAAGGGTGCCATGTTGGCATAACACCTTAGTCACTGTTGCCCAAGAACACCTAATCCTATCTTGGTTTTGCCAAAATTAGCATTAGCAACATTCCCAAAGCTTTAGGGCCTGCTTGGATACCACCAAATAAATTAGTTTTTCTACTTACAACAGTAGATAAGTAATTATAAACTGTATTCATTCAACCCAAATTCTAATTAATGTTCATTGGAAAAATGAATTCAATAAATTAGTGAAGTCGAATTATTTATCTTGATTCTATTCGATGAATTCCGTACTCATTGAATAGAATTCATTGAACTCTATGTTTTGCGCGAGCTTTACTCTGTACCACGATCTTGAAAATTATCCTGATAAGCATCGTTGACAGGTAACAAACGTTCGGTACCTAGTAAAAAAATAATCAGTACATTGGGCGAACCTAACCAAGCTTACCTTCAAGTTTGGTTTGGTGGTTCGAGTTTGATCCCGCCATGGTCGAGCCGGACCGAGCTTCGAGCTAAACTACATCGATCGTCTAATGTTCGTGTAACAAAGGAGATGAAGCCTATCGTTAGGTTGGAGCAGGAAAAAAAATAAAAAAAAAAATCAATCAGTACGTTGGGTGGGTGAGTCAGTCAGTACCCTACCCAAAGCTTTGGCTCTGGGGAACAATTTTGATGCGTTTGTCTACCAACGAGGCAAGGCCCTGAACCCCCAAGCCAACCTTCTAATTGAGAAGTAAGATCTTTAACCAACCACCTTCATTATTCAAATCAATGGTGTATGGCAAGATTTGGTATTCGTTCAGGAAGTCTCATACTAGGTCCTAAAATATTTTGACATTTGGCCCATCTATGTTCCATCCATGGTGGGACCTTTTAAATGAACGGCCTGGATGATCATTTGGTTAGGCAGAATCGGCATCAGCTTGAGTAAGCCTATGTAAAATTCACCAACCCAAGGACTTCTTCTTCAAAGTATGAATAACTCTCTTCTCACGTGACTGACCAAAAGGATTTCTAGCCGTCTTGGGACCACTTTAGATGGCAATCCAAACCTTCAAATTGAGAAGTAAGAATTTTAACCATCCACCTTCATTGTTCAAATCAACTGTGTGTGGCAAGATTTGGGATCCACTAAGCAAGTCTCATACCACGTCTTAAAAAATTTTGACATGTGGCCCGTCTATTTTCCGTCCATGGTGGGACCTTTTAAATGGACGACCTGGATGATCATTTGGTTGGGTAGAATCTGCGTCAGCTTGAGTAAGCCTACTTGCTACGTAAAATTCACTAACCCGAGTATCAGCCCTCCCACTCCCTCAGAGTATGAATAACTCTCTTCACGTGATTGACAAAGAGGATTTCCAGCTGTCTTGGGACCACTTTAGATGGCAATCAAGACCATCTAATTGAGAAGCAAGATCTTTAACCATCCACTTTCATTGTTCAAATTAATCAACGGCGTGTGGCAAGATTTGGAATCCGCTCAGCAGGTCTCACACCAGGTCTTAAACAAATTTGACACGTGGCCCATCTATGTTTAATCCATAGTGGGAACTTTAAGATGAACGGCCTGGATGATCATTTGGTTGAGTAGAATCGGCGTCAGCTTGAGTAAGCCTACTTGCTATGTAAAACTCACCAAAGAATATCCGGATTTCCTATCAAATTCAGCAAATTTCAACGCCCAAATTTGGACCTTTTTTCTAATCTACAACAGATGGAGCCGTCTATGTCATTATGTGATAGACCCACTTTCCACCACGTAGAAGGGTAGATTGTGGATCTGGACCGTCTACCCAGTGGTCTCTGAGTTAGATTGTGGATCTGGACACCCAGGATAGATTTGTGCTTCAAATAGATCTGGCAATCGGCCAGGCCTAGTCAACATATTAATAGGCCCTGCCTGACAGACCCGCCCAACTAGTTCAAAATCCAGGCCAGAACCAACCCCAGGCCCACCCATTGCCAGCCCAAGCTTCAATACTAAATACCCAAGTTCAATCAAGCCAACATTCCTACCTTTTGTCTCTCGGGGCCGAGCATTGCCCGTTGTGATCCGAGTAGGAATTTCAACGGGTTGGGCCTGGATATCTTCGGCGCAGATTTTTTTTAACTAATCAGGCAAGGTCTGCAGGTTGGCTTATTCAAAATTTTGAGTTCTCCCAGCACAGGCCTGGTTCGTTGATAGCCCCAGGTCAGAACTATTAGGGTCCATGCGGGTAATAGATCCCTCGAAACCAGTTTCGGCCCTAATCCTGATTGGGGTTATCAATCAGCCGGGCCCGGGGCTAAGCAATCAAAACCAGGAATGGGCTTAATCTTAATTTTCATCCCTACCCAAATGGACCGTTTACCTATTAATCAAATTGCTATCTCTTTAATTTTCATACTTAGTGTGTGGCCTTCTGAGTGCACTTGAAACCAATAGGACTACTTCCTCACTTAGGTCATACCCAGGCTGGGCTGGGTTAGCTGAAGAATGCCCAGGTCCAACACTTACCTGGAAGGACCATGTTCAATCCCCAACCCAATGTGTTCGCTAGGTCAGCCCAGAGCACTCAACTCAAACACTCAGCTCGCCTGTGTCAAATAAGTTGGGTTGGGTCATGTTTACTTTCACACCAAAATGTAAACCCGGATCGAGCCCATTTAACCATGAGCCTAATAGTCAGGCCCACTCATGGTTTTAAGGCTCGAACAGTCTAATGCAACTCGTTCAAATCAATACTCAATCAGACCTGATCAAGTTTGAAACCGTGAGTCACCCTTGCGAACCACCCACAACTTGGTCTGAGTCACCGAGTCTTAAACCATTGGCCAACTTCCAATCCCAAGGCATCAAAATGAAGCCCAACAGAGGCCAGAATGAACTGGACTTGGACCGATCAATAAGAACCCATTTTTGGAAGGAAACTGTTTGAACTGACCAGATCAACCATCTGTTTGAAGCGGTTCATCTAGCCCGATGCCATGGGCCCAGTAGTCAAACCTTTACTTATGATGGGTTGGCCTGGTTTGGACCCACCCATCCACAAAAATGGGGTTTTGAAACATGGCCCTCTTGATTAAGTTGGATGATTCCAATTCAGTTCACTTGTCTAACCAAGTGCAGCCCTAAAATGGAGGAAATGAATATATCATATTTGCAAATTCAAGTTACTGAAATAGTTAATATCTCAATATAGATTTGTTACCCTTTTCTAGATATTCTAGCAAGTGTAGGAGAATGAAAATGGTGAACTGTTTTCAAATAATTTTCAAGATGGAAGTTATCTTATAAATGTTGTATCCATGCTGGTTCAAAATGCGAATCATGGTATTCATTTTTATAGGAATGGAAATGAAAAATAAGAGATACTTTTTTTGAAATATGGATGAATGGAAATTTAAATGGTTCTAAAAAAACTCGAGATGTATTTTATTACAATTCCAATTCACTTCATTTTTTTCTTTTGTTTTTTCATTATATAGTGAATCATTTTTTAAATCACAGCATTTGGAATCTGGGTTCTTCTAGTTATTTATTTTTTAATTCTTTATTTTGATTTTCTTTCTCTTTTTTTCTTTTTATTCCCTTTCATCATTTCTTTAAGTACCGTAATGAACTTGCACATTCATATTTTAGCATGAAAATTTATTGTTCTATGCGTTTAATAAGTCTTCAAGGGTTGACATTGATATAACTCACTAAAAAATTCCCAAGAGAACAAGTGAAAGAGTGCAGAGATAATATTACTTAGACTATAGCTTGATCAAAGAATGTTGTTGCGTCTCTAAACTATAGTGTTCAGATTATATAGAATTTTGTGAGGATACGATGTACATATTCATATCGGATAGACAATTATGTGCCTGTTCAAAACATCTATGTACCTTTTTCACGTACATTAATAATTTTATCGTGATTAAATATAATATTTCTTGTGGCAGAATTATCTTTTTCTTTTTTGAATGAAGTAATTATTCAACAGTAAAAAAATTATTGCCACACGGCAACACATGTTATTATCACCTAGATCCCGATCTACCCAACTATGAGATTTGTGTTACTAATTCTACCAATTCTACCTCTAGAGCCATGTGTCTGGCACACCCAACCAACATTATACTTTGTATTTTTCATACTAATTAGTCAAACCTTTTACTAAACCCTAATTCATTGCCTGATTGCACTAGGTATAAATAAGTCCGAGCCAAGTGCCAAAGAGATCAGGATTTTTAGACTACTTGAGAAGATGCAAAAACGCAAAGTTCGCCTAATGTACACCAAATAAAGTGGCTAAAAGTGTGATCAGGCAACCCACGCCACGTGACAAAATCTAGAAAAATGAAAAAAATAATAATAATAATAAAAATTGGAAGGTTGAAATTGCTTGTATATATTGCTCATTGTGTATATGTATGAATTTATATAGGAAAAATGGCCTAAAAAAGAATTTACGATAAAAAAAAAATTTATCTTAAATTAATTACAACTTAATCAAATCTCAACACAAAAGGAAAATGATTATATTGAAATAATATCCTTCATAATCTGCCCGCTCAAATGAACCTAAGTTTTTAGTAAAAAAGTAACTCATATTACTACTTAGGCCTGCACATGGGTCGGGTTAGGGTCGGGTTGGAACAATCCTGACCGAACCTAAAGATATTTTAAAGTTTCAGATTTCAGTCTGGGTCGTGATCGGGTTGGGCTGACCCAACCCTAACCCTACCCTACTTGTAAAAGGGTCAACCCTAACCCTATCCTACCCTATATGCTAAACTAGGTCGGGTCGAGTTAGGACTATGTTTATAGTGTGGTCCACCTAAGATTTGAGTTAGCTTCATTTTTTGTTTCATATTTTAAAATGATCTTTCAAAATAGTTGAACGATGTGGATTTAAGACACACGGTCAGGGGCCAACCACCTTGGTGGATCTCGGATGTCACCTAATCTGCTCCATATGAGTGTGAGATGAGCGCAAGTTGGGTGAGAGTCAGTGAGAACCCGGAACCAGCCATGTGGGTGAGACCCTGACCATAAGGCTCACCTCGATGTATATATTGTAAATCCATGTCGTCCTATCTATATTTCCAGATTATTATAGGACATGGTCCCAAAAAGGAAGCAGATAAAAGCTTTAAGTAGACCACACCACAAAAATCAATGGTCATTAAACTCCCTCCATTAAAAGATTCTAGAGTCCACCCTAATGTTTATTGATCATTCAACATATTGATAATGTCATACAAATATTTATAAAAGCAATAAACTAGTATAAACGGGGCGGTTCGGGTCGGGTGGAACGGTTCAGGTATACACTGGTCGGGTCAGGCGAGTTTGGCATGTACCCTAAACCGTACCTAAATTAAAAACGGTCCAGCTGCATCTACCCGAGACCGGACCGTTTTCTCAACTGGGTCGGGACGGATCAGATTTTTACCATGTCGAGCCGGGTGGGTTAACCGGGCATATGTGCAACCCTATTACTACTATTCGATATATTTACATTCATTATAGTACAAAATACCTTTGTTTTTTAAATTTTTTTTATAAAAGCTTTTTTTATGGAATTTTAAATAAAGGCCAATGCTTTTGTTATTTTCAAATAAGGGCCTGGCATGTCGGAAAAGCCCAAGCCCACATTTGACTTTTACGTCCTTCTGAAGTAATGATTTTGCCCTTCCTAGAGACTATTTCACCCTAGTTATTTTGGAGCCAGATGCTAGTTACCTGCAGCCCCCAACGGCGGGAACTTCCTAGATTGGAAGGGACGCGGATTAGCTACTGACAGGTGGAGTAGCAATCTTGCTACTCAAGTGACGTCACCAATTTCTGTGGGCCCCACCATGATGTATGCATTATATCCACACCGTCCATCCATTTGGAGAGATCATTTTAGGGCAAGAGGTAAAGAATAAGAAAGATCCAAACCTTGAGTGGACCCCACCAAAGAAAACATTGGGGATTAGTGAATCAACCGTTGAATCATTCCTAAGACCCTCCATGATGTTTATTTGAGATCCAATTTGTTCATAAGTTCACACAGACATGGAAGAAGGGAAAACACAAATATCAGCTTTATCAGCTTGATCAAAAACTTTCTTTGACCTCAAGAATTTTTTAATGGTAGGAGATCAATTCCCAATATGTTCATTGGTGAGGTTCACTTTAGCTTTGGATCTACCTCATTATTGGCTCATGACATAAAATGATCTCTTCAAATGAATGGACAGTGTGGATACAACACATACATTATGGTAGGGCCCATAGAAGTTGGTGACGTCACTTCAGTAGCCATATAGCTGCTCAACTTGGCAGTAGCTAATCCGCGTCTGCTTGAAAGCTAGGTGAAGCCCACCACTATGACATTATGTTTGTGAGAAATCCATCCCCTTTATCTGCTTTGTCAGATCATATTTAAACATGAGTCCAAAAATGAGGTAGATCCAAAACTTAAGTGAGCCACATGATAAGAAAAAAGTGAGGATTGAACATCCACCGTTGAAATGTACCAAGATCCACCGTGATGTTTAGATGCCATCTAAACGGTTCATAAGGTCATTGCCACTGGTATGAACTGAAAACACAAAACTATTAGGGTAAATCCAAAACCTGTGGTCCCTGTGAATGTTTCAACAGTGGACATTTAATCCCAACTTTTTGGCCCACTTACGTTTTAGAGCTGTCTCATTTTTGGGCTCATGTCCTAACATGAGCTGGAAAAATGGATGGACCGGTGGATTTCTCACAGAGGACTCCACCTAGCTTCCAACCGCAGCCAGGGGCCATCTGTGTCCTGAAAATCAGGAGTTAACAAGGGGGCTGACTTGGTCAGGCTGGATAACACCGAGTTCTGTCAGACTGTGACGTGCTACCATTTTATTGGCCTACCAAACCTTTGTTAAAGAAGGGCCCACCAATTTTCAAAAGATTGTCAGGTGGGGGTACCTAATCACTGGTGTCTGATTTTGCAAATTCACATATGAGAGGCTTGATTTTCAAACAGTGGAATTTGGAACTGGCCAAATCCAAATCCAATGCAAATCTATGAATTTCAAAGTTCGTGGATGTATCAGATCCACAGCTAGATTTCCCTGATCCCAAACACGTATGCCAGTTTAGCTTTTGTTAGGTTGAGGTGAGTGATGTTTTCCTGAAGTTTGGCAGAAAAGAACCAATGGCCGAACCTCATCTGACTGCCAAACTCCAATACTCACTTGAACAGAACTCGGTCATGTATAATAGTTAGGGGTGGAAATCGTGCTGGTTGGGTCTGGATGAGGGTCAATCTGAGTCAAGTATTCCGTAATGGTAATGATCATCATATTAGCCGCTATTGTTACCTTTGTGATATGAGTCATAACAGCTGTTATACCTCCCTAACAGTTATTACGGCTTCTTTTTTATTCAAAAAATCTCGAAAAAAAACCTATATCTACCTTTAACATAATTTTTTTTTCAAAAAACTTTTATTTGCCCCGTAATAAATCATTACAAGGTTAGAGTCTTTACAAGTGGTATAACAGAGTGTTAATAGCAGTTAGAGTGTTAATAGCGGTACAGGTATATTTTGTTGTTACGGTCGTAAGGAGCCAGGGGCAACTTTGAGATTGAACTCTTACCAATGAAAACTTAGTAGGGCCCATTGTGATGTTTACTTTCCATCCAACCTATTCATAAGGTCACGTAGACATGTGAAAAGGAAAACATAAATTTCAGCTCGATACAAAACTTCCATGGCCCCCAAAAGTCTTGAACTGTAGAATTTAAATCCCCACTTCTTCATGTGGTGTGGTCCACTTGAGCCTTGGATATGTATCTGTTTTGGGCTCATGTCCTAAACTGATATGTCAAAATAGATGCATGGATTGGATAAAAGATATAGATCACAGTGGGCCCCATGGAGCCTCTGGCATGACCGTCCGTCTCTACCTAGGTCCTCGTGGGGCCGGACTGGGTGAGACCCGGCCTCACCCAAGAGTGCAGTCTTTACCGGGGGGTTGCAGTGGGGGCTACCTTGATGTATGTATTACGTATCCACACCGTCCATGCATTTTTTGAGATCAGTTGAAGTCATTATCCAAAAAAATAAAGAAGATCCACTTATCAGGTGGACCATACCATAAGAAATAGTAGTGATAGACCATTCTAACATTAAAAACTTCTTAGGGTGCATATTAATGTCTTTGTGGTGTTTATTTACCACATAATTTGTTGGATGAAGGGAAAAAACAAATATCTTCTACATCTTTCCTAAAAATGGTTCTAGTACACTCACCATGTGGACCAACAATTGGAAACAAGTGAATGGGTTAGAAAACTTCAGCCAAGTCTTCCAGAGCCGTTCATTTGTTTTGCAGACTGTGGCCCACCTGACTAGTGGATCAATCGGATTCTTGTGCCAGGGCATCCATATAGTGGTCCCGTTCTAATGGATGGAATGTATCTTGGACCAATCGTGCATTGCTAGACATGAGCTTTGTTGCACGCACATAGGATTAGAAAAGCTCATTCTGTTAGGAAAACTGCCTCAACGCTTGGCTTTTTCTTTTCATGTCAGTATGTTGCTTATTATATGTAGATTTGAAATTTTCTTTCAAAAGGTTACTTATCAATGTGTTATTACCAAACATACTAATTTACTTATTAGCTGATAAGTATGTTGTTTACCAAATGTCCAAGATAAGTAACTTATCTGATAAGTAGCTTATCTTAAGTAACTTAAAATCCAAACGGGCCCTTAGTGACTCACTAACCAATGCATTTTAGGCTCCATTTGAATAAATTGCGAACATCCAGTTTTAGTTAAGATGACGGAAAAAAACTTCCATATTCATGATGAGAAAGTGACCCTCCAATTGCAGTTTGGATAGCAAACCATTGAGCCGAAGGCAAAGGAATGAAATTACAATTTGGTCAAATTCAATTCAATTTAACTGTGTATCCAAGCACACCTTTCATAAGCTGCAGATATGTCGACGGGTCCTGATCCTGCTACTAATCTGCGGCACCCAGCTTCCTGAACTTCATAGAGACAAACTCATCAATTTCAGGGTACCTTTTCCGACTATTGCTTCTACTCACAGGAAATTCCAGGAAGCTAGCCGATACAGCGTTAGATCTTTTAAAGGGTTCTTCTGGCTCATGTGGAAAAGCAGGAACTTGTCTCTTGGGTTGCCTGTAGTCCAATGTTGTGATGCATGAGAGGAAGGTCCTGCTGAAGACGAACGCTAGAGATTGGTATGGAAAAGACGGTGAAAATAAGGTATGATACATGCATGCATTCATTGAGGCTGCATACGTAGGTAGGGATGGGAAAGAAAAAACAATAGATAGATGTCCAATAAACAGAATCAGTTAGAAGAAAAGAAAACCCATGAACATTGCAATAGCCAGAGTTGGAAAAACAACAACCAATTCTGATAATTTACCGGAAACATGTAAGTTGGGGAGGCTAACGGTTCAAATCAAACAAACAAAAAGAAGCAAATGACCATTTTGAGTAACAAAAGGATCCAGGGAGTCCGCCAAGAACATCTTTCTCAAGCTAGTGTTTCATCTGGATTAACTATTAAATTGAATTGCAATGGTTAGTAGAATAAAGTGGGGATGCCCAAACTGCAGTTACTTTCTTAGTTCATACAAAGAGAAAAGGCTCCAAATTCCAATTACAGTCCTTTCAAGTTGGACTTGAATCGAATTCAACTGTAGTTTAAGGGTTACTTCCTTGTTACGAATACTAGGAAACAATTATTACAATTTGGCTGTTTCTCTTGATCGAATTAAACTTTCAAACTTCTATTTGTTAGTGAATCCAAATGCAATGTTGCAGCTCTTAACTCGCATTTCTAGAGCATAAGTTGTGTGAGAGTGTTAACAGGTGAATAACATCTATGGTGATATTCGGAATTGGATCCAATCTCTATGAATGAGATAAAATAATCAGGAACGGAATAGAGTTGACTTTGATTTCAGCACTTAACTTATTTCATTGATTCTACTGTTCAAAAAATGATTTGAACTTATTTCATTGATTCCATTGTTCAAAAAATGATTTTCAAAAACGATAGATATTTCTACCCATCTGTTAGTATAAATTAGTAGAATAGGGTTGAACTGTATGAGAAGTTGTTTTATTGAGTACATGCAGATATAGCTATCTAGCTATCCTGCATATTCCTTGCTTCATCACAGTTCCCCTAGAGGCAACATAGGTCGTGCTATAGCCAAATTTTTATTTTATATTCAGTGTATTTAATGAAAAAATCGAGCACGATGACATTCATTTGCCAGTTTTATGAAATATCCACTCCATCAAGGCCTTCAATGCCAATAGTCTGATACATTTTTTTTTTAAGATCACACACATACTTCAACACAAGAAATGTGAAGTTCATTCAGTTAGAGCACTGATCTGAAGGTCAAGCTGGGTAGTAAAATCATAAGAGGGACAGTTTGAGGTGAATACTAAATCATAACAATTTCCCAAATTACTTGGTGATTTAAATCCAAGGATGTGTTTGAATACTCAGCTGGACTGAATTGCAAATCATTCAACTAAACAGAGAGGAAGTAACCAGATATGGAGGTTGGGCAATCTTAAAGTGTGACGTCTACCAGGCCTAATTGTGATCCCATCCGTTTTAAGGTGATCAATCTGAATTAGAATTTTGGAGGCTTCCACTATGGTCATTTCCACATTAATTGAACTGAAATTTTACAAATCGAGCATCCAAATGTAGCCACAATCATGCAATACATACAGAAAGTTACCTCGCATAATTGAGTATCAGGTGCGTGCAGTCCGAAAATCTATCGACAACAAAGAATTTTCTTTCGAACAGCATAGTGTATATATTTCATAGCAAATATGAGAACATGTACTCTTCAAAATCCTCCAAGAAGTCGGAAAGGTGGGGTATGAAATCACAAATAGCATCTGTTATGGGTAAATCTGAGCTGACCTTATGCCATAAGGAGAGCCCATAGGCCCACGGGCCCAAACACAAGTCTACAAGCTCAAACACTGATGTCAGGATAGGCCTCGGCTCATCCAGAAGGGCTCGACCTCTTCGAGAAGGCCTCATCCAGAAGGCCTCTTCCGAAGGCCTTATCTGGTGATAAGCATTATCTAACCTTATATTATCCTAACATGATAAGCATCATCCCTCCAATAATTATCTATAAAAAATCATCCGCACTCTCTCCAAATAGACAATATACAACAACACATATTCTAAAGAGTTTATCTCTCCATCAACATCGGAGGGCCTTAAGCCGGCACGAGCAGCAGCCCCCCCTCACGATCTTGCCTTGTGATTGCAGGTCATGCACCGTCCATCTCTGTGTGGCCCTTGAACGACGAAGATCGACCGTTGATCCCCGATCATCATCTGCTAACCCAATTTTTAGCGTTAACAGATTGGCGCTATCTGTGGGAATTCGACTAGATCGTTCTCATCTATTTTTCTCTTTGTCGATCAATCATTTTTCACCTTACCTATGGCGAGATCTAAGTATCCCAACACAACATCCACTATCAACATGTGTAGCATTTGTCATTCATTGATCTAACGAACCAGGGACATCTTTCTCAATCCAAACCATCATTTCGACTTATCATCACAGTTGGGCTACACTCAACATCTCCAGCAAGTGTGCTGCCTAAATCCAAGCCGTCGGGTGTTGATCTGGCTCCCCAGTCATCCATCAAAACATCGGGTGGACCATGTATCCAACTTCCAACAGCCTGATAACTCCAGGACATCTCAGTCATCCATCTTTGCTTTCATACTCCAGCAACGTCTACATTATTCACACGTGTGGAGCAAGCAACAAGTTACTTTATTGATCATCTCAAGCGGTCCATCAAAGTAGACCCTTCCATCAAGACCATCATTGGGACAAGTCTCTCCATTTCACGTTCCAGTGGACCCCACTATTCAGATCATTAGCATCCAGATGGTGACACCCTCACAACTCTAGCGAGCAACAATTGATCATCTTTAACACGTGCTGCCCATGTCCATCTCAACGGTTTAGAAGATGTGGACCCCACCTTATTCTAGCAAGTCAGAGAGAGAGAGAGAGAGAGAGAGAAGAAACTAAAGAAAGAAAAAGGGAAACAAGGTTGTCGTTTTCGAATTTTTAATAGAATTAGAAACAAGAAAGTTATTCCCGTTTTTTTTTTATTTTTGGCCAACTTCATGGGCACACCTTGATGATTTTTTAAGATCCATTCCATCCATGTCGAAGAGGAGCTCGATGTCGAAAAAAGACCCAAAAAAATTCACGTCGATCTAAGGTACGGATTGACTGTGGCGGCCGGAACAAGATGAACTGTTTGGAAGTTTTCTGACTTAACCAACTTAAGCAATCCAGATAGATCTCGGTCTCTTCCTTTTTTAGCGGCCTCTTCCATTTTTCAAAGGTCTCTTCCATTTTTAGACAGGCTCTTCCATTTTTTGGGAGCCTCTTCCATCGGCATCGACCTCTTCCATCGGCAGCCTCTTCCATTTTTCGACGGCCTCTTCCATTTTTCGGCGACCTCTTCCATTTTTCGGCGACATCTTCTATCAACCTCAGCCTCTTCCGTAGGCCTCGGCCTCTTCCTCAGGCCAAAAGAAGAAAAATAGGGATCGACGAGACCGCTCCCCTAAAAGACAAGACAGTTTTCCGCGTCAACTACCGAACTAACCACAACAAGATTGATCACCTAAACGGCCAAGTTCAAGATTGTAATACTAGACAGCTAACATCAAAAGCCTCAGTTGCCTCTTCATGCGAACTAGAGATGAGCACAGTCTGTTGGACGGACTAACAAGATGAGCCCAGCCTGCTCAGACGGGCTGGCAAATTCAAAATCCTTACCTTCTAGATGGAAAGGTAAAGCCTATGAGCCACGCACAATTTGCTAGACGGGCTGGAAGCCTACTAGGCCATGCGAAGTCTACTGGACGGACTGGGCACAATAACCACGCTCAGCATGCTCAGACAGACTGGCAAATTCAAAATCCTTACCTACTAGACGGGAAGGTAAAGCTTACGGGCCACACACAAGTTGGTCAACTTAATCATTTTTCTTCACTCTCGAGTTTGACAAGTCAGGCTCGAGAGTAGGGGCTATTGTTATGGGTAAATCTGAGCTGACCTCATGCCATAAGGAAAGCCCATAGGCGCACGGCCCCAAACACAAGTCTGCAAGCTCAAACACTGATGTCAGAATAGGCATCGGCTCATCTAAAAGGGCTCGACCTCTTCCAGAAGGCCTCATTCTGCTCGGCCTATTCCGAAAGGGCTCATCCAGAAGTGCTCGGCCTCTTCCAGAAGTGCTCAGCCTCTTCCAGAAGGCCTCATCATGTTCGGCCTCATCCAGAATCCTCTTCCAAAGGACTTATCCGGTGATAAGCATTATCCAACATTATCTTATCCTAACATGATAAGCATTATCTAATCTTATCATGATCCTAACGTAATAAGCATCATCCATTCAATAATTATCTATAAAAGTCCCTCCACACTCTCTCCAGGTAAACAATATACAACAACACATATTCTAAAGAGTTTATCTCCCCATCAATATCCGTACTGACTTGAGCATTGGTGTGATGGCGTCAAAAGCATCAATGAAGATACAAGGAGTGCATAAAAGAACTACCTATTTTTTGTGTGACCATGTTAATTAGTGCAATCAAACATTGTCAATTGCAAACAGATGTGGGGTGTAAGTGCAATTCTGCCAAAAAAAAAAAAAAATTTACGAAAAGTTGAGAATTTGGGTAGAAAATGATGAAGAACATAAGGGGAGGGAGGGGGCATACCAAAATGGTTCTACAACCAGCGGAATCATCAATACCGCCGTCATGGTATGCAGTTCCACCTCTGCTTCTTGAAATGTATTTGATGCCATGAATTGGAGCAGAGCAATGAAATGGATCTGCAGACGGGCGGTGTTCATACATCCTTTGATCTGGGGCATCGTATATCAAGTCATGTGCGATGAGCTGACGATTTGGACGATTGGGAACACTTCTTGTCATTACCCAGGGCCTTGGACGGTTCAGATTGCGGGAAGAAGTGGGGTCGGAGTCTATGAACATCTTGTTGGCATCTCCCGGTGGCCCGCCAAAGAGGCATTCGTCCCGTGCCGATCGGAGGAAGGGATTCATGCTGCTTTCTCTCAAGTACTCGTGCTTCTTCGTCATGTCTTGTATTGGGACCGGCGATGGCCGGAACTGAAAGAACGACGAGAGACGGAAGCTGCTACGATGATCATGATCGTCAGCAGCCACCCTCCTCAGCTGAAACGAGCTCGATCGGTGACCATCGTCTACGAAATTCTCCTCTCTGAAAAACCAATTAGATTGCCTGAATCCTAGGTTCATGCCTTCTTCTTCCTCCTCATTCCGCGAGAAAGGAATGCCGGTGCCATAATTCGCATAATTCAACTTATCAAGGTCCGGCAGAGAATCTTGGACGTTGAAACCAAAATTCCCAATTCCATTGAAATCTGGCGCTATATCTTGCTGCTGGTGGTGATCAGAAGCGGGAGAAATAGCAGCTGCAGCTTCCTTGCAATCTAAAAACCGATGGCCTAAACAATCGGAAGCCGGCCGGAGTGAGTCCTGGCGCACGAGGGAGGGGCGGAGGGCCCCGCGGCAGAAGCTGATTGGACAAGGCTCCTTCTGGTCCTGACCTGAAACGGACCGAAACCGGAAGAGGAGAACGAGCAGCTTGGATTTTCCTCTTCAAGGCCCGATCTTCCACTGTGGAAATTGAGGAGGCGGCGGAAGAAGAAAGCAGATTGGAGATTCGAGATCGAGGCGGGGGTTCGGGACTCGACGGTGGAGATGGTGTTGCGGTGGCCCGCAAAGATCAGAGTGTTGCTGTTGCCGCCGCCGGAGCCAGTGGTGCAGGCAGAGGAAGGCACTGCGGCGGTGGCCGGAGCCGGAGGCGGGCTGCCGTCTTGGGCTGCGGAGGGTGGTTGGGCCTGGAGAGCTGGGAGTTTCAAGTGCAACCGTCGAATCCAGGACGATTGGAGGGCTGTGATTGATTCATCTTGATTATAGGAATTTGGAAGGTCGAGATTTCTCCTGTCGTTGCTGCTTTTGCTTCCAACTGAGCTGTGGAGAGACCGCATCAGACCAGACATTTATATGCTTACAAAAGAAGCAGAGAGGGAGAGAGATCGTTGTGGGTGTTCTATTCCCTGTTTTGTTGTGGTTGTTTTATCTCTGTACTACAGCGGGTGATTGCTGTAGTAGAATGATGGAAATTCGACAGTTGGATCCTTGGTTCTGTTATTCTGTTTTCGGAGGTTTGTTTGCCTACTCGCACCCTCTCAACACGAATTTTTACACGCAGCAGATTTGCCAAAACGGAAATCTTATGTAAGATCTGAGTGCTTTAGGAGGTGGAGCCCACCTGGATTGTGAACATTTTAAATTCATGATGGTCCACTCATCCAGAATACTTCTCCCATACAAAAGGAACGGACGATGTTAATTCAAATACGGATGGTCCACATTCGACTTTTATTTGAGGCCCACATGAGGATTGATATCCTCGGAATTATGGATATGATCTTATTCAAAGTGTGGATCATCTTATACCTACATATATTTTCAATTTATTTTCCACGCCGACACGTGTTCCGCGTGTAATGACGCGTGTGGAGAGGTGCGTGTGGAATGTGGATATAGCAAAGCCTCTTTTTTGGGGGCGCGAATTAGGTGTTACCCCGGGAACAGCTAACTGGGTGTTACCCCTACCGTATGGCTAACGTGGTTGATATTTTGTATATCCATTCCGTCCATCCGTTTCTAAAGCCCATTTTCGGATGAGGTTTCAAAAATTATGCAGATCCAAATCTCAAGTGGACCATACTACAAGAAACAGTGTGATTAAGTGCCCCACCATTAAAATTTCCAAAGAGCCCATAGTAAGGTTTTGATAGTGTTTATTTGAAATCCAAGCTCTTTATAATGTCAATAAGGTACTTTATGATGGGAAAATATAAATATCTGATTGATCCAAAACTTTTGTGGCCCACAAAACAGTTTTAATGGCTTATTCATCAATGTTTCTAGTGGAATGGTCCACCTAAGATTTAGATCTTCTAGGGTTTTGGATCACATTGTAAAATGATATGAAAAAACATATAGACGACTTAGATATATATAAAAAATACACTAAGATGGGCACCACACGGTTAGGGTAACACCTACTAAGCTGTTCCGAGGGTAACACCTAATTGGCGCCCCTTTTTTGGGATTCATTTCAGCTGGAAGTTTGCTCCAATACTTCCGGATGTGTTATAATATGGTACATCGAGACCCTATCCGTTGTATCTGAGTTTTTTTAGATGAAAAAAAACCGTTTATTTAATAGGGTTCCCCTTGGATGGGGGATATCCAATAACTCTATCAGATTGGATATTTCAAACTATTGATAACAGAAACGTTATGGTGACCGTTCGTGTTCAAAATAAAAGATCCAAAATATCAAAGGATAAAATAATCCAAATAATAGCTTTTATTTGTTGTTTCCATCACAGAAAGTGAGACTTGTTATATAAACGGTTTGGATTGGATTAGTTGATGATCATCCTGAATCAAAAGGCTAAAGTCCCGAGACGTATCGTATTACCATGCATCTGGTTGTATACAAAATTCTCGGCCCGGATTTTGAACTATTTCGGGCCTGGTCATTGGGCCAGCCCTATTCAAAATTCTGATTTTCCAGGACCGAGACCGGCCCATTGACACCCCTAGAAGTGGGGCATTGGAATTTTGGAAAGCGAAGGTATTTGATGCTCGTATAGAGTGTGATGGTTCATACTCGCGCACTCGAATTTTTAACGCATATTATGCATCAATTCAAATGAAAGCGTCCAAATCGTGGAAGTAACTGTAGATATGTCATGTTCTTGAATTGAGATTGATTGAGCGATTTGAACCTCTGATGTAATAGATATTTATATGTTGATTGGGACCGTTGAGTATTTGTAATCTGACCGTCTATTACAACTCACGGACCATTTCGGTGAGATTTTTCGGTGCCGACCATCTTAAGTTAATCGTATGATGCGGATGTTTTAAGTGCCTGAGTATGAATCACCAAAATCCGGCAGAGTATTAAAACAAGTGTCTTTTTGGAATGGATGACGGCCTTTTCTTTATCACGTGTCCTTGCTTTTGAAATCGGATTGCGGAGTAACTCCGCACGCTCTTATCGTGCGGAGTAAACTCTGTTGGGCCCACCTATAATGTATGTGCTTCATCTATTCCGTCCATATGTTTTTACAGCTCATTTTAGGGGTTGAGACCAAAATTTAAGCATACCCAAATCTCAAGTGGACCATGCCACAGGAAACAGTGGGAATAATGATTTTCACCGTTGAAACCTTTCCATGCCCCGCAGTGATGTTTATTTGTCATCCAACCTGTTCATAAGATTACATGGACATGGATGAAGGTAAAACATAAATATCAGCTTGATCCAAAGCTTCTGTGTCCCCCCAAGAATTTTTCAATGTTAGACATTCAGTTCACACTTTTTCTGTGGTGTGGTCCACTTTAGAACTTAATATACTTCATTTTTTTAAATCATACCTAAAATTATCTGATAAGATGGATGGACAGAGTGGATAAAATAATTAAATTACGGTGGGCCCCACAGAGTTTACTCCGCACGCTTAGCGTGCGGAGTTACTCACTACGCAATCTTGCTTTCGCTTTCGATGAGTTTCGACGTAATCCGAATCGCGGCATGCTAAATTGCACTCGCTCAAGTATACTCGCATCACACGTGGAAGTGATCATACGTTTGTAAGATCTGACTCGCTTGGAACTCAATCCTCCCTTCAAATATTCCATCCATCTAATATCGGGCAATTGAGATCATCAGATGCATGGCTCATTTCACCTCAGCCGTTCATTTATCTTGTATAGGTATGGCCCACCTGATGATCATAGGATCCATTTCTTTCAAATAAACTTCTAAATTGATGAAATCGCCGGAAGAGTGGGTCAGATTTATCACATGTGTGTTTATTTCTCACGAGAGATGCGACTGCACTTTCAAAGCTTACTCGTCCAACTTCCTGGATCCGAATCCGAATTTCTGAGCAGACCGGACGAGGTTCTCCGAAAGGCCAAAAGGAGATTCTCCCCCACGCGCGCCGAACAAAGAAAGCCGCATGGGGTGAAAGCGAATAGAGCTGCAAACGGGTTGGGCATAGTGGACGCGGATTCAGTGGATCGGGTCGGTGGTTCCCTTAGGTGGCCAGATTTAATTGGACCACGCACTGATAAGCCTACATTATACTAATCCTAATCACATTTTCTGTTTAGTGCGACCCAATTGGTCGTGCTAAACACTGATGTTGTCAGCAATTAATGCAGTGCTGATGTGTGCTGAGCTGGACCAATCAAGTCCACAGAAAACATAAAAATCTTGTTAAATCTGAGCTGACGATCTGAATTTGCAGTCCACATGCTGGGTACCTTTTAAATATATTTTTTAAATAAAACTTTATAACAGCCGCACATGATCCAATCAAATTCACCGTCAATGGATTACTGGACACACCGAATCAACATCCAAACATACATCAACATTGCAATGCATAGACATCCCACTTGGATACATGATGCAAGTGTCCGACATTTAAGGCTGTGAACAAGCTTTGCCAGAGTTCTGTCCAAGCCCAACCAGCAAAGTAAAACCTAGGCCCAAGCCTGAAATGGGAAAAAATGAAGGCCTAGCCTACACCATAATGATTATGCACCACGTAAGCTGGACCACACACTTTTGTGCAAAATCTAGGCTGTTCATTAAGTGCGCCACCATGCACAATATATGAAAACACCCTTAAAAATTGAAATGAGTTGGGTCGGGTTGGATTCCAAGTGGGTTGATGAGCTCTTAAACAAGACCCAAGCCCAAGCCCAAGCCCAAGTCCAAGCCCAAATATTAAATGGGCATAGATTTAGGCCTAGGCCCAATCCTTGAGCCCAGTGTTCCAACCGAAATTAATACGGAAGTAATAGTCAATCTGACCAGATATTCAAGTAATACCTTATTTAAAACTAAAAGAGAAATGCTCCAATGCCCTGACTCTCTGAGCACTAAAACTTATGGTGCTCATAATTACATTAGAAAACTTAGACAATGTAATCTATTAATATAGAAAGTAAGGTTAGGTAGAGCGCACATTTCATGGGCTACCATTAAAACATTACACTGATTTGACATATATTAATCATTTGATCAATGGTCTTTAATGTGGACGGTTGTTAATACCAAAAATTGGTTAACAAATGATAATGATAAATCTACTGGTGGATCTTCGTCGTTTGATAGGCCTCTTGATGATCTGTGCGGATGAAGGATCTGCAACCACAAAAACAAAGTGAGAGGTCACTGGTCGTGCCTCTTAAGGACCTTCCGATGCTTAAATCAGAAGAGAGACATCAATTCTCAATGTACTAATCTCTTAGTTGTATAAAAAATTGCATACCTTAAGGCCATGTGGTAGGATCCTTCTATAGATGATGAGGGTCTGATGAATCGTTTATGATTTACAGCAGTGTATCCGTTGGTTCCATTTTGGGAGCTATGTCTAGACGATATATCATCCAAGCAATATTTCCTGATTAGGAGAGATCCTTGATAATACATTTGAAATACTGTATTTCTTGGCAGCCATAATTATCCCCATACTGGTGGTATTCGGTAAGCTTAGATCCGAGCAAGCTTGCTGTGGTCAGCATTCCAGGTCAACAGTCTAAGCTACTCGAACGAAATAGTTGTCATATATCAAGGACAAGGTTCAAGGCTGAAGCTATGTACTCAGTCGAGCTATGATTTGAGATCATAACTGAGGATCAACAACCGAGCCCTAAAGTTAACGGAATTTTCCTTTTTAGCACAACCTAATTGGTCCAGATCAGTCAATGCTGATGTGTGTTGAGCTGAACCAAATAGGTCAACAAAAAACATTAAAATCCTGTTAAATCCAAGCAGATGATCTAGATTCACAATCTACATATTGGGTAGCTTTCAAACATATTTTTTTAAATAGAAATATCTAACAGCGACATGTGGTCCAATCGAATTTTTCGTCAATGGATTCCCGAATGCACCCAATCAACATCCAAACATATGTCAATATTGCAATACAGAACATCCCACTTGGATATGTGTTGTAAGTGTCCAACTTATATCTGATTTTTAAGGTTGTAAGCAGGCTTAGCTGAGTTCTTCGCAAGCCCAACCAGCGAACTAAAACCTAGACCCAAGCCTATAATGGGCAAACACGAAGGCCTGAACCTATGCCATAATGATTATGCACTGCAGTAAGCTTGACCACACACTTTTGTGCAAAATCTAGGCTGTTCATTATGTGTGCCCCACCATGCACAATATATGAAAACACCCTTGAAAATTGAAATGAGTTGGCTAGGGTTAGATTCCAAGTGGGCTGATGAGCTCTTAAATGAGACCCAAGCTCAAGCCCAGATATTAAAAAGACAGATTTTAGGCCTAGGCCAAATCCTTGAGCCCAGTGTTCCAACCGATACCCAGTCCTTAAGCTTGATCAGGCAGCTCCACCCATTGACAGGCTTACTAATTTTTTCCAATAATATTTGAGTATGTATAGCTGTACAAGTGATTCTAGCATGGTAGCCTATGAGATGGTTGGATCATCTGATCAAGTGATTCTAGCATGGTAGCCTATGAGATGTGGTCAAATCTTAATGGACGGTTTAGGATGCTCGATTGGACTGTCTAAGGGTTCGGTGGAGCATTTCTCAAGCTTTTAGACTTGTTGGACAGTTTAATTAATGCATTAGACTGTCAAGTTAAATACTTCATAAAATTAGCAACAAAAAAAAAAAAGAATACACAATATTTTTACGCATTCAATTTACGCAACTTAGAATAAATGAATTTAATTAGTAATTTTTATTTATGATGCCTAATCAATTAATATATTATATATTAGTATTTAATATTTTAATTAAAAATATTATTAGTTGGATAAATTATGAAGAACTATTCTAAGAGGACACGATTAGCTGCATACAAGTTCAGTAGCTACCTCTCTATCGAAGTGACGTCACAAATTTCCATGGGCGTCACCATGATGTATGTGTTGTATCCACACTGTCCATCCACCTGGAGAGATCGTTTTAGGTATGAGCCAAGGAATGAAAGAGATCCAAAGCTTAAGTGGACCTCACCAAAGAAATCAGTGGGGATTGATCTCCTACTATTAAAAACTTCTTAAGGCTACAGAAGTTTTCGATCAAGATGATATGTGTGTTTTCCCTTCTTCCATGTCTGTGTGAACTTATTTTTACATGTTGAATATCAAATACATATCATGGTGAGCCCAAGGAAGGTTTCAGCGGTCATGTCACTGTCTCCACTGTTTTCTTTGGTCGGGTCTACTTAAGCTTTGGATCAGACGTATTCTTTGTCTCACACCTTAAAATGATCTCTCTAAATGGATGGACAGTGTAGATACAATACATACATTATCGTGGGGCCATAGAAGTTGGTGACGTCACTTCGGTAGTGATATAGCTGCTCAACCTGTCAGTAGCTAATCCGCAGTCCGGCACGCACATGCACTTAGCACAGCGCAATTACGAAAATATCCTCAAGTAATCAGGCAAGCAGATAACGGCAGCACTCATGGGGTGCAGAGCTGTGAGGACCTGTTCTGGAGCAAGAGATGGCTCTACCACATTTGTCTCTTCCAACGGCTGTCTTACCATCTCCACCCTTGAGTACTCGGATCGTACTAGTGCGGCCAAGGACTTAACGATCCAGACCGTTGATATGATGGCCTTACGGTGCATGATCCATACCCTGAAATCACATAGATTACAGTGGGTGTTTTCCTGACCGTGGGGCCCACATCAACCTTGATGTGTGCATTGTATATCCATGCTGTCCACCGGTTTTTCCGGCTAATTTTCGGGCATGGTCCCAAAAATGAAGTAGATCCAAATGTCAAGTGGACCACAACATAGGAAAAAGTGGTAATCGAGAAGTTTAAGGATTTTATTTTTCTTTATAAGTAATGTAATGGGGAAGCCTAAGGATTATTGAATAATAAAATATTGAATTTTACTTTTTATCATGTAAATTCAAGGTTTTGCTTATTTGAAGTAGATGGTAATCTTCCTCCTCACAATCCTTCCCTGCATTGGTTGGGTTGACAGTTAACCCAAGCCCAACCCGACGTCAAGAGGAACCCAACCTGCAACCTCGACCTAACTTAAGACTCCAACCCAAAGTGCTCTCGACCTGATTGACCCAACTTGACCTGACTTCACATATCCAATCCATCCCGAATTCAATTTGGATTGGTGTTTTTCAACTTAACCCTAGGACCTTGACAACCTGGGTGAACTCGGGTGGGGTCAGTTGGGTTCTGTTAAACCGAACCCAGGCTGTAGCCCTAGCAAAGAGTGATGATGTATTGTGCTCTAGTTCCCTTGTATAATTTCCACAAATTAAGATCACTTTTGCTTTGGTGGAAACCTTCGTACAGGCTTGGAAAGCGTCGTGTCTCCTAAAGCACTCAAAGGCATCATGCTCATGCGCCTGCAGTCATCCATGCCGACGTGCATGTACTTCAATCCATACCATCCAAATTGTGCCACCGTTACAAATGGCACATGATGAAGAAAATGCCGACTGGACAATTCCACCCAATTGGTTATCACCAAATGCCCATTTGAATCAATAGGCAGGTTTTTAGTGGTGGAGTGGCGGATTGATAGGATTGCAAGTGGTGGAGATTTTAAAGAACAGCACATGTTCTAGGAACATTGGATCTGTTAGACGTAGGCATGTGGAGTTTGCTTATTGGCAACTATTAGTGGATGAGTCCCACATGAGTTTTAAACAAGACGACGCAAGTAGGACAAGGGAGACATCAGATTAGATAGAAAACTCCTGCCTCATCCAAGCACACTTCATTACCTCCCAGTTCTTAGATGGATTTCTTCATTTAATGTGTTGCAAAAACTAGAGTTTTAAGAAAGAAAAGAGAGGTATAGTTTATATTCAGTTTTTGTCCATCCAACATGCCTCTTGACAATTTAAGCCATTGCTGGTGATTTAAAAGCCATCTCAACAGTAAAATAAGAGAAGTAACAAGATCTTGTCTACTTTCATAGTGCCTAGACAAATTTGTATCCTTACTCATTCCTTGTAGGGCTTGTCAACGGGTCGGATACAGGCCGGATCAGTGATGATCCGTATCCGACCTGATTAAGGATATATCCAACCCGAATCCAACCCAAATCCGATTCGGATCATAAGTATATGATCCGAACCCGACCCGTTTAAATATTTTGAAATCCGTTTCCGATTCGATTTCGATCTGATTATGATCCGACCCGATATCCGAGAGAGAGAGATGCTCGTGCGTGGAAAGTAGAGTTGAAGGAGACGGCTGTTTTTTTTTCTTTTCTTTTTTTCTTTTTTTTTTGTAATCGGGTCGTTAACGGGCCGGATCAAGGTTGATCCGAATCCGACCCGAATATTAAATGGATCATTTTTGGGTATCCGTATCCGACCCGATGATTCGATTATTGATCCGAATCCGATTAAATCGGAGCGGATCTAAATCGGATATGAATCATGATCCGTGTCGTTAATAGCCCTATTCCTTAGTGGTAGACTCACAAGAGTTTTAACATGAGGTCATGGGTTCGAGTACCCATAGTGGTGAAATGCCACCATGGTGTGAGTGCATGTATAAAAAATAATAATAATAAAATTAAAAAAAAAAAGTGGGTAGGTGGACTCCCGGACGTAGGCTGTTTATCTTAGACTCTATAAAAGGTTCCAAGATTTTATCCCCACTAGCAGGTACCACGTGAAAGAACATGGCAATGTTCACAACCCCATAAAAACGATGGGCCCTAAGATGGATGGACTTTGATCTCCTATAAGCCAATGATTAATTGATTCAGCCCTTTTACCATGTATTCATGATAGTTATGAAGACCTACTCCCACCTCAGAAATTAAAATGATACAATAGACCATGCTTTTGTATGGTAAGTACTGCAAGTGGTGCATGAAATAACTGTTCCAATAATTTCTTAGACTTTTTTCTTGAATGGCCTTTTAAGGCACATCAGATGAGATGAAAATATAACATTGATAACTCAAGGATGATTTTTACAGCACTATTCAAGTATATTTTTATATATACATTTCAATTTTAAAATCCTTATTTAAATAGCAAAAGAAAATGTCATAATCAACTGATAATATCCACTTTGCTTCTTGAGTCTTTTTCATGATTAGGTTATGAATCTTTTAGGTCGCCTCTCACGTGGTAATGTACAGAACTGTGCACGATTTCAGCCACGGATGAAGCGTGCTAGAATCGTTACAGGATGACATGGTCATCGAATGTGCCAATATTTAGGCAAGCGGAATTAGGACCGTTGTTTAATTGATCTTAACCGCCCAATTTATGGCCCACCTCACAAGAAGATCATAATGATTTCAAGAACATAACTGTCCCACTCGGTGAGACCCGTCCGATGAGCGGATTGGATCTTGCAAATGCATGCACATGGGAGGAAATCGGATTGCCTACTGAGTAAACTCTGTTGGGCCCATTATGAATGTACGTGGTTCATCCACACCATCCATCCGTTTTTCCAGATCATTTTAGTGGTTGAGTCCAAAATTTAAATATATCCAAAGCTCAAGTGGACCATACCACAGGAAACAGTGCAGATAATGATTTCCACCGTTGAAAACTTCGTAGGGTCCACATTGATGTTTATTTTTCATCCAACCTGTTCATAAGATAACAAAGACATGGATGAAGGTAAAAAATAAATATCAGCTTGATCCAAAACTTCTGTGGCCCCTTTTTTTTCAACGGTGGACGTTCAATTCATACTGTTCTCTATTGTGTGGTCCACTTGAGCTTTGTATATACTTCATCTTTAGGTTTAAGCTCTAAAAATATCTGGTAAAATGGATAGACGGAGTGGATAAAATACATAAATCATAGTGGGTCCCACAGAGTTTACTCATTACGCTTAATGTACCGAGTTACTCACCGCGCAATCCGCTTCCAGAGAGGAGAGGCCAGAGCCAAAAACTCAAATAGCGTACGTGTCGTGTCGCATGCCCAGTTATGCGCGCGTGTTCTTTTTCTTTTTCAGATAGAAAGAGATGGATAACTGGCCCCAGCATGACGCATGGAAAATGCTACGTCAATCGCGGAAGGAGAGAAGGAAATAACGAATCGCAATAGAAGTCCCAACAAGACACACGACTTAAAGATCCAAACCTCTGAATAGGTAGTTAATATTTTTAAAATTATCTTAACCTTATATCAAGACAATTCAATGATCATTTGGTCCACAATCATACAACAACAAAAAAGTGTGATTAGAATGAGATTTCCGATGGTGTGTATTCAATCTAGGTTTCGAAATAACTTTTTTCATTGAATTTTCCCCATATTCAACGGTCCAGATATCTTGCATATATGCCACTTTGACATAAATGCCGTCGGTTTAACTTCCGATCTCTAATCGCGCGAATCCATTTACTCTATGACGGCTGCTGCTGATCAACGGGGCTTAAGATGCTAGTCTGCCACCATTTTGAGAATGGGGGTGACTCATCGTCTCACCCGTGGCACTCATCTGCGGAGATCTGGCCCATCCATATTTCAAGGGCAAAATAAGATGGATGCTATCATATTCTAAGTAAAGCTAATTTGACGGTCTAGATTGCTTACAACCATGGCATGCCTACGTTCAAAGAACCACCTCCATATTTATCAGAGAAGAGACCAAATTCAAGGGCTGTATCAGCAGCTTAAAAAATCAAAATCATATTTGAAAATGGAATATTAACAAGAGGGCATTTTTATAATTTACTTATTATTTTATAATTTATCCAACTAATAATATTTTTAATTAAAATATCTATAATATATTAAATTCTTCCATGCTTGTTGACTTTGAAATGGATGATCATGTTATGCATTTTGAAAGATTGAAATTTTTATTTAAATGCTCTATAGTTCATAGCTTGATATTAAGTACTTAAGTTACAAAAATTGCAAAACTTTTATTAATTCTTAGATATTCATATATTGGGAAGATTTTATTTTATTTCAAACGTTTTTTCTAATTTTATCAGGTGTTTTACTTACTTTTTTAGATTGTTTATTTAGAATTAGTCACGTAAATGAATATCGACTGTTAAAGGTCTATATCTACTGATAATATATGCAGCTCATATATAGCTTCTTTAAATAAAATATCATTTTCTAACATTTTTTGAGTTTACCGTTCACCCAATGGATTACTTCCAACCTGTTAAGTTCTTCTGACATCCAATCCTCCTAATAGGTTGAGCTCACTATGAAGATCCATCTAATGCAAAATTCAGCTCTATCCCATCATCAAGTGAGCCACGTCATACAATATATAATATATATTATATAGATATATATAATGATATATTATATATATATCTATATATATATATATTGACACTTGACTAGTGATAGGTCTGATTTTGCATGCATGATTCCTCTTTTCAGCTGGTTCCCTTTAGATTATTGGATATTAAAAAACCAGTTATATTTGGAACTCAAGTGGGCCACACCGTTTGAAACCGTCAGAAATTATGCATAAAACATCTAAAAGCACTTTTTTAGGCCCACCTAGATTTTGGATATGGCTTAAACTTGGTGCAAACCCTCATTCAAGCGGGACACACAATGTATGGGCTGGATGTCTGAACCACATCTCACTTGGCCCTGTAAACCATCATGAAGGTTTCAATGGGTGGATATCCACTCTCAACTGTTGTCTATAGCGTGGCCCATTTTATTCAAGATTGGCCTATTTTTAGACCCATGGCTCACCATGGAATGATACATTGATTGATGGTGTAGATGTCTAACATAGATAACATAGACCACAGTGCCCCACTTGACCCCACTTGACTTCATAGTACCATTTCCCAATATATATATATATATATATATATATTATTCAAATACCGGCCACATTTATAACCTTGTTAGGTGTCATGGGTCACCCCACCCAACAAGACTTGATTTTTAACATAAAGTGATTGCAATATGGTCCTCTTTCCTTGTGCCCACCCAACAGTGATTTTTATCATATGTCCTTTTCATGGTGAGTGTGTTATAGCTGTGGTAGGAAAAAAAATTGGTTTAAAGCCACATGCATCCATGCATAGGCATACATGTGTTGGAGGAGCCTTCAAACTGTGTAGGAATTGGGTGTTTAGACCGGGCGACCGATCGGTTTGATTTTGGCCCAGGGAGCACAATAAGGTCTCTAAACAATTTTCGAGTGTTTCAGATCAATCGGCCAATCAGTTTAAGGAGTGCTCTGATCGGTCGGCCGACTGATCGGCTGTTGAAGAAGGACGTGATGAATTAGGAAGTTTACTTTCTGGACAAATTTTGTGCTAGCTCCGATCGATTGGCGGTATGGCAGTGTTGTGCATGGTTACGCAAATTTGCATAACATGTTTCTAATTTTGGGTTATTTGCTATATATATGACATAAATCCGAGATTAAGAACTATCATAAAGTGTCCAAGGTTTCCTAATTATATTAGGGTGAGGGGAGAGTGTTTTGCAGGGAGAGAGAGCTTGGGTTTTCTCTTAGTTTTCCTTGCTAGTGAGTTGTTCATCTCTGTAATCTTTTGTTAATCATAGTAGATCGCATTGTGCCGTAGTTTTTTACCCTTTGAGGAGTTTTTTTTTTACGTAAAATTGAATTGTCTCTGTGTGGTTGATTGTGTGTGGGTGTGATTCCATAATCGACTGTGTTGATGGGCTTGCTTGTTTTCCCAACAAGTGGTATTAGAGATATCACTGAGAGGTTGCATAATTCGGATCTGAGACGATAGCATGGCATCGAGCACGGGGTTCAACATAAAAAAGTTCTCTGATAAAAACAACTATGAACTATGGAAGGTGAAGATCGAAGCCCTTCTAGTTCAGCAAGGGCTTGAAGAAGCTCTTGGGAAACGACCTGAGGTTATGAAAAAGAACGAGTAGACGAAGCTCGACAAGAATGTCAAAACCTTAATTCAGTTGTGTCTAACGGATGATGTCCTCTATAATGCCATGAAGGAGAAAATTGCGGCTGATACGATGATGAAGTTAGAAAAGGTCTATGTGAAGAAATCTCTAGAGAATTGCCTGTATCTTATGCTTCAGTTGTTTAACTTGAGGATGGCGAAGGGGTGGATGTGGAGGACCACACCAGCACGTTTAACAAGCTTTTGCAAGTTGGCGGAGATGGATGAACCGATGAATGATGAATATCAAGCATGCATCCTACTAAATTCTCTTTCAAAATCATATGAGTGATTTATGAACTCTTTGTGCGTAGGGAAGGAGATCATCAACGCTTAGACCGTTATTTTAGCCCTCCAGTTGAGGGCAATGAGAAAGAAAAGCGATGACATGAATGCTTGTTTTTCCTCAAATGTACTGATTATGAGGGGAAGAAATTCTGAGCATGGTGAAAGATATTCTAAATCAGGATCTAAAGCGAAGGGCAAAGGCAAGACCAAGGTACAGTGATAGAATTGTGGTAAAAAAGGCCACATGAAAGGGGAATGTCAAAATTCCGAGTTGAAGCAAGATAAGTATGAAAATTCTTCTGCAGATGGAGCTAATACTGTAGAGGACGGGGATGATCTTTGTGAAGTATTAATTGTATGTGGAAAAGGGTCTCTTGGTGGAGAGTGAATCCTGGATTCAAGTGCTTCATATCATGTTTGTCCTGACCGGAGTTTATTCATGACATACATGGCGTATAATGGTGAATCGATGTTTGTGGGCGATGGCTACGCTCACAAGGTGATAGATATTGGTACGGTGCAAATCAGGATGTTCGATGGGAATAAACGGATCTTGAAAGATGTGAAGCATGTCCCCAAAATGAAGAAGAATGCGATCTCTTTTAGTGCACTCGAGGCAAAAGGGTGCAGGTTCATCAGCCACGATCAATATTGTAAAGTGACGAATGGGGCACTTGTGTAGACGAAGGCACGGAGGTGTGGCCATCTTTCTAAGTTGGTCGGGAGCACGTTTCACGATGGAGCTGCGGGATCGGCAGCAAGATCCATGGTTGCTCATGGCAAGTGCCCAAGGGCCACATGAGAAGAGCGACAAAGGGTGTTAAAGTGCAAGGATAGGGTTGATGGAGGCATGAGAAGCGGTGGAACTATGTTGAAGTTGAGATGATGAAGAAAGTAAAGAATGTTGGATTCGATGTTTGAAGCCTCGGTGGAGATTGTTAGAGGAGCCTTCAAATTGTGCAGGAGTTGGGTGCTCATACCGATCGGCCAACCTATCTGATTTTAGCCCAGAGAGCACAGCAAAGCCTCTAGATAGTTTTACTGGTCTGAGGTGTGCTCCAACTGGTCTTTCGACTAATTGACTATTGAGGTGGGACATGATGAATTTGGAAGTTTCCTCTCTGGGACAATTTTACTGGTCTGAGGTGTGCTCCGACTGGTCCGTCGACCGATCAATTGTTGAGGCAAGACGTGACGAATTTAGAAGTTTCCTCTCTGAACGGATTTTGTGCTAGCTCCGACCGGTCGGCGATGTTATGCATGGTTATGCATATCTGCATAACATATTTCTAATTTTGGGTTATTTGCTATATATGGCATGAATCCGGGATTAGGGAGTATCCTAAGGTGTCAAAGGTTTCCTAATTGTATTAGGGTAAGGGGAGAGTGTTTTGTAATGAGAAAGAGATCGGGTTTTCTCTTGGGTTTCTTTGCTTGTGGGTTGTTCATCTCTGTAATCTTCTGTTAATCATAGCGGATCGCTTTGTGCTATGGTTTTTTACTTATTGAAGGGCTTTTCCACGTAAAATCAGATTGTCTATGTGTGGTTGGTTGCGCATGGGTGTGATTGCTTTGTGTTGCTCATTTGATTCCATAATCTGCTTGTGTTGATTGGCTTGCTTCCATTGTCAGGTTTCCCTAACAACATATAGATTAAAACACAAACTGATGCAAGATCCAAGCTTTCCATAAGATTGTGATGAAATGATACGATCTTTAACCTAAAAAATCTTTAATTTAGCTACAATGGGCAAAGGAAATTGATGTTAAAACTTTCTTTAGTCATTCATTCGCATTGATATGTTATAAAATCAGTCATGCTTTAAGGAACAAAATGTTAGGACAGCTAAGAAAAGAATGTTCTCATGATGAGTGTAGCTAAAAAAAAATTAACATAGATGAGTAACAAGATAAGAAAAAATAGATTTAAAATTAATAAATTCAAGGAACTTATGAGCAACAATAATAGACAATAAGACAATCATAGGTGGTTTGTTCATATGCAGTGAAGATCAAGAACCATGTCCGCTAGAATGGGTGAGTTAGCATAGATTGAAAGCTCTAAAAGAACAAGGGAAGGCTCAAATGCATGTAGATGGAGGTAATAAGAAAAGACTTAATGACCCATAATCCAACCAAATGCATGAATCTTAATAGAGTGGAATGGTGGAACAAGATTCACATAGCAAACCACAGTCAATTGGGACTAAGCTTAGATGATGATGATTTATTTTGATTTATTGTGCCCCATTCAAGGTGTAAAATAACATGATTTTTATGTTGGAATATCTAAATATTATAACCAAAATGACCAGCTCAAACACATGCATGGAGAATTAGCAAATCTAAAATGGTTGTACATTTGAGTATTTCTTTTCTTCTTCTTCTTCTTCTTTTTCTCTTCCCTTGTGAGTTAGTTTGATAAGTAGTAATCGAAAAAAAGAAAAGAAAAAAGAAAAGCCATAATCATTGACATTTTTACTAATTTAATTAAAAAAACGGATTTGGTATATAATTACTACACACACGCTACTTAAAATAAAATCATTTAGACATCATCTTCAATTGAGAAATAATGCTTACGAATTTATTTATTTTCTCCATGGATTTTCACTTAGGGCCTGTTTAACAACTAATCATAATTTTCCAAGGTATAATTGATGGCACCGCGTGGACGGGGTGTGAGATTGATCACCATCTCTCTCATTGATAACTACTCTGAATCCACGGAGCTATCAGGAATCCTCAATCGATCTTCTTCAAATTCACAAAGGAATACTCAAATCCCCGAGGAAAAAAGTAAAAACTTAAGAGATTTAATAAAAAGATGAATAATAATTCCTCACGACGAATTTAAAGAGTATTCATAACCTATGTTTAGTACTATAAACCTTAAAGTACATAAATCAAAAGTCCTAAACAAACTAGGAAAGAAAAACATTCAAAATATAAAGTTTGCGCAAAGATTACACAATTGTTCGTGCGTCGTCAGGTGCCCAGTGAAGAGGGGTCGGGCGCCCGCCAAACCCAAAAACTATTCAGCAACCCTAACATAAAATACACATGAATATCGAGTGCCTAGTGAAGGACAAAACTGTCCAGAGGGTTTAGGCGTAATTCAAACGAATTTCGGATGCCCAAAAGGGAGGTGACCAAAAGGGAGGTGGTCGGGCGTTCGATGAAGGTCGGGCACCCAATGAACTGATCGTTGAGTGTTCAATAATTATGAAATCTGCCCAGAAACTCTTTGGACTTATCTGGCCTATGGTTGGGCGACTAGCGGGGCTGGAGTTTATGAATTTCGGTGAGTGTTTTGTTGCTTCGCTTGACTTCCTTTTGATGGTCCATAGTCATCATGTAATCATCAGCGACCTCCTCTACATCAATTGAGGAATGGATTCCATTTAAAATGGGACAGTTGATCTACTAATAAAAATCTCAATTTCACATTACAAAGTTCGCCTTATTAAATTTTAGGGTGCATTTGGATTGCCCTTTTATGATAAAGAAAAGCAAAATGGTAATTAGAAATTAAGGTCATCTATTTATTAACTCATATTGTCAATGTAAACTAAGATAGGAAAACAAATCCCAACTCGGTCATACATTCTGATTAGGTGGCACACCTTGGATATGGATCGTCCCTCAAGTGAGGCCACCTTTGATGTGGATTGTCCATCAAGGGGGGTCCATAAAAAGAGTCACATGCTCTGATACAATTCAATGTTTCAAATATCTAATGATAGGAAAATCCCATGCACTTTTATACCATATATTGTCCTGCTCTATTTAAGTAGATTCGTCATACAGCTATCTACAACAAAACTAGCGAATCGGCAATCCAAACAGGCCATTATGTTGAGAAATACAGAGATGGAAAAATGTAATGGTTAGGGCCCTATTGATTTTGCTAAATACTGGTAAATGCAACGTAAATAGGTCATTATTACCTTTTACAATAGTTTGTTTTTATGAGGAATTATTGCCTCGAAATTATAATAATTTTAACTGAATTTCATTTATTTATACACACATAAAAATATAGGGTCCATTGTGATGAATATGTTATATCCATACTGTCCATCAGTTCCACATGCCCATTGTAAGGCATGCGTAAAAAAATGAGGCACATCTACAACTAAAACAGACCACAACACATGAAATAATGATTACAACAGACCTTAACCATTAAAGTTAATGCCTTCCTAGGGCCCACACTAATGTTTCTTTGTTATCTGGCCTGTTCATAAGTTTATATAGACATGGATAAAGGAAAAATGAGAAAATCAGATTAATCTAAAAATTTTGTGACCCCAAGTAATTATTAACAGTAAAAGTTTAATTCCCACTTTTTAATCTAGTGTGGTGCACTTGAACTTTAGATCCCCAAAATGAGCTGGCGAAATGGATGGGTGGCATGTACATGATCTATACATCATGGTGGGCCCAATAGTTTTTAAGCTCCAATTTTTCTTTTTTTACCTTTGCTTTGTGCCAAAACTTTCATCCAGTCACGGGCAAGTTTGAAATAACAATATAAATAATGATGACTATTTACATTGTATTTACCTTGTGAAATAGAAATTAGAAAATCCCTAAAAAGGAATTCCAAGGGAAGACTATTTACCTGTAAGTCGGTTAGGTTTTAAGTGGAAATCTATATACAGATAAATAAATAATATTTTTGGCTAACTTGTAAAATTTTACAACGTAAAATGTAAATATTTGCATCACATAAGGTTGGGCGAAACAAATTTTTTAAATAAGCATCAAATCATGCACACATCAAATAGATTAGATGTCCTCCACCCATCATAGTGGGCCTCAAATTTAACTTTGAAGATTTTAATGGTGAACTTCCTATCCTATCCTCTCACGTGGTCCATTTGATGGTCAATCGAAGTCAATATTTTTTTCTTCACAAGATAACATGAAGGGAAGTACATGATAGACATATTAGATGCAACTTTCACATTGTAATAGGTCATGAACATCATATATGTATCTATTGTGTTATATTATATATAATATATTTTGAACTACAAAGACTTTATCTATAATATAAAATATGGATTTTTGTGAAGCATGTATTGCTTTACTTAATGTGAAGCTTAACCCTTCGAGTAATATGGTGGTAAACTATCACATGAGACTACACTACAACTCTATGAAACCAAAGCAAGCGCACGAACTCTTTCCAGCGCTGAGTGAACTCACAGTCATGGATTCCTCTTCGTCGTCGTTTTCTCTGCATCTGGCCATGGCAGCCCTCGTTGGAGCCTCTGTCATGGCCATCTCTGCCTTCTACATTCACAAACGCAGCGTCAATCAGATCCTCGACCGCATCATCCTCCTCCGCACGGGAACCCCCCACTCCCCACACGCTTTCCACGCGGACGATGACGATGAAGATGACGAGGACGTCGAATCCAGACCGTCCGAACGGAGTCTCTTCGGAGATTCGACTGCTGCAACTGAAACCGACGACGGCGGCGGCGGCGGCGCTGGCGATGAAGAAGCTCGGCCGGGTTCTTACAGGATTTCATCTTCTTTGCCCAATGCCCTGTTGCAGCAGCGCTCGATGGATGCGGAGGAGAAGCTCGAGGGAGTGCCGAATCGGAGTTCTCAAGCTTATTCTTTCGGCAGGCCTGACTCGTTCCCGCCTGGGCTGCCGCTGCTTCGGACTGCTCAAAGGGAGAGTACGTCGGTTTTTTTTTTCCTCCTTTCCTGTTTGCGGTTTCGAGCAATCATGGTTGGAGAGGATTCTGTATCGTGTTTGGTTCTGCTTTGCAGTTTTAATTGGGAAATGATCTTCCTTCCAAGCACCAAAGGGAAAGTTCACTGTAGTTGAATCTTATCACTTCCGGATCAGGTTTAGTTTTTTCATGTGTGAACTTGATTGTGCACGATTTGTCTGTTGATACTGATAGATTCATTCACAGGGGACTTCTGCTTGAATGCTTCCCACAGGATTGTTCCTCTGTTTAAACTGGTGGGGCCCTGTAGAGGTCATTTGGATGCGTGTAAAATTCTTTAGGGGTCGTTTGGATAGCCTGTTAATGGTTTACTAGTAAGTCATCACTATTTGTGTTTGGATGCTCTCATTTGCTAGTAAATCATTTACTACTTGTAAGCGATTTACTAGCAAATACCCCTTCTCATTTACTAGTAAATGAAATCGTAGCTAGTAAATGCAAACGGCTCTTTTTTATTTATTTTTATTTTTTAAATTTTATACTGTAAATGATTTACTAGCAACCATTTGCAGCCTATCCAAACACTGTAAATGATTTACTAGTAAATCGTTTACAACTTAAAGCATTTAAGTGATTTACTAGTAAACCATTTACCACAATCCAAACGACCCCTTAGTTGTAAAAGGTTTACAGGTAAAGACATTAGGGGTCGTTTAGATGCCTGTAAAGTTTTTAGTTGTAAACACGGTACACTTGAAAAAAATTCAGGTGTAAACGGTTTACATTATATTCTGTTTGGCTTTTTAGTAATCTGTTTACAGGCAAACAGATTATGTGTTTGGCTAACTTGTAAAGTGTTACAATTGATAAAGTAGGTATTTATACCATAGAGCTTGGGCAGTAACACACTAGATGGATTGGATGTCCTCCACCCATCACAGCGAGCCCCGAATGCAATCTGGAAGTTTATAATGAATAGACGTCCCATCCTTCCCTCGTGTGGTCCATTTGATAATCAACGAGTTGTTTTTTTAGGGCCATAGGGGAGCATCAAGGGAAGCACATGATGGACAGATCGGATGTACTGTACACATTATGATGGGCCCCACATATCAAGTGTATATCAACCTTTGTGTTCTACCATGCATAGTGCCTTTTTAGCTGTAAAGACTTTACCTGTAATCTGAATCATAGCTTTTTGCCAGGTTTCAGATTATAGCTAAAAGTTGGAATGTGTTTTCAGCCAGTAAAGCCTTTACAGTCAGGTACAGGTATCCAAACAGCCCTTGTAATCCAATTACCACTCAAGGATTTTACAGGTATGGGTTGTTTGGATGTCTGTAATTGCCTATAAACCCTTTAAAGGCTGTAAACACGTAATTGCCTGTAAACTCTTTACAGGCTATAAACACATTACAGGGGCTTTTAGAATCCTGGCGTTTTGCCTTGTTTCATATTACAGGTAATCTGATTACAGGCCCAAAGTCCTTTTTTTTAATCTCTTCAAGAGAGGCTTACAGCTAGCAGTCTCCTCCATCATCTCTCCAACATCTCTCTGCGTGCAGCTGACAGCTTCCTATAAACACTTTACAGCCTAAAGCCAAAGAGGACAGACTGTAAACACATACACCTGAAAAGATTTTCAGGTGTAAAGTATTTACGACTTAAAATTTTACAGGCATTGCCTGAACAATCTTTCAGGACAAGCGTTAGTTGGCGCATGCGAATCCTCCAACCATGGATTGGATATTTTTATCCTCTAATTGGGCAATCTGAAACAGTGATCTGGTGGGCCACCTCACTTCAGAGCTCTGGCCATTCAATCGATCCAATAAATGTGGACCTGTGCTGTGCTTCTTCTTCTTTTTTTTCACTCACGCTTTTACTCTCCGTCCTTTCTAGGCCACTAATGTGATTGCTGAATGGTCCAACCAATCGCTGAGATTTTTTAGCTTTAGCCCTTCGTGGGGTGACCCATCAGATCAACAGGTCCAATTCAAGGTATTCCATAACAGTAACGGTGGCAGTAATGGGCACCACTGTTACTGTTACAACACGGCCAAAATGGCCGTTACAGCCTTTTAAAAAAACTGTTTCAGCCCTGTTATGGACTGTTATGGGGCATTTTTTCTGTAATGGCCCTTTCAGCCCTGTAGCGTTTAGCAGTTACCACCATTACTATTAGGGGTCATTTGGTAGCCTGGATTTGAGGGCCCGTTTGGGAGCTTGTATTTGGAATGCATTGGAATCCAAATCACAATTACATTGGAATCAAGGTGATTCTGAATCCTCATTTGTGTTTGGTTGAAATGCATTGGAATCCAAATCTTCTGTTTGGGAGCTTGTATTTGGAGGGCATTAGAATTCTTTGGTATATTCACAGGACTTAGATTTGATTTACTAAATCAGATTTCACATCCCAAATTAGCGCGCACACACACACACAGACACACACACACATAAAATGTATACTTTGGCCAAAAAAGAGGAAATTCTGAGCCTTGGGTCGGCCACAAATGCAAGGATCACAAATAGGCAACTCATCGACGTTTTTAGCCGTCCATTTAAATGTCCAACGTTTGATGGTTCAAATCATTCTATTGATTAACTTTTACTATTGCAGTTGATAATTTGATTGTTTTGGGGTATCATCAGCATGCCATGTGTCCGATGGATTAGTAGCCTGGAGACACGTTTGTTACATGTGCAACTCTCCTGTCCCTAAAAAAGAGGCAAAAAAGGCATTTCCCTTGGATTACATTGGAATCTCAACATTTTGTTGAGATTTCAAAACACACCAAAAAGGTTGATTCGAATACTTACGATTCCATTAACTTCCAAATCCAAGGTTGCCAAACACAAAAAGTAGCCATTTAGATTTGAAATAAATCTATTTACCACCAAATCCAACGTGCCAAACAGGGCGTGAGAGTATTTGGGTGTATTTCAAATCCAACAGTCGCCTTTTTGCATTTGGCAGCCAAGTATAGGAGGTAAATGGAATTGGAGGTATTTGAAATACACATTTTTGGTGTGTTTTTGAAATCTCGCCTTTTGCTGTGATTTGGGTGTATAATCTAATTGAAATGCCTTCTTTTGCTCCCTTTTAAAGGTAGGAGAGTCTCACTCACCCTTCTAAAAAAAAGGAGTCCCACGTGTAACAAAGTTGTTGTTTGGCTTCAAATCATACATGTGGCACGCAAATGATACCTCAAAACAATCCAATGATCGACTGTAACACTAAAATCACGTCAATAGAATGATCCAAATTGTCCAAACGTTGGCCATCTAAATGGATGGTTAAAAAACGTCGATGAGTCCCTCGTTTGTGATCCTAAGTTTGTTGCCCACCTCAAGTTAGAATTTCCTCATTTTTGGCCGAAGTATATATTTCAATGGCTTTATTACAATCATTCTGATATCACATGTATACTAATTTGGGACATTAAAGCTGATTTAGTTAATCAAATTTAGGTATTATGAATATACTAAAGAATTATGCATTCCAAATACCAGCTCCCAAATGGAAGTTTTGGATTCTAGTGCATTCCTGCCAAACACAACTAAGGATTTGGAATCACCTTGATTCCATTGTAATTGTGATTTGGATTCCAATGCATTCCAATTACAAGCTCCCAAACGGGCCATTACATAACGACCATTACATAACTATTTTGGTATACCATGGTCCAATTACCATAAAAGCATCCCATTGTATGAAAGGGGAGTGTGAGTCTCTCGAACAAAACCTATATGAAAAATGGTTAATTGTTCATACAACATGAGAATTTCATTTGATTTTCAAGAGAAGAAATATCACCTGCAGATTAGGTGTTTGTGGTAAGTTAAATCTGGAAGTTGATTTGATGGGATATACCAGTCTAGAGTCACATGTGCTGTTATATGTGAACGAAGTCATCAAATGACCAAAATAGTCCAAATGAGCCATTACAATTTATTTTTTAAAGTCTAATGTTATAGAAGCTATAACCTGTAACATTAAGCAACATTAGCTTAATGTTTTAAACCATTTTCTTTCTAGAATTAAACAACATGTGCGGATGATCCAACCTGCCACCACATGGCAAGAGTATATATGAGCACTATAAACCAAGGATGTCAAATTACTTGTTATTATAGGCAGTGTTTGCATTATCTCCGATATTATCGAAATATCCCCGATATTATCTCTATTTCTAGCTCAGCGACATCGATAACACTGGTAGCGATACCGATAACACTGATAGTATAAAAAATTCTTGATATCGGTGATGCATCACTAAATATTGCCAACGTATCAATATCGTTAATATTTTCAATTGTGTAAATTACAGGCGCTGTTTGTATTGTCAATACATTGATCCCGTTGGTGTATTGCCAATATTTTTTATTGTGTAAATTCCAAGTGTCGCTTGTATCGTCAATGTATCTGCAATATTTCGATAATATCGCCAATGTATCGATATGCCAAAAATCTATATATTTAAAAAATTCCCATTTCATATTTCTTATGGGTGCATCGTTGTATGCAGCGTTCAATTTGTTGACGACAACATTGATAATATCACGATATTATCATTATCGCAACATGGCAATAACGAGACCACAATCTTTAGTTTCTTTTTCAGTTGTTAACGATTTGTTTGAAAAATTCATGTGTTGCCGATATTCTGAAATATCAATAGATGTTTGGATGGAAGTTCAGATTTTGGATGGATGAGATGATTGGACTGACTTCTTACGACAACACATGCTTTTAGGCCCCCATTAAATAGAAACCTATTATGTATACATTCTTTATGCAATTTTTTTATTCCTAAATATGTAACTATGTGTATTTTATCAACTCCTGAGGTTTCATTGAAAAATTCCACTGTTTTTCCCATTTTCCTCGCATTTCCAGTTATCAGCGATATCGATATTGTTTCGGTATCCCCGGCTAGCGAAACTTGTAGCGATACCGAAACTTCGAACACTGATTATAGGATAGATTCTAGACCAACACACCCTGACATATTCTTTAGATTGTAGAGTTTAGGGCTGTCAACGGGCCGGGCCTGGAGTTGTTCTTGTCCCGGATTTTGAATTATTTTGAGCCAGGCTAGCTCATTTTAAAAATTTGATTTTGGTAGGGTATTTTCCATTGACTCCCCTAGTAGAGTTGTGTTGCATTTCCTATAGTCTAAAAAAGTGTATTTTCCACTCTTTACCCACCCCCCCCCCCCAAAAAAAAAAATCAAACTATTTCTGGTGCAGTATTTATTCTATTGCCTCTTTATTTGGTCTGCAATATTTGTTTGTAGCCTGACAAAGTATTTTCCACTCTCTCTCTCTCTTTCTCTCTCTCTCAGGAAGCAATCAATCTCTTAACCATTCTGCTTCTGGGATAAGGTTGACCTCTATCGGCAGGCCATCAACTCCCAAATCGCCAGGTTTTAGTGGATTTGAAAGCGTAGAGGTTTCTGATGATGAAGACATTGAACTTGCAAATGAAGACGATGCAAATTTCAGCTATGATAATGATTATGAGAACTCTGTTCTAGTTGACACGGTGAGCATCCATGTATGTGGAAGTGTGATGTCTTTTTTCATACTCGAGCAACTTGACTTTCAGTTGTTGTTTTCATGTGATACTATGTTTTGAGTGCATTTTGAATGTTTATTTAAACTGGTGTTTAGTGGAACATAGAAATGAACAGTTGTATTTGAAAGGACATGTGGTGTATAGGGCTGACAATAAGCCAGGCTCGGGCCAGGCAAAATCAAAATTTTGAATATGCTCGGCCCAAACAGTTCAAAATCCAGGCTGAAGCCAACCCCAGGCTGGCCCGGCACCCGGCCCGTTGACAGCCCTAGTGGTGTAAGACATGGTAAACCTCAATCCATCTCACCCACCCATCAATATAGTATATGTCAATGTTGACATGCACACACATCATTGTATTAGTCCATATATTAGTATAACTTGCAAAAGAGAAACATAAAAAAAGCACATTGAGCTACATAAATAACATATAAAAAAAATAAAGAGGTTTTTAGAAACAACCACCGTTTTTATGGGTTAATTAGAATTCGGGGTTAGATTTCTGCACCTACATGTTTTACACCCTCTTTATTTTACCACTTTCTGTCATATTGAAGTAACAACTGTTAGCCTTTTTTTAAAATGACAAAAATAACCCTAGTATTGGAAACGACAGAAATACCCCTCTACGGAAAATGACTGAAATACCTTCAAATCTGAGCCATTCATTAGGTGATCAACCCAAAATAGGTGTATTGATCACTGCAAAGCTCTAGACGACCAGTAAGGTGGCTGGATGGTGCCTGGAAGAAATGAATGGTTACCACTGATTATGGGTATTTTTGTCATTTTCGTAAAGGCTGACAGTTGTGATTTTAATCTGACATAAAGTGGTGAAATAAAGTTGGCATGAAAAATGTAGGTTCTGAAATCTAACCCCAAACTTTTTGGGTGGTTCTGTCTAATGAATTCATAAAAAGGGTGGTTGTTTCTGAAAATCCCAAAAAACAATAAATAACCTCCCATTTGAATTTTCAGCAGAGAGAGGCTGCCCTAATGTTTCAAGGACCGCAGACACACGTATATGTTGCACTGCAGACGTGTATTTGTTGCGAGTCTTGCAACATCATTGCCATAGTCATAGCCTAGCCCCATCTTTATTATCATGATTGCTTGTGATGCAGGATGCCCTAATTGTGATGCATGCTCATGAACACATATAATCCAGTGGAAATAAAGACAATAATAATCTAAAAATTCAACATCAACCATCATAAACTAAGAAAACCACAAAGAGACATGCAATGGAGCGGGCCATCATCACAACCACGAGGTGAGGAGTTCAAATAGTGCCTAGGTTGGATTCGGCGAGGAATGGAACCTCCCGATCTTTCATGGTCATAATCCAATCGAACAATGAGATTCACTAGTCCGGGAGATCAAAGGATTTCTCGGATTAGGGAATCGGAAATATGAGAAATTAGGGTTTTGGATCAATTCTTAGATTTAGGGCTTGACGATTGTGAGATAATGTAAATAGAGAAAGAAGGTAGAATAACTTACCTTAGAAGAATGTTGGAGGGGCATAAGAAGAAAAGAGAAGAAAATGATTGGAGAAGAAGATGAAGTTCTAAGAGGGAGAGAGAGAGGAAGGAGGCACCAAAAATGTTTTCTTTCATTAATCAATAGCTAATCTCAAGTTTAGGGTTGAGCTCTCTTAAATAACCAACAAGGAAAATAGAAAAAATACTAAAATACCCCTAATACTTGAACAAAATGAAATAAAAAAAAAAAATTCGCGCGGTGGTCGGGCACTCGGTCGGGCGCTCGATGACGTCCAAAAACATCCAGTGACTTTCGGGCGCCAGACAGGCAACGGTCGGGCGCCCGATCTGGCACCCGAAGACATTCTGGCAGGTTTTCTGTTGCTCCTCAAAACTTGTGTTCCATGATCTTCTCAAGTCCTTCCTACACACGTGTCTTCCCATTGTGGGGTCTTCTACGTACCAACCCACATGTGTAGGGTCTTCAATGCTCCTCAGTGGTCGCCTAACCATAAGGAAGATGCTTGTGGTGCACGCTTTCTTCGCTGATAGACTTTGAAGGGTCTTGTGTCCTCATCAACTTGGCAAAAGTTTTAAGATCCTCTAAACACATGAGATCAACCCTCTACTGGGATTTGTTACTTGTTGGCACATTGCTTTCAGGCAGAGATCTACATCCGACATGTCAATCCCAAAGAAAGGGAATCTTTTGCATACATGTCCTAGAAAATACCTTGTTGATACAACAGGCCTGTGTTAGAGGTCACTAGAAAAGTGATAAGCTTATTTTGTTTATTTTTGTGGCAGAATGTAGATACAAATGTTCAAGATTAGTCAATTGTTTCGTTTGGAGCAGCAAATTAAAGGGAATCTTTTGCATACATGTCCTAGAAAATACCTTGTTGATACAACAAGCCTGTGTTAGAGGTCACTAGAAAAGCGATAAGCCTTTTTTTTTTTTGTGTGTGGCAGAATGTAGATGCAAATGTTCAAGATTCATCAATTGTTTCGTTTGGAGCAGCAAATTGTGTTTCTAGTCAAGGTCAGAAATATGGAGCACCAAGCAGATCACATGGAACTGAAAATCTTCATGGTAACCTAGCAGTGGATCCAACTCCTGTTCATATTTTGAGGAAAAATCCCAAGGATATTCTTATTCCACTGGAAACTATGCGCCATGGTATTCTCAAATTCCTAACCATGAATGAGTTTTTTGATGATGTCATCTCAGGTCCTTTCGTATTTGTAGTATTTATCAAACTCAAAAGAGCATAAATTTCGATAGCTTCCAGTACTTTAGTTGATAAATGTACATAGCTCTGTCGTAGATTTAGTGCAGGGCTAACAAAATCAGTCACATCTCACACATTGGGTGGGTAGCCATCCATTTTTGCGGTTCTTTTGTTTCGCTTTATCATCTAAATAAATATAAAATGAAGACAGCAAGTTTTCTACATTTGACTGTTATGTACCAGCATATAGTCCTTGAACCTGTGGTTAACATGTTTAATTCATATTTGTGATGTGTTGTTCCACTTCCCCTGTTTCTATTCTTTTGAAAGGCGTCCCTACCCACTTTAGGAGAAGGGATGCAGAAAAAATGATATTTTCTTCCGGTCACTTCCACTCCTCTCATTTCTCATTTTGTGAAAACTTGTATTGGACAGCCAATTGTCGACCTGAAGCGTCCATTCATTTATGCTGTTGGGGGCAGCACATGGTGCAAAATCACACTTCCTAACCGTATGATTAGTAGCACCAAAAATGGACCATTGAGATCAAGCTGAGAAACAAAATAGGTTCAATCATCATTTTGAAGCATTTATCAATAAGTCCCACCATTGACTGCTTATGATTGTTAAGAAGCACTTTGGTTTGATGTTGCTTACCATCCGATAACTGATGGTTGTAACCAAATGGCCCACATTTATAAGTTTTGATCATTCGATAGATATGAACTTTACACCATGGGTTGCCCCTAGTGGTGCAAATGAATGGGCTATCTGGATCGATGATTAGATGTCCCATGCGTTCGTGTGTGCGAGCGTATGCATGCTTTATTTTTATTGCTAGTAAAAAAAGTCCTATTTAACATAGAATTAGTTTTTTTTTTTTTTGTTGTTGTGAAAGGTAACAACATTTTATTAAAAAAGAAGGAAAGCCATAGATGAGATATTAAGGCAAACTACAACAAGAAGACGGAAGGGGGGGGGGGGGGGGGGGGGGGACTCTTTATACTTGAGGCCCAACCCATCACATCTAATTTTTCCCTTCTAAAGACTTCTGACGCCAGCCCACTCTAATTACGGAAACACTGAATATTCCTTCCCCCTATAAAGCCCAAATACCTACCAGACAGTATAGCCTCCAAATCATCTTCCTTTCTTCCCAATTGCACCCCCATGCTAGGCTAGCAAGAGACTTTCAATGGATCTTGGCATCACCAACAATACTTTGAAGGTGTCAAAGAATCTCTCTAAGACCTCTCTAGTAAAAGAGCAATGGATAAAGAGATGATCGACCAACAATACTTTGAAGGTGTCAAAGAATCTCTCTAAGACCTCTCTAGTAAAAGAGCAATGGATAAAGAGATGATCGACCAACTCCATATTCTGCATACACATCACACATATATTAGGGATTGCCACCTGTGTTTGTGGGGGGGTTCACCATTTGCCAAACAAATGACGTGTTTCCTTTGTGCTTCCTAGAAATTGGTTGATGTATTAACTTGCAGAGAGAGCAAGCAGAGAACCGACCCAATTTTTCCTTCTTCCACACCATTACGTCTCTTATCTTCCACAATAGGACAATGACTTTGAAGCTGCACCAACAGACAAATGAGATTGTCTACTTCCCCATTGTCAAGTTCCTTTAACATGGATGAGACCAAACCACTACATTACCTGAAACTGAGAAGCATCGAGCAATGGGAACATTCACTTCCAGAGACAACCTTGCTAACCTCGGGAACTCATCACATAGCACCCTCTCTCTAATCTAGACATCCTCCCAAAATCGAATCCGTCCCTCCATCTCCTAATGAGAAGCCAATCCCCTCCTTAAACTTGGTCGTCACCCTAGCAATTGCTGTCCATGACACTGATGCCCTATTTAAGGATGAATCTTTTATCCACCACCCCCTCAATGCAATACTTTCTAGCATTTGCCTCTCTCCATAAAGTATCTTCTTTCATACTGAATCTCTACAATTGTTTGCCTAGCAAAGTTGGATTCATTGACTTTTACTCCCTTATACTTGCATCCTCCCATGCGACTTACGCACCTCTTTCCACTTCAACAATTGAAACTTTTGCTTTTCTTCTGTTCCTTGCCATATGGAGTCGCATCTTAGTCTCTCCAATCTATCCAATATAGCCTTAATACGCCTAAAAAAGACAAAATATAGCGGTAGATTCAACATGGCTGCTTTTATTAACATTAATCTTCCACCCAATGAAAGGTGCTGACTTTTCCACCTTGTTCTTTCAAAAAATTTAATCATCTTGTCTCAAAGATACTTCGCGGGCTTACTGACACATTAAGAAAGGCTAAAATATGAAGACGGAAGGGAACTTACATGACACCCAAACACCTCCATTAACCTCGCCACCTCCTTAGAGATGCCAATACTCAACATTTTGCTCTTTAGAATGTTTACTTTCAAGCCTGATATCATTTCAAAACATCTAATCATTTCCTCAAGTTGCCCACCTTTGCTTTTTTTTTTTTTTGCGTCGCAAAATAGAATGGTGTCGTTGGTGAACTGGAGATGAAAAATTTAAAACTCTTATGTTATCCAACTTGAACCTACTAATGAGACCCAAAAACATCCCTCTTTCCAACATTTTTTTAAGCGCTTACTCTACAACCACAAACAAGAAAGGAGAAAGCAAATTCCTTTGTTGGACACCTCTGGAAGCATTGAAGAAACCTTTAAGAGACTCGTTGACCAAAACCGATAACTTGGCTGACCGGATACAATCCCAACCATGTCAACATATGATCGAGAAAATCTGAATCCACATGGTCATATGCTTTCCAAATATCAAGCTTGCATATAATGCCTCTTTTCCCTTCCTTATAGTGTGAATCAATGAATTCGTAAGCAATTAATGCGTCGTTCAAAATTTGCCTTTTGGCAGCAGACACACTCTAAACTTTGGATATGACATTTGCTAAAACCACTCGAAAGTTGGATGCCGTGATTTTTGCTAAGATTTTATAACGGTCTGCTATAAGCCTTATAGGCATGAAATCTCCTAGGCATTCAACACATTTTTTTTCGGCATGACAATCATGAAGGATGCACCAAACTCTAGTGATAAGTGACCTCTCTCGAAGAACTCTACAATAAATTTTCCAGGTCGACCTTCACTAGCTTCCAAAACACCTGAAAAAACCATGAGGAATCCGTTTCGCCTCAAAGCCTTGTCTCTATCTAACAGATCCACAACTGCCTCGACTACCTTGGAAATTGACTTTTCTAAATACTCAGCCTCTGTTTCAGAGATTTTATTAAAAGGCAAGTTATCGAGCTGCGAGCACAATCACCTCTCGCCAGTAAGAAGATTCTTGTAAAACTGTACTGTGGCGTCACAGACCTGAGATTTTTCCTCTACCCCAACCCCATCCACCATCACACTATGGACCTTAATAGTCCTGGCTGGGCACTAGCAATGCTATGAAAAAATTCTGTGTTCATCTCCTGTAAGCCACATTGCTCTAGATCATTGCCTCCACTTAATCTCCTATTCCTTTAAACAATTCTTATATTATAAGGAGAGCTTGAGCCTCATGAATTTTTCCTCCTCCTACAGCTCCCCATTGTCCAGAAGAATATTTTTTGTCTCTCGCTTCCCTAGAATGTCTTTCTTCCATATATTGATATTTTCTGAGTAATTTAAGTTTATGAAATGACTTAAATCCTGCTTGTCTCTCCATCAGAAAGGAGCTCCACCATTTCTTCATCAAATTTGAAAATCATTACACTTCTAACCACATCAACTCCAACCCAAACGGCCTCCGTCCCCAATCGTCCTCCTTCACTTCCAAAGCTATCGGACAATGGTCATATATGGGCCTTGGGAGGTCCCCTTTGCTGCACAAGAGGAAACTTCTACACCCAATAAGAGGAAACCAGAAACTGATTTAACTTGGATTTTAAGAACTATTTTTGCCCATATGTCCAAGTGGATTTTACATTTCCCATTGGAATGTCCACTAGCTCGTTTCTATAGAACCAATCTGAGAAACCCTTTATACTAATCATTATGCGGCTTCCATTAAGCTTCTTAAAGTGAATTGAACAACATTAAAATCTCTCCCTAAGCACCATGGGAACTGCCACCTATTGCAAGTAGAATCCAGCTCTGCGCAGGACTGAAACGTTGAACTGGTTGATTTTGTCCATATACTTTCTATGAACACCAATTAAAACCTCGTCACCCGATCCTTAAGAAGCACTGAAACCGAAAATTAACCTCTCCACCATGTCCCAAACTCTAGTGTCCTAGGTAATCACTATTCCTCTTGTAGTTCCTATTGCATCCAGAGCCACCCAATCCTTATTTCTTCCTCCCCATAAAGAGTCTATAGTCCTTTAGTCTATCAATTGAAGTTTAGTTTCCTGAGTAATTAGCTGAGCCTTGTAGCACTTATAGAGATCTTTGATTTGGATTCTCTTCTGTGGGCAACATAAACCCCTAACATTCCAACTGATTAAATTCATTGATGAACCACACTAGCCCCTCTACTTTTCTTCTCATCTCTGGAAGAGACTCCTACTCTGTAGTTTATGACACAAGCCCGCCAATTCTCCACCCCTTGAGAGATTTATGAACCTGTCTCTGTTGAGCAGCCTGTGATTTTTGAATTCCCCTCTCTTCTGCAAACTGAAAGAGGATAATGAAATCTTTCATGCAATCTTAGTAGGAAACTCCTACCATCTTGCCAACATGTCCAATTGCCTCCTTAATCTATTGCATGTTGCAGGCCATTGAGACATGCCCCGCTTCCCCCATTGCCGATGAAGTATTTTCACAGACAATTAACTGGTTGTCGATCCCTCCAATCTCCTCTGCAGTGTCGTTGGCCGCTTGTAGAAATGGAATATCCAGTGCCTCCAACCGAATCTCACTGTTTAGGTTGACCCTCTTCCTTGGGCCACCATGACCAAAGCTTGCTCTTCCATTCCCTCTTCATATGGCCCAATGCTACCATCTCCCCCATCTTAGTGTAAAATACTAACCTCAGTAAGATTCTACTCTTGGAACTGTTAGCCTCTTGGAAAGGGAAGCAAGCTCAAGAGTCTGCTTCGTTCCTTCCCCCTTCGCACTGCTACTTTTCTCCACGCCCAGCTGCTTAAGTGTAGAACTTGTGTCGTCGACTGCTACTAATGAAAGGGAGTGCTTCTCACACGTGACTGAACTTAGAAGAGTCTACCTCACCTAGCCATTGTTGGGTTTATCCGCATGAACTGATGGTGACTTGTGTGCCTGACTTTGGATCCTCTTCCATCCTTGCTCTTGGCTTTAGAGTGCCCTTTCTGACCAAGCCAGAATCCATCCTCCTTTCGCTCCTTCAGCTCCTTCATCACCTTCTCCGCCATAATCCATCCCTACTCAAGATTAGTTTTACATTGGTTAATTGTATTTATGATGGATGGAATCACATTTCTTTCTCTTTCTCCAGATTTCTATGTGATTATGCACTTTGACTTTCTCACTTGTTACACAGGCCATGCGCACAATGATTTGCTGCTTTATTTTCCTTATTCTTGATATAGGTTTTTTTTTTTTTTTTGAAAGGTTCCTTAGCTTTTGATTATTTACCTACTATTAGAAAAGTTATTGGTGTGAACTTTAACGAAGCACATTACTTCTCTTGATCAATCTTCGTCCCTCCCCATCCCACCCCCATGCCTAGCACACACACACACCAAAAAAAAAAGGAACTCAGCCCATAACAAAAGGGTAGAAAGCAATACATCGATGCACCGTCAAATTCACTACCCTAGCTTTGTCCAAAACAATATTCCCTTTATCTTTCTGGGGAGGTCATCAATAGAGATAAATTTCATTTGAGTTATTCGCGCTTCCCCATTTTGCAAGGGCATAAGCTACCGAATTGCATTCCCTGAAAATGCTGAAAATAATATTTGGGGGGGGGGGGGGGGGGGGGGGGGGTATCTTTGGTGCACTTCATCCAAAACCAAACATTCCAGGGAACCAACAAATTTGTTGTCCCTGCATAAACCACCAACCCCACCTTGGCTTGGATTTCCTCTGGAGGAGCCTTCGGTGTTTACTGTTAGGTTCACATATACATCTCCAATCTTGAGCTTGGTCCATTTCATAATCACAAAGTATATCTTTGATCAATCTTCGTCATTATCTAATTTGGTAAATCTGTTTCCTTATCAATGGATGTTTCTGAAGCATATTCCTCTCAATGTCAAAATTTCTGAAATTATCCTAGAGGCACCAAGCAGAGAAGAGGAAGAAGTATGCGCGATGATTCGAGAATGTTTAGCACTGCGGGAAAAGTATGTCTTTAGAGAAAATGTTGCCCCATGGATGAAGGAAACGACAACAGAATCGAGTATTCCAGCAGTAAACCATGATCCTTTCCATTTTGACCCTGTCGAACCAGCTGCAGTGAGTGTTATTCATTTGCTACGAACTTAACCTTGTCTCTGGTTATGAACCCATTGTAAATTTCCAAGCAGTTTTAAGCCATTCGTTGAAAACAGGTTGAACCACTGTTTGATGTTGTTTCTTGTCTTCTTCTTGAAAACAGCATTATTTTCAGATGGAGGATGGGGTTGTACATGTTTATGCAAACAAAGACTGTAAGCATTGCAATTTCTTTTCCTTTATCAATTTGACCATGCCACACTATTAGTTTATCGATACCATGAAACTCTTTTTGGCTGCATTTCTCATTTTGTTTTAATTTTCAGTGATGCAAAGAAAAATTTAATGATTAGAATTATTTAGCTTTTAATGAATGTTCTTTCAGCAACTGAAGATCTTTTCCCAACTGCAAGCTCAACAACATTCTTCACTGATATGCATCACATATTGAGAATTATTTCTCTAGGAAATGTCCGTTCTGCATGCCATCATCGACTGCGACTTCTTGAGGAGGTGGATTTTTCAAATTCAAGGTCTATATTTCCGTTGTCTACAGAAACTATTTTTTTTATTTACGTTGATACATTATAGCTGTACCTGGACACTGTGCAGAAGTTCCGTCTTCATTTGTTAGTTAATGCGGATGGGGAATTTTTAGCTCAGAAGAGTGCACCTCATCGTGATTTCTACAATGTTAGAAAGGTTGATACACATGTGCATCACTCAGCATGTATGAATCAGAAGCATCTTCTGTCTTTCATAAAGTCAAAACTAAGGGAAGAGCCCGATGAGGTATGGTTTCTCTTTCTTTTGTAGATATTTAATCAGCTTGAATTGTTGCTCAAGTAATAAATGACTACCTTGATCGATCATTTAAGTACATCCTATTAGCACTTAATTCTTGAAATAGCTGTCTTCATATCTAATTTGATGATGCTGTTGATTTCATCTTGCAGATCGTGATATTCCGAGACGGAATATATCTTACTCTTAAGGACGTTTTTGAGAGTTTGGACTTGACAGGGTATGCTACACAGTTGTTCCATTGGGCAATGCTTTTTCTCTACTAGGATTAACTTTCTTCTTCATTCTGTGCATTGATATTGGCAGATCTGACCTCAATGTTGATTTATTGGACTGTGCATGCGGATAAGAATACATTCCATCGGTTTGACAAATTCAATCTTAAGTATAATCCTTGTGGACAGAGCAGGCTTAGAGAGATTTTTTTAAAGCACGACAATCTTATCCAAGGTTTGGGCCAATGAAATGATATTTTGATGTTTGCACTCTTGATATATGGCTCACCTTTTTTATATGATAAAAGATGCAATACTGAGAATAGGAATGGACAGCAAAAGCTTCAGCACAATCTGATTGTTGTTTCCATCTGTTGCTAATTATTATTTTCGGCAATGACTTAATGGTGCAACTTGGGTTGGATCAACCTGAACCCAATTGGCCCAACCTGAACTTTAGGTTGTGTTGGGCTTGGGTTGAGGCATCAGTCAACCCAAAGCTGAACTTATATGCAATATGCATACATAAGAGCTATGACTAGTAAACATGATGTAAACATGAAATCATTGCCTGCATGGAAAATAGGGTTCATGATTGGAACCGTCCATGCTATAGACACTATGCTATATAGGGTTCATGATGCAGGACAGCCCTAAATATGATGCATGCTCTTGAACACAATTATTCAGCGAAAATAAAAGCAATAATAATAATAAAATCTAGCATTAATCATCATAAACTAAGAAAATCATAAAGGAAACATGCAATGGAACGGGCCATCATCACAACCATGGAGTATGGAATTCAATTAATGCATAGGTTGGATCCGGCGAGGGATGAGACCTCCCGATCTTGCATGGCTATAACCCAATCAATTAAGAGGAATCTCTAATCCAGGAAATCAGGAGATTTTGGATTAGGGATTTGAAATTCTGAAACTTAGGGTTTGTAGGATCAAAATCAGAATTTGGGGATTGTGGGAATTGAACAAATAAGTTAGAAGGGATAGATTTACCTGGAAGAAGGTTAGAGGGGCATAAGAAGCAGTTAGAAGAAAAGAGATTCAGGGAAGAGGAAGAAGCATCACCATGAGAGAGAGAGAAGAAGATGAAAGCTCCAAGAGGCTTTTCATTAATCAAATCAATAGCTAATTTCGTGTTTAGGGCCTAGCCCACTGAAATAAACAAATAAAACAAGTAAAAAGTCCAAATTACCCCTAAAACTAAGCAAAACGCGCAAAATAACATAAGTGCGGGAAAGTTTGGGTGCTCGGTCGGGCGCCCGAGGTCCCGCCCGAAGTCGTCCGAAAACCTCCAGAGAGGTTTGGGCGACCGGCAGACCAAGTTCTATGGTCGGGCGTCCGAATTCTTCATTTCGTTTGGCCTTTTCTCCTTTCATCCTCCCTGAGTGGGGTCTTCTACGTGTTCAATCACATGTGGAGGGTCTTCAGTTCTTCAATAGTCGCCTATCCACAAGGATGGTACTTGTGGTTGGCGCTTTCTTCATTGGTACACCTTGAATGCTTTTGTTCCGCATCAGTTCATGATTAGAACTGACCTAAGGCCCTCATGTTGAATGGACTAATGACTTTTGGATAGTCTATCTAATCATTAATGAGTTTTTATGTCAACCCATTCCCAACCTTATATGCAACATGCACACATAAGAGTTATGACTAGCATACATGATGTAAACATGAAATCATGGCTTGCATGGAAAATAGGGTTCATGATTGGAACTATCCATGCTGTAGACACTATGCTATAGGCTTCATGATAAGAACTAACCTAAGGCCCACATGCCAAGTGGACCAATGACTTTTGGATAGTCTATCTAAACATTAATGAGTTTTTAATGTTGCTTATTTATGAGTGGTCATTGTCGACTTTATTTTGCTAATTTTTTTTTTAGGCACAATTATTATTTTAATGATGTTATTTTACATTTAGATGTTTGATTTTATTTGTTAATTCTTGGCTCTTGCAAGTGTTAACCCAGCTCAAGCTGATCTAATCTAACCCAACCCAACCCAAATTGTGTTAGCGTTGAGTTTTCAATACCTAGGATTGGGCTTGTGCTGGGTCTAGGTTTGGGTTGGGCCTTGGGCCGACTCCTTTTGAGGTTGGATTGGGCTTGGATTTACTCTCAACCGGAACCAATCCGACCAAGTTGCATGGATAATCTGATTGCTTCAGAAATGGATTGGCTTTTTGTAGCTTCAGTTCTTGGCATGGATATTTGTAACATCGTTTAGTGATTGCTTTTGTTGGGTGACATGATCAATCTTCCGTTCTTACTATAATTTCTTCTTCTTCTTTTTTGTGTACCACTAATAATTATGCACTTGGTGTGTGCTCATGTGGTAATCCCTTAAGAGTTACCATAAAATGGAAAGAAAAGGTCCAGTAGTCCCTTGCCAAGCCAGCTTGACAAGATTCAACAGGTAGGGTTGGCGCACTATTTGTGTTGCTCAATGGTTCTCCAAAAGGCTTTTTCAAAAGTTCAAGGGGTCTTCGGCAGGGTGACCCATTATCCCCATTGCTCTTTGTTATTGTAGCTGAGGCATTAGCAAGGATGTTGTCCAAGGGCAGGAAGAAGGTTTGATTAGTGGATTTAAGGTAGACGGCATGCCTTCTCCAATATCTCATCTCCAATTTGCGGATGACACTCTCCTTCTCTATGATGCAGAGCCATCTAAGGTGGACAGTTTGAGAACTATCATCTACTGTTTTGAGGTAGTTTCGGGTTTAAAGATAAACATTGTAAAAAGGAAAATGTTTGGAGTGTGCATGAAGGAGGAAGAAGTCAAGCAGCTGGCCGATATTTTTGGGTGTACAATGGGATTGCTTCTAGGAACTTTTATGGGTCTCCCTTTTCGTGTCGGTAAACTGGCCACCTTTGGGATAAGGTAGTGGAGTTGTTGAGAGGAAACTCACAAGAAGGAATTCTCGCTATCTTTCGCTCGGAGGGCGCATTACCCTCATTAAAGCAGCTTTATTGAACCTGCCTTTATACTTTATGTCGTTATTCAAATATCCGGTGTTGGTTATTCAAAGGCTTGAAAAACTAAGGTGCTATTTTTTATGGCAAGGGGTGGAAGGCAAAAAGAAATTCCATTTGGAGTGGAAAGAAGTTTGTGAGCCACACGAGAAAGGTGGTGCAGGTAGCTAGGTATTAAAGACCTAAATTCTATGAACACGGTATTGCTTGGAAAATGACTATGGAGATTCGGGGAGGAAGATGGGGCGCTTTGGGAGAAGTCATTAAATGTAAATATGGGTGTCTGGAGGAGGGTTGGTGGACAAGGGAATCCTCTAATTATAGAGCGTCGGCATGGTGGAAAGGGGTGTCATCCGTGAAGTTGAAGTTTCTAGAAGCATCAGTTTCTCCCTAGGGAATGATGAGAGTAGAATCTGGTTATGGGAAGATGTGTGGGTGGGCTCCTACCCTTCGAAAGCGAATTTTCCCCAAATTTTTCATCTCGCTCCGGATCCCTCCAGTGTCAGTGGCAAGTTGCTTCTCTTTTATCAGGAATGTGGTGGCTTGGGTACCTCCTTGTAGACTCTTTTCTTTTTGACGAAGAAGTTTAAGAATTTGTGGCCCTTTTAGATCGTATTCATCTTTGCTTCCCGAATTCCTCATCAATGGATAGTTTGGTTTGGAGATGGGATAAATCAGGTTCCTTCTCGGTCAGATCCTTCTATGCAAGATTATGCAAGGATGGAAGGTGTGAGGAGGTGAAGTTTACAAAATATGTTTGGCATTATGAATTCCCTCCAAAGATAGTTGCTTTCAAATGGCTCTTTAGTAGAAAGAAGGTCTCGATCATTGATAACCTCCAGAAACAAACATTTGTATATGTTGTAAAAATGACGAAGAATTGGTTAATCATCTATTTGTGCATTGCCCCTTTATTGGTTCAATTTTGGGCGGACTTCCTAATTCGCTTCAAATTCTCTTGGGCATTTTTGGGGTTGGCGAGTGAGCTCCTCGTTTGGCTATGGTATGGGCCTTACCAAAGCTAGGAAGGTTCTCTGGAGAATGTCTTTGCTAGCTATTTGGTGCGTCATTTGGGAAGAAAGAAATGCAAGATGCTTTAGAAATGAGAGCAAAAGAGTGGAAAGTGTTTCTCAAAGGGCTAGGATGTTAGTTGTTGAGTGGGCCGCTAATGCTTCAAAGCTTAAGGATTGTAATCTTGATTTTCTTGGGATGTAGCAAGTATTTCCAATTTCGGTGAAAAATTGGTAATATCGCTGATAATTTCGGCGTTGCTGATCTGATGACATCAAAACCCCATTTATTTCTCTCAGGGTTTTTTAGCAACTTCTCGGTGAAAATATTGTTGAAAATGATAATTTGCGATATCGTCGATAAATCGCCAACAACCCCCCTTCGGTAACTGTTGCCAACTACCCCCTTTTCGTTTAAAAGTCACAATTTTATTGCCGAAAACACCCACCGCTAGAAATTTTTGAAACAACAACAGCTGGTTTTGCATAAATACCCTGTAAATCGAAAAAAGAAAAAGAAAATGAATTCTTCTTCTTCTTCCTCCTTTGCGATACCCCTTGCGTAAATGCCTAGAAATCGTAAAAAGAAAAAAGAAAAACGGTCCTCCTCTTCCTTCCTTCCTTTGTAACATCTCTCTCCCTCCCTCCCTCCCTCTAAAACAAAAGAAAGAGCCTGAAAAGGCTTTCTCTTTACTTTATGTTCAAATTTCAATAAATGATGACTACTGTGTGTTAGAAAGGAGTTATAATATACTCAGCCAGTATATGATGCTTGATATACCGACACTTAGAAGTTAAACACATGGCATATATATTAAACTCTGATTCATGGACACGTGCTTGTTGAAAATAAAAATAAAATAAAAATCTGTTTAAATATTTTCTAAAATTAAAATAAATAAAAATCTGTTGGATGGATGGATGGGATGGTTGGTGGTTGGATGGATGGATGGATAGATGGGATGGATGGATGGATGTTTGGATTATTGGACGGGATGGATGGATGGACAGGATGGTTGGATGGACAAATGTTTGGATGATTGGATGGATGGACAGATTGGATGGTTTGATGGATGGATGGTTGGTTTGGTGATTGGATGGGATGCTTGGATGGATGGATAGATGGGATGGATGGATGGATGGCTGGATGGTTGGATGAATGGGTGGATGTTTTGATGATTAGATGGGAGGATGGGCGGTGAATGGGATGGTTGGATGGATGTTCGAATGGATGATTGGATGGGATGGATGGATGGGATGGTTGGATGTGGATTATCATGCACATGTATTGTGTTTATGTGCTTATTTATGCATGCTTATTTTTTGTAATTGGTTTAATGACATTTAAATGATTATTGTGTTACTATTGAACTGATTTCTTACGACAACACATCCTTTTAAGCCCCTGTTAAATGGAACTTATTATGTATGCATTATTTTTGCAATTTTTTTATTCCTAAATATGCAAATGTGTATTTTAGTATCTTTTGTAGTTTCACTAAAAAATTCCACCATTTTCCCCATGTTTCCTAAATGTTTCCCTGCATTTCCAGCTATTAGCGATAACGATATTGTTTCCGTATCCTTCACCAGCGAAACTTGTAGCGATGCCGATACTTTGAACACTGGATGTAGTTCGGTTGCCACCTTGGCGGCTCAGTCTTGTAGCTCTTGTTTTTCTTTTGCTTTGTTTTAATAAATTTTTTTGTTATCTCTCTCTCTCTCTCTCTCTCTCTCAAAAAAAAAAAAAGAAAAAGAAAAAGAAAAAGTAATAAAGGAACTAAAGTGGTTTATCTCTTTAATTTTCTCCTAGGAAAGCAAATGATGTGGCAAATGAGTTAGCTAGAAGGGGATCCTCTCTCCAATCACTAGTGACTGGGGATACCTTCCCTTGTTGTAGTCTTCTCTTTATCAACTAATAAAGCCCATACTTCAACTTGACGGTTCAAACTCCATTTTAGACGTGTAGAAGTTGTGCCACTAGCTTGAAGGATCTAATGGGGGGCATTTGGATGATTCTGTTCCTGCACCTTCAAATTATGTAGTATTGGAGGTTCTTCCCATCATGGTAAGAAATACTAGAAACAATTAGCAAGATTATATCAACTTGGTCAGGAAGAGACCAACTCCTGTTGCTTAGATAAACTCAAATGGGTCTCAATTGTCTTTGCCCGAGCAATAGACAAATTCAATTCTATTATGTTTGAGTAACAGAGAATAGTCTTTTGAGCAAGCCAAGGAGGAACAGCTTGATAGTTGATAATCTGCAAATGTTGTTAAGATGGATTGAAATAGTATCAGGACAGAAGGTTAATTTACAAAAAAAGGTGAAATGTTGGGGATTGGGCTAAATAAAGTGGTGCTGTAGGAGCTGCCTGAGATTTTGTCTGTAAGCCAGAGACACTACTACTGTCATAGGATCTTGGTCTACCACTATGCATTGGTAAAACTGCTAAGAGGTTTTATGGAATTGGTTAATAGAGCCTAGTGAAAATTGTCGGGTTGGAGAAGAAAATATTTATCTCTGGGAGGTGTATCGCTTTAAAGGCAGCTCTTTCAAACATGCTGGTGTACTTCATGTCTCTGTTTAAATACCCTGCTGGTGTTGTGCACAGAATCAAAAGCCTTCAAAGGGACTTGCTATGGAAAGGCATGGAAGTTAAAAAATGTTTCCCTTGGTCAAGTGAGGAAGATTCCTTTTGGATAGAAGTAACAGGCGGTAAATATGACAGACAAGAGGATGGTTGTTGCACTAAGGAATCTTCGTTGTATAGGTCTTTGGGTTTATGGAAGACAGTTGAGGATATGCAGGATTTCAGTAAAGGCATATCCTAGTGGTAGACCTCTATGCACAGTTTTTGGCAGCCTTTATAGAATTGCTATGGACCAAGTAGCTCTTACCTCATTAACAGTGAAGGGAAGGGGTTGACATGGTGGGGTCTCTACTCATGGTTCAGTGGTAGACACGGCGTGTTTCTACTCCGAGGTCATGGGTTCGAGAACCCATGTGTTGTGTGTGTGGGTATAGAGTGGGGGTTTGACATGGTCCCTCAATTTTGTAGGAATTTATCGTGTACCGGAATAGAGGAGCTTGCAGATTATAGGAAAATATGCGATTAGCATTCTGGGTCCAGGTCACATCGATTCTTGGTGGTGAAGACAAAACTGGATCCCTTTTAGTCAAGTCCTTTTATCAAGCAATCAAAAGAGATGGAAGAGGGGTGTCACAAATTTGGTGTTATCTGTTAATCGCCTACTCATTATGATTTCTCCTTGAAGTTTGGAGGACTTTTGATCTCTTGGAATTCAATGGGCTATGCCAGATTCAGTTATTTCACTGTTCCAAGCTTTGGGATGGAGTGGCATTTCTAAAAAAGAAGGCCAATGTTGTGGCTATTCTGATGACCTGGTGGGCTTTTTGGAGGGAATGTAATAACAAAACTGTATAAAAAGAGCACAGGAGAGGAAGGAAAGTTCTGGAGAAAAGGACAGGAGAACTTAATCAGTCCACCCCAATTGCTTCATTGATAATCTGATTAGATACAAAAGATTAGCCTCTAAAGGACACTTCTCTAAGATTCATCCCAATCTATTCAAAGTATGGTACTCTACAGTACCATGCAATAGTATTCACAATTTGTTTATTCCCATACTCACATACACACAAGCCAATATATTCTAAAAAAATGTTTGACAATAGATTGGAATATATTGAGATGATCTCCCATGGAGTCAAAGGGAGATTTCTATGGGCATGGTAAAAGGACACTGTGATGTGGACTGACTCGTCATGTCACGAGTTGAGCCATGACTTGCTAGTATTAGGGGTCAACCGGCTCGACTTGGTCAAGTTGGGGGTGATTCATGGTGTCAAACCGGATCAGGTCCGACCGAGTCCGAGTCAACTTGGGGGAGTTGCACGGGACTCTTCTGAGTCTTAAAACCATGATCGGGGGTCCCCCTTTTTAGGGGTCGTAAGATGGGAGAATTAGAGGGTTGTTTTGGTACCAGATCCCTTTCACCTGAGAGGAATGGGGGGGAATGATTTATTGTGTTGCGCTCACTACTTACGTTGCATTTCTGTATATAAGATGTAATTTTTTAATTACGTTTTTTGAATAAAATTTCTTCACTGTTCAATAAAAGGAAAAAGAAGAAAAATGTATCATAGACATGGCTTTTCTCATTCGATTTGAATTGTGCAATCAGATCATCATAGAATATCTCAATATTTATGGAACCTTTTCAACTTTCTGTCTTGATGAAAATAATGTTCTGGCCATCTAGTTATAATAATGTGGCAGAAACTTAATGCTCTCATACGCTGTGATGGATCCTCATGGCACAGTGTTCGCTCGCCTCAAGTGTAAGGCTGCGATGTAGTAATAAATCTCGGTAAGACCGAGGTCGATCCACAGGGAAAGAGGTAAACAATTCTAACTAATCTAATAACTAGAATATAAGAAGTTTAGGAAAACGGTTTTTCACATCAAATAGAAAAATCTGAAATTAAGAAGAACTAGAGCATCAAGGATCCACTTGTAGTAGTCCAATGCCAATCCATTCATCCAAGCACAACACATTTAGAATCAAAGTCTTATTTCTCATTTAATTGGAGGATATAACATTCAAGCACAAATAATCCCACTTAAATTTGGAAATCAAATTTCTAGTTCTAATGAAGCACATAGAACTCAAACTTGTAGCCTTCGGAGTAACAGTCATGCCAAGAGACTATGGCATGCTCAAGGGTTACTACAATTCGAATTCAAACAACCCAATCATGGTAATCTTAGAGGATTGCAAGGAACTCATGTCCGAAGTACACAAACTCTCACAATTCATCTAAAAATCCAAACTTTATTCAAACTAGAATTTCAAAATCCAAAATTAAGAAAATGGTACTTGAAATAAAAGAATTAAAGCATTGAAACCAACTACAAATTTCACCTCTAGCTCTAGCTAAGAGGTTAACTAAGAAAAAGCATCTTAAAACTAGAACTAGAACTAAAACTAAGAAAATGAAAAAAAACTAGCTGTAGGAGGCTAGGTAGCCTCCTAGGACTTGAACTCCTTGCTTCCCACATCCTTGCTTGATTTGGAATAGAAGAGAGCACCTCCTTTTATAATACAACAAGACTACTGCAACATAACAGATTTTGTTTCGCTTCGTACAGCTTAACCAATGGTCGGATTGCCTTCAAATTTGATTTGCAGCTTCCTTGTACTGTGATCTTCCTCATAGATGATTTAGATTTCCAAGATTATCTTCTGAATGGGCCCACCAATCAGATCAACGACCGCCTCTCAAAATCGCGCAATTCAGGTACCTTCAGAACCAGTCATCTTTCTTTCAACGCTCCAGAGTGTACAGATGTCGGATTGATCCCAAATTTTGAACATTAGTAGAAAACTTCCTCCTCTACATGATAGACGGATTAGATTGTCAAAAACAATCCCAGAATGTGGTCCGAAAATTAGAACACTTAGGGCTTTTATAAACTCTGCGCAGTTGAATCTTTCTAGATGGTCCATCTTTCTTCAACCGGTACGATCAAACCACACATCCTTTTGATCTGAAACTTTGTGGTTATTCATATATGGATGTGGTCTAGAAGATGGTCAAAGTAGATTCTTCATATCATCAATGATGGGCCACCTGGACCGGCCTAGAGTGGAGTAGGCGGAATCTGGAACTTTCTGGACAGTTCGTATTGTTTTGGCCACTACGGTCAATCCGTAGCTCCGATCGACACGAAACCACTTGGGTTATTTCGGCATCGAGCTCCTCTTCGACATGGATGTGTTGGATTTCCAAATTTCATCAAGATGGGCCCAGAAAACTGGGCCGAAAAACCAGAAATGGGAATAGCCTGCTGTTTGAAATCTGAAAACCTGAGATTGCATGGCCGACCGGTCTTGACCGGTCTAGCCTGTCTGTCCTTGCTCCAGCAGCTTTAAGAGAGGGGAGCAGCAACTGGCCGACCAGTCAAGACCAGTCGGTCTTCATTTTTTTTCATCTTTTCTTTCTTTCTTTCTTCCTCATTCTCCTCTCTTTCTTCATCATTCTTTGGTCCACCTTGGGCTTTCATCAAAGGCTCCTAAACATGGTCTTTTGGTCTCCAATTGGGTGAAGTTCACTCTCATTCCTACAATCACAAAACATGCATTAGATGGGCCTTTTAAACATGAAAACCATGCATATAATGTGACGTAATGGGTTGGCAAATGTATAAATTGGAGGTTCAACACAGCCATATTTAAGGATGCCCAAAGCTGTTGGTGGACAGGTTCAATATATTTGTTGATTATGTGGATGTTGTTTAGTTCAAAGTTATTAATGGGACTATTAACTCATCTTGAGGAATCTCAGCTCAATATGCAATTCATTTTAGTGAATTAGTCCACTGGATGAAGAGACAAGATTTGCTGCTAAGTCAGATTGTCAATCAATTTATGACCCATAGGTACGCTGTTGACATCCCATACTCATTTAGGGATGCCTAACTTTCTATCTGGATTCTGGATGAAATCCAGAAGCTTCTAGTAGTTTTTGGCCTTTCTTTGTATTGTGGATCAATATTTCCATAAGCACTTAATTGTCTCTTGACATCTATTTATAGGCACTTTTGTCTTTTTTATTGTGCTGCTGTTAACTGACAGCCCCAGAATTTCAAATATGGGAATTGTTTGGTACTCTAGCTGCATATGAAGCTTGATACGCAGGCACTTAGAAATGGTACATGGCATATATTAACTAGAATTTAACCAACAGAATTGGGGAACCGACTGTCACTAACTCACTTTCCAAAAATCAGATTGGTTGAACAATCCTAACCTCTGATTCATGTACACTGTTGGTGGAAATAGATAATTGGATTGTTTTCATTTTTAACCATCCAATAAATGTCCATGAATCTGATAGCCAGATAATCAAATAAGCTTAACTTTTGGTTCATTATACATCTAAACTGATGCACAGAATTTGGAATGTTTCATTTGAATTACTTGTATTTTGTGTATGCAATTTATTAGTAATTTGAAGTTCCTGCGTAGCATCCATCACTGCCTAAGTTTTTCTCTTTCAAATATATGAATCAAATTCCTGTCCCTTACATGCACATAATCTACATACATACATATGTCTGAATGCCTGTGTGTTCGTGGTAAAGAACTTTTTCTTGCATTTAAAACATTCATCTAGTTTTGTTTTTGAATGAACATTTCAGGCCGTTTTTTGGGGGAGCTGACAAAGCAAGTTTTATCTGATCTTGAAGCAAGTAAATACCAGGTGTGTTCATTTCATCAGTTCAGAATTACATTATTTCCTTCCTTATGTCCCTTCTTTTTGAAGTGTTGTGACATGTGCACCAGGCTCAGCATGATTCATCTTTTGTTGTATTGTTGCATTATGTTTGTATGGCAACCTTAATCAACATATTTCTGTAGTAGGAATAACTACTCTTCTCTTAATGTAAAGTAGGTACATGCTCGTTTGCTGGTGGAAATTACATCTAACGCTTTCAATTATCAAAACCACAAATATGGTAAAATGAGTGAATTCCAACAGCAATGGAGTCTCTCTTCCCTTAAATAATATTTATGGCTTGATTTTTTCGGTGCTCAATTCATTTTCTTATCCTAAATAGTTGTCCCGCATTTTCCAATGATAAAGTGTTAATGTGTCACTTCGACTTGCATTCAAGAATTGTTGTGCATGTGATTTATTAAGGGAATCCACATACCTAATCATTATCATTTCTGATGCTCCAGATGGCTGAGTATAGAGTATCCATCTATGGGAGGAAACAAAGTGAGTGGGATCAGTTGGCAAGTTGGTTTGTTAACAATGGAATTTATAGTGAAAACGCAGTTTGGTTAATTCAGGTTGGTTAATATGTATTTCTTGTATTGGTATTTTATCCAGTGATATGCAGTTTGACTTGTTTTATGTATCCTTCCTTGCAACCTGGTATTTTTGGGTAGTTTATTTTTAGTGACTGATAAATTTTTTAGGGGTTTTTGCACATTCCCACTTCAATAATAGAGTATTTGCAAACATCCACATAGAAAAATTAACTTCGCAAATAACCACATGATTAATTTGTTGTTATGTTAAAATACCCACATTCTGTTAGTTTTTTAGAACTTCATCAACAGCAGTTAGATAATGATGTAAATGCTCATATTTATAAAATAACGAAAATACCCAGCATGAACAAATTACAAACTATAACAAACTTCACCAGCAAATAATCTGGATTTTTTTACATCCAACATTGGTTGCGGGGCCCAACAGATGGACCATGGATGGGCCCCGCAAATACTTCTGAAGTCTTGAGGGAGAGGTTTAAAAAAATTACTTTCTTAAACCTCCTCCTCTTCTTCTTCACCTTTTTTTTCCTGAGGTCATCCGGCCTTCTTCTTCTTATTATTATTGAACGTACGTGTACGCAATATTGGCACATCTGACTACTTTTAGAGGGGTTCCATGTGTTTATGGACTTAATGTACCTAAGCTCCTCCTATCTCTCTTTTATTCTCTTCTTTCTCTTTCTATGCTTGTGATGAGAAGAACTTGGATATGCCGATAGTGTGATGGACAGACACTTAGAAATTGCAACATGGCATACACGAAATTCAAACTTACAGTTTAGATGCACCATGATCCAAAAATTGCGCTTATTTGATTATCTTACTGGGGGATTGGTGGACATTTGTTGGACGGTTAAAAATGAAAATTATCCAATGGTCATATTTCACCAAACAAGTGGCTGCAAATCAGGGGTTAAGATGGTTCTATTTTATTTTTTGGACTGTGTCTTAGTGACATTGGGTTCCACAATTTAGTTGGTTTAATTTGAGTTGATGTATGCCGCTCATTCAGTTTGTGAGTGCCTATGTATCAAGCAGTGTTCACAATATTGGTATCATGTTACGTTTCACACCCTTGGGATACAGATACATATCACGTATCGCTAGGGAAATCGGTTGTATCGGGTAATGTATCGCACTTTTTGGGAAACATGGGGAAACATTGAGAAATTGATTGAATTTTTAATGAAACTTCGAGGATTGTTAAAATGAACCTTAATACACACATTTAAATCATAATATGTAAAAAAAAAGGTCCACATAATGGAGTTCCTTTGTAAAAGGATTCTAAACTATACGTTGTCTGACTGAACTGATGCAACTATTGTTTAAATTGATTCCATAAGATATATATAAATGTAAGAAGACATTAATGAAAACACAACCAATTCATTGACAAAGTAAAACAAGCAAGAGAGCTAAGAACTATACTTATGGATGATGCAACTGATTGCTGCCTAGAACCAAAAAAGCTTCAAACGCGCAATCCTCTCCTTTAGACACGGGGCGGGGGTGGCCTGGGTATCCTCCAAATGCAGTTTTGACTATCCTAATTCAACGTAATGCAAACTACCCTATGTAGCTTAGATCTATATGGGGACTCAATAAAACCTAGAAAATGACTAACTAGACTCAACAAAATATGACCCCTTTGCAGAGTTGGTACGCGGGTTGAGCTATCCTATATAGCCCAACGGTTTTTTTTTTTAGGGAGGAGAAACTAGAAGAAAATCGAACAAAAAATCATTTTTTTTTCTACAAAATGGGGGACTCTTGTGCGGCGTAACGATATCATCCAGGTATCGACGATATTTGGAATCCGCAAAGGAATAAAACCCGATAAGTTGATGATATATCGTGCGATATCGATATATCTGCCGATATTATCGATATCGCACGATATATCGTGCGATACACAAGAATCAGGCCACTGGCCTGTTATTACTGGGCCAATTTGTATCGCTAGTTCCCGATATCAATAATATCAGCCGATATTACTGCAAACACTGGTATCAAGTGTCATACCCTGCCATCAAATAACTTGCCTGCAATAACCATCCAATTGAGTCTCGTCAGAAGGAACATAATCGTCAACGACGCCTCACTCAAGATCTGTAGGACCACCATGTTGTATATCTATATCCACTCCATCCATCAAGTGGGAACCCTTGTTTGAAACGTACATATAGAAGATAATCGATACCGTTGCTGGCTGGGAATACAGGAACTTGTATCAATATTGCTGATATGATCGTTGATACCTGGAAATGTATTGTTGACTAAGGAAACAGTAGGGAATTACGAGGAAATGGTGGAATTTCTCAATGAAACTTCAGGAAATGCTAAAATACACATATTTGTATATTTAGGAATCAAATCATTGCAAAAAAGATGCATACATGATAGGTTTCTTTTTAATGGGGGTCTAAAAGCATGTAATGTTGACTCAGGGAAACATAGGGAAAATGGTGGAATTTTTCAATGATATTCAAGAGATGCTAAAATAAACATATTTGTGTATTTAATAATCAAATATAGTGAAAAAGACACATATTTGCATATTTCGGAACAAAATAATTAGTTTTCCTTTAATGGGGCCTACAAGCATGTATCGTTGACTCGGGGAAACATTGGGGAAAATGGTGGATCCATCCATGGATGCACACACACACACACACACACACACACACACACATCGATCCATCCAACCAACCAACCATCCATCCACCCATCCATCAATCCATCCCAACCACCCATCCATCCATATATATATAAACAGATTTTTGGCAATATCAATACATTGGTGATACACACCTAGAATTTACATAGTTGAAAATATTGGCGATACATTGGCAATACTAAGTGATACATTGCCGATACCTGGAATTTCTGATACTATCAGTGTTATCAGTATTGCCAAGCTAAAGGTATGGATAATATCGGGGATACTCCAAATAGTATGTGACCCCACACACAAACCTATGGTTAGCATCCTATCCTCATTGTTCCCCTTGGTGTGGCCCACCTGAGTAGTGGGTCTGGATGATTTTCATACTTTTTTTTTACATGTGCACTGACACCCCACACACACTCACGCCACGGTGGGATTTCACCACAATGGGTACTCGAACCCATGACCTTGTGTTGAAACTCTTGTGAGTCTACCACTGAGGCATGAGTAAGGAACACCTGAGGAGTGGATCTGGATGATTTTATACTTAGTGCTTATAATAGAGGATAGAAATCGAGGATACTGTGGAATTCCTTTAAAGGGCTCAAAATGCATGCTGTGGAAAAAGCCTGCAATAAACCCTACTGCATGAAATACTTTATCGCTCTATAGACTCTGTTCAGCCAAGTGAAAACATTGTTTTTCACTAAACCAAAATAAAGTTAAATCAGAAAACTACTGACATTTGTACTCGAAAAGCTTTATATGAAACGGTAAATTCATTATTGTCGTAAAATAGAACTACTTTGGGTCAAGGTATTCAAAAACGGTTATGTAACAGTAATAGTGGCAACCATTACACATTACGGGGCCATAATAGCCGTTATGAAAAATGGCCCGTAATCGTAATGGTAGTCATTGCGGCCACTGTTACCATTATTGAATTCCTTGTTCTGGGGGATAGCCATATATCATTGGCCATGCTTGCAGCCTGATTCACTTTGAACTCTTACTTCATTCTCAACATTCTTTTCCAAATTTTGCACAATAAACCTTCATTTGAAGTCAAAAGGGCCTTTAACAATAGTATCTACCTCTGTGCTGATTTTCAGGATTCAAGTTGTCCGTGCATGAGATATTTCATTAAGATTTATGTGCATATATGTTTTGAGAATATTATACATATCCTTCTAGCTTTTTAATAATCTTCATCCCAGCTTCTGCATTTGAATGTCTTTAAAGGGTGAAAGAACAGTTCTAGAGAAGTCTGAGATATCCCAAGATGCTTGCTTTATAATTGAGCCATCATCTCCTGGCGATAAATGAAGTTTTACTTCTACATTCTCCCATATGCTATGACCATGTTAGAACGAATGGTTGTTGTGCTATGTTGAAATATATTAGCTTGCTATAATTATTTGTTTATTGATTGGTAACACCTCTTGACTTTAAGAATGGTCAGTTATTTCCTAGATGTGTTTTTTTTTTTTTTCTTCTTCACTTTATTCTATGCATTATTACTGATTTTAGTTAAACTTTACTCTTTTAAGATATCAGTGTCTGAGATAAGCTGTAATGTTACCATTTCAGCTCCTGAACCTAATGGAAAATAAATGCTGATGCTGCACTTTATTTGAAAAATTCATGACTCTCATGTATTTATTTTTTTTAACTGAAATTAATTTGACTCTCACAATCTTTTGATGAATCTATAGATCAAGTTAATTTTAGGCCTTGAAAATGTTATGGCTGTGCTTTTAGAACTTAATATGCAGGCATTGGCTTTAACAATGTCTTTGATCTACTTGTCTTTCGATTTTTTCGAAGCTATGAATTAGTCTTTGTCAATTAGTTTTAGCAAACTCACTCCTTATGTTTACTACTGTGCTTTCAGCTACCACGGTTATACAATGTGTACAGGGGAATGGGAATTGTGACATCCTTCCAAAACATGTTGGATAATGTTTTTATTCCACTTTTTGAAGCTACAATTGATCCAAGTTCGCATCCTCAGTTACATATGTTCTTAAATCAGGTTGATTCTTCTGTAATTTTTTTCCTGAATATTGTTTTCTTACTTGAATTGTAATTTTTTTTTTTTTTTCTGAATGTTGATTGAATAATTACTTGTCAATTCACACTGATTTGGATTTCACACGTACTGATCTATACGTGTAGAAACGAGATGTATTAAGTATGTGACCGACATAACATAATACATTTTTACCATGAGTAAACCCTTAGGAAATAACGAAAAGATTAACCTCTTATTCGAGAAAGTACTCTCCGTTGAAACCAAGGTTTTCATCGTGTGATTCACGTACAAACCAACAATCCTTGTTGCAACAGAAAAAAAAACTAAAAAACTTCCTATGTCACAACCCTTGTTACAACAGTTAAACTCAGTTTAGAATTCGTTTTGCTAAACTTAGGGTGGAACTAGTGAAAAACCTACTTAGGATGCTAAGATACTAAACTTAGGATGGTTAATACTAATTCAAGGGTTAAATGCTGAGTTTAATATGAACATCAAAAGTTTAAATTCGAAATAAACTGAAATTAAAATACAAAAATTTAACTACCCCCGAAGTTCTTAGCAAAACTTCTCCAGTTAATGAAATAAAACAAGAAATGTACTATCTATAAGAGAAAAGCGTTAAATCATTTTTCATTTTCTTATGATTTCTTCCTTCTTAATTGGTCAAAACACCAAATTGTATTAGTATTCAATAGCAGTAACGGTGATCGTAATGGCCTGCCTTATGGCCAGTACGGCCCTGTAATGGTCAAAAAGTTTTTTAAAAGGAAAAAATGTATCGGCCTTGTATTGGCCCTATCGGTCCATGACGGGCCCTTTTCTTTCCCTCAAAATTTGGCATTACGGCCCCATATTGCGTAACGGTCAACACCATTATCATTAGGTAACATCCATTATGGTTGTAACATAACCAATTTTAATACCATGTGCATGATTGACTTGGGCTTTTTTTATTTTTTATTTTATGGTTGCGATCATGTTGACCTACATGTATTGTGGGAATGATAGTTAGAAATCAAAATATCTCTTTTTGCCAATCTATAGAATCAAATGCTGCTTTTCCAACATGATTATATACTCAAGAAAAGTAAAAAGAACATAAATTATTAAATTATTCTTGTATTTCTTTTAAGGTAAATATCTTGAACAACAAAAATAAAGTAAAGACAAGAATCCTTAACACCATCATGGTATGATGGTATTACTTGGTGCATGTTGATGGGAAATGGATGATGGATGTTTTTTTTATTTTTTATTTTTATGGTTGCGATCATGTTGGACCTATATGTATTGTGGTAATGATAGTTAGAAATCAAAATATCTTTTTCTGCTAATCTACAGAATCAAATGCTGCTTTTCCAACATGATTGTATACTTAAGAAAGGTAAAAAGCGTAGACAGAGATTTGAGAGAGAGAGAAGAAGAGTGATTAGGTTCTAACCCTAATCCTTCAAGTTTTATTAATAGGGCTTATTTGCCCGTTTACAACTTACTACGTTAGAATAGAAAAATAACATGAAGACCCCCATAAAACCCTTACACAAAGGCCCTTATCTTTCAACACTCCCCCTCAAGTTGGTGCGTGAATATCTATTATGCCCAACTTGCCAGAAATCTCATGAAGAGCAGTGAAATTTAGAGCCTTTGTAAATATATCTGCCAACTGATCTGAAGAGCGAACAAAGGGTGTGGAAAGTTCTCCTGAAGCAATTTTCTCTCGAACGAAATGGATATCAACTTCAATATGTTTAGTCCTCTCATGAAAGACCAAGTCTGAAGCGATATGAATGGTTGCTTGGTTGTCACAATAAAGAGGAATAGTTGAGTCAGAGAATAAACATAATTCTTTCATAATGGACTTTAACCAAAGCAGTTCGCATGCCCCATGAGCAATAGCTCTGTACTCTGCCTCTGCACTTGACCTGGAGACCATAGATTGTTTCTTGCTTCTCCAAGTCACTAGGTTTCCTCCCACAAAAGTACAATACCCAGACAAAGATTTTTTTATCTGTAGAGCAACCTGCCCAATCCGCATATGAGAAACCACATATATTCACATGCCCATGATTCTTGTACAAAATTCCTCGACCTGGACATGTCTTTAGGTATCTTAGGATATGATGAACCGCCTACAAGTGAGGCTTCCTGGAAGAATGCATGTATCGACTCACAATGCTCACTGCTTGAGTAATATCTGACCTTGTGATTGTGAAATAAATCAATTTTCCAATTATTCTCTGATATATGCCAATGTCATCAAGCTCTTCACCTATGTCTGCATGCAGTGAGTGTTTCTGCTCCATGGGAGAAGGCGCTGATCGTGAACCCAACTTTCCAGTCTCCTTGAGAAGATCAAGGGTGTATTTTCTCTGAGAGATGAAGATGCCCTTTGATAAGCGGGCCACCTCAATTCCCAGAAAATATCGCAGACAACCCAAGTCCTTCATTTCAAACTCCTTGCTTAGTTGATGTTTGGTTTGTTGGACGAATTGCAAGTCATCACCAGTAAGGACAATGTCGTCCACATACATAAGTAGAATAGTTCTTCCTTCTGGGCGTGAATGAATAAACATTGTATGATCTGTTTGTCAGCGCTTGAATCCAAAGGAGAGAACTGCAGAGCTAAATTTTGTAAACCAAGCTCTGGGAGACTATTTTGAGCCATACAAAGCCTTTTTCAGCTTACACACATTTCCCGACTCCCCTTTAAGCTGAAAATCAGGGGGAAGATCCATGTATACCTCCTTAGTCAGATCACTATTTAGAAAAGCATTATTGACATCTAATTGGAACAGAGGCTAATCTAGGTTAGCCGCTAGAGAAAGGATAAGCCGAACAGAATTGAGTTTGGCCACATGAGAAAAAGTCTCAGTATAATCAACTCCAAAAAGTTGAGTGTAGCCCTTATCCATCAGCCAAGCCTTGTATCTTTCTACAGTACCATCTGCACGATATTTGATGGAGAAGACCCATTTACAACCGTCTTCTTACCAGGAGGTAGAGAGATAACATCCCATGTGCTACTCTTGTATAGAGCCTCCATGTCGGCTTCCATAGCTTGTTTCCAGGTAGGTACTGCCAAAGCATCGCGAACAGATCTGGGAATACTATGAGAAGATATAGCTGCTAAAAAGGAACAATAGGATGGTGATAGGGACTCATAACACAAAAAATTAGATATAGGATGTAAAACGGGATGATGACTACGAGTGTGAGTTGCAACAGGAGAGGAACGAGTACCTAAGGTCAGAGTTGGATCCATTGCCACGGATTGAACTTGAGTTGGTCTTACCCGCTGATAAACATAGGTAATGAGTTTCTTAGGTTCACTAGTAGTCGACGGAGTGACCAATGCAGGTAATGGAAGAGTGGGTGAGGAAGAACCAAGTCCGACATCAATACTGTAGAAAGCACGATTCTTAAGAAAGGTGACATCCATGGAAACATAAAGCTTCCTGCATGTGGGATCATAGCACCTATACCCCTTATGTTGCATAGAGTATCTAATGAATGTACATTTAATTGCTCTGGAGTCAAGTTTGTCCCTGGAAGGACTAGAGTTATGGACAAAACAAACACACCCAAACACATAAGGGATAATATGGAATAATGGTGATGATGGAAAAATGATGTGCATTGGGATTTTTCCTTGAAGGATACGAGTAGGAAACCGATTAATCAAGAAACAGGCCGTCAGAACTATGGTAGACCAATATGACTTAGGAGCATCCATCCCTAGTAATAGAGCACGTGTTACTTCTAATAAATGGCTATTCTAATAAAAACCCCCATTTTGTCGAGGAGTATACACACAAGAAAGTTGATGAATAATGCCATTATCTTGGAGATAGTTTGTAAAGGACTTGGATGAATATTCCCCTCCATTGTCAGACTGGAAGGTCTGAATGGAACAATCATATTGATTTGTCACCAGTTTGTGAAATGTTTGAAACAATGAGAATAATTCATCTTGTCGACGCATAAGATATACTCATGTTACTCATGAGAAATCATCAATGAAAGTATTTGAACCCATCAAACGAGGCTACGGGACTGGGTCCCCATATGTATGAGTGGACAAGTTCAAATGCTTTGGTACTTCTATGTTCAACTACATGAAATGAATTACGAACGTGTTTGCTCAATTGACACACTTCACAACCACTAATATCATCACTTTTATTTAAATTTGAAATAATCAAGTTCAAGACACAACTTAGAACATGACCCAATTGAGCATGCCACAAGCTTACAAACTCATTATTTGAAGCAGTAATTGGAGCAGTAGTATCAACAGAAAAACAAGAGCCACTACTACTATTAGTGAATGCCGCCAATTACTCCCCTTGTTGTAGAAAGTAAAGACCATCTCGTTCAAATCCTGTACCAATAATCCTCATCGTACTCAATTCCTGAAATATACAAGATTTGGGAGAAAAAGTTATATTGCAGTTCAGAGCACGGGTGAGACTACTAACAGAAATTAAATTTGCATGAAATTTAGGAATATACAGGACATTTGGAAGAGTGAGAGAGGAGGACACACGAACAGAACCAATAAATTGTACAGGAGTGGTGCTACCATCAGCAAGACGAACAGACCGAGAGCATGATGTAACTGTAGAAGGTGTAGGGAAGTGATGCATACCAGTCATATGGTCAGAAGCCCCAGGATCGATGATCCAAGTGGATGGGGCCGAGGAAGCATGCAAAGCAGTATCTGTGGTTGTAGCGAAGGAAGTAGATGAGGGTTGTAGATCAGAGGAAGGCGTAGTAGATGTGGAAGGCTGCAGCGATCTCAGGAGTAGATAACTTCTACTTTGGTCATCAATGTAGACTCAGAAGGAGAAGTATCAGGGATTTTGACGTTATCCATAGCTTGTTCCTCAACATCAATTGTGGCAGCATGTGCTGAGGGATAACCATGTATTTTGAAGCATCATTCCAATGAATGCCCTGAGCGGTTGCAGTGAGTACAGAAGTAACGCGAACCTCCACGTCCACGTCCTCGACTACGAACTAAGGAACTGCTACGTGAATTAAAACGGCCACCCCTTCCATTAAGTGAAGCAGTGGAAGATGTAAAAGCTACTCGCTCTTGTGCAGAAGATGATAAAGTAGTAGGTATGGTCATCACTAGACGATGAGTCTCCTTGGTATGAACAATGGAGTAAACTGTCTCAAGCGATGGAAATGAGATCATAGCAACCAGCTGGGTACAAAGGGACTCGTAGTCTGCATTTAATCCAGCGAGAAACTTGTAATTTTTGGCTTTGTCTTCATGTTTGTGCACTACTATCTGGTAGTTCACTTAATGGTTGCAAGTAACTCAACTCTTCTCATCTGCTCTGTAAGGCCCCAAAGTACTTAGTAACGGACATATTATTTTGAGCTAGTGAGTGAAGTTCTGTTGTCAACTGAAAAATGCGAGGTTCATTTAAGATCGTTCCATATGATTTTTGGAGTGCAGGTCATAAAGCTGCGGCACTTTCATAAAAGAAATAAGCAGATGCAACATGTTGTTCCATAGAATTTAATAACCAGCCCGTAACAATGGCGTTTGCAGACTCCCATGCATCAACTTTTGTGGGATTTGTAGCTTTCTTGTTGGCACATGTGAGATATCCGAATTTTTCTTTTCCAACAACATACATTCGGACTGCTCGGGACTCCAACAGAAAATTTTTCCCATTGAATTTGGTAGAAGTAATGGAGAGTGGGCTCTCAGAAGATTTTGAGTCCATAGTTGCAAAAATGAAGAAAAATCTCAATACCAAGTGGCCGAAGAGGCTTCAGTCATCCCGAATGGCTTCAAATATGCTTCATTGCATGTTGACAAGCATCTGGAGACCCATGAAAAATAGCTCCGACATCAGATTATCGGTCTAGCACCCCTACAGATGTCAGATCTTTAGTTTGACAGCCCTGGGGGGGTTGGATCTCGCTTCCGGCTACCCTGCCGGCGTCAGGTGTGCAGTCTGACGGCCTTGGGGGGGTCGGATCTCGCTTCCGGCAGCCCTGCCGGCGTCGGATCTTGGGTTCGGCGAGCCTGACGGCGTCAGATCACATATCCGATGCCCTCATGGGATGTTGCTACCTCCTATAGGTGCGACTGTGAGAAAAAAAAACTCCGACGGGTTCGTAGGTGGTGCGGCTGAGAGAAGAGGCATCTCCAGTGGGGTCCACATGATCTAGGGAAGCAAGGAACTCCTTGGCTTTGATACCATGTAGACGGAGATTTGAGAGAGAGAGAGAGAGAGAGAGAGAGAGAGAGAAGAAGAAGAAGAAGAAGAGTGATTAGGTTCTAAAGCTAATCCTCCAAGTTTTATTAATAGGGCTTATTTGCCTTTTTATAACTTACTACCATAAAATAGAAAAATAACATTAAGACCCCCAATAAAACTCTTACACGAAGGCCCGTTTCAACAAAAAGAACATAAATTATTAAATGATTCTTGTATTTCTTTTAAGGAAAATATCTGGACAACAAAAATAAAGGAAAGACAGAATCCTTAGCACTATCATGGTATGGTGGTATTACTTGGTGCATGTTGATGGGAAATGGATGATGGATGAGCTACTTTTCTTTTATTTATTTGTATTTTGCTGGTTTTGTTTTTTTTCAATTTTTAAGAAAATCATAAAAATGCTTATGATTTATGATACAATTTGCCATTCTATATGATTCAACTCTTATTACAATTTGCTATACAATAATGATTTGACAACATTGGTTGGGAAATTCTATCCCTTGGTGTTTATCTTTATTGAGAACTCATGGAAGGGTAAATGTTTTCCATAATAGTTAAATTCTATTTGATTGGGACTCTAGGAATTCCTAGAAAAAATCTGAAGTAGGTTTGGTTAGCACTGATGAAAACAAGTAAAAGTTTTTCCATCTTTTTTCTTTTGTTCTTTTTATTTAAAGACATCTATTTTGCAGGTCGCAAACATGTGTGGGAGATCTAAGCCATTTAGGTAGGACCAAATTATGCACAGAACGGCCTGGATTTTGGGCCACACAAAACCGCTGATAAATTGCGAAAAAAGTGGTTGGTCCTAATTGATCATATTGAAACATCTTTGATTATTGATTCTAGACAATCTATCACGCTTCTCACCTTTGATGGTCTCTTTCTGTAAAAGCACTTTGATTAGATGATTCTAAACCATTCGAGCATAGTCCATGTTGATTCTATTAGAGAAGGTACAATCATTGATCTAGATAGTTGAGCATGTGGAGCCTACCTTTGATTTCACATGCCTCTCAAAAGATGATTACGATCAACTACCAAGTGGCTATGAAAATAAAGTGGACCACCATGCTGGGCCCAACAATGATTACCATCCCTTCCAAAAAATCATTTTGATTAGATCATTTCTAACCATCTTATCCATGACTAGGAAATGGACAATCCATTTTTATACCAAAAAAAAAGGATCAATCTTTGTACTTCATTTGGGGTCCGCTTTTGATTGTCCATCCCTCCCAAAAAACACTCTAACATGATGTGCTAACCATCCAATCAATGGATGGGAAATGGAAGGTCCATCTTTCCTATATTAGAAAAGGTCTGATCATTGCTATTGTCGTCCACCATGTGGGGCCCACCTTCGATTGCCCATGCCTCCCAAGAAGTCACTTGGTCACAGTAAAATGAACGGGACCTCCATGGGATAAAAAACAGTTTCAGAATTCATGCCCTATTATTACTTAGCAGTTGAAGTCTTGGAGAGATTTATCTTAAAAATGTACAAATGGACTGCTGTAATTGGGAAATGAATTCTGGTTTTACACTTCATCCTTTCTCCAATTCTTGTTCTAAATATGTGCATGCATCAGTTTCCACAACTTTCTACTGTTTATGAGCTTTTAACTTGCATCCGCACAACCTTCCAAAAAGGAAAAAGAACTTACATCCCCACACATTTGACTGCGCCTTAAAAAACATTGTGCACTTGTAGTTAATGTCTTTGCCAGTTCTCATGTAAGCTGAGGACATGCATAACAGTGTTCCTTATAATTTCTTTGAGATGGCCATTGTTACTTGTGTCTGTTAAAATTTTTGAAGATGAGCAAAGTGAGAGAAAAACAAGAATGCTAGCTCTTACAACTGCATCTATGAATTATAGTGAATGATTTGTGTCATGCATGTCTTTTTTTTCATATTTTCTTTGAGCTGATTCAATCAGTTGTAGATGTCTTTGGAAGAAAGTCTTAAAGTGCTTGCTGTTGGTTTCTCTTATGCATGCCATTAATCTTTTTTGCTATTTCTCATTTGTTAGAATTTATAGTTTTAAATGGCTCATAGTTTTTCTGCCAGGTAGTAGGCTTTGACATAGTAGATGATGAAAGTAAACCTGAGAGGCGTCCAACAAAGCACATGCCCAAGCCGGCTGAATGGACTAATGAATTCAATCCTGCATACTCATATTACGCATATTACTGCTATGCAAATTTGTATACGCTCAACAAGGTTTGCATTATCAATTTCTTGATTTTCAAATGCAAATCTCACTACATTTTCTTCAGTGTTCCAAAATGTGTTGTTATTAAAATGTGGACTCGAGATAAATTGTTTAAAAGATAAAGTTAGTACAACAATTTAATTTGACTCACATAAATATGTGTGTGTGTGTGTGTGTGTGTGTGTGTGTGTGTGTGTGTGTAAGGAAAAGGTACCATGTGCTTGACCTCATGGGAAGTTCCCATGAGGTGCAGCTGTGTGGACCCCTTGTGATGTGTGATGGGCATCCACACCATCAGTCAGATGCACTATTCTGTGTTGGGCCATGGGCCTAAAACTCAGGCAAATCCATGACTTGGGTGGGCCACACTATAGACAACAGTTAAGAGTAGATATCCACCCATTGAAACCTTTATGACCGTTTATAGGATCGACTGAGATCTGGTTGAGAAATCCAGACCATCCATTGTGCGTATCTGTAACGCCCCGTAAAACAACTGGCCCTCGAACCTGAACATGTTCTCGGGCCATGTCACGCTTACGTCACTCCAGGGCGTTTAATTGGCCAATAGTAGCTTCTTGAAACTGAGGCTTCCCTAATCCAGGCTCCACGTGCACACCCATCGGGTCTTTGCGCTATCCAATCCGAGTTAGGTGGGTCTGAGACTTAAGTAAGTCGACCCCCATGTCGGGCCTGGTATTTTGTTGGATCCGCACATTAAAATTGATATCTGAAACCGTAAAACTGCACAACACTACGATTACACCCTAGGCGTGAGTGTACTCTCACCAGACTTAAGTAAACTAATCATTACAACACATACTTTTCTTGTATGGCCCTTCTGCACCCTTGCATGGCGTTGAGATTTAGGGACTTAGAACTTAAATATAACATCCACCACAATCCCAAACTTGCAGCCCCGATCGATGGTCGGTGACCGTCGAACTGATCCGTCGCCATAGTTCACAATTGCCGCACTATATTCTCGTAGGATCGCGCATGTAGCCATATCCTAGGCCAGGAGGACTATCCCTCGGTCCAGATCGGGTTAGATGGGCTCGCTGGGCCCCACAAAATCAAAAGTAGACCCAAGAGGCTACTTATAGCCACTTAAAAAGTTGAGGGCTATATATCCTGATTTCCCAAGGTTATAAAAGCTCCTTTTCTCTCAGCCACTCTCATTTCTACCTACATCTAGCTGAGAAAGGAGAGAGAGAGTGAAGAAGAGAAGTTGGAGGAGAGGGAGACCAGCCCAAGGAGGGCTTGTGCATGTCCATTTGGGGCGATTCCTTCGCCGCCTTCGCTTCATAGGGCTAGGAGAGTGCCGGATTCAGCTTCATCCAGCCTCACAGGTAATTGGAATGAAGTATACACCTGGAGCTGTCAAATTTTCTGCTGAATTCATGCAATTTCCTAACATGCAGCCCCTCTCTTGCAGGAATTGCAAGGGAATTTGGAGATATGAGGTGTGTATCATTCCCTACAGGTTGTCTTGCATCAAATGCAAGCCCACATGAATAATATCTCTAATTCTAGGTAGACTTGCTAGATAGATGTAGAATCCCTTAGGGATTAGTTCTCTAGATGTCTTTAAAGCTAAGAATTTCCTGTTTATATTGTTTAATCATCATGCATGTTTAGTATTACATGAGTATATATTAGTATTCACATATTTATCTTAAATTGGAAAGAATTGCTTAATTGTTTGTGCACTATTATGATTCCCTGAGATGCATGTGTATGTTGTTGTTGCATCTTTGGGGGAAATTGGTAATTTCTTCTGGTTGCTTGTAATTTTGAAATAACATCACCTGTACATAACATATATGTAGTAGAATAGTTAAAGTTTAGCTCCTAGCATAGTCCCATGGTTCTGTATGTTGCCGGATCGGGAAATTCATAGAGTTTGGGTCGGCCACGTAGGTTGGTCGTATCCCCGGAGTTGGAATCCTCAGGCGTGGGGTAATGCGGGTGCTGTCCGTGGTTCATGAACCACGTGGGGTATAGTACCCAAGGACAGTCTTCCGTCATCCCCTTGACTAAGGACCACCAACTCAACAAACCCGGTTCAGGTATAATGTTTGTATAAACGCCTATATTCGAATCCACATACCAGCACGACCATTGGATAGGCCCACTAATAATTAAATGGCGAACGATCCCTAAAGACTCATGAGCCGGGCATGGTGGTATGGGACCTATGCCCGCGCTGTCGGCCTACGCCGGGGTGGTGCCCCTCCGTAGTGTCCTTGAGCACCCATGGAGGCAGTGAGCCATCCATTTGTTTGACTATGGGGTAATGGCATGACTGAGCCACCCCCGTCTGAGTCGGACATGGCTGACGAGTCATGGCCGAATCAGACGCTCGGACTGTTTATCCGAGCTGGGATCCTTGGGGTTACTGGCAATGATATGTACTCGCCCGCAGGGAGCCAGATGATCCCTGATCGGCCGAGTGATGAGGTAATGGTATGTTGGCTTCGCCAACCGGTTGGATGTTAAACTGGTATAATTAAGGATTTGGATAATCATTCATGGTCCGGCATGACATTCATCGGGCGGGTGACTGGGGTGGTGCCCCTGTCATGGTGGCCCAGTCTGTGCGAGTGCTGTGGTGGTGCCACACACTGTTAGCTGTGACAAACTGGTGTTTGGGGCATGCACATATGCATTTCATGCACTCATGCACTAAATAACCGTGCTTTATTGTTGTCGATATCTTAGTTAAGAATGATGTGTAATAGAATCCATTATTTATGTATGCTTCCATTTGTGCATTGATAACTTGTATGTAATGTTACCACTGAGTTGGCCACTCACTCCCCATTCTGGGAACGGTGTTATAAAACACCACCCAGACGCCGCATGTGACCCAGGTTTACAGGAGGAGAGCGAAGCGGCAGAATACGAGGAGTTAGCCGCTGGCGAGGATCCATACATTCAGTATGCAGACGACCTGTGTAGAGGGTGATAGGGGATCCTTGTTATGAGGGATAGCGCCAGGTTGGCGCAATGTATAGGTTTTTGTTAGTTTTTGGAGCCTGGTGATCGGGGCCCCTAGCGGGTCCCGTCGAGCGAGTTGTTGATGTTACTTAATTCTTTTGGCTTATATATATATGCTCACTTCTTCTTTTGGATATAGATATCTCATGTGTTTGCTTCTAGCTGAGCATTATTCTGATTCCAGTAGCTTGCCTATTTCATTGCATGTTTTGCATAAAGTGGGGCCTGGGATATTGGGGGCCGAGGATGCCCTCGACCCTTGACATCCGGGGTGCCACAAGAGTTGGTATCAGAGCGCTACGGCTGTAGAAACAACTGGGATGTGGGAAATGGATCCACCGAAATGAAGAAGGATGGGCTATATAAGTGCCAAACGAGAGACCCAGGTTTAGGACTCGGGCATCGTGTGAGAATAGTTGGTAGTCACTTGGGAGCATGTACATGAGTGGGATAGAATTAGAGCTAATGAGTGGTCAGCTTTGGAAAAGGCTGAGGGGTCATGGGAGTGTGAAAAGTGGCCAAGGGTCAGAAATTAGGAACTTGGGAAGTTCCTCCAGATTGCTCAGGTGCCACCTGGATGCCACCTGGATGCCACCGTAGGACATACCCCTTTTGGACAGATTGCTCAGGTGCCACCTGGATGCCACCTGAATGCCACCGTAGGACATACCCCTTCTTGGACAGATTGCTTAGGTGCCACCTGGATGCCACCTGGATGCCACCGTAGGACATACCCCTTCTTGGACAGATTGCTCAGGTGCCACCTGGATTCCCTACCTTGGAGATGCCAGGCCGGTCAGGATCACGTAGCACCCTTTTGGACAGATTGCTCAGGTGCCACCTGGATGCCACCTGGATGCCACCTGAATGCTACCGTAGGACACACCTACTTTTGGGCAGATTGCTCAGGTGCCACCTGGATGCCACCTGGATGCCACCGTACGGGCATAGTGACGCACGTGCGGGCCCCTTTAAAACCCATTCTTTCATCCTATTTCATTCCATTTCTTTTATTTTCTCTCTTCTCTCTCATTTCCTACCCTAACCAAGCTTTCAAAACCTCCAAACTCCTCCTTGCTCTCAAATCCTAGAAGACCTCCACCCCCTTTCTTCTCCAACTTCAAGACTCCATCAATGGCGGCCTTCCTCTCGGCCGTAGCTTCTTTCTTCGCCATTCCCCTCCTTGTGGCTCTCACCGGGAACAAGAGGGCTGCCGCTAGCACGAGCCGAGGGGCTCCGAAGAAGAAAAAGAGTGATTCCAAGGCTTCCACCTCGAGTTCACCCCTAGGAAGGTTTGCACGTCGATCCGTCGTCTACGAGCGACCGGTAGTGGAAGAGGTCTTCGAAAGGTATGAAGGCTTGCGAACTTTGAGGAATAAGGGGTGGGGCCCGGTCCTTGAGATCAACGATCCAGCCAATACGGGCTTGGTACGCCTCTTCTACTCAAAAATCCGAGAGACCCAAACAAACCCATTAGGCTTCGACTTGGATTGCGGTAACCAAGTGTATCACGTTGACGCTGAAATCATAGCAGAAACTCTTGGAATCCCAATGGGGACGGTGTACATTAACGAGGATGACTGTAGGCCGTATCAAATGCGATGCAAACGCACCCGCATGCTGTGCGGACAGATGGCCGAGTGGAGGACCAATGGGAGTCTGTTAGCCAGCAAAATGAAAACTGAACTCCGAGTTATCCACCAAATATTCGCCGCCGATGTCTATCCCCGAAAGGGCAACTGCACCGAGCTGTCCTATTACATGGTCGAAATGCTTTTCCAGGTCTGGGGTGGCAAGGATGTATGCCTTCCGACCGTCATATTGCACCACATCATCAAGGCCGCTACAAATCGTCGTAATCCTCCCCCCGCTCTGCCATACGGGCGGCTCATTTGCAGGTTGGCCAAGAGGTATCGGCTTTCGGGGCCTAGGGAAGACCCTGCACCGGTACAATCTTTCAACCTACGCTCTCTTCAAAGGATGACTTTGAATGTAGAAGCGTCCGACGAACCGGACGTCGCAGAAGAAGAAGAAGAAGAAGAACAAAATGAAGAGGAAGAAGGGCAAGACGAAGAGTATCGTCCGCCTCCCAACTATGAAGCCGACCATGCCGCCCTCAAGCGGAGGGTGGAAAAGATAGACAATCGAACAAAGAAGATGTATAGTCTTCTGAAGAGGATTGTTTGTTGTATGGAAAAAGAAGAGAAGAATGAAGATGCACCACCTCCCCCCCCCCCTCCTCCTCAAGAGTAGGATGAGAATGTTATCTAAGCAATTAAGTCAAGTCAGTAGTTAGTGTTTGGGGCCTTGGGTGAGGCGTGTCTCCCCAAGTAGGATAAGTAATAGAAAAATTTTGTGCCATTTGTGGCAAGTGTTGAACTAATATAGTTAGTTGTAGGGTGTCGCTTAAAGTAAAGTTAACATGCAATGTATGTGGCATTCCTGCCTGAAGGATGAAAATATCAATGAAATGCCTTTTTATTACAGCTAAGATGAAATCTATATTTCTGATGGTTATGTGCTTAATAGTTACTGTTTAATTTTCTCTAAGTGCATGGATGATTGACGAGTATTTACAAATGTTGAATGTATGCCTAGACAAGAGCCTAGTAGAGTACTAACTCTAGTTCCCTTGCCTGTTCAGTGACAGGCCGCAACGGGTAGACATAGTCTACTCTCGAGGGCACCGGAATGTGGAGCGTGACAATCCGCTCCAACCGGCAAGAGGTCCTAACGACCCTAGCTCTAGTACCGAGCCTCCCGTCACTTTAGGAGACTTTCAAGCCCCAGCCCAAGAACACGGACCCGTGGCGAATGATGGGGCGGATTACCACCAAGGACCAGCGTTGCCGCCTCCACCACCACTACCCCAAGCCCCGCTAAATCAAGATGTCATGCAGCAGCTACTATTTGCGTTGCAACAGCAGCAACAAACGCTGACAATGATCATGGGGTCAATTGCGCAAAATTCGGGTAGCGCCACCATTTCACCCCCTCCAAACCCTGTTAACACTCAGGCGACACCTCCACCGCCACTTGCACCCGCGAGGGCCGCCCCAGTGTATAGAGAGGGCATCTTTGAACGTTTCCAGAAGATGCGCCCCCCAACCTTCGCCGGAACTCACAATCCGGCTGATGCCGAACATTGGCTAGATCGAATGGTTAAAATGGTGGAGCCTTTCCACTGTTCTGAGGCTGAACAAGTCGAACTTATCGCGTTTTCCTTAGAAAAGGACGCGGATTTATGGTGGAAGAGTGTTCGTCGCATGGTTCCGAAAGACCATGTGTGGACTTGGCAGGAATTTAAGGACCACTTTTACGAGAAGTATTTTCCAATTACTTACCGTCATGCACAGGAGGCCCAGTTCCATAAATTACAACAGGGGAACATGAGTGTTGGAGAATACGAAACACGGTTTTCAGAATTATTACGATATGCACCGGCCACAGCCAGGGATGAAGGGGCGAAGCTGCGACGCTTCTTAGAAGGGTTACGACCTGGGATTCGCACAAAAATGTGCTGTTCCGACATCTCAACATATGCGGCTGCCTTTGCCAAGGCTCTTGAATCTGAGCAAGATGCCATCCGTCTCTTCCGAGCTCGCCTTCAGACCAATCCGAGAGAGAGGGCAGAGTTCTCCACATATGCTCCTTCAAGTAAAAAGACTCGGGTTGAACCAACACCATTACGAGCACTACCGCCTCCACCGAGCTCCAACCCAATTCGGAGCTGCACATATTGCAAGAAAAATGGCCATACTGAACCCTATTGTTACACTAAGATAAAAGATCTTAACCTCAAGCCTTCGACGCCATCAGCCTGGCCGCAAAACCGCCCAAACGCCACACCTTCAGGATCAACTAAGCAGGCCACACAGACAGGCCATCCTACATCTCAAGCAATCCGCCCCTACTCAGCACCGATAGCAACGGGGGCTAATAGGGCCCAACAGGCACGCGTGAATGCACTGATTTCAGAAGAGATCGAGACGCCTAATTATTTCCCTTGTGCTTTCGAAGGTACAGCTCGCATCCTTGACTCTCCAGTTTACTGTTTGATCGACACGGGTGCATCTGTTTCCTGCATCTCGTACTCCTTAATCAAACGACTAGGATTAACGACTACCGAAACACCCAAACGGGCCGTCGCGACGGCATCGGGAGTATTCTCTGACACCACCAAAGCATGTCTTCAGTGCCCCATCGTCCTAGGGGACAAGGAGGTCCACATTGATTTGGTTGCCATCAGCCTGTACCACTACGACATCATTATCGGCATGGACTGGCTAACCTCCGTGTCGGCAGAATTAGATTGTGAAACCAGAATGATGACTATTCACTTACCCGAGGAAGATCCCATCTCCATCCCCGTCAGGGTCAGCTACAGGTATCGTGCTGAACTGTATGCCATGAAGGACGTAGACAGCAGTGATAAAACAGAAGTCGATGATACCCCGGTAGTTAAAGAATTTTATATGGTGTTTTCACCAATACCCGGCCTTCCACCACCACGAGCAATAGAGTTTGCCATAGATTTGGTGCCTGGCACCGCCCCGATCGCGTTGCCTGCATTCCGAATGCCTCCATGTGAAATGGAGGAGTTGAGAATTCAGATCGATGATCTTCTAGGTTTAGGGTTCATTCGACCTAGTGTGTCTCCATGGGGAGCCCCTGTACTGTTTGTGCCAAAAAAGGATGGAGGTCGGCGACTATGCATAGACTATCGGAGACTAAACAAAGTAACTATTAAAAACAAATACCCCCTTCCTAGAATCGACGACTTGTTTGATCAACTGCGAGGTGCCCAATACTTCTCGAAGATAGATCTGCAGTCAGGTTACCATCAACTAAGGGTTAGAGAAGAAGACATACCCAAAACCGCGTTCAAAACCAGCTTTGGGCACTACGAATTCTTGGTGATGCCCTTCGGCCTTACGAACGCCCCAGCGGTGTTCATGGACTTGATGAACCGAGTCTTCAGGCCATTTCTATATCGGTGCGTCATCGTATTTATTGATGATATCCTTGTCTATTCTAAGAGCCATGAAGAACACGAAGAACACTTGCAGGCCATCCTAGAAACGTTAAAACAGCACCAGCTGTATGCTAGCTTTAAGAAATGCGCCTTTTGGAAAGAGGAAGTAAAGTTCCTTGGGCACGTGGTCACTAAGGAAGGTATTGCAGTGGACCGAACTAAAGTTGCAGCAGTACAAGACTGGGAACAACCGAAGTCGGCAACAGAAGTGAGAAGTTTCTTGGGATTAGCTGGGTATTATCGCCGTTTCATTAAGGACTTCTCCAAAATTGCTAGGCCACTAACTCAATTGACCTGCAAAGATATCAAGTTTGAGTGGAATAGTAAGGCAGAAGTTGCATTCCAAGAACTCAAAGATAAGCTCACATCCGCTCCTGTCTTAATCTTGCCGGAGCAAGGTGTCAAGTACACCGTGTACACGGATGCATCTCGAGTGGGTTTGGGATGTGTATTGATGCAGAATGACAGAGTGATTGCTTACGCGTCCCGTCAATTGCGGAAGCACGAAGAAAATTACCCCACTCATGACTTAGAGTTAGCCGCCATCATTTTCGCCCTGAAATTGTGGAGACACTATCTATATGGGGAAGAATTTGAGTTATTCTGTGACCATAAGAGCCTAAAATATATCTTCACTCAGCGCGATTTAAACTTGAGGCAGCGACGATGGATGGAAACGCTTAAAGACTTCAATTTCGAAGTATCATACCATCCAGGCAAGGCAAACCTAGTGGCCGATGCGTTAAGTCGCAAAAGAGCAATAGAATTTGCGGCCCCTCTCATGGTAAGAGAATGGAATATGGTTGAGTTTGTGCGAGACTTTGAGCAGAAACTCACCGTAAAGGAGCCTTACGCCATGATCGCCCACCTTCAGGTAGAACCCGAGATAGATCACAAAATTCTGGCAGCCCAAGACCAGGATGAAGCGTTGTGCAAGAAGAAAGAACAGGTGAAAAGCGGAAAATTGCCAGGATGGCATATTGGGAGCGATGGCGGCCTGCGTTTCCAGGGCCGTCTATGCGTCCCGAACGTTCAAAAGCTAAAAATTGAAGTTATGGATCTGGCCCATAAATCTAAGCTTGCAATGCATCCGGGGGGCACCAAGATGTATCAGGACATGAAGAGAAGTTATTGGTGGGACAACATGAAGCGCGAGATCGCAAAATATGTATCTCAGTGTTTCACCTGCCAACAAGTCAAGGCCGAACATCGGCAGCCTCCCGGCCTATTACAACCTATGCCGATAGCAGAGTGGAAATGGGATTTTATCTCGATGGACTTCATCGCGGGCCTACCTCGAACTAAGAAAGGCCACGACTCCATCTGGGTCATAGTTGATCGCCTAACTAAATCCGCCCACTTCCTGCCCGTGCGCTCCTCTCAGACCTCTGAAGATCTGGCGAAACTATACATTAAGGAAATCGTGAGGTTGTATGGAGTGCCTCGTGAGATAGTGTCAGATAGAGACACTCGTTTTACCTCGATTTTCTGGTCTAGAATCCAACAAGCTATGGGAGCAAAATTGACCTATAGCACAGTATTCCATCCGCAGACAGATGGGCAAACAGAACGCGTAAACCAGGTATTAGAAGATATGCTGCGGGCCTGCACCCTAGATTTTAAGGATAGCTGGGATGACTGTCTCCCCTATGCCGAGTTTGCATATAATAATAGCTATCAGGCAAGTATCGGCATGGCCCCGTATGAGGCTTTATATGGTCGCCCTTGTCGAGCTCCTCATTGCTGGACCGAAGTAGGAGAAAGGAAATTGCTTGGGCCGGAGCTCGTGCAACAAACATCCCAGAAAATCGACATTATCCGAAGGCGTTTGCAAACGGCCCAAAGCCGTCAGAAAAGTTATGCCGACAAGCGTCGACGACCCTTAGAATTCGAAGAAGGGGCTCATGTCTTCTTAAAGATATCACCGATAAAGGGAATTTTACGTTTTGGCAAGAAGGGCAAATTAGCCCCACGCTATATTGGCCCATTCCAGATCTTGAAGCGTGTAGGCGCAGTAGCCTACCGCCTTGCCTTGCCGACACCTCTTGCGGGAGTTCACAACGTGTTCCATGTTTCTATGCTGAAGAAATATGTACCGGACCCATCCCATGTCATAAAGTGGGAGCACGTCGAGCTCCGAGAGAACGCCACTTGTGTGTTTCAACCTACCCGCATCATAGAGAGAAGAGAACACGTCCTTCGTAACAAGAAGATTCCATTAGTAAAGGTGCTTTGGACTCACAATTCCGAGGAACAGACCACCTGGGAAACTGAAGCAGATATACGAAAGGACTACCCTCACCTTCTGGAGGATCATGATCAGGTACAATTTCGAGGACGAAATTATTTTTCTTAGGGGAGGAGATTGTAACGCCCCGTAAAACAACTGGCCCTCGAACCTGAACATGTCCTCGGGCCATGTCACGCTTACGTCACTCCAGGGCGTTTAATTGGCCAATAGTAGCTTCTTGAAACCGAGGCTTCCCTAATCCAGGCTCCACGTGCACACCCATCGGGTCTTTGCGCTATCCAATCCGAGTCAGGTGGGTCTGAGACTTAAGTAAGTCGACCCCCATGTCGGGCCTGGTATTTTGTTGGATCCGCACATTAAAATTGATATCTGAAACCGTAAAACTGCACAACACTACGATTACACCCTAGGCGTGAGTGTACTCTCACCAGACTTAAGTAAACCAATCATTACAACACATACTTTTCTTGTATGGCCCTTCTGCACTCTTGCATGGCGTTGAGATTTAGGGACTTAGAACTTAAATATAACATCCACCACAATCCCAAACTTGCAGCCCCGATCGATGGTCGGTGACCGTCGAACTGATCCGTCGCCATAGTTCACAATTGCCGCACTATATTCTCGTAGGATCGCGCATGTAGCCATATCCTAGGCCAGGAGGACTATCCCTCGGTCCAGATCGGGTTAGATGGGCTCGCTGGGCCCCACAAAATCAAAAGTAGACCCAAGAGGCTACTTATAGCCACTTAAAAAGTTGAGGGCTATGTATCCTGATTTTCCAAGGTTATAAAAGCTCCTTTTCTCTCAGCCACTCTCATTTCTACCTACATCTAGCTGAGAAAGGAGAGAGAGAGTGAAGAAGAGAAGTTGGAGGAGAGGGAGACCAGCCCAAGGAGGGCTTGTGCATGTCCATTTGGGGCGATTCCTTCGCCGCCTTCGCTTCATAGGGCTAGGAGAGTGCCGGATTCAGCTTCATCCAGCCTCACAGGTAATTGGAATGAAGTATACACCTGGAGCTGTCAAATTTTCTGCTGAATTCATGCAATTTCCTAACATGCAGCCCCTCTCTTGCAGGAATTGCAAGGGAATTTGGAGATATGAGGTGTGTATCATTCCCTACAGGTTGTCTTGCATCAAATGCAAGCCCACATGAATAATATCTCTAATTCTAGGTAGACTTGCTAGATAGATGTAGAATCCCTTAGGGATTAGTTCTCTAGATGTCTTTAAAGCTAAGAATTTCCTGTTTATATTGTTTAATCATCATGCATGTTTAGTATTACATGAGTATATATTAGTATTCACATATTTATCTTAAATTGGAAAGAATTGCTTAATTGTTTGTGCACTATTATGATTCCCTGAGATGCATGTGTATGTTGTTGTTGCATCTTTGGGGGAAATTGGTAATTTCTTCTGGTTGCTTGTAATTTTGAAATAACATCACCTGTACATAACATATATGTAGTAGAATAGTTAAAGTTTAGCTCCTAGCATAGTCCCATGGTTCTGTATGTTGCCGGATCGGGAAATTCATAGAGTTTGGGTCGGCCACGTAGGTTGGTCGTATCCCCGGAGTTGGAATCCTCAGGCGTGGGGTAATGCGGGTGCTGTCCGTGGTTCATGAACCACGTGGGGTATAGTACCCAAGGACAGTCTTCCGTCATCCCCTTGACTAAGGACCACCAACTCAACAAACCCGGTTCAGGTATAATGTTTGTATAAACGCCTATATTCGAATCCACATACCAGCACGACCATTGGATAGGCCCACTAATAATTAAATGGCGAACGATCCCTAAAGACTCATGAGCCGGGCATGGTGGTATGGGACCTATGCCCGCGCTGTCGGCCTACGCCGGGGTGGTGCCCCTCCGTAGTGTCCTTGAGCACCCATGGAGGCAGTGAGCCATCCATTTGTTTGACTATGGGGTAATGGCATGACTGAGCCACCCCCGTCTGAGTCGGACATGGCTGACGAGTCATGGCCGAATCAGACGCTCGGACTGTTTATCCGAGCTGGGATCCTTGGGGTTACTGGCGATGATATGTACTCGCCCGCAGGGAGCCAGATGATCCCTGATCGGCCGAGTGATGAGGTAATGGTATGTTGGCTTCGCCAACCGGTTGGATGTTAAACTGGTATAATTAAGGATTTGGATAATCATTCATGGTCCGGCATGACATTCATCGGGCGGGTGACTGGGGTGGTGCCCCTGTCATGGTGGCCCAGTCTGTGCGAGTGCTGTGGTGGTGCCACACACTGTTAGCTGTGACAAACTGGTGTTTGGGGCATGCACATATGCATTTCATGCACTCATGCACTAAATAACCGTGCTTTATTGTTGTCGATATCTTAGTTAAGAATGATGTGTAATAGAATCCATTATTTATGTATGCTTCCATTTGTGCATTGATAACTTGTATGTAATGTTACCACTGAGTTGGCCACTCACTCCCCATTCTGGGAACGGTGTTATAAAACACCACCCAGACGCCGCATGTGACCCAGGTTTACAGGAGGAGAGCGAAGCGGCAGAATACGAGGAGTTAGCCGCTGGCGAGGATCCATACATTCAGTATGAAGACGACCTGTATAGAGGGTGATAGGGGATCCTTGTTATGAGGGATAGCGCCGGGTTGGCGCAATGTATAGGTTTTTGCTAGTTTTTGGAGTCTGGTGATCGGGGCCCCTAGCGGGTCCCGTCGAGCGAGTTGTTGATGTTACTTAATTCTTTTGGCTTATATATATATGCTCACTTCTTCTTTTGGATATAGATATCTCATGTGTTTGCTTCTAGCTGAGCATTATTCTGATTCCAGTAGCTTGCCTATTTCATTGCATGTTTTGCATAAAGTGGGGCCTGGGATATTGGGGGCCGAGGATGCCCTCGACCCTTGACATCCGGGGTGCCACAGTATCCCACTTAAACAAGAGGTCACACCAAGGTTCAACCATATCCAAAACTCAGGTGGGCCCCAACAAGTGCTTTTAGATGTTGTAGGCATGATTTTACACTGTTTCAGTTGGTATGTCCCACTTGAGTTCCAGATACAGCTGATTTTTGGGATATCTCATAACCAATAGGGGACCCATCAAATGCATGGTGTGGATGTCAGATACACATCACAGTGGGGCCCACACAGCTTCCCATGAGGTCGAGTGCATAGTACCTTTTCCCCACACACACACACACACACACACACACACACACACACAGAGAGAGAGAGAATGCTCACCTGCGCACCAGTTCTCATGAGAACTTGTGAGCACTTTTTCAGGGCTCATCACATGTGATGTGAGCCACAAATCTGAGCCGTCCACGTGATGCAGCGCCCCAACTTAGCGATGTGAGCCACAAATCTGAGCCGTCCACGTGATGCAGCGCCCCAACTTAGCGATGTGAGCCACAAATCTGAGCCGTCCACGTGATGCAGCGCCCCAACTTAGAGAGAGAGAGAGAGAGAGAGAGAGAGAGAGAGAGAGAGAGAGAGAGGTCTACAATGCCATCCCACAGAAGAGCCTATCTGATGCATAGGCCTTCACCACCTACTGCGACTGAAGCTGAAGACTGTAAACATGCCATGTGGACATGGATTGATCTTGGATATCAAACTCGAGGATGAATTTTTCCCAAGCCAGGGGGAATTGATGCAATCAGATTTGAGTTTCATTTTGGAACCTATGTACTTACATCTACAAATAGGCTAGTAGGTTATGCATATGAACAAGATTATGATTCTACGAAACAAGAAATTATTTTTCTTTGAATTGGATGTGATTTTCTTCGAGAGGTGTGATGCCCTAGAAACTGTTGGCTTTTTGTGGAGTGACTCTACATATTTATCTCTTTTTATCATCTTTATGCTTCAAATCCTGTACGTGGGATTCAATTTATGCAGTTACTTTCAATCTCTGACCCTATTTGCATGAGAGATGGTGGGGTCAGGTACACACGTGCAAGCTACTTGAATAAATAAATAAAAAAATTAATGGTAGAAATGCCCTTGGAGCAGGTAAAATGTGAACTGTTGGTTGCTAAGCATGCAGAGACATCCAAATTACCTTAATATCATTCCCTATGTTCAAAATCACTTCCAATGTCCTTTTAAAATCCAAAGGTTACGGCTCACTGAAAGCTTATTGTGAGCAAAAAAATTGCCCTGGCTACTTTGAGTTATATATAGAGTAGATTAGGGTATTGATGATAATAAACCAAAAATGCAACGGAATGCAACCTATACACAGCTATACTGTGGGAGAATGTCCACAAAAGGGAAAATTTTAAATCAATATTCAGCCTCAAGGTCCCATTCAGGATCCACCAATCTCTGCAACTTGTGTAGAAAGATTTTTTGTAAAACTGCATACTGTATACCACAGAGAAACAGATCAAACAAAACTTCGATAAAAGTTAAACTAATCCATTTTCAACCCAAAGAAAATGGGATCATGTTTTGCAGATCATAGTTTAGAAAGAAACACTTAGAAAATGAGCTGGTTGGCACTTCATTTTATTGTTATCCCGTGCATTTCTTTTGCAGCTTCGTGAATCCAAAGGAATGCCCACAATCAAATTCCGGCCACATTGTGGGGAGGTAGTTCTCCTTTATACTTTACAAATGTTTCGTGTTGGATTTAGAGGCAGTTCTTGGTATCACGTTTTTTTGGGTATTACTGAATCTTTTTTTGGCAGGCTGGTGACATTGACCATTTGGCTGCCGCTTTCCTTGTATCCCATAATATAGCTCATGGGAATAATCTTAGGAAATCACCCGTTTTACAGTACCTATATTACCTGGCACAGGTGATTATCCTACAAATGTTAATAAGCTCTGTTTTATAGTTCCGTTATTCGCATCACCATTCCTACTTTCTCTGAAAGTGGTTAATGCTTACTTACCATATTACATTTATTTCTCAGATTGGATTGGCGATGTCTCCATTGAGCAACAATTCCTTGTTTCTGGATTATCATCGCAATCCATTCCCCATGTTCTTTCAACGTGGCCTTAATGTTTCTCTCTCGACGGACGATCCTCTGCAAATCCATTTGACCAAAGAACCACTTGTGGAGGAATATAGTGTTGCTGCACAGGTTTATTTGATTTCAATTACTGGGCATTTTGTCCAAACATCCAAGGTCAGGTCACTTACAGAGTGATGCTTTTTCAGGTATGGAAGCTCTCTGCTTGTGATCTCTGTGAGATAGCAAGAAATTCAGCTTATCAATCTGGATTTTCCCATGCAGCAAAGGTGTGAAATCTTGAAAAATGTTAACTTATTTGCTTTCTTTTGATTGATTTTTAGTTTCTTTTAATCATGTTCTCATGCTAAGCGAGAATTAGTTTGAAATGCAATGCATTCTCTTCAAAGTTTTCAATCCGGTCCAAAAAACATAGAATGTGGTCTCAAATATCATCAATTTAACTTTGGGGTCCACTGATGTGGGACAATGTTGAGTTTTATAAGCTTTATTTTTACATAATGCAAAAATTTTATATTTATTCCATAGATCTTTGTCAAGTTTGTACAATCCAGTTTGGTGCTTGTGATTGCAGTTACATTGGATTGGTAGCAACTATTTCAAGAGGGGGCCAGAAGGGAATGATGTTCATAAGACGAATATACCTCACATGCGAATCACCTTCCGACATGAGGTGATGTCCGACTGCATATGCTAACATGGTTTTGGATGTGCATTGAGATGCATTCGGCCTCATTTGATGATTTATAGCTTTCGCAGGCATGGAAGGAGGAGATGCGATACGCATATTCTGGAAAATCTATGTTTGCCGAAGAAATAGATCCTTGAACAAACCACCACAGGGAAATCGAGGTTGGTATACTTCTCTTCAATGCTTATGATCAGATTCTCCCCACCAAGATATCTATTACCACATGGTGGTCTCCATGCAATACCAGAGGGTAATATAACATGAAAGCGTTATGAGCGAACACACCGACAGTAGAGATGAAGATGTACCATTTTCTTTACTAACAGGAAAAGGCCAATCTTGCAACGACAGTTTTGTATTGTCAAGAGATGCAAACGAACCTGGATCTGCCATTTTTCGATTTTTATTCTTACTGAATCTGCACGCAGGATGGAGAATGATTGATATCATGATGAGATACGGGATTTAAATCCATCTGGAGTGTGGTTAAAAGTTGAAACAGTGTTATTATATGAATCGATTTCCCAGCAGTGCTGTTATTGGGTTCCCTGGGATTAATGTTAATCCTCTCTTATAAAATGTAGCATACTAATGGAAATGATCGTAGCCTTTCCTGGGCGGGTTTGTTAGATGCGGCGACAACGGTGTATTTGATGAATGAATTAAGATGTTCTAATAAATCTTCATTTTCAGCTTGTACAAATTCATTGCTACAATGTTGTCAACATTCATTATCTATGTGCTTGACGCATCGTCACGGATCTGAACCAGGTAGTTGGGCCATAGCCCAAAGATGGCGCAGATTGGGTTGTCCTAACTGCTAATGGTTGTGATTCTGTGCCATTGGAGTATGGACCTCTGTTTCTCTCTTTGCTCTTCCTTTTTCTCGGTCCATCCCTCCCCACGTGCTCGACACATTCCAATAGAGGTGGTATTTGAAGAGGGGTGATGAAGGAGATGGTGCGGGTTGGCCAGTGTTGGCACAGGGCACAGGCTGGGGAGTATCCTATCTGCACCTATAGAAGAAATTGGGGAAATGGATGATTGTTGGCGTCAAGATAGGTATGATTGGGCCTTTGGTTTATTTGATTGAGCCTCCTCATCTTATTATCAGGATGTTTTATCTGATGGGCAGTTTGGTATATAAACACATGGTGCAATGGTGTGGATCTCTGACCAGTACCTTCCAGTCAAGGAGATTGTTCGGTCGTGCCCCACCAGGGTGTGATCGTCTGGTCACTGAGTTATGGGACCCACTTGTCCAGATTGAACATCCTTGGATATTATATAAATGGGAGTTATTTGATTATCGCAAGACAGTGAAGGAAGGTGTGCATTTGCTCAGAAAAATGTACGAGAAGCATGCCATTAATCCAAACTAATCCGTCCAGGTTGTTTGTTGGCGGGCTGTAGATCAGACATTGTCGCAAAATCAGATCGAGAAATTCTACGCCGATAAAATGGACGTTTGTATGTTGGATCCAGACTGTTGACTCCCTTTCATTCAGCCGTCCATTAGATGTTCACCAATCACCCAGTTAGAAATTCAAATCAGTGTAAGTTTTGGTCTACAATCTAATCGAAGAGTCCAGGATGAGAATGGTTTTGTACTGTGTATACAACCTCTTAGTGAATGCGTGTCAATCAGCACCATCTGCCAGAGTATCAACGAGGAAGACATGGTTTAGGACCATTTGTATTGAAGCAAAGTTCTCTAGGTACCCACTGCAGACAACTTATCCTTGGTTTATCCAATCCTTTTAGACATGGGAACTCAAAATAATCATAATAATAATAATAATTCTTCAAATTGGACTCCAAATAATGTACAATAACACAGAGAACATCCAAGTTCTCCAAAAAAATGCACACTTTAAGACAATGTTCTTGGGACATGGAAGTTTCAAGGGACTATTTGGATCGAAGGCAGATTTAAAAATGCAATCAATTTGCATTGACAAGACATTTACACATGCTCAAGAATTAATAGTGTAGCATAGTGTTTGTATTTGCCTTTTTCTCCTTAATGAGAAATTGCAACTACTTTCTTTAGGGGATGTTTGTTTTTCTATTTATCACATTAAACAGAGGTAAATAGGTAGTGATGACCCTTTGTTGCTGTTCGGAAGAGAGTGAATAGTCCACAAATGAAAATGCCTAAGTGAAGTCCGTAGGTCCAACCATGATGAATGCGTTTGATCTACGCTGTCAATTCATTTATGAAGTAGATTATAAGCTCAAGTGGACCACACCACAAGAAATAGAGGGAATAATGATGTCCACCATTGAAAGGTGAAACCATTTGTGGTCACATACTGATGTGTATCTGTGATCCAACCTGTTCATATGATCACATAGACACAGATGAAGGGAAAACACAAATATAAGCTTAATCCTAAACTTATGTAGCCCACAAGAACTTTTCAATGATAAGCATTTAATTCCCTATGTTTCTTGCAGTGTAGTCCACTTGCGCTTTGTATTTATTTCAATTTTGGATTCATGTTATAAAATAAGTTGTTAAAATAGAAAGATGACTTGGATCAAACTATACATCGCTGTAGGTCCTACAGATTTTAGAAGTTCCTCCTCATATCAGTCAACATCATAGGGGCAGTTGGCTGTATTTCAAATGGTAAATAATGATTATTTATTTACTTCTATTTATATCCCCTTATATCAAATATGGAGGGAAAAGAGTTTGCACCTAATATGACACCTGATGTGACATTGTAAATGACAAATTTCAAGAGAAAAAAGATTTGCTTTTGCGAAATCCTAATAGAACAGTTGCTAATCCAAAAGAAAAGCATTTTCTCATACTTTTATTAAGTGAAATAAATAAGTGCAAAGGATTTACTTCCTCTCGCATTAACATAAGTTTATCTATTGCTCTTCTCATGTTTTTGCTTTCCCTTGCATTTCTCTAGTTTATCCTCAATCCAAACAAGTCCTAAGCGTCTTATACTCACACATGTCACCATCAATCTTCAAGCACTTACATTTCTTTTATCCGCACGCATTCACACACCCCACACATGCCTCGTTCATTCATACCACAGTGGGTGCTCGAACCCATGACCTTGTGTTGAAACTCTTGTGAGTCTACCACCGAGCTATAGGATCACAGGCGAGCACCTTCCACATGTCACATGTGCTGTAAAATCCATGTAAGTTTATCATTCACATTAGATTCCCAACAGCGAAGAGAATAGCCGGTCTTATGAGTGTAAATGGGCTGGGCTCGAGCCTGAAAATCGAAATTTTAAATGAGCCCGGCCCGAAGGTCTAACCCGAAACAGTTAAAATCCGGGCTGAGACTTACCCCTGGCCCGGCCCGTTGACAGACCTAGCTGGTCTAAGGCAGTATGACTTGGACAGTCTCACCAAAACTTGCACCCAAACACGCCCTTAAATTCGGACGCGGATTTCCTGGGGCGCGGATTTCCTGGGAAAGCCTTGCGCAGGAATTTCCTGCTGGGAACCCACATTAAAGTTTTTTGATAAATCCACACCGTCCATCCGTTTTGGGAGCTCATTTTAGGATATGAAAACAAAAATGAACCGGATCCAAGACTCAAGTGGGCCGAAAACGTGAGATTTGGACGTTCACAGTTGAAATGTTTGTGGAGCCAAAGGAGTTTCGAATCAAGGATAATATTTGTTTTTCCAGTTCATCCCAGTAGTAGTGACGTTATGAACGGTATGGATGTCATATAAACATTACTGTGGACCCCAAAGAGGTTTTAATGGTAGTAATTTACCTACCCACCTTTTACTTTAGTGAGGCCCACTTGAGTCTTGGATCTGGTTCATTTTTGTTCTCATATACTAAAATGAACTCCCAAAACGGATGGACGGGGTGGATTTATAAAAAAAACATTAGTGTGGCCCCACCGACGGTCGCACAGGAAATTCCTGACCAAGGCTTTAGCTGGAAATCTGCGCCCGATTTCCTGGTACAGCTTCTCCTAGGAATTTCCTGCGCTTGGAAGCTAGGTGGGGCCATTGTAATGTTTGTGAGAAATCCAACGGTCCATCCGTTTTTCGAGTTCATACTCAAGTGGGCCTCATGGGAGGAAACATTGGGGATTGCATGACCACCAATGAGACATTCGTACGGCTATGGGACTTTTCTATCAGGCTAAGTTTTTAATTTTTTCAGTTCATCCCAGTAGAAATGACCTTATGAACGGTTTGGATAGTATACAAACCTCAAGGTGGATCCTAGGAAGATTTCAACGGTAGGAATTTCTTTCCCACTGTTTCCTCACCGCATGGCATACTTGAGTTCTCCTTATTTCTTTGTTACAATAGAAAATGAACTAAAAAAACGGATGGACGGGTTGGATTTCACGTAAACATCACGGTGGGCCCCAGCTAGCTTCCGAGCGCGACAAATTGTCACAAGAAATCCACGTCCCGAGCGGATTGTTGCCAGACGGTGCTCTGTGGGCCCTATCATGATGTTTTAATTTTATCCACGCCGTCCATCCGATTTTAGGCAGATAAGAATATTAAGTGGACCACACCACAGAAAACAGTTGCGATTGAACGCCATCATTAGAAACCTCTTGAGGGCCACAAAAGTTTAGGATCAAAATACTGATCCAAAATGGATGGACGGCGTGGATAAAATACTTAGTGGGGCCCACATAACATCGTCCAGTATCCACGTCGCTATCGACTATTTAATCCCCTCTACCCCCTCGACGATTAAAACAAAGAAACCCGCCTCTCTCGACTCCCGACCTTCCTTCCAAACCCTTTAGGAGAGCTGAAATTGAGGAAAATGGGATCCTTTTTCTCTTCATCCAAGAGCAACGACGACTCTTCATCAGAGCCGTCCCTGGTTCTCGCTTTCCACTTAGCCGACCGATGGAAGTCCCACCTCGAATCTTCCAAAGATTCCAACAAACTTGTAATATCTCTCTCTCTCTCTCTCTCTCTCTCTCTCTCTCTCTCTCTCTCTCTCTATCTCTCTCTCTCTGTAATTCATTCTCACAATGATCTTATGTTTAGATGGTGATCGATTTCACGGCCAAATGGTGTGGCCCATGCCGGTTTATGGAGCCGATCATGAACGAAATGGCCCGCAGTTTCACGGACGTTGACTTCGTCAAGATCGATGTTGATGAGCTCAAGGTACGGCTTACGAATTCCCTCTTCTTTCTTTTTGTTTGGATTACAGTACCTAATTCATGAATGAATGATGGATGGATTGTTGATGTAGGAGGTGGCCCAGGAATGGCAAGTGGAGGCGATGCCGACATTCGTTCTTGTGAAGAAAGGGCAGGAAGTGGATAGGTTTGTAGGTGCGAATAAGGACGGACTCCAGAAGAAGATTAGGAAGTATAGTGGTAGTGATTGATTGGGTTTTTTTTTTTTTTTATATATGAATTAGGGCTTCTTTTCTTGTTCTTCTGTAATGCTATGTTGCTACCATATCTATAAAACTTTGCATGATGATGGATTATTGCTATAGTTTGTGAGAAAGACTTCGATACTCATATGGCAGTGTGTGATGGATGATACGCCGGCAGTTGGAAATTACTTGGACATGGCATATGCGGAGTAATTCAAATTAAACTGTCCAAATTTGTATTTATCATGACCCAAAAATCACGCTTGTTTGATTTTCTAACCCAAAAATTCAATCACTTTGTTTCAGCAAACAAGTTCCGTGAATCAGAGGTGAGGATTTCTTCCAGCAATTTCATCCTGAGACTTTTGAGTTTCACAATTTAGTTGATTCAATTTTGAGTTAGGGGTAGTTTGGGAGTGTGTATTTGATATACATTGATAATTATCATGGAATCCATGTAAATTGGAATCACTAGTTGTATTTGGTAGCCTGTAATCGAAATGCATGTGAATGTGTTTGCTAGTCTATATTTGGAATGCATTGGTGGACTTGCGAAAATCACATGGTTTTGGAATCCATGTAAAATGGAATCACATGGTTTTGTCATGATTTCAAAAAATGGGACTTTTGGTGTATTTGATGTAAATTGGATTCCTATTGACATCAAATATACTCAACCGAAAATGCATAAATTACCACCAATTACGCGCTCCCAAACGACCCCTTAAATGCACGGCATGTGACAATCTTTGAGTGCATGTATGTCGAGTGTAGTATATGGCCGATTATCAAATAAATCCATATAGATTACCTTGTTGATTATTTTATTTTTCTCAATCTTTGCCATTTTAGGTTGCTTTCTCTTAAGAGATGTTCAAATATGGTGTTTTCATTTTCTTTAGGTTACTGACATCTTCATCTGTTTGGCTATCTCTAAAAAGAAAGCGTAGAAACCACTTTCTGTATCCTTACTTGGATTGACATCTCCAACATAAGCAATTTCAATTTCGAAGCACTTATGTGCAAAAGGAATGGAGGAATCATTGATCATCTTTTTCTTAAAATGTAGAATGGCATCCGAATATGGTGCGAGTCTTTTCCCGAATATTCAAGGCACATCGGATCCTAAGTCATTTCGAGCAAGTAGGAAGCTAATCTGGCAAATGCTCTTGTGGCATTTGGAAAAGAAAAGGGAGCCAGCTTTTAGAGATGCCATCTTCATCTCTTGCATTTTCACGAGAAAAAGGAAGGCCAAATGGGGAAGAATCATATTCCCCTCGTGCTAGTTGGCTGTGGATGAAAAAGAACCTAATGCATGTGATTGGACTGTTAATGATTTATGATGGCTTCACAGATGGCCTTGGTGAAAGGCGAAGCTTGACGTCTGGTGGGCCACGGATCATGAAACCTCGGCTGGTCTACCAATCGATAGCCAAACCCCAAATTGCTTGGTGAAAGGCTAAATTACAATGACAAACAAATTAGATAAATTGGGTTTGGCTCCATGGCTAAGTGGTAGATGGACTTTGTTTCAACACTGAGATTATGCCATCGAGTACCCATTGTGAGTGCATAGGTGTGGGTTGTTAAATAATAAGAAGATAATCTTCTATTTTTGTGGCCAAAGCCATGGTTTTAGAGGATGGTTGCTTTACTCAATTCTTCCCAAATCCTTTTTGAGGTTTCTAGCTCTTCGGGTTTTTGAACTCTGTTCAAAAATCATGTAACCACTTGTATGTTTAAAACTCTGCTAAAATCATGTAATCACTCATATATTCAAAAGACATCAAAGAATGATATATATTTTTTGTGGGAGAGAGAAGCAAGCCAGCAATACTCTCTTATTACTTATCTGAAGAAGGCCCACAGATTGGGCCGGACATCATATAAGATCAGGTAGCTCAGTCTCAATGATGAATCTGAAAATGATGTCTTTTGGAATGTTGAGATCATATTCATCAGCCAGAAGGAAAGACGCTGAGTCGAGCTGACTCAGTTGAGTTCAAATTAGCGAGTTTCAGAACCATCATCACTATAATGTAATATTTTAAAACTAGTACTGCATCTGAATGTATTATTATTCCTCTGAGAAGTGGGCCTTTGTGGTCCAAAAGTATGGAAACCTTCCCATGCACTTGCTTGGGGAGGCGTTGGCATCCAAATCACCTATTTGGACCATCCATTAGGTCTAGTTCACCGGCTACTATGCAAATTTCATAGAAACAAGACGATGCTAAACATCATGATTGGTCCTATATTCTACAGACCATCTTGTCCATCCATTTTGCACACCACTAGCTGGACGGTTTTGATAATCCCATTGAGCTGAAGACATTCAAGACCGGAGATGTGGACGCCAACGAGTCCACATCCAAATAGATGCATGGGAAGGCTGCATACACTTTCAAAGAATACCCAAGACAAGAAATTCAGTCACAAGTTTGAAAGAAGACCAAGACAAGAAATTCAGTCACAAGTTTGAAAGAAGACCAAGACAAGAAATTCTAACTCACTCTCTCTCTCTCTCTCTCTCTCTCTCAAGCTTGAAAGAAGACCAAGACAAGAAATTCTAACTCACTCTCTCTCTCTCTCAAGCTTGAAAGAAGACCAAGACAAGAAATTCTCCTCTCTTACGTTTGAAAGAAGACCAAGATAAGAAATTCCCTCTCCTCTCTCTCTCTCTCTCTCTCTCTCTCTCTCTCTCTCTCTCTCCTGGGCTTGGATGACGGGCTTGGGGCTAAAATTTAAGCCAGTCCATTAAGGGGCTGGGCTTATCAATGTATAAGAATCCTTAGGCCCTGCCCTGACAGCCTGGCCCATTTAGGGTTTCAAGGGCATTTTCGTCATATATCATTCTCGGTACGACATCCAATGGATTGGCATCCCGATGGCCTACTGAGTAACTCAGTTATGCTATAGAGTATTTAGTAAACTTTGTGGGGGCCACCATGATTTATTTCTTATTCACACCGTTTTATCAGCTCATTTTAAGGCATGAGCCCAAAATTGAAGCATATACAAAGCTCAAGTAGACCACACCAAAGAAAACAGTGGGGATAATGATGTCCACCCCACCGTTGAAACTAACATTGAAACCTTCCTAGGTCCCACAGTCATATTTATTTGTCATCCAACCTGTCCATAAGGTCACACAGACCTGGATGAAGGTAAAACACAAATATAAGCTGAATCCAAAACTTATGTGTACTTCCATTCCCACTATTTCTTGTGGTGTGGTCCACTTCAACTTTAGATATGCTTCAATTTTGGGCCCATGCCCTAAAATGATCTGATAAAATGGATGGACAGCATGGATAAGACACATACATCACAGCAGGCCCCACAGAGTTTACTTAGTATGCTACCCAGTCTGCGTCCAATTCAATGAACAATGAACAGCTCAGATCATCCACAGGTAGGTGATTGGACTCGAGCCCTGGCTGTGAATTATTATTATGCTCGGGGCTTAGAGCCTATTTGGTTTGGCCCATCACCATCCCCGGCTGTGCTCGAGCCTATGTTTTACTTTGTGGTCCGGGCTTTGCAGACGACGGGCGCGGCCCGTTGAGAACCCGAATGGCTGGAGTTGTCTTCTTGCCTGGATATCAATGGGTGGTTATAACAAGTGCTTTGCTAAGCGCACACGCGCGTGTGCCATAAAACTCATGTACTCGCCACATCTGCCAGCATAGCAAGATAGACAGGTCCTAGATCCAATCCATCCATAAAAAACAAACTACTACATTGATGCTCTAGCTCAAGAATCAAGTCAATCCACCAATCGGGAGGGCCACTGTTTGCAAAACAAATGTACAGCTCTCAAAACCTTGCCTCAAGTTATCTAACTAATCTTTTTTTTCTTCTTTTTTTTTTTGTTGCAATGTCATTATCATTCACAAACAAAGCGGCTAAACAGACCGGAGACGCTTTTGGGAGGCCCACCCGCAAACAAAAATAGGGAAAGGCCTATTTCCAACACTCAGTCCCACTTGCTAATTATACCTGATCTATTTTTGGGAAATCAACCTGGTGGATGGATGGGATCTCACACATATCACCCATACTGACAGGTGGGGCATGTACATGAGCTCTATTGCACATGGGTGTGCACTTAGCAAAGCTTGTGTAACTATGGATTTTTGGTTAAAATAGCACTGGCCTTTTATGAAATGATGAAAATAGCCCCTGTCCTCAATCTTAATAATTGTAGCCCGGACGCCCTTTTAGATTTTCTTCGAATCATTTTGCCCCTAACCATGTATACCAACGAGTTTCTCAAAATTTAAAGGATCATGTGTCTCATTGGCGAGCCATGATTTTCATGGTCAACAGGCCATGTGTCTCATCGGTGAGCCAAAACTTTCAAGTGGGAACCTTGTGTTTTATATTGGAACAATGTGTTTCATCGGCAAGCCACAAAGGCCATTGGCAAGCCATGTGTTTTTTGGGCGAGCCATGTGTTTTGTTGGAATTTATGTGTCTCATCGGCGAGCCACAAACCATTAGCGAGCCATGTGTCTCATCGATGAGCCATGACTTCCAGGTGGGAACCTTATGTTCAAGGTTGGAACAATATGTCTCATCGACGAGTCAAGACGGCCCTTTATTTTAAAAAAAACATTGGTTGTACATGATTAAGGGGAAAATAGTTCGAAGAAAATTTAAGAAGGTGTCGAGGGCTACAATTACTAATAATGAAGTCACAGGCTAATTTTGTCTCAAAAAATTTAGTGCTATTTTGATCGAGAACCCATCTACTTATTTCCAACACTCAAGCCCACTTGCTGATTATACCAGATCTATTTTGGGGAAATCATCCTGATGGATGGATTGGATCTCACACATATCGGCCATACTGGCACATGTGTGGCATGTACATGAGCTCTATTGCAAACACGTGTGCACTGAGCAAAGCTTGTGTAACTACAGATTTTCGATCAAAATAGCACTAACCTTTATGTAATGATGAAAATAGCCATTGTCCTCAATCTCAGTAACTATTCCGATACCTTTTTAGATTTTCTTTATATCATTTTGTACCTAACCATGTACGCCAATGAGTTTCTTGAAATTTAAGTAGTCATGTGTATTATCATTGAGCCATGATTTCTGGATCAATGAGCCATGACTTTTAGGTGGGAACCTTATATTTTAAGAAGGAACAATGTATTTAATCAGTGAACCATAAAGGCTATTGGTAAGCCATGTGTTCCATTAGAATTTATGTGTCTCATCGACAAGCCATATAGGCCACCAGCGAGTTATGCGTCTCATCAGTGAGGCATAGAAGTCATTGGTGAGCCACAAAGGCTATCAGCGAGCCATGTGTCTCACCAACGAATCATAGAGGCCATCATTGAGCTAAGAGGGCCCTTTATTTTTCAAAAACTCGTTTGCACTATCTAATTAGGGGCAAAATGGTCTAAAGAAAATTTAAAAAGGTGTCAAGGTGGTCCAATTACTGACAGGGAAGGCGGGGGGCTAATTTCATCATTTCAAAAAACGTCATTGCTATTTTGATTAAAAAAAAAAAAAAAACCCAATAACTACGTACCTTTTCTTTCCAAACCAAAAGCATTCCAGATAGATGCCACTACACGTTTACGTCCAAATGGGCCCTTAATCAATCACAACAAAATGCTATATAGCCCTTTCGATTTGATAGAAAAATAAAAAGCTACATCGAAGTGAGTGATACCAAAATTCCATGTGGATTCGCACTATAACCGTACGATGGTGGGCCCCACATGACGAGGTTTTGTGGACACGAAACTGTTTCTTGTACGCATTCATGAACAGACAAATCCATCCATGCAGTTGCAATGCAATCCCTTTACGTGCAGCTTGAACTTGTACACCACCGAAGAAGAAAGCTGTTTGTACGCATGCAGTTGTATATGGCCGGTGGACCCCACTTGGTAATATAAAAGGTATGGACAGTATTGTATATCCATCTGGCAATCCATAGGTAATTTAACCCGTTGATTGTACCCCAGGGCTATCTTAACCGTATAATCAGATGGCCCACTCATCCATACGGACTAGAGGTGAGCACAAGCCGAGCTGAGCCCTGTTCGAGCTAAGCTCGTGTTCAGCTTGACTCGGCATTAGAGCTGGACTGAAATGTTCGACCTAGTGCGACCAAGCTTTCGAGCGAGTTTGAGCCCAATTCGAGCTGAGTTTGAGTTTGGTAGGCCCAGCCCAAAAGTTGGGCTTAAAGCTGTTTAACATTGGGCCCATAGGCAGCCCAAAGCCCATTGACACCCTCCCTATTTTGCAAAGAGTTTCATCTCTCATTTCTCTGTTTACTTCTGATGTGGGAGTAAAAACTATATTTATTTAATTTTTTATGAGTTAGAGCTAAGTTGAGTAGAGCTTTGATAGAGTCGAGCCAAATCTAGCTTGGGTTAACTCAAGCTCAGCTTAAAAATCATTTCAAGCTTGAAAAAGTAGCTTGGCTGGGTTCAAATTTAGCCTTCAAACCAAGCTGATTCGAGCAAGCTAATCGAGCTGGCTTTTCTCATGCTCAGATCTAATTTGGACATTCTTTTATAAAAGATTCCAAAATCATGTAGACCGTCAAATCACACCGGCCTACTCATCTGGACATTCTTTCATACTCAACATACAAGGACCACAGACCCACATCAAAGGACCACAAACCCACATCACATGCTTGCTTTTGCTTAGAACCGTCGGATTGCAAAATAACATGTGATTTCTTGTCCCTTTGCCGAAAGTGTGTGGGTTAACTCATTGCGACTTGGACACCCACGTCAGCTTTTTCAAGGAAAGTGTCTACCTCATTTTACACGTGGCAAACGTGCATGTTAACTGGGACTGTTGATTTGGTGGGCCATCCAGTGTTGGGTGGTGGGTGAAAAACTTACAATCAATTTTCTCGCTGTCCATTTTCAGACCATTTATCAGACGGATGCTACAGTCCGATCTCCTCAATTTTCAAGCTACCATGAAAATAACGGTCCTCATCTCCATATCGAATTTTCGAATACAGATAGATGTTTTGGCGCACTCATTTCATGCAACTGGTGCACCTTTTTCAAATAATTATACTTTTTTTAGGCATCTTTACTTTGTTAAAAGGTGCCATTCAACGTAGTGCTTGAAGAATCTCATGGATTGGAGCGGATTCGGTTCTGATCGGGTTAACACCGAGTTCGGCTCGGCCGTCAACGTGGGGCCCACCTTAATGTATGTGTTGTATATCCAGGCTGTCCATCCGTTTTTCCAGCTCATTTTAATACATGGGCCAAAAAAATGAAGCAGATTTAAATCTTAGGTGGACCACACCAAAGGAAACAGTGGTGATTGATCCAATCACCACTGTTTCCTCTGGTGTTGTCCACCTGAGATTTGTATCTGCTTTAGTTTTTGTACCATGCCCTAAAATGATCTAGGACAATGTATGAACGGCGTGGATATACAGCATGTACATTAAAGTGGGCCCCACAGTCATGGCCTGATCGAACTCGGTGGTGTTATCCCCAGCTGACCGAATCTGCTCCTAGACTAAACATTTTGATTAAGCCTTCTTTAGTTGCATACCCTTGCATCAAGTTCTTTCGTAATCCACACCGTTGGTCTGTTGTGTTGTGTCCCACCGTGGATGGACCATTATCCAAACCGTTTTCAAATTTAAATGTCAAAGCCACTGATATTAGAACTCTTTTTAACTGAAGGTAGACCATTTTTGTATTTCTTTTCTTAACCGTATGTTTACAGGGCCGAAAATCAAAAGGTTGGAGGGTTCTATCAAGGATATTTTATAAGGGTGTCCCATCCACGGTTATGCCCACCAAACCAACGGCCTGGATTTATGAACCATGGAGCCCACTTGTCAAAGCTAAGTACAACCCTATACTGCGTTGGGTATTGATTACATGAATTCGACTCCACCACAGTAAAGCATTTGGACAGTCTAATCAACCGTCCATTAGATCCAACGTGCATTTCATGGGCAGCATGAAAAAAGTTAACCCAATCAGGCTACTTTAACCGTCCAATCAACGCTTTGAAATAATTGGTTGTGGGGCCCATCATGGGATGTTCCTCATGTCATCCTAACCAGCCCATCCATGGCTTAAAAGATATTAAAAAAAGGGGGGTACACTTCCGTATGGAGGCTTATATGTAGGGTGAATTTTCAAAAAGAGCCTACCTCTAAACTCTTTCTTAAAACCCACCTAACATGTCTGCCATTAGCCAAAAAAAAAACCGCTAGCCGTCTAGCATTTTTATACATTCAATACTCTACTGTTTTTTAAAACAATACTACCCTTAAAAAAAACCATCAAACACTCTTCTAACAAAACACGCTCCTCTTTCCTTCCCTCTCCCTCTCTAACTCACTTATTTAGAGACGGATGGGCCTGTCAGGGGCTTTGTGAAGCTCACCGTGATATATGCGTTTAATCCAAGCCATCCATCTATTTTGAAAGATTATTTTAGGCCACGATCCCAAAAAAGAAGCAGATGGAAGTCTTGAGTGGATCACACCACCTAAAACAATGGGGATTGAATGCCTATTGCTAAAAATCTCTTGGTGATCATAGAAGTTTTGGCTCAAGCTAATATTTATGTTTTCCTTTTATCCATGTCCATGTGACCTTATGACCAGGTTAGATGGCAAATAAACACTAGGGGGGCCTAAGAAGGTTTCAACGGTGGGGGTCATTGTCACCACTGCTTCCTGTGGTGTGGTCCACTCGAGCCTTCAATCTGCCTCCATTTAGGGGCCATGCCCTATAATGATCTTTCAAAATGGATGGACAGCTTGGATTAAATACATATCACAGTGGCTGGAAAGAGCCCCTAACAGAAAGTTCCGTCTCTAGCTAGGTACTTGTGGGGGTAGTACTCGATCCGCGCCGGTTGCCAACACCTCAGTGGTGGTTTATGATGTGTTGGGCACTGTGGAGCCCCCTTATGTATATCCATGCCGTCCATCCGTTTTGTTAGATCATTTTATTGCATAAACAAAAAAATGTAGGAGATCTGAAGCTCATGTGAGGATAGTGGCACCCACCGTTGAAACTTCTTAGGGCCCATATCATGACGTGTTGCAGTGAACCTCCAACACCGTGTACGGGAGCGGATTAGCTATTACCCACCCTTACCATGTGGGGCCTGCCTTGAAGAATATTTTTCATATCCACACCACAAGTCCATTTTCTCAGCTGATCTAGGGCCCGTTTGGATCGTAAGTTTCTTAAGATAAGTTACTTATGCCACAAGTATCTTATGTTAGTTTCTACTTACTAAGAAAATAAGTACGTTTCGTGAACAAAATACTTACCGGCTTTTCTCTCTTTCATCTCTTCAAAAAAAAGTTAAAAAGATAAAAAATTTAGCTGAAGTGATTATGTACTTTTAAGTAAAAAAGTTAGTTATTATTCATCGTAAACCAAACTTACATGAAATAAGTTACTTATCTACTGCTATAAGTAGAAAAAGTAACTTATTTGGTAGTATCCAAACGGCCCTTACGGACATTACCTGACGCATAAGTAGATCCAAATCTCTAATGGATCACACCACTGAAAAAGTGGTGAATGGGAATTAAAAGTTTTTTATAGATCACGAAAGTTTTAAATCAAGCTAATCTCTGTATTTTCCTTTCATCCAGTTCCCGTTGACCTTATCAAGGGGTTGGATAGAAAATATACATTATGGATCTTCTTACAATGGGTCTTGGAAAGTTTTTAATGGTGAGCATACAACATCACTGTGTCTTGTGATATGGCCCATCTGAGATTAGTTATGCTTAATTTTCAGGGCCGCGTCCTAAAATGAAATGGTAAAACAGATAAACAGAGTAGATATGCAATATATCATCAAGGTGGGCCCTACGGTGAGGGTAACACCCATTAGGTTGTTACTCGGGTAACACAACTAGCTCAGCTAAAAGTCGCCTAGGCGTTTCCACAGCAGGTCTCAAGATCAAGCGCTAAAGAGACACACTAACTAGGGTTGTAAATGGGTCAGTGGACCCAATGGGGCACCTGGACCCAACCCACTTAGACCCGACCCAAGATTTGACCCATTTGTTAAATGGTACGGGTCTAGGTCCAAGAATAGACCCAATTGCTAAACGGGTCTGGGTCTGGTTTCCTTTATATTAGACCCGACCCGAACCCATTGAGTAAGTGGGTGGGTTTGGTCTATGTTTTAAGGGACCCGTCCAGCCCAGATCCGATTTTAAACCTTGTAAAATGCTTGCATACTTCCAGACCAGGACCCATTAGACCTGACCCATTTATAAATGGGTTTGGGTGGATCTCCCTCTACCAGACCTAGACCCATTTATAAATGGCTCTGATGGGTTGCCTCCGACCCGACTTGGACCTGCCCATTTAGTAAAAGGGTCTAAGTCTAAAATTTGGACCCAGACCTGTTTAGTAAATGGGCGGGTCTGGTTTTGGCTAAACCCAGCCGAACCCGACCATTAATTTACGGCCCTAACACTAACCCCACTGGTAGGGTGGGTGCATCGTGTGACTAACCAAGTGGGATGCGTTGCCAGGCGAATAGGGTGGGTGTGTTGACACCCGGATCCATAGCTCAAGTGGTAGACTGAGTGAAGATAGTCTAGATTTCAACTACTAAGGCCATGATGTTTGCGATAAATCCACACCATTCATCTGTTTTCGATATCATTTTAGGAAATTAGACCAAAACCGAGCCAGATCCAAGAGTCAAATGGGCTATAAGAGAGGAAAAATTGGAGAAATAAATTTCTACCATTGAAACCTTCCTAGGCTCCACCTTCGTATTTATATGACATCCAAACTCTTTATAAGATCATTCCCTCTAGGATGGACGGAAAAAAAAAAAAAAAAAATTAGCCTGACATAAAACTTTTGCGGCCATGCCAATGTTTCAACCGTCATTGTTCAATCCCCACTATTTCCTCTTGTGTGGACCACTTGAGTCTTGGATATGAATCATTTTTCGTCAAATATCCTAAACCGAGCTACCAAAATGGATGGACAGGGTGTATTTATCACAGACATCACAGTGGCCCCACCAAAGTTCCCAGCGTGGAACTTCCCTGAAGGCTTTCCCCGCAAATCCGCCTCCCAACACCACCTTCTACGTTGGAGCTTCAATAGTTATGGCCCACCATGACATATGTGTTAAATCCACACCATCTATCCATTTTGTGAGGTCCTTTTAGGGCATGGGCCTAAATATGAGGCATATTCAAGTCTCAAGTGGACTACAACACAGGAAATAGACCATTGTATTTTTTAATACTAAGTTTTAATTGTCACTGTTGCCTCTTGTGGGGTCCACGTGAGATTTCAATCTTTCTCAATTTTTGAGAAATGCTCTGAAATCGTGATACATAAAGTATGGACGGTGTAGATTAAATATACACATCATTGTGGGGCCTACGGCATGGTCCAGCAATGGAATAGATTCAGTAGCTATTGCGCAGGAAGATAAGGCTAAATAGGGGCAAAATCGTCTTTTTTCAGAAATAACGTGGTTTTCTATCATATTTCGAAACTTTAGGCAAGTTTTATGAAAGCGTTTAAAAGCAGGCTTATTTTTAGAATTCAACCAAAATGCAGGCGTCCATATGCATTGTGGATTTTTTTATCATTGAAGCCAGGTGATTTTAACATAGTTGCCCATGAAATGTGTGTTGGACCCAATGGACAGCTTAGATCAATTGATCAAATGTGTCCTGTTTAAATAGAGTGCTAGTATTTTATGGGTGGGGCAAATAAAGTTTCTAAGGCTGTAAGTTCAGTCCCCAAAACTTATGGGCGTGTAACAGGTTGTTACGCGCAACGGCTATGTATGACTTACATCCATGCCGTCCATCATTTTAGACAGCTCATTTTAGGGCATGATCCAACAATTGAAGAGATCAAAACCTCAGGTCACACCACACTAAACAATGGTGATTAACTATTAAAAACTTCTTATGGGCCACCAAAGCTTTGGATCAAGCTGATATTTGTATGGTCCCTTCATCCAGGTATTTGTAACCTTATTAACATGTTGGATGGGGAATAAACATTCCAATAGGCCCCAAGAATTTTTTTAATGGTGGGTATTCAACCACCACTATTCGTCCATATCAGATTTATTTATGCTTCATTTTTGGGATATTGCTCTAAAATGAGCTTTCAAAAATGATGAACGGCATAGATTTAAGTCATATACATCAAGCTGGGCCTGCAGTTAGGGATCCACCAAAGCCGCGCCCACACTCAACTGCGTCCGTATTTTACGTACTCGGTAGCGGTAGGTACCCCTCCTTCACCGACTGCGGTCTGGAAAAGCTCCGTGTCCTTACCATGATGATTGATGAATATATATTATCCCCGGTCGTCCAGCCATCTGCCAACTCATTTTAGGATTGAGGCCCAAAAATTAAGCAAATCCAAAACTTAGCAGGAAACAGTAGTGATTTAATGGCGGTCATTAAAGACTTCCTAAGGCCTCACTGTAATGTTTATTTGCCATCTAACCCATTGATTAGGTCACACAGATAGGGACGTACCGAAAACACAAATATCAGCAAAATTTTTGTGGCCCGCAAGAAGCTTTTAATGGTGGGCATTCAATCACCAATGTTTCCAATGATGTGGTCCACCTGAAATTTGAACCAGCTTCATTTTTGGGCTAATGCCCTAAAATTACCTAAAAATATGAATAGAAGGCGGGATAAAATACATACATCATGGGGGGACCCACAAAGCTTTTTTGACACCGAACGTCCGTACTGGAGGGGTCACTGCCGAATCCGAATCCGAATCCGGGGAGCGGATTAGGTAAGACCCCTGACTGTGGGGCTCACAGTGACTTATATGTCTTAAATCCATACCGTTCAACCATTTTGAAAGCTCATTTTAGAGTATGAGCCCAAACATTAAGTTGACTTAAAATTTAGGTGGACCACACCATAGAAACAGTCGTGATTGAATATCTACCATTAAGAACTACGTGGATTCAACCGGAATGTTTATTTTCCATCCAACCTGTTGATAAGGTCACAAACACCTAGATGAAGAGACCAAATAAATATCATCTTGATCCAAAACTTTTGTGGCCCACAGGAAGTTTTTAATGGTCAATCACCACTGTTTTCTGTACTATGGCCCATCTGGGATTTGGAACTGCTTCATTTTTTGGATCATACCCTAAAATGAACTTTCAATACGGATAGATGGGGTGGATGTAGTCACATACATCACAGTGGCCCCACAATCAGGGTCCCACCCACCTCTGTGGATCCGTGGTCTCACCTAATCCGCTCCCCCGAATCCGAGTCCGTATTTTATTTTTATGTCACACATCATCAGTTATTCAATGGAAGATGACAACATCTTCAAGTAGGGTTTTTTATTTCATTTTTTGTCTTTCCATGGAAAGGTTGCATAAAGACAAGGGCAGTGTACAAATATGAAAGCTGTCCACATGGCCCACCTCATTCAGAAGACTAAAAAGAAATATCTACACTGTCTTTCGCAATCCTCTTTCTCTTCTTACCCGTGTATGAGCAGTGTCCTCTGGTTTCATTTTTGGGAGTGGGGTTGCGTGGCTTCAGTGGATTCTTGACTGTGGGGTCCACCATGATGTGTGTTGCTTACATACACAGTCCATCTGTTTTGAAAATCTTTTTATGGAATTATACCAAAATTGAATCAGATCCAAATCTCAGGTAGATCACACCACAGGAAACAGTGGTGATTGATCATTAAAAACTTATTGTGGATCATAATAGTTTTGGATCAAGCTGATATTTGTGTGGTCCCTTCATCCTGATCTTTGTGACCATATCAACAGGTTGGATGGAAAATAACCATTACAGTGAGCCTTGGGATGTTTTTAATAGTGGGCGTTCATTCAACACTATTTTCCTGCGGTGTAGTCCACCTGAGATTTAGAACCGTCTCATTTTTGGGCTCATCCTCTAACATGCTGATCCAAAATGGTTGTCAACTTTAAAATGATATCCATATTGATAAAATACGTATCTCATTTTATGAGGCACACGTATCACCGTGTAGTAGCCAGGTCGCTACTGGTGTCAGTACACAAGCCTGTCGGCTCACGGGGTATTAGTTGAAAAAACCTTTGTGAGTACTGACGTCATTGTAAAAAAGGCTCATGTGTCAAGGGCTTTTTTTTTTCTAGTCCTATGGGTGATTTGCATTTTTTGTTGGACGAAATGCCCCTTTACCACTTGTCCTCTTATACAGCTCCAACATTTTGCGGAAGTTAAAAGGGCCTTTTGAGAATGAGGTGTGGGCCCACTAAATCAACGTTGAGGCTATCCCTTGGCCGATTTGATTCATTCGCTTTAATCGGACAGTCATGAACACATAGTGAGGTCTTTTTAAAAATGAAATTTTGAGCTTCCTGTGACCTACACCTACATTAATGATGTGAGTTAATTCCAAACAGTTTCCTCTAGTGTGGTCCATCCATGATGAGTTTTTCCCTCAAACTCAGATAGATGGCATGAAATTAAAAGCTCATTAATGTAAATAGCTTGAATTTGCTCCAAAACTATCTAGTTAGCCTCACTAGACGTGGGATGGGTTCAATAAAAGGGTTCCTTGCGCGGGAAATACCATTTGACATTTTCCTTCTTCTTCTTTTTTCGAGAGGGGACCATTTGGCCGTTAGAACCATTGCCACATCCGTATGACCTACTCAATGATAGGAGTTTGTAAAAGGGTAGACGGTGTAGCAGTTCCATTTATAATTATTTTTTTATGAGTATGAATGGTGGAAGTTTGTGAAATGGATTAATTTTGTAATTGATGAATTTTGAAATGGAAAAACATTGTAATGGATGAACGTGATCAATGTTGAAATGGAGGAATGTTGTATTGGAAGAATGTTGAAATAGATAATTGGTCATAACTGTCATAATTCCATGTGGGTTGTACATCCTACGAAATGGGCCTACTTTTAGGCAATCAAATAATCTTCAAATGAAGTGATTCCATATCCATTTGAAAGTTTATCAAATTACCTTTTCAACAAGTACAACATCACCCACACCCAGTTCTATAGCTCAAGTGGGAGACTGAGTGAAGATAACCTAGTTTCAACACTTGAGGTCTTGGTATCAATTACCAAGGGGGGTGGATAACATTGTGGTGTGACTAACAGGGGGGTGGGTGTACTAACAGTGAGATGTGTGTACTAACTAAAAAAACGTAAAACGAGTCGTTCATGTGAAGGCACTTAGAAATTGTACTATGTCATTCACTAACTCAATAAATTGGTCATAGTGTGATTAATTGAGCATGTTTACACATGTTTTTGGCACACCTATGTGCCTACGCTCGATCTTCAGCGGATGTGCTCATAGGGTTGATTGGTGTTTGAATGTGATAGAAAAGAGTGCATTTGACTTTTGACTGGAGTTGCACTAGCTAATTAATATGATTCTAGAGTTGGCTAGAACCTGTAAAACCATTAGAGTAAAAAATTCAAGAGTTCTCCACCCTAAAATGACTCCTTAATCTCTGACTTAAAATTTTGGCTAAGGGACCATGATTATAGAGAGGGGAGGGGTTAGGCACCCACTCTACGGTTAAAGACGCACAGCCTCTACTTTATAGGATAAAATGAGCTATTAAGCTCAGAATTAGTTCTTGCGCAATGATATGTTAAATGCAATGCTTATGACAAGCTGTGATCTTAGCTAGATAAATTTTCCTTAACTCTCCCACTTATCAAAGCGATAACCAACCAATCTAAGTTTCTAATGAGCAAGACTCGATTATCTCGACGTAGAGCTTACGTTTGGATAGATCAAGTGCCCAATGCTATGTATGTGATACTTGCTTATGCATAGTTATGTAATGTTGTGTGTGTGATATGGTGTTGAATGCAACGCTTGTGACAAACTATAGTTTCAGCTAGATAAGTTTGGTTTGACTTCCCATTTACCAAAGTGATAACCAGCCAATTCAAATTTCTGACAGGCAAGATCTGATTAACTCGGCGAGCCACAAAGCATGCATTTGAATGAGTTGGGTGCACAGTGCTATGTATGCAATGCTTATGGATGGAATAAGGAGGGAGGTGGAGAAGGGAATATGTGTTGCATGGTGCTTATGTAAATGGATGAAGTGATTGAAGGTTATGAAATAGAATGGACAATAATGTCGCAATGATTAGATCGAGTGGCTTGGATTGAAGCTTTGGTTGCTCAGGTACTTAAGGCTTTAAGCTAAATCGGGCTGACTAGGGTTGGACTCTCTCTTATTGCTCTCTCCTCTCCTTGGTAGAGGGATGGAATGGCTAAGGCTAGGGGGAGAATGAGGTTTCTCCTTGGATGGATGGGCGTGTTGAAAATGAGGTGTATTATGGGTTTCTTGGGATGGTTAAAATGAGAGTGGGAGGTTTCTATTTATAGCCTTCTTGCTTAGTTTTTTTAGTAATAATTGAAAGTGCAAGGTTAGAAAGGGTTTAGATGGTCTGGATTTGAGATTGTCACATGACAAGATCTTAATAATTATATTAGATAGCATGGATTGTAATTTTAGTGCGAGGAGAGGGCTGTCAGGAGTCGATTCACGTTGCCACACATTTAGGTGTTGCAAAATGAGAGAAACCACATGTATTGCACCCTCTACCAAGACAGGAGAGTTGTTCATGTGGCTAGCGGCGCCCTGGGCATCAAAGTCACATGAAGCTCCCTACTTTGAAGGTGAGCTCCAATGCACATGTGGAGGCTTCCTACCAAGGTAGGAGAGATGCCATGTGGTTGGCGACACCCTAGGTGTTGCCAGAGCCACATGAAGCTCTCTACTTTGGCAAGTGAGCTCCTATGCATGCGCGGAGGTTCTGCCTCCTTTATGCTTAGTTGTTGGTGCTCTAGATTTTAAATGGGCTTTTGGGTATATGGACTTGAATGAGGGTGATTTAGGGCTTGATTTAACTAGCTAAGTTAACTAGGTAAGCTGATTGGGTGAGCTGACTAGGTGGGTTGATTTGGCCAGTTGACTGGGTTTGACTATTGGAGATTACCAAAGCTTTGACTCAGCTTGACTGGGTGACTTAGGTTGGGCTTATAGGGTTTTGACTGAGTTCTAGGGTTAAGGTTTTGGACTAGGTGTGATGTAATAGAGGTTTTAACTCGGTCCAACTTAATTAGCTTGTCACCTTAGGGTGGGGTGTCTACACAAAGTAGACTAATGAAATACCGCCACATGTCGGTACTATGCACCAAATGATGGACAAAATCCTACTCAACTACTAAGAATATTGTTTACACTTGGCCCAGTGTGGTGGTAGCCATGTCCTGTGTGGTTTAGATGGCTTTAAGAAGAGTTAGCACGCGAGAGATTATTAAATGCTAGAAGTCTATCAAAGTCAAAAGTCTAATTAAAGCAAGTCTTTATCTCTCTGCATTAAATGCAAAATCTTATCAAAACATATCTATATCTAGCATTAAATGTTAGAATCTTGCGAAAAGACGGATGCTAAAGTCAAGTGACGTGGAGACTTTCAAACGAGAGCATAATAGACACAGGATTCGACTAAGCGAGAGTATATCTCTTGTACATGTAGACTACACCGACATATGATGTTGAACTTTATGCAAGGCTATCGCCTCACAGAAATTTATAAAAGCAACAATCGACCAAAAGCTACTTGCCTCACGCCATTGCAACTAAACTTAGTCTTATTTATCCGTTCATTACGGACATATATATTTTCTTTTTATTTTAGTTTAACTCATATCATTGCTCTTGCTTTAATTCTTAATTATCTCTTCACCATTCATCCATGGCATCCTGCTCGATCGTAAGGAAGATCGCTCAGTTTCGAACAGAAGGTTGCGGGGCTTTCTTGTTACGTACTAGATGATTCCATCGGCCATTTCATCATGAAGTTTGGTTCACACTAGACGATGAATAGATAATCAAATTACGACCGTCTTGCAGCGTGCTTGGTTCCCACAAAGACAACGAAGAGGTCGTCACGTCACTGACCATCTTGCCACGAAGCTCAGCTCCAATCGAGTAATGAACAGATTGTTGAAGTCTGCTCCCATCGATCATCTCACCACGAAGCCTGGTCTTCAATCGAGCAACGAACAGACAACCATCCCGCATATCATGACCATCCGGCTACAAAGCTCAGTCCGCGATTGGGTAATGAATGGATCAACGTCCCTCAAGATGATCGTGAGTACCATTATTGTAAAAATCATTAATAGAAGAAATTTTTAGTTTTATCTTCTTTCTCTATTATTTTTATTATTGAATTACAATAGCTATCATCATGAAATGAAAAAGTTCTAAATGCAAGGTAAAAATAATCTATTGGGAAGGACTAACCCCTACTATTTCATAAATCGCTTATTTGTTATTTCAATCGATGGTTGAGATGACAGTAGGATTTTCGAATTTGGTCTTACTCAGTCAGTCTCAGCTAAGGGCACTCATGCCTTAGTGTTAGACTCACAAGAATTTCAACATGAGGTCATGGGCTTAGTATCTATTGTGGTATGAGTAGTGTGGTTGTGTGTATGAGTGTGAGTGTATGTGTGTGGGTGTTAAAAAGAAGAGAAATTTTCCTCTATAAACCTCAATTTTGACTGATAAGTCAAAATAGACCTCCAAAAACTTTACTTTCCATTTTAAACTTCAATATTTATTCAGACAGAAATGCCCTTGTGAATTCAAAGGGCATGAATTCACGAGTGCCTTGAATTCACAAGGGTATTTTTTTTTGAAAAAAATGCATCCATACAACTGAAGTTTAGAATGGGAAAGTAAAGTTTTTGGAGGTCTATTTTGGCTGGTCAGTCAAACCTGAGGTTTATAGAGCGAAATTTCTCTAAAAAGGATCACAATGGCTTCTTAAACCCATGATCCGGTGTTGAAACTCTTGTGATTCTATCACGCTTGCACTTCTTAATCACACAGGTAAATCAGTTACAAGTTTTTTTTTTATCACACGTGTGGCCTTGTGTTTGATTGAATTGTATAAAAAGAACAATCTTTAACTTTTGATTATTGGACATTTCTCGAGCCTGCTAAATATTGATCATTCCAACCATTCAATAACTATCCATCACTTAGCCAACGAGAAAATCAGATCGGTGTATTCTTTTTCTTTTCGGTCCATCTAAGTTGGGGCCCTACTATTTGGATGGTCTAACTTGAGTAATTTTTATGTCATGCGTAGTTATTCATGGTGATTGTGTATCAATTACTACACTTTTCAAGAGTATTGAAGTCCATCCCTTTAGGGGAGAAATTTCCATCTGTAAACCTCAATTTTAACCATTATTCCAAGGTAAACTTCTCCAGACCTTGTTTCCTAAACTGGACTTAGAGTAATTTTTCAGACAAAATTGTCTTTCACCATTCGAAAACCCATCTCCATTTTCCATCTTCGATTTTCTTCATTTCTACGCTTAAATCTTCGTTTTGTTTGGAAAATCTTTAGTTATAGATGATGATTATGGCTCATCCGTTGGAGAAAAATATGTTTTTTTTTTTTCCTTCGTATTCTTTTGGAAGTTATGATTTTAAGTTTTTCAAATGTTGTTTTTTGAGAATGTAAATGTCTAATATGTATACGACGTGTTTGTTGTAAAGTATATGTGGAAAATATTTGAGAATTTTAACCAACCATCATTATATTTTGAATTTGAATACAACGTGTTTATTGAAATCTCACAACAAAAGAAAATGTTGAAAAGTTTGAGAATGCGTTTAAAAGAGTAATCTTTGAATTGTACTCTTTGAATTTTGAAAGAGATCTCTTTCAAAATTCAAAGAGTACAACTTCAACGAGCACTCTTTTAAAATTCAAAGAGTACTCTTTCAAACACATTCTTAAACTTTTCAACATTTTCCTTTGTTGTGACATTTTAACAAACATATTGTATTCAAATTCGAAATACAATGAAGGTTGGTTAAAATTCTCAAACATCCACATACACTTTATAACAAACACGTTATATACATATTAGACATTTACATTAAAAAAACAACATTTATAAATTAAAAAAAATAATATTTGGAAAACTTAAAATCATAATTTTCAAAAGAATACGAAAAAAACATACTTTTCTTTGACTGGGGAGCGATAATCACCGTTAATAATTGAAGATTTTCCGAACAAAACGAAGATTGGAGTGTAGAAATGAAGAAAATCGAAGATAGGAAATGGTAATGGTTTTTGAATGGTGAAAGGCAATTTTGTCTGAAAATTTGCTTTAAGTCTAGTTTAAGAAACAAAGTTTGGAGGAGTGTACTTGGGAATAATGGTTAAAACTGATGTATACGGACGGAAATTTCTCCCTTTTGGGTAGGTGGAGACCACTTTGATTTGGTAGTTTGCGAGACCACCAAATTAGTATTCCCTTGGGTTCCAAACGGTGGAAATTGGGCGCAGAGATTGCCTCTTGTCATTGGAAGATAGAACGGGTCCCAATCATATACTAATACTTGGATCCAATTGAAGAGTCTGGATCTCACCGTATCTACTAATGGGAGGTTGGAGATATCAAATGATTTAGTGGTCTGGAGGATTGCCGAACCTGATCATCTTCCAGCTAAAATAAGCTACACACCCACCTTATATCGTAATGATTGGCCTACCTCCTTTATTGATCTGGACGGTTGGATAGGAGTGACGATCTTTGAACGGTTTGATTTTTATTTCTTCTTGGCATTGAACGTGGGATGTTTCTTATATTTGTTTCTAACCATTGATTTGCAGGATCTTAGTTGGACTGTCAAGATCTATCCTTCACCTTACATGTGCCAGAACAGAAATCGGCCTGCTAATAATAAGTGCAGAAACAAGCAATCCACATTCATTGTAGGCCCACTAGATGAGTGGATTGGAATGTTTTAGGCCAGCACGGTCAACGGCCCAGATCTCGCACGTGGGCTGCTTTACTACATTTGGCATGCATGAATTGGGAGAATACCCATCTCATTCCTAAAAGAATCCAATAAAATACGTGCACTTGTGGATGAAGATGACTCGCGAATCTATAATAAGCTGAATATACACGCACACAAATAGAATAATTTCTACAACCAGCGAGATCCTAGCCGTTCGCTCGATTGTCCACATCATGAACGTACACAATAGAACATCAATCTAGTCTGCTCATCAGATTCATCCCAGGTGCACCAACGGATCGATGGTTGAAAATGATAGACGGTCCAAATTAACACATCTGATGAGAGAATCAGCCACAATTTTTTGCATTGAAGATATTATTATGTTTCCTTCCTGATGAACAGTTCAGATTATTTACACATTTGCCATGTTTGGTTGCATGAGCACCCTAATTCGTGCCCTCTCGGCCTACCGTCGGTGCCTATCGAATTGTTAGGAAGGGACGTGAGTCGCGGCACCTCACGTGAGCGAGCGCGAATACGTGTCCGAGATCCTTTCTTATGGCCCACCAACCATCGATCTGGTCCATTCATCACGTAGATTACATTGTGATTGTAGCATATAAAAAAATTAATATTGATCCGATAATCAGTACCATTAAAATATAATGACAAAAATAGGGTACTTATCTAAAAATGTCCAACAGTAAATTTTCAACATATAAAATGATTTTTTTAACTCAAATTAAATCGTCCAATAGGGGTGGCCCACTTTAGATATAGTCCATATACCATAAATTACACTAATATATTTTCAAATAGCTGATTAATGGACTTTAATTGGACGGTTCACATGAAAAATAGTGCACTGTCTAATTCAGTAAACTTTATTTCCTTAATCAGAGGCTATGATTACTCAATGGACATTAATTTCAGTTTATAATGTATTTAACGGTTTATTTTGAGTTATATGTACGTCTTGTGTGCAATTTAGGAGAGCATGCGTATGAACTATCTCGCTCTTACGGAGTAATTAATAGATATTAAATTCACAAATGCATGCGAGGATGATAAGTTGTCGTTGAAGGGAGGGAAAGGAGGGACAAGACTACTGTGGACAGCTCATTTTCATTTTCATAATATAGCCGACTCTTCTACCGTACACGTGGCATACATTTATAGCGACCCACACAGATATGACTCATCTTATGGGCGCCCCTAAAAACAAGGGGATTGATAGGGTGCTGGGCAGTACACCGAAACAACTGCACCGTGGTTGCGCTCCTACCGTCCACTTGGCATGTACTTCGAATCCAAACCGTCTGAATAGTCGAACCCAGTATAGACCGTCTGATGATAATCATTTTTTTTCTTCTTGAATGTGGATCGTTTATAGCTATAGGTTTTAACTTCCCAGGATGCAATCCATCTACAGTTGGGCCCACTACTTGGACTGTTCGGATTGACTCACATGTGACGTGGCCAGCAGGAGAGGAACCGATGCATCCTGGTCGTACGATAGTGCCACGCACCCAATCATGCCCCGTTCTAAAAAAAAGAGAGGGCAGATTCGCCCCTAGATTAGGGCTGAAAGTTGGGCGACCGACCTGTGACCGACCCGATATTGGGTTGGGCTTGGGCAAGAAGTATCGAACCCGATCTCGAGCTTGGGCTATGAAAACATCAACCCGATGAAGTTTGGGTCGGGCTAGGGTTGAGGTCTCGGGTTGCCCGACCCAACCCGAACCCGAACCCGAACCCGATCTATATACAAGTTACTTATACTTTTATTATACTTTAGTGAAGTAAACTTATAATGTTTACTTGTATTTTAACTTATTTGTTTAGGAAAAGTGAAGTTCTTTACATAAATAAGTACATATATAATTAATAAAGCCATATGTACAAAAAATAAGGCGTGTATTGAAACATAATAGACAAGATATTAGCATGTATCAACCGACCGAGCCCGCTTGGGTTGGGCTTGGGTTGAGAATGCCCAACCCAAGGTGAGGTTGGGTTGGGGTTGAGGTATAGGAACCTTGAATTGGGTTAGGATTCAGCACCAACCCGACCCGACCCGACCCGACCCGACCCGCCCGACTTTCAGCCCTACCCTAGATTCACCGAACCATGTGGCACACGAGGACTAGATCGAGACCATTCATTTTTTGCTCCCAGTAGTAATTACACCATGGTCCAAAAATCATAATGTTTAGACAATTCTAGCCCTTAACTTGGTGGCCTCCAAATGAAAACTAGAAGACAAAAAACCAGCAACGGCTCATATTAAGTGGGAAAAGGCCCAGTTATTAGAGGGCTGGGATGGTATCGTCAAATAAATAAATTTTAATGGTCAATCCACGGATGATTCGACATGATGTATGGTTCAGATCGCTATACACGTGTGCGGTACACAATCTCGAGGCACAGAAATGTCGCGCCTCCGGAATAGGTGGTCAGTTCTAAAAAAAGATGGTCATCCGTACGCTGTACGACTCGTAAGGAGAGTAGATTTTTTCGGGGCTATGCTATCCAAAGGGGCCCACGGTTTAGGTGGTCTAAATTGCTAATAAGAGTGGGCGCGAATTAGGTGTTACCCCTACCGTGTGGTCCACATGGATGATATTTTGTATATCCACTCCGTCCATCCGTTTAAACAGCACATTTTAGGATAAGGTTCCAAACATTATGAAGATCCAAATTTCAAGTGGACCATACCACTGGAAACAGTGTGATTGAGTGCCCCACCATTAAAACTTCCAAAGAGCCCGTGGTAAGGTTTTGGTAATGTTTATTTGCAATCCAAGCTCTTGATAATGTCAATAAGGTCTTGATAAAGCGAAAATATAAATATCATATTGTTCCAAAACTTTTGTGGCCCACAAAACGTTTTTAATGGTTATTAATCACTTTTTCTAATGGTATGGTCCACCTGAGGTTTGTATCTTCTTAAGGTTTTGGATCATGCCCTAAAATGATACCAGAAAACAGATAGACGGCATAGATATATAGAAAATACATCAATATGGGTCCCACACGGTAGAGGTAACACTCACTAAGGTGTTACCAGGGTAACATCTAATTCGCTCCCAATAAGAGTATGCCACGTGGCAGGATGGTCGGTGGTCCTCACTGCAAGTCTTAGTAGAATATAGTCTGTTTGCCTTTAGTGCGATTCACGACGGAAAGATATGGATAGGCACGAACCAATCCACTACCCTTGCGTTTTGGGATCTTGTCGTGTTGAAATGGACGCGGATTTCCTGCGAAAGCCTTGCGCAAGGAAGTTCCTGCGGCTGTGAACCTAGGTGGAGTCCACAGTGATGTTTTTGATAAATCCACTCCGTCCATCCGTTTTGTGAGATCATTTTAGGAGATTCAACCAAAAATAAGCCTGGTTCCAAGACTCAAGTAGGCCTCACTAAAGGAAAAGGTGGGTAGGGAAATTACTACCGTTGAAACATCCCTAGGTACACAGTGATGTTTATATGACATCCATACCGTTCATAACCTCATTAATACTGGGATGAACTGAAAAAATAAATATTAGCCTGATTCGAAACTCCTGTGGCCCCACAAATATTTCAATTGTGGACGTTCAATCCTCACGTTTTCGGCCCACTTGAGCCTTGGATCCGGTTCATTTTTCGTTTCATGTACTTAAATAAGCTCCCAAAACGGATGGACGGAGTGGATTTATCAAAAACATCACTGTGGGCACCACCTAGGTTCCCTGCACAAGGCTTTAGCAGGAAATACAAGTCCCGTTGAAACGGAGTATGACCCTGCAGATACTGTGGCGGTGATCAATAGATGATGCGCAGGCACTTATAAATTACGCGGAAGTTTCATGGTGTATTTGAAAGGGTTATTATTCGTTTGGATGAAGGTTTATTGGACTCTAAAAATTTAAAAAAAAAATTATAAAAAATACCTGCTTGATATAAAATTGACATTTCGATATCATTTAAAAAAAAAGGTTTTCAAAGGAATTGGCTACTTGAGTTGGCCCACCGTGATGCTTATGTAAAATCCACACCGTTCATCAAGTGTGTCACCCCCCGCTAGGCATAGGGCCAAAAACTCAACTTTATTCTTACTTCAGGTGAATCACGCAATTAAAAATAATATACAAGGAGTCATGGATGGGCATACTTTTCAGGCCTATGCATACATTTTGATGGCTCTATAAAAATCAATGGTCGATATCACATCTAACCCATCATGGCAGTCCGGGTCAAAAGTAAAGGATGGTTGTTCTCTCCCAATTGCTCAAAGAAAACAAAAGATTTCCAGCATGGGAATTTTATTGGTCCCTCACCTTTATGTTTGACGTGTCCACTAGGATATGAATATGATATCCACTCTAACAAGTGGATGTGTAATATCACATTATGCCAGGGGCAAAAAGTTAAGCTGATTTGTGATTCAAGTGGGCCACACCCAAGGACTCAGTTGAGAGATGTCCACCTTTGATTTTTATACAGGGCCCACCGTGATAATTATAGAAAATCTACTCCAACCATTAGATGCCACGCACAAATTTAGCAGCATCAGTCAAAATGCATGTATATTCATGAATTAGCTGGACAGGTATGCTTTATCCTATACACCGCCTCTAATCGTGTGGTCCACCTAAATCATGAATGGCCTGAGTTTTGGGCCACGGGTCTAAGACAGGTTTACTCACTTGGTGGTTAGGATGAATTTTATACAAACATCACAATGGGCCTACCTGCACAGCAGGACCTTTTTATCACGTTGGCCAACCCGAAGAGTATCAAACAATAAAAGCCTCTCGAAAAAGTACCAAAATGTAAACTATATTAAGTTAGTAGTGTTTTTGTTAAATTCTAAAATAATAAAAACAAGAAATCAAATACCTCAAATTCAACCATATATAGTTTTATAACATGAAGTATTGGATATGTGTCTATCGGGCCTACTTGTGGGCAACCTCTAGTGAGTAGGTAACACATATCTTTCTCTCTTCTTAACATTGTTTTGGACTTTTAAAGTCAAAGAGAATTTGATGTTGGGAAAAGCCGGCAGCGGAAGCGGAACGCCGAACATGTGAAGCAATGCGAAATCAAACAAATAACAAGATGCAATCAATCACACAAAAGCATTCACTACAAGAGACTTCGAATTTTACGTGGAAAAACCCCAAAACGGGTAAAAAACCACGGCACAAACGATCCACTATGAATATCAGAAGATTACAGAGATTGACAGCTCACAAAGCAAGGAAAAACAGAAAAAACTCCAAGTTTTCTCTCACACACACCTCTCCCCTCTTCCTAGTACGAATAGGAAACCTTGGACACCTTAGGATTCATGTCTAAGTCGGATTACAACACCTTAAATAGGAAGAAATCTGAAAATAGAAATACCTTGCGCAGTACTGCGCAAGGACTCCGCGAGCACAGCCGACCGGTCGGCCTTGCACAGAAACAGTCCAGAGAGAAAATCCACACAGACCCGTCGTTGCCTCACAGCCGACCGGTTGCCCGACCGGTCGGAGCCCACTGACGACCGGTTGGCCGACTGGTCTGGGCACACGCAGAAGCTGTCCAGCCTTCACTGTGCATCTGAGCCTCTTCGTCAGACCGGTCGCCCGACCGGTCTGAGCACCCTGTCCACGCACATAGTTTGAAGACTCTCCAACAAACCCCATCGAGGCTTCAAACGTCGAATTAACACATCCTCGCAACGTCATCTCATCTTCAATTATAGCTCCACCGCTTCTCGTGCCACCATCGACCCTATCCTTGCAAATTCACACGCTTTTCCGCTCTTCTCATATGGCCCTTGGGCACTTGCCACATATGAGCAACCTTGGATCTCGCTGCCTTTCTCGCAACTCCACCGTGAATTGTGCTCCCAATCAACATGTAAAGACCATACCTCCGTGCCTTCATACACACGAGTGCCCCCTTCATCACTTCACAACAACGATCGCGGCCGATAAACACGCACCCTTTTGCCTCGAGTGCACCAAGAGAAATCACATTCATCTTCATCTTGGGAACGTGCTTCACATCTTCCAGGACTCGTTCGACTCTATCAAACATCCTGATGTGCACAGTACCAATACCCACAACCTTATGAGCGACTACATCGCCCACAAACACCGATTCTCCACTATACTCCTTGTATGTCGTGAATGAACTCCGGTCAGGACAAACGTGACATGAAGCCCCTAAATCAAGGATCCACTCACTACCGTGAGATCCCTTGCCAGATACAGTCAGAACTTTACAAAAATCACCACCGTCTTCTACGGTATTGGTTCCATCTCCAGAAGAATTTTCATACTTCTCTTGCCTCAACCTGGGATTCTGACAATCCCCTCTCATGTGGCCCTCCTGGCCACAATTCCAACACTTCACCTTAGACTTACCTTTGCCCTTAGCCCTCGATCCCGATTTCGAATATCCTCTATGCTCAGAACTTTTTCCCCTCATAACCAGTGCCTCTGAGGAATAACGGGAAGCCACGTCATCGCTTTTCTTTCTCAGTCGCCTTCGATTAGAAGGCTGAACTAATGGTCTTAATGCTCATGGTTTCCCTCCCTGCGCACACAGAGTCCCTGAACGACTCATATGAATCTGGAAGAGAATTCAACAGGATGCATGCTTGATACTCATCATTCATCGGTTCATCGATCTCCACTAACTTCCAAACCAGCCTATTGAACGTGCTCAAGTGGTCCTCCACCTCAGTCCCCTCAGCCATCCTCAAGGTGAACAACTACATCAACATATACATGCGATTCTCTAGAGATTTCTTGGCATAAACATTCTCTAGCTTCGCCATCGTTTCAGTCGCAGTCTTCTCCTTCATGACATGATAAAGAACATCATCCATAAGGTTTAACAGGATTGAGGTTCTTGCCTTCTTGTCGAGCCTCGTCCACTCATCGTCTTTCATAGCCTCGGGTCGCTTTCCAAGAGCTCCATCAAGCCCTTGCTGAACTAGGAAGGATTTAATCTTCACCTTCCATAGCTCAAAGTTATTTTTCCCAGAGAACTTCTCTATATCAAACCTTGCACTCGATCCCATCTTCTCGTCTCAGATTCGAATCTACTATACCCCAACTTTATCTCTGATACCACTTGTTGGGAAAAGCCGGCAGCGGAAGCGGAACGCCGAACAAGTGAAGCAATGCGAAATCAAACAAGTACCAAGATGCAATCAATCACACAAAAGCATTCACCACAAGAGACTCCGAATTTTAGGTGGAAAAATCCCAAAACGGGTAAAATACCACGGCACAAATGATCCACTATGAATATCAGAAGATTACAGAGATTGACAACCCACAAAGCAAGGAAAAACAGAAAAAAAAACTCCAAGTTTTCTCTCACACCTCTCCCCTCTTCCTAGTACGAATAAGAAACCTTGGACACCTTAGGATTCATGTCTAAGTCGGATTACAACACCTTAAATAAGAAGAAATCCGAAAATAGAAATACCTTGCGCAGTACCGCGGACTGCGTAAGGACTCCGTGCGTACAGCCGACCGGTCGGCCTTGCATAGAAACAGTCTAGAGAGAAAATCCACACAGACCCGTCGTTGCCTCACAGCCGACCGGTCGCCCGATCAGTCGGAGCCCACTGATGACCGGTCGGTCGACCGATCTAAGCATATGCAGAAGCTGTCCAACCTTCACTGTGCATCTGAGCCTCTTCGTCAGACATTTGAGTTAGGTTTTTTTTTTTTTTTTTTTCATGAGAATGCATATGGAAGTAGTTGGATTAAATAGGAACAAATCTTATCCCATCCAAACTCATCATTTATCTTTCAATATATCATTCTATAAATATAAGAAAACACCATTCGATGTCCTTAAACGATGATCATAATTCGGAATTATTTATACCATAGAATTAGAGGAGTGATCAGACTAATCAACTTTTGTAGTGGTTAGATGAACTGCTATACCAACATCGTTCATCATTGGCTTTTGCAAAATTCTTGTATTGCATAGACAGTCGGGATGACTATCATGAAGACTTGACTCGACTGGATAGCTAGTTGAATCGGGTTGACTTAAAGGCTCTATTCCACTCAATATTTAACAATTCAACTACTAATTTACTTCCCTAATAACAACAGACACTTAAATTATATGAACATATAAATATGCAACTAAAGTATGGCAGCAATCCGGAGCCAGCTGGTATGGCCTGTGTAGTTTGCATTTGCGGTGGAGAAACAAATTTGGACGGTCAGGATGCCGGTAGATGCATTTGACGGGTACCTGCATAAGATCCTGCTATTTCGAGAATGTTGGTGAACTCTCACCGTACCCTGACTGTATATGCTTCACCACAAGATCTGATCAAATAGAGGTTTCAAGTCGCTGGACCGCAAATTACAGTACACAAAACGAATAACTTCCAACGTATTAAATGCATGCAAAATCGAATCCTTCCAATAGGTTTTTCACACATGATTTTAAATAAAATTAGGCTCATCTAATAATAAGGTGGGCCACATAATATAAAACAATATCTATCCATTGATAAATGATAACAACATCAATTCAACGAATGGATGTGGGTGAATTTTGTGCATTTTGATCCTCATGATGCTAAAAACGTATTGGACGTGTTGGATTTTCTCCTATAGTCGTGTGGACGGTGCATGTGACTCTACAATTCTTAAAAAGTTGTGAACTGACAGCGGAGTCGACGGTGTAACGCGAGCCGGATTGCGTACTGAGTAACTCCGCACGCCGGCTCGGGAAGCGGATTGCGTACTGAGTAACTCTGTCGGGGGCCCACCATGATTTATGTATTTTATCCACTCCGTCCATCCACCTTAACACACAATTTTAATTTTAGGTATGGTGCCAAAAATGAAGCTTATAAAAATCTAAAGTGGACCACACTACAGAAAAGTGTGAACTAAATGTCTACCATTGAAAAATTCTTAGAGGACACAGAAGTATCAATGTGATCTTATGAACAGGTTGGATGACAAATAAACATCACAGTAGGACCTGAGAAGGTTTCAACGGTGAAAATCATTATTCCCATTTTTTCCCCTGGCATGGTCCACTTGAGATTTGGATATGCTTAAATTTTGGGCTCAACCACTAAAATAAGCTGGAAAAACATATGGACGGAATAGATAAAGCACATACATTCTAGGTGGGCCCAACTTAATTTACTCCGCATGTAACTCCGTACGCAATCCGATACCGAGTGGGAAGCGGATTGCGTACTGAGTAACTCCGCACGCTAGCGTGTGGAGTAAACTCTGTGGGGCCCACCATGATTTATGTATTATATCCGCTCTGTCCATCCATCTTAACACACAATTTTAGGTATGGTGCTAAAAAATGAAGCTTATAAAAATCTAAAGGGACTACACCACAGGAAAAGTGTGAACTGAATGTCTACCGTTGAAAAATTCTTGGAGGACACAGAAATCAGGCTGATATTTGTGTTTTCCCTTCATCCATATCCATGTGATCTTATGAACAGGTTGGATGACAAATAAACGTCATTGTAGGGCCTGGGAAGGTTTCAACGGTGAAAATCATTATTCCCACTGTTTCCCGTGGCATGGTCCACTTGAGATTTGGATATTCTTAAATTTTGGGCTCAACCACTAAAATGAGCTGGAAAAACATACGGACAGAATAGATAAAGCACATACATTCTAGATGAGCCCAACTGAGTTTACTCCGCACGATAAGAGCGTGTGGAGTTACTCCGCACGCAATCCAATTCCGGAGTGGGAAGCAGATTGCGTACTGAGTGACTTTGCACGATAGCATGCGGAGTAAACTCTGTGGGGCCCACCATGATTTATGTATTTTATCCACTCTGTCTATCCATCTTAACACACAATTTTAGGTATGGGGCCAAAAAATGAAGCTTATAAAAATCTAAAGTGGACTACACCACAGGAAAAGTGTGAATTGAATGTCTACCATTAAAAAATTCTTGAAGGACACAGAAGTTTTAGATCAAGCTGATATTTGTGTTTTTCCTTCATCCATGTCCATGTGATCTTATGAACAGGTTGGATGACAAATAAACGTTACTGTAGGGCCGAGGAAGGTTCTGTGGCATGGTACACCTGAGATTTGGAAATTCTTAAATTTTGGGCTCAACCACTAAAATGAGCTGGAAAAACATATGGACGGAATACATAAAGCAGGTACATTCTAGATGGGCCCAACTGCGCTTACTCCGCACTATCAGAGGGTGCGGAGTTACTCCGCACGCAATCCGATTCCCTTGGAGTGAAGGGTGTGGGCCCACTGAGGAATGGGATTTGCAGCCGCACATCTGCAAGCACCCTAGAGGTTGCAATTGTTGCACATGCGTGATTTATAACAGACCGTTCATTTAGGGAATCTGCACGGTGAGTTTATCAATCCCCAAATTGGGCCCCACTTATAGAGAGGGCACTCGCTGACATTCTCATCAATTTTTTAACCGTCCATTTTTTACGTATACGTATGTGCCATCTAACTTCTGGATCATAATCAATTTATATCACAGAGAACATTTTCCATAGGTCCATCTCAGTTAACGGTCTCGATATCATCTCTGCATGCTATTGATTTAAAAACATAGCAACGTACGGTTGGCGCTTGTGGATGCGCAAATACCGGATGGATTCCTGGGAGACTCTAATTTTTTAAAAATCCTTCGTACGCAGTCTCGCACGCATCTACTCCTACCACCTAATCGCAACAGACGTGCATACATTAAATACGATATAGTCCACTCATTTTGAAGGGCCCACCACGTACCTGTCCAAAATCAAGCTGCTTGTACGGCCCCAAACACTGGATTTAGAAAATAAATAACCAAATGTCTACAGTAGGTAGCTCAAATGCAACGGTCGTGATCATTTGATTTTATGCAGAAAATATCCATGACGGGCCCCACATGTAATGAACCTACGTGTCTGCACGAGTACCACTAGTAGATTCTGCGACGGCTCATCTTATTTCTTATCTTTAGATGATGTGAGATGTTCATATCCAAAAGTTGTATAGGAACATTAACGTACAATGATTTCTTTCTCGCCAACATGTTAATTGATTGTAAAATCCAAGCCGTACAGACGGTGGGACTCAGCATAAAGACCACCAGATCAAAAGGCTAGGATGATCCATTCATCAGGCTGTACCATCAATACTGATAACTAGTGGGCCAATTGAATTTATGTATGTGGCCTAATTGGCCCACCTAATTAATGATTTCTTTGCTTTTTTTTTTTTTTTTTTTCTCCAAGTGACGTTCATGGCATGGCACACCATTTTTACACGTCAGATTTTCCACAAGAATCACTTGCCTTGCAACTTGACTCTTCAGTGGAAGACTGATGTGACCGGATTTGATTGGGTCAAGAAGTGTTGTCTGCAGTTAGCCGTGCAAAGCATTTTTGAAAGTTAGGATCACGAAACAATACTTTAAAGAGGTTTTGGTGTGGAGGGTTTTAATTGGCCCAACTTTTGTGTGATGATTAATTTCAAACATGCTTGTATGACCCCAATTCTAACAACAATGCCATGTTGTAGGAAATAATTTGGTTTAAAAATATTTTATAATAAAAAATAATATATTGTGTGTAATACATTTGTGAAAATGATTCGTTTTTCACGGTTGGGAATAGTCTCATATTGGATAGGAGAGAAAAGAAAAATATTTTTATAAGTGTGGAGTGAAGTACCTTAAGGTTTCATTGGTAGGAGAGAGGACCACCAAGGCTTGCGTGTTTTAGCATGCACGTAGGCTCAGGCTCAGACTCGGTGTGAGGGCATGGGCATGTGAGGCAATGTAACTATAGAGGCGCTAGTGGTGCACTTTGCACTTCATCTTGTTGCTCCCTCACAAATTGGAACGAGACTATTACGAGTCGCAGTACGACAATAGCTTATGTAATGGACTAGATGGCTGGGTTTAGAGATGAGAAGTGTTGTCAGAAAGAGGTTTGTCTGAGCGACTTGTACATTTTATAATGAGTTGTAGAGGTGCTTAAAGATACCTGGTGTAACTACTCTTGCAATAACAATCAAGATCATGCAAAAACCGTTGCATGTGGCTAGCTGAATAGTTATAAACAGCTAGTTATTGTCTCAAAATGAGTAGCATGCAACTAGTCTCATGCTTGCACCAACGGTTAGATACTACTAAATAACAACTAATTTCTCCAAAAGTTAGAAACAGTTCAATGATTTAATGGCTATGGATCGTAACTCCCAGCTACTCTTGCTTATATAAACAGATTTGGGCTAGTTCATTCCAACACAACCAACACCACAAACAAGTTTAAGTAAGCAGCAACTAAACCAAACATAATCTCTAGTTTACCTCTTCAAGTCAATAGGTTCATATACGAACTTGTGATTGTTATAACTAAATAGTTCATGAGGACTAGACTAGTGTAGTGGTCTAAACTCAGCATAGAAGAAAACCTTTTTTTTTCCCTCTCCCTTTTCAATTTGGGATTTTTCTTTTGTCCTTCATCTGCTAGAAAATTGTGTTAATTGAGTTCTTCCAGTGGTTGCTTTGTTTTTGCTGAACGCAGAACCACAAAAGGCTCGTTGTATCTTGAAAGCTATTCACCTACAACATATTAGCAATCTCAATTAACTTGAGAAGAGGTGAATAACGCTATAAGGATAGTGTGTTCACACGTGCTTTAGCTTGTTCTTATTTTTAAATATTTGATTTCTATCTTTTCTTATTTTTTATAATTTTTGCAATTTGAGATTCATAAATCGTAACATGATATGTAGCTTAAATAGATACTGCCATGTTAGGCCCTCACTATGGTGTTTCCTACCTTCATTGAGCTCTAGTTTCAAAAGTTGTTGGGTTGAGAATGGCACTCACCTTAGCAATGAAAAGCTGGCCGTACAGTGTCAGAGATAAACTCAAACCTTTTCTAAGGACGCAGTTTCCCACGGAAGCCTTTTTCAAGTTCTTACACTTGGATGCTAGGTGGGGCTTACCATGATGTTTATGAGAAATCCACCCTGTCCGTCCGTTTTGCGAGATTATTTTAGGACGTGACCAAAAGTGGAGTGGATCTAAAACTCAAGCAGGCCATACAAGAGGGAAAATTAGGGTTCAATGACCATCACTGAAACATTCATGTGGCTACAAAATTTATGTATCAGGCTAAGTTTTTATTGATTTTACTTATTCCAAGTAGAAATAACCTTATAAACGGTTTGTACGGCATATAAAGATCAAGGCAGAGCTCTAGTTTCTCATATGGCCCACTTGAGTTTTGTATCCACTTCGTTTTTTGTCACATGACCTAAAATGGTCTTGCAAAATAGATGGATGGGGTGGATTTCTCACAAACATCATGGTGGGCCCCACCTGGCATCTAAGTGCACCAACTTTATGCAAAAGGCTTTTGCAAGGACCCGCTTCCTTTTTCTAGATGCGGATTGTGTCTTAGCCTTGCCACTCTCCAGCTGAGAACGGGTAGGAGCTTTGGGTGGCCACCGTGGTATATGAGTTTTATTCACACCGTCCATCTATTTCACCGTGCCATTTTATGAAATAGGATCAAAATTTAAGTAAATTCAAGGCTCAAGTGGACCACACCATAGGAAGCAGTGGCGGTAATGATTCTCACCTCTCACCGCTGAAACTTTCCTAAGGCCCACCGTGATGTTTATTTCCCATCCAATATATTCATGAAGTTACATAGACCTTAATGAAAACAATAAGATCAGCTGAGGCCCCGAGAAGTTTTCAACTATGAGAATTTAATCATCATTATGTGGTCCACCTGTTTCTTGGATCTGCCTCAATTTTGGGCTTATATACTGAAATGACACGGTGAAATAGATGGACGTTGGGGATAAAACCCATACATCACGATGGCCACTCGGAGCTCCTGCCCGTTCTTAGCGTTTTATTTTATGGCCAGTACACACTCGGTCATCTCTGACTGCATTAGGCCCACTCATTATATCTGACGGTGTCATTTCACTACTGAGGTGGGTCCTAATTGACACTGGTCCATTAAATATTTCGCTGGGCCAATCTCTGCCAACGGCAACAACACGTGAACGAGTCAAAACTCTCCTCACCGGGTCACCAACCCATCTGCATCCTTCACCCTAGTCAACCATAATAGAGAATTCTCAACAAGGACAAGTATTCAATGATGGGCTTTAACAGGACGTGGGCAGAGCCGGCAACGTGGATCCTGATGGCACACGTGTCAGAACTCCTAGCCATCCATTAGGTAGTATACACTGTGAACACGCCATGTACAAAAATACGGGTAACATACTCATCATAAGAGCCATACGTGTACGTTGAATTTGGAACCCTGGATTTTTTCTGGCTGATCTGACAGACTTGCCTGATCAGCAACCGACAGACATTATCTTTCGTACATGAATGAGTGGCCTGGATCTCTAATACATGCCTAGTGGGCCGCGTGGATTAGGTGAGGCAGGGGTAACACCTTAGTGGGTGAGGATCCGGACCCTGTGGCCATGTTTTTTATATCCAACCCGTCCATCTGTTTTTCCAGTTAGTTTTAGTACATGGTTTCAAAAAATGAATCAGATCCAAATATTAAGTGGGCCACACCATAGGAAAAAATGACGATTGATAGTCCACGATTAAAAACTTCCTAGGGGCCACCTGTTGATAAGGTCACACAGACCAGGATGAAGGGAAAACAAAAATATCAGCTTGATCCAAAACTTTTGTGCCCCCGAGAAGTTTTTAATGGTGGGAATTCAATTGGACCATGCTTTAAAATGAGCCAGCAAAACGGATGGACCACATAGATATACACAGATACATCAATGTGAGCTCAAACATGCTGTGCACTAACCAATAGATGGATCAAATTGTTGATTAGAACTATTTTTGATTAAATTATCTTAACCGTCCATGTTACAGACCATTGATCAAGTGGTTCATGTTTGTTAAATTGGCGTGATTTTTAAGTGGTAGACTATGAAATGTGTGCACAGCCTAATGAACGGTCTAGATCAATGGATTTGAATTTCTAAGTCTCACAATGCCACTAATACCATTGAAGCATCCCTCCCAAGTTTTATTTTAACTGACCTTCTTTTTTTTTTTCAGCTCACCTTTTATGACTCACCCTCTTAGTTGGGCAACACACCTACACGGTTAGTCACACAATGCACCCACCCACTAGTGGGGTTAGTGTGTCTCCTTAGCACTCCAACGACCTACCATTGAAATGACAAGGCGTCTCTCAGTTGGACGAGCAGGTGAGACATCGGAATATATATGGAAAGCTCTCTCCTCGTAAACTCTTTGGCACATCTGGAATTAGTGGTCCCCAATATCATTCATTTAGTCAAGAATATTTCAACATAATACAAAATTGGATAACCTTATTTACAAAATATTTTAACATCGATTTGTAATTTGAGTGGAAAATCAAAATTTTTATTATTAAAAATTTGATTTTTTAGTATTTTTTACTGAATCCAAATGGGAGGTAATTCTTTATTTACATAAAATAACTTAAAGTAAATGGAAATATAAAAATAATCATGACATTTTTTCTCAATATGAAAAACTGGGCATTTAGAAAATTTCTGAACAACAGACTTCGGTGCACCGAAGGTGACCTTAGTGGGACCGAAGGAGGCCTTCGGTCACGAACCGACTAGTGAGATCGTACCGGGGGGGGGGGGGGGGGTTTAAAATAGTGGCTTCGGTGCACCGAAGGAGATCTTCGGCGCACTGAATGTTTGTCCAGAGAGCTTCGCTCCAAGCCGAAGCACTCTTTCCAAGTTCAATTTTTTCGAAGTCTTGGGGCTTTGGTGCACAAAACCCGACGTGTTTTGTTTTTAAAAAGGGTTTTAAAACCTCTCTCACTTTCATTTCTTTCTTCATCTTTTCTACCCTAGGCAACCATAAACCCCCAAAACCCTTCTAGTCCACCTCCTATCTTCTCAAACCTCTCTTCTCCTTCAAGTCTTCCACTATGCTCTTGGGATTCTCGGATTTCTAAGTTTCCATCGACCTTTATGCTCAGGTTCGCATCATCTACGACCAAGATCCATCGATTTCGGGCCTGATCCTTCACCCTTTGCTAGGTATGAAGTCTCTAACCTTGTTTGGAGGATTTTCCCCAACTTCCTTGTGTCTTGGGGCCATTAGGATTAAGAATCTCATTTCGTTTCCATCATTTCTAACAAACCCTAACTCTAGGATTTATCCATGCTAGGTCTTGGACCTCTATTGGTCATTGGGAGCGGTGTACGCTATTGCAAGTGTTGTAATCGAGCTCGGCTCTGTTGGGATTCCGGTGGTACACTGATTTCAGGCCCCGATTCATTAAATCGATTTTGAAAATTTCAAAATCTAAGGTATTTAAACCCTAAACCCTAATTAAAAGTTGATTAACATAGAATCATAACTTGTTAATGCTATATTTGTGTTTAATCGCAAGTAATTGAGGTTTTCCTCAAATTTTCGACATTAGGGCCACATCCGTATTGGGGAATTTCGATTCCAAGGTTAAGATCTACCATCAAGCTTCTTCTCGACAAATTCTAGTTAATGATTACATGAGTTTATATGTTAATTGTTGATGTGTGTATAACATGTTCGATGAAATGCCTCTATCGTTGTTTGGTTGATAACATGCTCGATGAAATGGCTGAATAATATAAATTTATAATATTGTAGTGTATCTGTGCTTGTGGATGTATGTAACGCCCTGTGTCATCTAGGCTGTGTCGTCCAGGTTCGCTGGATTGGCCCGCACCTCTGAATTAATAAATTGTATTTGATATTTTGGAGATGAGACCTTCTGCTTTGATTTAGGCTTGGCTTACGAGTTACAGTCGAACCAGGTTTTCATGGTAAGATAACTCAACATTAGATCGAGGGGGAGGCATCGTAGGGAGTCATATGGTCCCAATTAGACTTTGTGATACAATGACAATATTTTGGCTTCGCCAATATGCTAGTTGAGAATGAATATAATAAAACACAACCTAATCATTTATACATGTCATGGATCCCCTAGGCAACTGTCCAACTGTTAAAGGACAAGATGCTAAAAGATGATCCAATTCATTTGCAATTGGAGGTTCTGGGGGTGCCTAGTTGCTTAATGTGGCGCCAGTGTCACCTCATGTTCTTCATGTGATATCCAGAACATGCATTGTGTGATGCATTTAATCAACTAACCTAGGATGATATATGATTTGTGTGTAGTCATTACCTAAACTTGATTGGTTTGATAACATGCTTAAGCTTAACACACTTATATGAACTTGTTTATAATTTAAATATTCTAAGTATAATCTTGAGGTTATTTCTTCATTATGTTGGCGTTTTGACGCCTTTTATTTGATATATACAGATGCCTCACGAATAGGACCAGATAGTGGTGTGCTCGGGGCGCCCGAGTAGTCTTATAGCTTCATCCAATTGGTAGTGATAGTTTTTTCTTCCTATTGCTTTAATTGTGATTTGTATAATTCTCATATGGGCTTACACTGCATTTGAATTGTACCTCTAGGGTGTTAGCCTTATATTTTTTGATTTAGTTACCTTCTCTTTATTTATGATCCGCTAATTGAAATGCGTTACTCTGATTATTTGTGGATGGAATGACTGTAAATCTAATCGAGGACGCACGTGGGTGCATTTTTCTACGTGTAGCATTTCTAAACTAACGTTCTATGAAGTTAACACCGGGAACTTGGGATCATAGTCTCCATACTTGGGTGCTGAATTTCGAGGGCATTACAATAACTTACACAAAGAAACCAGATTAAGTATATGTTTGAAAACACGATCATACACAACCCTAAATGGGGATTTGTTTGTAGATCGATTCTACATGTTGTTAAAGGCAAACTTTGCGTGAGCAAAGGCAATATCCAGCATGGAAGGCAATTTGTTGGAAATTTCATCGAGCTAATTCCCTTGAACTCCTATAATCTTGGTTTTAGTTTCTCTATGATGTTCATAGGTTCTACTTTTTTTTTTTTTTCTCTCTTTTCAACTAATGCATTTATCTCCCTTGTCTCCTTAGATTCTTTGACGAAATCTCAGTCTTGGATTGATAATCTCCATTCTCATATGGGAGAGGATAATCTTTTAATTATCTTTTAAAAAAATAAAAATATTTCCATGGCCTATGTGCGTGATATCAACATCATATTGCCTTGGTCAATTAAATAACATGTGACAAACTTCTATATCGACCATGTGACACATTACTTCATTCTTATAATATTTACCAAAGGAGAAGGGAATACGATATAGTTTAGTTACCTTTGTTTTGCCGATCTCATTGATCCATCCAATTGTATACGAAGAGAGGTGTCTTTCTGTCTTTAGTTACAGCTTTTCCACCATAGTCTTCAACATGATGTTCTCATTATTTTCACCATCTATAATTAGATCACTATTGGAGAGTCTTCAAATAGTGCATGGTTTGGGTGCTCAGATCGGTAGAGCGACCGGTTTGCACGTTATGGCCCAGATGCACAGAGGGTTGCTGGACGTTTTTCACCCACCTTAGACAAGTCGGCCGATCGGTCTGCAGGGGGCTCCGACCGGTTGCTGGTGAGGCCGGACATGAAGAATAGTTTCATATTGCAAGTCGATCTCTTGCGCGGTTTTGTGCAAGATGTTTCTAATTTCGGTTTTATGCCTATGAAAAGGAGTGTAATGCATGATTAAGAGTTTTGTCATTGGGGCCATGTTTTCTAGAGGGATTGAGAGGGTTCTAGAGCAAAAGAGAAAGAGCTTGGGGAAAGCTTGGGATTCTCTGGGATGAGGACAATGATTGTGCTCGTCGGTCTTATGTGAGAATAAGCTTTGCGTAGCTTGGGGATTTCTCTTCTGGGCTGTAATCCAGGTTATTGTTTCTTCATTCATTGTAAACTTCTGTTAATCATAGTGGATCGCTTTGTGCCGTCGTTTTTTACCTGTTGAGGGGTTTTTTCATGTAAAAATCGGATTGTCTCTTGTAGTTGAATGCTTGTGTGGTGTGATTACGTTGTGATTCTCAGTTTGATCATATATTTTACTGTGTATTGTTCGGCTTTTGCTTTCGCTGCCGGCATCCCTATTCCCAACAATCACACCATTTAGTTCACGGTACACCTCGTTCAAAAGATCTTGTGCTGCTGTAGATCTATTTATTCCTTTTGCGTGTAGTAACAACTTTCTCATGATCAGAGTGATGGGCCTGCGATTCATTATTATTGAGTGGTAGCCTACAATTCATCACTAATGTCGAACCATAAATATGATGATCGCAAGCTCCATCACAAATCTCATGTTTCTTGTGAAAGAGAGAGGTAAGTCCTATTTTTTTCTAATTTCTCTTATTTCAATGAAGAAGAAATATCCATGTTGTTGCACCGCGGATACTGGCAAATTGTTGAACCATGTAAACCTCATTCCTCTTGTTTACCCTTTTCATCCAAACCTCTCTGTAGATCATACCTCCCTTGTACGTGCTCCACCCTTTATTAAATATTATATTGTATTGATGAGTTTGGTGAAGTCTTGCTGAGTTTCACCATTTTTTTCAAGCTTTCGTGGGGTTTGACTACTTGAACAAGTTAATTGGGCTTTAATCAAGCTCTCGAAGAAATTGATTGTTTTCAGTTCCATTTCTCAATGGAGCTTTGATTTATCTTTTTCTTTTGCTTTGAAGGCATTCCATTGACTTTGATCCAATCAACCGTTGAATCAAAGCTTTTTTAGATTTTTGAAATCATACTGATTAGAAAGGTTACAAATGTTAAAAAAAAAAAAGGATGAGATAAATGTTTGGGAGATGTTGTAGATCATGCATTATTTTCATTCACGTGTACTCTCTATGAATCTAGTTTAGTTATTTATTTATTAGTGGCTATAATTATTTTTTTCTTATGTGGCCCACCTAATGAATGGATGGAGTTGATTTCTGCACAATTTGATCCTCATGATGGGCGGGGCATATGTTGCATTAGCATTTATAGCTCCGAAGTTATCGTTCAACCGTCTGGATGTGAGCATTTCTCCGGTAAACCATCCATTATTTTCACAAACTCAGGCTTATCTGAATGGTGATAGACTGTCCGTACAATGGGACCCACTTGATGGACGGCTAGGGTGTTCTGCAATAATGGGACATGCGCTTGATTGTAAATGCGTGTGTAGAAGGTAGTGTCTGTGGCTAACCAACCTCCAATCTGTCGAAATATCAACTGCCCATCCAGACTCTTTGTTAGCTCTGACTCAGCCACAAAAGTCTCTCCCTCACTCAACCACTAACTCAGCTTCCTCAAGCAATTGCTTCTTTCACAGATTACAATGGGAAGTAAGGCAGAACTAAGGCCACCCACAACTGTACACGTGGGAGGGGGACTTGTGATCTAAACTGTCCATCTAGTGGGCCCAATTGTGGAAATACCATTGATAAAAAAACCATCCTGACCCGACTCGTTTTCCCCTGCATTTCTGTTTCGTACGGTCGTTTTGAAGGCCACTAACCATTGAGGTTTTTGAGCCCTAAATCATCCATGATAGGGCCCACTAGATGGACGGTCCTGATCGCCTGCTGCCATACTATTTAAATATGAATCATGAATGCAAGTTAACTAATCCCTGCGAGGAAACAAAAAGTTGGTATAGTTGAAACTGAACCACAAAAACTGGCACGTCTTCCGGATCTGTGGTTCATCCAGTAGTTTCAGCCAGAAAGTGGACATGGCCCAAAACATCATACCAATCGAATGATCCATACCGCTGGATCAGAGGATTTTCTTCTCATTGAATGTGGGCCGTTGCTCAATCCCAAATTTAAATGTTTATTTCAGTCCATCAACTGAATGAACAGATTGTCTAATTATGGCGAACACGTTCTAATATTTAAATATCTGGTTCAATTAAACTGTGTTAAATAAACATTTTAAGTATCTCAGGAAGAATCATACAATAGAGGAATTATTTTCTATCTTGGCAGAGTATGATGATCCATGTTCATGCACAGGGCCGCTGTCACTCAACATAAATGTACCTAAATCTAAACCGTATAAATCATGGATCCACTGAAGGTGGGCCATTTTCAAATTAAATGGACGGGATAAATCCAAGATCTTAACCTCTTATTATGTGCATTTGTTGTTTGCACCATTTTTCACTTTGATTTCTATTCAATCCATCGCTGAAGATCATCCAGTAAGCGTGTGTGACTTTTGAGTCATGACTCACTTGAAGTGGGGTCCACAATTTTGAACGGTTTGTACTGAACTTCATGACTGTCACGTTTACAACTGTATCGTGTTTGGATCACCACAATCTCAAGCTATCCTGCAATTCCACTGATACTACGGACAAAGGAAATCTTCGATCATACTGCAAATACAACCGTCCATAGTACAAATCTTATACAGCCAGGACAATCCATCTGTCAAATCACTGGGCCCCATTCTGGACTTACTAGATCAAACCATGCCAGATATTCCAAATGACTATCATATAGACAACTACATATAAATAATTAAAAAAAATCAGTTGTCCAAGATCGATGATAAAAATTCCAGTGATGTTTTGTCCCACCCACCGGAGCATTGAATCCATATGATTTTTTAGACGAAGGTTAAACAAGGGGTGATGCACCTTATGAACAAGGTGGATTTCATGCATGGTAAGTCTTTTTCCCACGTTTGGAGAAAGTATCACGGTCGGTGCTCATGTGGGGACCAACCATTTTATAACCGGTTAACAAGAGGGGCCTAGTCCAATTTCGATTAGGTCAGCTTATCTTATACATGCTCATTTAGTGCATTGGAGAATTATTCATTTAATGCAATTTGATTGAACTATGTGCCGCTGTGAAGATAGAATCATGCAGATGTTGATTCTTCTTCCAACCCATTGGAATGAAATCAACTAAGGGTGTGGATCAGTTTCATTATAATTTTAATGGTAATCTTCCATATTAAACATATATTAGTTAGATACCTATGTAAGAGAATTCATTTACCCAACAAGTACACCAATGTAACACATAAGTAATATCATCTAATCCATCCATTTTGGTTGTTCCAATTACATAAATCTCTTTATTTGTCATAGATCCAACCACCCCAACCCACTCTTCGAGAATCAAAAGGGTTTTGGGTTAAAGTCCAGACCCTAAAAAAGTCCATAACCTAAAAGACCTGGACCTGACAAGACCTAAGACGTAGAGTTGAAAACGAGTTGAGTGGGCTTGGTTAGCTTGCTAACCAATTACACAGATCTCCTTATTGGTCATGGATTCAACCTCCCCAACCTACTCTTCAAGAGTCAAATGGGTCTTGGGTTAAAGTCAAGACCTTAAAAAAGTCCATAACCTAAAAGACTTGGACCAGGCGAGACCTAAGACATAGAGCTAAACATGTGTTGAGTTGGCTTGGTTAGCTTGTTCAACTTGGCTCGAACCAACTCAATTTGTCTTGGTTTGAAGGCTAATTTTGAACTGAGTCGAGTCCATTTTTCCACGCTCGAAAGGATTTTCGAGCCAAGCTCGGCTGGTTGACCCAAGCTTGTTTCAGCTCGATCATAACTTAATTCCGCTCCTCTCTCTATATATATATATATAAGTTAAAAATAAAAATTCTAATGCGTCGTTGCTTGATCCCGTCCGTTCAGCCATCCCTCCATCCCGACTAGTGAGTAGGGCTTCTCTCTCTCTCTCTCTCTCTCTCTCTCTCTCTCTCGTCGGTCCAGCCATTACCCAAGCGGGCAACAGATGCCCTCCAAGTGGCGGGCCACCATTTCTCTCTCTCTCTCTCTCTAAGTCCGAGCGGCCCATAATCGATGCTCGATTGTCCGAGCAGCCACAGCTATTGTATGACCTGTGGCTCCCTGTCTGATCGGCCAACAGCTGCCTTCCGACATTCAATAGCCACCGTTCGAGCTCAACCGCTGCGGTTCGAGTTGAACTCTATCTTTGTGTAAACAATATATATTTTTTTTTATCAAGCTCTACATCCTAACTTTGTATAAACAGTATATGTATTTTCAAGCTCGATCCTTAGTTCAAATTCAGCTAGAAAAAGTATGAGTTCGGGCTCAGCTTGAAAGCTTGATCGAACCAAGCCAAGCTTGCTAGTCTAGCTCGAAGGCTGAGTTGAGCCGAGCTCGAGCCAGGTTGCCAGTTCACCGAGATAGGCACAGCTCTAACCATATGGATCAACCCAGACCCTAGGACTCTGGGGCCTGACCCAAAGCCGAAATGTGTCTGCACGCGTATAGACCACCATGGTACGCCGGAGTAGCAACCCGGATTAGGAAATGAGGATTAAAAAATAATAATTATTATTATACACTTAAGTTGGGTGAAGTTAGACGACCTACGTCGACGCAGGTGTCAATCCACATGGGTACAGAAAAAGAGGCTCGTACTACAATAATCACACTCTCCCGTCGGTCAAAAACTCGGAAACACAAAAGAAGATGACCGAACTCTAGTCTGACCGTATGGACCGTATCCAAAGGTATCCAAGACTCACTACCTTAGAGTAGTTGGGACTTTAATCTTTGCATCTGGGGATATTTTCCTTTGATCCAAACCGTTCATATGATGGGCCTCACCTTAGATGGTGGAAATCCAGAAAATAAATCTTTAATCCTTTGATCATTTTTCTTTTGGTCGAATATGGACGGTCTCTGTGAACTTTGAGTATCAAAGGTTGAGATACTTTGATGGTGATGAGCTTTTTCTGGGTATCCTCTATCCACGGCGAGGATCATGGTTTAAACATTTTAGGTCGTCGAAAAGGACCAGATCCAATAGCTAAATCACCAACCTATCCGATTTCTAATTTCAATACGTCGGGATGTATTCTACCAAACTTCTACATGACCTCGAAAGGCACTCGCGCGAGTTGAATTCGAGTCCCACTGCTCATCAGACATAAGATCTTGCCATGTTTATGCTAAATCCAACCCTCTATCAACTGGGCCACGTGGGGCATGTCAGTTGGCCCAAAACGAGGCTGTTTGTGTAATCTACCGTTCTACAAAAAGCAGATCTTTTAAGAGATTGATAAACGGTCCACATTCAAATTGCAATAGCGATGTATACAATGAGCCGATTGGATGAATTGTTTGTAATAAAAATGCATTTAGTAAGTCCCTGTTAATGAACGGTCGGATTTCTCACGCATGCGACATGCTTATACACGTACCCGCGAGTAGCTTTCGCGTTTCTTCCAAGACCTTTCTTGGGTTGGTGGAGGTTACGCCCAAGTTGGACTCTTTTTCTCCCCAACCTTTACCTTTCACCTTTTACTCTTTAATAAAAAGAAACTAGAAAAAATTCTAAAGCGAATCGCAGGAGGATCCTTTAAAGATATGACTCACCACAAAAATGTCAAAGAACCGTACGTGTTAAAATCAGGACCATTCATCAGTTTTGGACCAACTTGTAAATGCCCTAAATCAAAATAATCCAACAAGGTCAACACATCACATGGACCAAAATACACACCAAAACTAGGACCACAGGCCATCTTTTCCTACTCCAACCACCACGCGCATGGACCGCGTTTGGTGATAGGCAGCCATGTTATTGGTATTTCCTCCTCCAACTGATGTGATGGCCGAATCCTGGATACACATCCCAGACATCAAGTGGGCCACGACGTGCATGTGGAATCTGATCCTCGCGCGAATCTCTGAAGCGCGTTGGACCAATGGAAAGTGAATGATGGATTTTAATATTCCGGGAGTGTACCCGTCAAGTACATGTTCGAGAGCCGTTTATCCACGGCCAGTCGGCCAAGGTCGTGCCCTAGAAGACAGTAATTCGAGGTGAAAAGATTTTATACTCTGGCAGAGTTTGATAGATAGTACTCATGCACTTAGAAATTGCATATATAAATTATAATCAATTCAAATTAAACCGTCCAAATTAAATTTATCTGGCTTTTACGTGTCATTGACAAAAAATTTCGTTTATTCGATTTTTTTACTACCAGATTGGTGGAAATGAAAAATGTCCGATGGTTACATTTTTTAAAGCGAGTGTCCACGAATCAGAGGTTGGGATTGTTCAACGAATCTAATTTTTCTAGAAGTAACTTTTGGGAGAGGAATATGCAATTTAGTGTGGTCATTTCGAGTTAATATGTGTGACGTGTACATGGATGAGTGATCGAGTATCAATCGTCTGCGGCTGCCAGAGTATCTAATTGGCAATTTCGCACCTGATAAAAGAGAGGGCTATCACATGAATTGGAACTCCCTCGTCCTCCTCTCTCCCTGGTCCGCACTATCCGGTATGGTACTCTCTCTCTCTCTCTCTCTCTCTCTCTCTCTCTCATTTTGTTCTCTGTCACACACACTACTCTCACTCCTTTTCTTCTCTCGTTTTCCTATTTTCTACGGCTCTGATCTGGTTTTTTTGGTAGTTTTGTAAGCGTGAGAGAGAGAGAGAGAGAGAGAGAGAGAGAGAGAGAGAGAGAGAGAGGATGGGAGACAAGGTGGAGGTTTTGGATGCAGTTGTCAAGGAAGCTGTGGATTTGGTATGAGTTCTATTACCAGATCTGAAGTAGTTGTTTTTTTTTTTTTTTTTTTTTTTTTGAGGATTGGTGATGGATTTGTTTTGCATTTGGTTATGTGGGCTGTGTAGGAGAACATACCGATTGAAGAGGTGTTTGAGAATCTGAGATGTAGCAAGGAGGGTCTGACGACTGAGGCTTCTCAGGAGAGGTTGTCCATCTTCGGTCACAACAAGCTTGAAGAGAAGAAGGTTTTGGATATATACGATGATGTTTGGTGTATGTTCTTCATTTTTATTTTTGTTTTTTTAATTATTTTAGATTTTTTGTTTTGAGTGTTTCAGGAGAGCAAGTTCTTGAAGTTTTTGGGGTTTATGTGGAACCCGCTATCATGGGTCATGGAAGCTGCTGCGATCATGGCCATTGCTCTTGCGAACGGAGGAGTAAGCTTTATTTGACTTCTTTCTTTCTTTCTTTTTTTTTTTTTTTTGAGTGGGGTATGTTCGATATTGGGTTTTTTTTTTTTTTTTTTTTTTTTTTTTTGATTTGGGGTTTTGAATTTTGTAGGGAAAGCCTCCAGATTGGCAGGATTTTGTTGGTATTATAACCCTTCTTTTTATCAATTCGACAATCAGTTTCATTGAGGAGAATAACGCGGGGAATGCTGCTGCGGCCCTGATGGCCCGTCTTGCTCCCAAAGCTAAGGTAGTATGCTTACTAACATTAGATCTATGGTATGCTTACTAACGTTAGATCTTTTACCAGTCCATGATGAAGTGATGAAATTCATTTGGATAACGAGACCACAAGATTGGAGTTTTTGATATTAGACTTTTTGGGTGCGTAGATTTCAAAGATTAAAGTGGATTTGGGAGTGCAATTATCAGAATCTTGAAATTTTGGGACTGTCCTGCACTCATTAAGTCGATGCATGCCATGCGTTTGTGGATTTTACCTTGTATAAAGTGGACTGCCGTAATATGTCTATCTTTTGATCGAATTATGTTCGGTTAGCTGATTTGGTTCCTTTTCAATGTAAATCTCCAGGTTCTCAGGGATGGAAGGTGGAGTGAGGAAGATGCTGCTGTTCTTGTCCCAGGGGACATTATCAGTATCAAGCTCGGGGATATCGTTCCTGCAGATGCCCGTCTACTCGATGGTGATCCGTTGAAAATCGATCAGGTGTGTTATTGCATCTTGTTAATCCTCTTCTACGTTATTGTATGTTCGAGTGTCCTTCACTCTCAAAGCCACAGAATGCGCCGCTGCAATCGTGGTTTGGGTAAGAACCAGACTCTGCCTTTCTTATCTGGCATGTCATTTGAGGCAGAAAAAAGGGGAAAACTCTAGCTTACTCTTCGAATGCCATCAGCCACGATTAGGCTGTACACCCAAATGACACCGTATTGTTAAACGATCAAGGTAGGCCACCTCACGGTTCAGCTTGTTTTTGCAATGTGCAGTCTGCCCTTACTGGAGAGTCCCTGCCGGTGACCAAAGGCCCTGGTGATGGCGTCTATTCTGGTTCCACATGCAAGCAAGGAGAGATCGAAGCCATTGTTATTGCCACTGGTGTGCATACCTTTTTCGGCAAGGCTGCTCATCTTGTAGACTCCACGAACCAAGTTGGCCATTTCCAGAAGGCAAGGCACTGCAATCTCTTGATCCAGGACAAATCTTGCCGTTCCCTTGTTTTTTCATTCACACATGGTTTTTGTTTCACTGGTTAGGTCTTGACTGCAATTGGGAACTTTTGTATATGTTCGATTGCTGTGGGAATGGTAATTGAGATTATTGTCATGTATCCTATTCAAGATCGGAAATATCGTCCAGGAATCGACAATCTTCTGGTCCTTCTCATTGGAGGAATTCCGATTGCCATGCCCACTGTTCTCTCCGTGACAATGGCAATTGGATCTCATCGGTTGTCTCAGCAGGTTGGTATGGATTGGATTCTGCAGAAACATTTTCATTGCTTTGTCGTTTGGTAAGTGCCCACTTTATGCGGATGGTTACTGTTGCAGGGGGCTATCACGAAAAGGATGACTGCCATTGAGGAAATGGCCGGAATGGATGTTCTTTGCAGTGACAAAACAGGAACTCTAACTTTGAACAAACTCACAGTTGACAAGAATCTTATTGAGGTTATTCGGAATGCCTATGACTGAGTTTTGTTTTTTGAGGATGGAAATGGATGCTTATTGTGTCTCCCTGCTTTGAATTTATTATTCCCCAGGTTTTTGCAAAAGGTGTAGACCAGGGCACTGTCATTCTAATGGCTGCCAGAGCTTCCAGAACTGAAAACCAAGATGCCATCGACACTGCTATTGTTGGGATGCTAGCCGACCCAAAGGAGGTAATTCCATATGAACTCTCTCTCTCTCTCTCTCTCTCTCTCTCTCTCTCTCTATATATATATATATATATATATATATATATAATGGTCCACACAGCGTATAACTTCTAACTTGCTAAGCGCATGGGACATCCAACCCATTCAATAATGGGCCCCACCATGAGGAATGCTTCATGAAAAAATCAGCCCTATTCATTGATCAAGTGGACCACACATGTATTTCGCTATTTATCAATGGCTATACACTGTTTTCTATGGTTGGCTCACTTGATGATTGTATAGGATTGATTTCTGCACTAGGTGATTCTCATGGTGGGGCCAACCAATTAGGAGGATTGGATGTCACGAGCACTTAACAGGTTAGAAGTTATCCACTGGGTGGACTGTAAACTGCAGTCCAACCGGTTGGACTTGAGACCTGTGTGTGTGTGTGTGGGTGGATTGTTAATTTTTCTCTTTTGGATTTCCCCCCTTTCATTTTATTCTACTAAAAGGCACGGGCTGGCATTCAAGAGGTCCATTTCCTTCCATTTAACCCGACTGATAAGCGGACAGCTCTAACTTACATAGACAGTGAAGGGAAAATGCATCGTGTTAGTAAAGGTGCACCGGAGCAGGTACTACTAGTATTATTGCTTTCATGGTTTCTTCTTTCTAGTTAAGAGTGATTTTTACAATCCTTGGCTTTGGTTGCTGATCTTCCTTGGCCAATGGTTGCCCAGATCCTGAACCTTGCACACAATAGGTCTGAAATAGAGCGTAGGGTTCATGCTGTGATTGACAAGTTTGCGGAGCGAGGGCTTCGATCCCTTGCAGTAGCCTACCAGGTAAACTATCGGCGTCCTCTCTTTTGCTGATTCTACTTTATTCCCGTCTATTTTCTAGTTGTGTATGAGTAACTTATTTCATTTGCTAATTGGGTACAACATTGATTATTATGCAGGAGGTTCCAGAGGGTAGGAAAGATAGTCCAGGAGGTCCGTGGCAATTCATTGGTCTCATGCCTCTCTTTGACCCTCCCCGACATGACAGTGCAGAAACAATCAGGAGGGCATTAAACCTTGGTGTGAATGTTAAAATGATTACAGGTTGGCTTCTGTCTTATGACATCATCCTTTACCAATTTTGTTGAGGGAGGGACGGAGGGAGGGAGGGTTATGCCACCTTTCATGGAGTTGGACTGTTTGTGGCTTGGTTTATTCAATCATAAGTTCAGGCCATTGGAAAGTTTGTTATGGGGTGATAATGTTCTTGATCTTGTATCATTTCCACATTTTTGGGTTTTCATACAATCATCTTTCCTTATAGATTGTTCTATTTGGAGTCTTGGACAACTGATGTTCTTCAACAATTTTCAGTCGGGTGTGGAAGGCCTGTTCATACGTTATTATGACCCCAGCTCCATATGTTAATTGCTTGTCTGTAACATGCTTCAATTTCTATCAGGTGATCAACTGGCTATAGGAAAGGAAACCGGTCGCCGTCTGGGAATGGGCACCAACATGTACCCTTCATCTGCTTTGCTAGGACAGAACAAGGACGAATCAATTGCTGCTTTGCCAATCGATGAGCTGATAGAGAAAGCCGATGGTTTTGCTGGCGTTTTCCCTGGTATTTGCTTGCGGCATCAAGACTGTTCGCTCTGTGCTTAGAGTAGTAGAACATCTTCTATCACCTTGCTTATGTCTATTTGTTGATTCAGAGCACAAATACGAGATTGTTAAACGTCTGCAAGCAAGGAAACATATATGTGGAATGACTGGCGATGGAGTTAATGATGCTCCTGCTCTTAAGAAGGCTGACATTGGGATAGCCGTTGCAGACGCAACTGATGCAGCTCGCAGTGCTTCTGACATCGTCCTTACAGAACCTGGCCTGAGCGTCATCATTAGTGCTGTGCTGACAAGTCGTGCAATCTTTCAGAGGATGAAAAATTACACAGTAAGCATTGCTTCTTGATCATGGATGAATGCTGTTCTTCCCATTGAATTTCATTTGTTTTCCCTTTTCCCCTTTTGTCGACTATTTAATCACTTCTTCCCCATCTTGTTTGCTGCATAAACTGTTTCTGATAGAGTCCCATTACATTTTGCAGATTTATGCAGTGTCTATAACAATTCGTATTGTGGTAAGTTATCTGATAGAAATATTTGAGGCTTAATCGTGTAAATATCATATGGCTGTACCTGCACCTCTAGTATAAATGATCAGTTGGGCTCGTCTCTACTAGCACAAATTCAGTTTAGATATCGTCTAGATGGCTTTGCTGGCATACATGTGAAGTGCAGGTTTTTTGGTGTAGAACTGACGGCAGTTAGTCCTGAGGTTGCTTTTTTGTTATGAGTTGAGCTGCACACACAAGCATGCTGTGATTCATTTTTGAAACCATGTAACTTAATATGCTTGGATTCATTTAAACAAGTGCTGAGTGGTCTTGTTTCCCTTACATGAGCATTGCTTGGTCAGGGAATCCTAGGTTTTGGTTACCAAAAGTAAAATCATGTACTTATGCTTCCACTTGGGGTGTAATTGTAACAGCTTGGTTTCATGCTGCTGGCTCTCATATGGAAGTTTGACTTTCCACCCTTCATGGTTCTCATCATCGCAATCCTGAATGATGGTTTGTGCCTTTTATCTAAAAATCATCTACCTTTTTTGCTTCTTTCTGGTTTAGCATGCATATGTAGCATTTTCTTCTTCTTTTTTCTCTTATTGCTCAACTGGTTGGCCAATAGTGCCTCTGTTTTTTTCGTTCTTTCTCATTCTTTCTGCAGTACCATTCCCAACACTTATCTACCATCTCTCGTTAAATGACCAGCTCTCCTATGATGTGATCAGGTACCATAATGACAATATCCAAGGATAGGGTGAAGCCTTCTCCTCTTCCAGACAGCTGGAAGCTATCAGAGATCTTTGCAACTGGCGTCATTCTTGGAAGTTACTTGGCGATGATGACTGTGATTTTCTTCTGGGCAGCCTACAAAACTGATTTCTTCCCGGTATGAAGACTAGCCTGACTAAATAAATGACTGATAAGCATAAGGCAATCAGTAATTCACTTTGATCTGTGCTTTCGAACGTGGTTATGCCTGTGGTTTTGACAGCAAAAAAATCTTCAATGGTTTTGAAGTACAACCAAGTTACATTCTATTGGGCCTCCGATGCATGTATTTTCCGTGGATGTTCATAGGATGTTGAGTTTTGTGTTTTCGATTTGACTTCTCATGCGACTTATAGCATTGGAAGGAGAGAGTATCAATGGCTAACTCTCCCTACTGCTTTCTTCTGGAGTGATTTTGCTCCATTTCTTATGACTTCATTTTCCCATATTCATTTGCTTGCCACATACCATTTACCAAAAAAAAAAAAAAAACGGAAGCCTGTACATTTGTTTACATTACTGCGAGTCCCATTCATTAGACTTTTGAAATGATTTGATCAAAATAATGTACCATTTTCTTTAATGTTCCAGTTTGCTGCCTGAGTTCCTTTGATTTATAACTTCTTACCTAGCCAGTTGCATTGATTAACACTTGCACCTCTGCTTCTTGGGAATTTTCCAGAGAATATTTCATGTTTCAAGCCTTCAGAAAGAAGCTCATGATGACTTCAAAAAGCTTGCTTCAGCAATATACCTTCAAGTTAGTACCATCAGCCAGGCTCTCATATTTGTGACGAGATCACGGAGCTGGTCCTTTATCGAGCGCCCCGGTTTGTTGTTGGTTGTAGCTTTCTTGGTTGCTCAGCTGGTGAGAGTCTTCCTATCCCCTTTCATGCCTTCTGTTTTTCACCTTCGTAGAACAGCGCGCTTATCAATCGTATGTGCTCTGCGTGCAATGTTCAGATTGCTACACTGATTGCTGTGTACGCAAACTGGGGTTTTGCTGCTATTGAAGGGATTGGCTGGGGTTGGGCCGGTGTTATTTGGCTTTACAATATCATCTTCTACATTCCGCTTGATTTCATCAAGTTCATAATTCGCTACGCGCTGAGCGGAAAGGCGTGGGATCTTGTCATTGAGCAAAGGGTATGCACGCATCTATTCGCCTTTGTTTCCATTTTGTTGTGTTTCCTGCTCTTGTGGATCCTGCTCTTGTGGATCGTGATGGGGTCATGTTGGGTTTCCTGCTCTTGTTGATTGTGGTGGGTTCACTGTCTTGCAGATTGCCTTCACTAGGCAGAAGGATTTCGGAAAGGAAGCGAGGGAGCTTAAGTGGGCCCATGCTCAAAGAACACTGCATGGCCTGCATCCTCCAGATACCAAGATGTTTAATGAGAGGACCAGTTTCACAGATCTTAATCAGATGGCAGAAGAGGCTAGAAGGCGAGCTGAGATTGCGAGGTAGGTGTTGATCTTACTACCATCTTAAGTACTGATAAAGAGCACAACTGGAATGGTCTTTTCTAGAGCTTATGTCTTCCACGTGCTTCCCTTGTCGTTCTTTTGACTTTCTGACTTCATTCTTTTCAAAGAGAAATGAGCCAGCAAAAAATGTCCATAGTGAAGTTGATTTCTGGTGAATCTACCACTGGCCTATCAAGAATGGATAGCTAGGGGTGGTGGGTCACACTCGCTTTGAACTCTAGGCATCCGGATAAAATTGGCCCCCACTTTTCATCCCAACTAACTCTCTGAATGGAAGTTGGTGAGTTCCACACACGTTGGTGTTTCTCTGTGGATGCTTCACTCCTGAATTATATCCCCCAACTCCCAGTACTGATGAATCAGGTGGTGCTCTGCAGTGGAAAGTGGGTCCTGCATGCTTCGACCCTTCAAAATGGTTGTACACTATGGTACCCACTTTGCAATGGATGTTGGTCCAGGGGGTGATATGATTCATCCGAAGCCAACTGTAACTGTGGTTGTTTTGACCTCAGAATACCCATTTCTTGAAAAAGCTAACAGTTCCACGACCAAATTAATTTAAAATTTTCTGAAAGCGAAGATGGATGTATATAACCCAATATCTGTTTCCAGGCTGAGAGAACTACACACGCTGAAAGGGCACGTGGAGTCAGTGGTGAGACTGAAGGGTCTGGACATAGACACCATCCAGCAAGCCTACACCGTCTGAAGAGCTGAAAAAAAGAAAAAAAGAAAAAGAAAAAAGGTGTGGGCGGAAGGGGTCCCATATGCCACCGGATGTCCTTTTTATATTCATCAACCCCATATGCATGTGAACAATGACCCTTGGGTGGCCTGTAATGATAGCCTGTTGCATTCCACATTGTGTTCGACGGTTAGCTTTTTCTATCTCATTTATATTATTTCTATTTTCATTGCTTCATTACATAGTGTATGTGTGCTTGTGGGCCTGTGCTTTCAATTCCAATCCCACATGGGTGCCCGTCGAAATGTCTCTCTGTTGCTCTCTCTACGTGGAGGGGGAAAAAGAAAAGAAGCAAAATGCAATGAGATGCGCAACCATGTGCAGTGGTGCAGATCATGTACTATTTATGTATTGGCTCTCTCTCTCTCTCTCTCATAATTATTTCTCTCTTCTTTTTTTTCTTTTTCTTTTTTTATATTTTTTCAGCCATGTGCTGACCACTCTCCACTCGATTAGATTATGTTATTACAACAGTGCTCGTGATGGTGCATGCATGTACCAAGATTTGTCATTTATGTGGAATGTTTTGTTGGAGGGCTTGGATGCAGATATGGCATTAATGCTTGTCTGGTGCATGCATGTGCCACATAAATGGAAGGTAGACGATTGTCAGCTGCTGATTTTGAATCCTTCACTTTGGCTTAGGGGCTTTGATTGTGTGGTAGGATGTGCTATTTTAGGGTAGGGAGCTCAGCGATTTGCGGCTTTTTGTCCTCTTTTGAGGGCATATCTGGAAGTACTCTCAGAGGTTTTCAGACATTCAGATGGGCCGTATTTTGGGGCTGCGGGAAATTGTTTTCATCTCTCTTCTGTGAGCAATTCCAGCCATCTTCAAATGTGTCCGTATGGGCATCACCGATTTGCATTTAAAGCAGAGATGATAAACTATTTGGTAGCATGTGCACCAACGTGGCATGTGTGACAAGGATCTGGGCCATTCCTTGTCTATAATCAGTCAATAATGGCCCCCACGACAACAGCATTTTGGCTCCACAGTAGGTGGGCAATGAAAATGGTGCTTTGCTGGTGGTCCGTACCTTGTTCATGGGTTCGCTATCCTTGACGCATGGAAGGAGGATGAAAGCTCCCTTCAAGCTTGTGTGCTGTTAGGCTGGAAAGGCAGGCCACAAAAACCTTTGGATGTATGGGCCCAAACTGACCTACAACCACATCGCTGCATACTCAACGGCCAACCATGCTGTGACCCAAGTGACAACAAAAATGAGAGAAATCCCATGTGGATGCGGATTGTGCATTGAGGAGCTAACGTGGTGTCAATACTGTGGGGCCCACAGTGATGTGTTTTTTTTATTCACGCTATCCATCTGTTTTTCCTAGCGCCCACAGTGATGTTTATTTGTCATCTAACCTGTACATAAGGTTACACAGACCTGGATGAAGGGAACAAACAAATATAACCTGTACATAAGGTTACACAGACCTGGATGAAGGGAACAAACAAATATCAGCTTGACCCAAAACTTTCGATGGCCCCCAAATAGTTTTCAATGGAAGGCATTCAATTCCCACTGTTTCCTGTGGTGTGGTCTACTTGAGCTTTGGAAAAATGGACAGATGGTGTCAATTTGGGTTCTTACCCTAAAATGAGATGGAAAAACGGATGGACAGCGTGGATAAAACACATACATCACAGTGGGCCCCACAGTATAGCGTGGTGAGCTCCCCACTACACAATAGCATCCATTCCACGTGGGCCTGACACGTGGTGGAAAATGCCAGTCCTTCAGATACCAAGAGATGAGACCGCTGGTGGGACGCCAACAAGAGTGGTGCGGAAAACAGAAGGGCGATCAAGATCACGAGTCCAGCGGGACATCGACAATGGATGGCCAATGGACCAAAAATCCATTCCATCAAACAGGTCCCACTGGAGTTCTTCATCTTTCAACATTGTGTATGAACCGCTGACCATATTTTTTTATTAACCATCCATCTACAGGCCAAACTCAAAATGTTTTTTTTTTTTAAATCTGTTTTCTAAAGATGACTGATCATCTGCAGCTGGCTGTAATCTACAAGCATTTTGCACTAGAAAGGGCAAGAGTGAAAATGAGAATTCTCAGGGCATAAAAACAGGTTGCAGGGTACAACCAGATGTAGGCGAGATCATGTTCTTTATTGAATAAATGAATTTTTTTTTTTGGGTAAGTACACACATGCCAGTGTTAGTGCAGACACGCACAGTGTTAGTTACACTTCAACGTTAGCCACCCCACTGTTAGTACAAACATCCACACTGTTAGTCACACTTCAAATAAAGGAATTTGTCTACTATAAAGATCAAGAAAAGGAGCAGGAGAGAACTGTTAGAGAACAACCACTGGCTGTAGAAGTAGTGAATTAGTATACAAGTCTTTGAGTATCAGACCTGAGGTTGGAGAGGGGCGATGAGGCTGCTGCAGTGCAAACACCATTGTTGCCTTGCCTAACCAAACGACCGCCAATAAAAATCTAAAAAATACAGCAATACATCATAGAATCCATCTGGGCCACATTTCCCTTCCAGACCCAAACACCTCACCTTCACACAACCACCTCACTTCACAAAAGCAAACATAATGCATTTGTATACATACTATGTACATCTACAAACCATGTCAGCATAGAAATGAAAGAAAAGCGACCACCTCCCATCATGCAAGCCTCCATATTTATAACAGCGGTCATCTTCTATTCCTCACGATCAACTGTCAGATGAACATTGTGGGCTGATTGTGGGCCCCATCAGCCCCCCAAGAGCCTCCTCAGAACAGATTTCTGTTCTGCAGTCAGCCTTGATGGGAATTTAACATCAAACTTGATTCTCAAGTTCCCCTTCTTTCCAGGTTCCTTTGCAATCGGCATCCCCTCCCCGGGGACCACCATCTCGTAGCCTGGTCCGGCAATATCTGTTATGGGTACAGTCAGATTCCTTCCGTCGAGAGTTGTTAGGTTGATGGTCGTTCCTGTGAGAGCGTCCACCAGCGGTATCCTTCGGTTGGCCACCAGGTCATTCCCATCCCTCTTGTAAACTGCATGGGGCTTCTCGTCTATGATGAAAACAAGGTCAGCTGGGATGACATTAGGTTGCTCATTACCCTTCTCGGGGAAAGTGATCTTTGTGCCCTTCTTCCAACCAGGCTTGATGTTGATGGTCAGGATCTCCTCCACTGTTGTTGCTTTACTGCAAAAGAATCCCCAGCGTAGGACTCAAGATGAAAAAAAGAACAAAGCCATGCCAAAGCAAGCATCCTTCAAGAATCAAAATGAGTGCTTTGAAATAAACAAGAACGAAATCCTTCAAAAGCAATCCACCAACATGAACTAAAAGCTCTACTGGTTGGACTCTGAGACACCAAGATACAGGATATGTAAGTGCCCATTTGGGTGCATACTAGAAAGAGCTCTCTCTCTCTCTCTCTCTCTCTCTCTCTCTCTCTCTCTCTCTCTCTCTCTCTCTCTCTCTCTCAACAGTAAAAGAGTAAACAGCTCTCCCTCTCTCAACAGTAAAAGAGAAAACAGCTCTCTCTCAACAATATAAGAGAAGAAATTTCTAGAAGAATTTGAATAATGCATTCTTAGAAGAAAATTTTCACAAAATAAGAAGAATATGCTCAATAACAGTTTCTTCAGACTGGGCTTCAAATATTCCAAGTTTCTCCCAAACTACACACATTCTCATATAGTGATCAGTTTCCTAAGGATTCCTCATGATGCCCACAAATGTTGTTTAAAGCAGCTGTCAGCAATCAACCGAAAAAATAAAAAATAAAAAAAATTCTTTTGTTGTTATTCTAAGTTTTGAATTGGATTAAATATGGAGTTAGATGGGTAAATTTTACAACTCAGTTGCCGACTCGCCGAGTCAACTTGTGCAATCAGATGGGCAGGGAATGTTCGGAGGAGGAAAGTGTAATGCCATACTATTCAACTGCTGGATGCATATCATTGTTGCAAGAGCTGTGAGTTGTGTATTGTGTCATGTATAGAAACATGATAATCTACATGTATAAAGTGATTTCCATGAAAAGGCTCAAGCAAAAGCTAAAGAGCAGAGTGTAACATGTAATTCATCGTGTTGGTAACTTTCAACAGTCAATCTTTATGGAGTGTATTTCAACATTGAGGTCACCAGCTCAAGCCCATATATTACGTATTACAAATAAAAACTTTATGAATGGTATTGGTGGTTATATTGACATTTCCTCTTCACTGCTGCACTTTGCATGGAAGGAAGCACACTGGATTCCAGGAACAAGGATCACCTAAAGCTAGTCCCCAAGCAACAACATGACACAGAATGCACATTTTGGCAACCCAACAATGAGCGTCTTTCTTTCTTTTCAACAGGTCGCCAGGCCACTGCCGGCAGAATGCCAGTCGTAAGACTTGATCCCATGTGTACGCCACATCAGCAGAGTATAAACTACCAGCTGGGATATCGAGCTGGATGAGTTTTCTGCTGTGCATCTATCTCCTTCGCTGAGATAGGGTATATTCAAAGAGAGCGCGACTCCTGCTCATCAGTAGTCACCCAAGTATGCAATCCGAACTACTGTCCAGGGCAGCGGGTGGGATGGGCGGTGGGCAGGTTTTAGTAAGGTTGTTTGCTTGGCGGTTAGCGAAGGAAAACACCCTTTTTTTCGGTTGACGATGTAGTTTATTTTTCAGAGGAGGGTGGTGGGTGGGGAAAGAAGCAAAGTATAGCGCGAAGAGACCAAATGCTAGCTATAAGAACCCAACAATGAGTTTCATGAGTTATTCTAACTTAATTTCAGATTTGGGAAGTTTTTTTAAATGGTGGCAAAAGTTCTAATAAGAAACAAAGCATAAAAAATACTCAACATATATGAAGGACCAAAAATGAGTGACACTCTCATCACACCCCTTTGGCTAGCCTAACAGCCGCCTCACTGGCCTCCCTCAGACCAATGGAGAGTAATGCTCCCAATCTGGCTACAGGGGATTTAATTTCCAACATACGAGGAGCAAGCCTCCATGATCTAAGATATCCTCCAAAGCCCATAAGAGTGACAATCCTGGAGTCTCCTCCAATGACTATCTTCCCAAAAAAGAGGAGAAAATACGCGGTCCTCTGAGTGTGAGAATTTCAGCAACCTTTTGACCAACGTTACTGCAAGGGCCAGGAAAAGCCATCAACACCTCCTTATCACTTCTGGATATGCCCCCAATATCAGGAGCTGGATTCCCAGAGAACAACCATAAAATCTTAACTTGAGGTCAGATTGGTGTGGTTTCCAATTCATTTTATCTTTCTTCATTTTTCTCAATGCTAGAAAATGAAGAAGATAGGTTTAATTGGAAGCTGCTCCAATCCGACTTCCAGTTCAGATTTGATGGTTGTTCTCTAGGCTTCAGGTTGAGATTTGATTGGAATCGTCTAGAATGTTTGAGCTTAAAATCCATTATAACTAATTCATCCACTTGATTGTAAACTATGAAAAAGGGCAAATGCGCTTCTGAAAAGACATGGGACATTAGCACCATCAGAAGGCATCTGTTTACCTATCAGCTGTGGGACTCTAACAACATGCAATCAATCCATTGATAGATGAAAATGTGGAAACTTAAAGCAAAAGACACTTGCAATGCATCTAATGATATGAGCAACGCGACACCCATGCATGTGTTTGTATAAAACCTAATACAGGGAAAAGCCAAACCTTTTGTTAAGTAGTAACTCAAGGCTTGAACAAAACCCCATGAAAAGAGTGCTAAGACCTGTTCTCCTATCATTCTTAACCAACGCATTGCATGGAGATAGTCAGCAATCTCTTAAGGCTGCAACGCTGACGTGAGAAGTCATTTTCCTCTAAGGCATATCATGCAAAAATGGTGCAACCCAGTTATCGAGCCAATGTGATCCTTACACCCAAATCGCAAAGAAATAGACAAGAGTACAACCACAAGAATTTTTGAGTAAAGGAGGAGGAATACTTTATTGATATCAAACTTCTTACAAAACTTAAGAAAACTCATACTTAGAAAATTTTGGAATGCCTAACTCCTATACCAGCCCTCCTTTTACAAACCTTAAATGAATCTTCAATGACAATCCCCCCAACCAGGAGATAGATTTCAAAGAAATGATAATTGATTTCAAATCAATCTAATCTACCTAAGATGGTCGAAGCCTAATAATAGTAAAAGCAAATCTAGGAAATAATCCTCTAAATCTTCAATCATATATTCAGATTAGTCCCTACATATCTTCAATCGCATCTTTAAATCAACCCCCACATTTTCTACAAATGGTAAATTGCAAATCTCAATATTTAGCCACAAATCTACAAATAAACAGTAAAAAATAAGGACATGTTGGTCCCTACAGCGGGTTGTAGGCCTACATCATTGTTGGGCCCTATAGTGGGCCTAAATGGGTCATGGGCCTGCATTATTCTCACCGGGTTGAAAAGAACTCGACTCCGAGGAGTTGGGAGTTGGACGCTTCATACAAATAGTAGAAGTTCAGACCCAATCTTTTCATTTGTTGCTTGTGATTCATGTGCATTCAAAATAGGACTTGTTCTTCCATTTCACCAAGTATTGCCTATATTGACATCGTTGAGTATCGGTAGTCTTTCATTTGAAACACTTCTAGTTTCTTCATTCTTTTTCTTTGGGAGCTGTTTATCCATATCAATAATGGCTTTATCTTGCACGTCAAACACCTTGCCATGATACTTGAACAAATCTACCACATTGAAAGTCGATGAGATATGTAAGTCATCTGATAACTCGATCTCATAGGCATTGTCACTTAACTTCCTCTTGACTCAACATAAACCGATCTTTTTTACTTGAGCTTGTTGTAAGTTCTCCTCGAAAACCTTTCTCTGCAGAGATAAACCATAACTAAGTCACCTCTTTTTATATATTTTTCTTCTCAATGTTCATTCACAGCTTCTTGGTAGATGGTGTTGCCTTCTTCAATCTTCTTCTTCATCTAAGCTTGCAATTCTTGAATATGCTTGGCGAAAGCATCAACATATTCACTCACTTTATCTTGTATCGGTAATGATACTAAGTCAAGTACTTGATGTGGATTTCTCCCATTTACAATTTCAAATGGGGACTTTTAAGTGGATAGATTTATTAAGTTGTGTAGGAAAATTTGGCTTGGGGTATAGCCAAGTCCCATTGAGATATGCTATCGCTTAAGATGCTCCTCAGGAGGTTATTGAGGCTCATGTTGACTACCTCGGTTTATCTATCTATTTGAGGATGATATATGCTAGAAAATTGAAGCTCAGACTCTGATCTAGGGCTGTAAATGGGTCAGCGGACCCAATGGGGTACCCAGACCCAACCCATTTGTTAAATGGTACGGGTCTGGGTCCAAGAACAGACCCATTTACTAAACGGTTTTGGGTCTGGTTTCCTTTATATTTGGCCCGACTCGACCCGACCCGAACCCATTTAGTAAGTGGGCGGGTTTGGTCTATGTTTCAAGGGACCCGTCCAAATCCGATTTTAAGCCTTGTAAAAATGCTTGCATGCTAGATCCAGACCCAGACCCAGACCCATTAGACCTGACCCATTTATAAACGGGTCTAGGTCAACGTATCCCAAAACGGTTACGTATTGGCCGATATGTAAGGCAACGGTCATGACCGTTACGTGTTACGGCGTCAAAACAGCCGTAACGGCCATTACAGAAAAAACAGGCCATAAAGGCCCCGTATCGGACCGATACGGCCCCGTATTGGCCTCGTATCGGACTGTAACGGCTCCGTAACGGTCTTATAACAGTTTTTTTTCAAAAAATTAAAAAGGGCCGTATCGGCCGATACGGGGTCCGTAACGGCTGTTACGGCCCGTATCATAACGGTAACAGTGGTGGCCGTTACGGCCACCGTTACCGTTATGGGACACCTTGGTCTGGGTGGATCTCCCTCTACCAGACCAAGACCCATCTATAAATGGGTCTAATGGGTTGACTCGGACCCGACCCAGACCCGACCATTTAGTAAAAGGGTCTGGGTCTAAATTTGGACCCAAACCCATTTAGTAAATGGGCTGGTCTGGTTTTGGCTAAACCCACCCCGAACCCGATCATTTACAGCCCTACTCCGATCACTTCCATAAAGTGTGCCAGAAGTAGCCCACAAACTTCGAATCACAGTTCGAAGTTATTGTTTTCGTTACATGGTGAAGTCACGCAATTTCTATAAAAAATATATTGGCAATATGCATAGCGTCCACTATCATTCTACATGAAATGAAATAGGCCATCTTTGAAAAACGGTCCATAATAATGAAAATAAAATATGTTCCCCTTTGAGTCTAGGAAGAATCATAATGTAAGTCCATAGAAATATTCACCTATGGTGCGAGTGGATTGGGAAGCAGCGTATAAAGGCCAACATTCTAGACATAACCTTTGGAGATTTGGCATCGGCTACATCGTACTACGAAGCGTTTAACGTCACAGCGTATACGGGGACAATAGCATTTTTCTCCACCATGGCCACTGTTTTATCTCTTTCAAAGTGTTCACTCAGTCCACCTCCATGTAGCTCGGATAGAATCTTTTTTTGCAACACTCCTTCAAAAATGCATAAGGAAGAATCCTTAAATAGATATCCATCATGTGAGATGAATTCATACTTTGGATCTCAGGCATCCACACACCTGTGGAGTACTTTGCCAAAAAAGGGGATCCTCCTTGTGTCATTCTTTTAATGCCTCGAATCCAACGACCTCCATGACGAGAGTTCCTAATAGGACCACCCTCCTACTCAAAGAATCAATTGCTTTGTTTTAACTTCCAGCTTTATGACGCAAAAGGAAAGTACATTCTTATAGAAAAGTCGTCCACTTTGCATAAGGAGAGCTCAACTTCTTTTAGGAGTTAGATATCTCAACACCTCGTGGTCTAAGTATAGAATGAATTCCCGATGAATTAGGTAATATCTCAAATGTCGTAGCGTTTGAACTACTGCATAGAACTTGAGATTATATGTGGAGTAATTCTTCTATGCATCATTAAGCTCCTCACTAAAGAAAGCGATTGGCTTTCCGTCCTAACTTAACACCGCGCTAATGCCAACATTTGAAGCATCGTTTTTCACTTCAAAGACTTTATTGAAGTCTAGAAGTACAAGAATTTGAGCCTCTGTCATCTTATTTTTCATGGCACTGAAGCTTTGATTCACCGCTTTAGTCAATTTGAACTTACCTCTCCGCATGCAATCAGTGACATGTGCGATAATGGTGCTGAAATTCCGAATAAATTTTCGATAAAATGTCCCCAAGCTATGGAAAGAAAGCACCTCTGAAAGAGTTTGTAAGGTGGGCCACTCCACAATGGCCTTGATTTTCTCTTAGTCGACCTTGATCGCTTTTGCAGATACAATATATCCCAAAAATACAACACTACTAACAAGGAATGAACATTTTTTTTTAAGTTAACAAATAGTGACTCTCTTTGTAATACATTAGATATTTGTCATAAATGATCAAGGTGAACATATGAATTAAGACTAAAATTAAGAATATCATCAAAATAGATAACTAAGAACTTTCCCATAAAGGGGAGAAGACCTCCATCACCAACCTCATAAAAGTGCTTGGTGCATTTGAAAGGCCGAATGGTATGACGATCCACTCATACAACCTGTCCCAAGTCTTAAATGTGGTCTTCCACTCTTCACCGAGCCGAATATGTAGGCTGATGATATCCGGTCCTTAGGTTGATCTTTGAAAAGACCTTTGCTCCATGCAGCATGTTCAACATATCGTATAAGAAAGGAATAGGAAACTCGTAATTGATAGTAATTCGGTTGATCGAACGGCTGTCCACGCACATTCTCCAAGATCCACATTTCTTAACAACACATGGTAGCATGCTTTCCTGAATTAAACCCTTCTATAGTAACGTAATAACCTGTTGGTGGAGCTCGGCATGTTCAACTAGACTTTCAACTAGACTTATTCGGTAGTATGTAAAATTCGGTAGACTGGAACCTGGCACTAAATCAATGTGGTGTTGAATGTTCCTAATAGAAGGAAGTCTAGTTGGGAGTTCTCGGATGCCAAATCTCATATTCATAAAAGAGCTCTTGTATAGGAGGCAAGACATCTATTTGCTTTGTGGCTTCTTTAGTAACCAAAATATAAATGATGCTAGTCTTCTTGCTTTTTTCTTCAAACTTTTACACATTGAGTGATTTTTTACCACCCTCTGTATCAAATTTAGGTGTTGGAAGATGTTTCATTGGGTGCAATGTGATATTAATACCATCATTGACAAAGGAATAGGTGTTAACCCAAATTAAATGCACTATATCTTAGTCCCACAACTGCTCTCCATAACAAAATGTGGCATGCATCCATGGGGACCACTTAACACCACACCTCATCCTTATATTAGATCCAATAGAGAAGAAAACTAAGCACTTGGAGAAATCTTTTTCTCCTTTCTTAAACCAACGAATCTGATATGGCCGTGGACAATGTTTTAAATAGCGAATAGCGTGTAGCATAGCATTCACCCCTATGAAGCATGAGGCATAAGCTACATAGTGTGTAACGCAAACTGCATGTTACTTATAGATTTTTAATTAAGGTTGTGCTTGGTTGCACTAATTCCATGATATTCACCAAATTAGACCAATTAATAATGAAATTTAACAATTTTTCATGATATTTGATGCAATCAAATGCGATTTAAAGTAATAAAAAAGGGTAACCATTAAGTATAAAGGTAAAGAAAGAGCAACAAAACTAAGTTAATACTGTTGCTTATATTATTTTTACTATAAGCATTAAATATTGAAAATAGAAAATTTGGAACAAATCATTGAAAATATTATTTGATTTTAATGTTGTAATGAAAATAACTTTTAATGTGAGCTACGTAGCGTGTAGCCTAGTTTATGTAGCATGGAGCACAGGCTACATGTGACTTAAGCTATTTTCATGAGCTACATAGCATTAAGGCAAAGCTACGCTACATAGCATAAGCTACGCACTACATAGCGTAGCTATTTAAAACACTGGTCGCAGATGCTTATGTTCTTTGAGTTTTGATTTACCCACAATTTTTTGTGAGATGTTCTCATTTCTCTCCTTATCTACCAAAATTGTGCACATCTTCCCATCAGAAGTACAAGTGGTGCAGAAGATATTTGTGTCGCAACCATCGCCCCTCATCAACCACCCGGGGCGACTACGACATAGTTCATTGGATGACCAATGACTCTCCTCTATCAACATAAACATCTACTACATATTCCCAACATGCACCTTGTCCTCATATGCATGTTCTTCATATTTTGTGTCCACTTTGACTTTTGTTTGCATGCGGTTAGGAGTGTCTTTAACATGTTCTCCTTTCTCGGCCAAATTTACTTTAATTGTAGACCGATGTTTAGGACAGTGAAAAGAACGATGTCCTAATTGCCCACACTTAAAGTACGTGAAAGGAGTGTTACTTTGTCCATCTTAGATGCACTAGCCCCTCGTCTATAACCACCTCCCCTGGATTGGGGTTTGATTTTGTTGTTGGACGTCACCTATCATCCCTCAGCCTAGAGGAGGCCCCATGGTTGCCTTACATGGGAAGTTAGCATGATGCCTCGTCATCAATGATGGTCCTTGTGAGGAGTCAAATCCTCGCCCAAGTCCCAAATTAATTATATGCATCAGGACATTTTAAATATATCTTTGAAAGCTAATTCATTTTTTATATTTGGAGTAAGACCATTTAGATATTTGGAAATCTTTTAGTCCTCACACTCACGAAACCCTAACCCTAATGTCAATTATGGAACTCCTTGGTGTATTCATTTGCTGACTTGTTCCCTTGATGTAAATTGTGACATCTTTGATAGAGGACACGGGCATGAGTCACAGTCGAGGTCAACTTGGAGCTCATCCCATCAAGCTAACACGTGATTGGAAAACTTCGTAGTTACTAACTCTACCTTCCGATTATCCGTGATTTCCTTGTACTTGAACACCTTTTCCACCTTGCTTGGCTAATCGATGAAGTTACCAACATGCAACTGACTATGAAATCCGAGAATGACTTCACAAGCCGGGGTCGTACATTGTTGGTTAGGACCTTGGTGGGAACCTTCCCCTATGTATCCGCGGGCTCTAACTTCGGTCTCTGGATTCTTTCCACATCGGAGCTCTCCCACTTGATTAGTGAGATTGCCTGTTGTATGCATGAGTTGATCTACTCGCTCCTTGAGTGCGCGAATCAATTGAGCTACTTGTGCGAACTCTTGCTGTGTCACCCCTTTTAATGCCATTAGGAGATGATGTAGAGTCGAAAATTCCCAAAGATGATCCGCTCTGATACTAAAATGGTGCAACCCGGTTATCGAATCAATGGAATCTCGACACCCGAAAAGAAATAGATGAGAGAAGAGATCAAAACGAGGCATGTTTGGAAGTATAAAGCTCCGCCTAAGATTGTCCCCTTCGGATGGCTGGTAGGGAAGAACAAGGTGCTCATGGTGGAGAATTTGCGTAAAAGAGGCATGTGCATACCAAACATCTGCCTTTGCTGCATGCGTAATGAGCGGGCAACGAATCACCTTTTTTCTCATTGTTCCTTTCTCTATAGGATATGGTCAGATATATTGTCCCATTTCCGAATTACGTGGACTTTTCCTGGTTAGGTAGGTGATTTATTGAAGGCATGGCACAGGGTGAGTCTAGGAAAACAAAAGACAAGATTATGGAGAATGTCCCTCTAGGCAGTTTGGTGGAGCGTGTGGGAAGAAAGAAATGGCAGATGCTTCCGCGGGGAAAGCAAAACGTCCGAGTTTGTCTCTCTTAGAATTAGATCGTTAATCATCGAGTGGGCTTCCAACGATGTTTCGTTGAAGGGATGTAACCTTTTGTTTCTTGGAGCTTAGTTGGTTCACCATCTTAGCGGCTGGCCCCCTTTCTTTTTTTCTTGTAGCTTCTGTTTTTCTTCTTAATATATTTAGCATTATCTTTCAAAAAAAAAAAAAGGACAAGAGTACACCTACAAGAACATCTAAGTAGAGAAGGAGGAATACATTATTGATATCAAACTTTTGCATAAAAGAACTTAGGAAAACTCACACTTAGGAAATTTTGGAATGCCTATCACCTACACAACCCCTCGTTTTATGCTAAATGATTCTTTAATGAGAGTCCCCCCCAACTAAGAAAGTGATTTCAAATCAATCTAATCTACCTAGGATGGTAAAAGCCCAATAATAGTAAAAGAAAATCAAGGAAATAATCCTCCAAATCTTCGATCACATATTTAAATTAGCCCATATATCTTCAATCACATCTCCCCATATCTTCAATCACATCTTTAAGTCAGCCCCCATATTTTTGACAAATAGTAAATTGTGAATCTTGATATTTAGGCCTTAAATCTATAAGTAAATATTCCAAAATCAGCAAACATCGGGCCCTATGATGAGCTATGGGCCTAGGTAGGCCAAAGTGGACCTTGGGCCTAGGTGGGCCTGCAGTACAATATGTCGGAACTTTCATAGTTGGATCTGGGTCCTTTCTAAAGATGCAAAACTGTTTATGTGACAGGACTCACCGAGGATGTGAGATATCCAAAAGAAATCTCAGATTGAAATATATGAACCCTATGATTATTTAAAATTTTAGGAGGCTGAATTCAAATGAAAGGACTTAAATGAACGAATGATTGAATAGTCCAATCTAACAATCTTTATTTGTTTGGCTATCCCCCATATGAGGTGAGGCCTTTCATATAAGTGGTTTGGATTATTGAAAGTAGACCCTGATGAAGTCCGGGTGTATCCATAGCAATACTTGGGGATGTATTCTAGCAAGCCTCTACATTTTATTCCATTTCTTTCATTTATCTAGAGCTTGTGTAAGTATCATACATCCGATAAACTGCTTTGATTCAATTCCAAACACATTCTAATCCAACAGAAACAGAATGGAAATTTTCCTACCAGCGATTAATGTACTAGGGTGTTCCCCAAATTTTACTTGTAATAATTCCAATCAACAAAATAGCAAATGACCCAATTCCACTTACCCTCCAAATTGCAATCCCTATAATTTCTAATCCAAACATGAAACCCCCAGAATCAAGATTAGAGCTTTTACTGTCATTATAATTTAATTGGCACACCAAACCCAATAGCTGAAATTCAACAAATTGCAATTCATTTATATTGCGCATCCAAACACGCTCAATCAAACCACTCATGGCACGGAACCAAGAATCAAATCAAACCCAATAACCACAAATCAGAAAACTAAAAAATCACAACATAACATGCGTACCTGGATGCATGGTATATATTCCTCGATATCCTCATCTTCCGCTTGGAACCCGAATACAATTCCTCAAGGCTACAAGGCAGCTTGTTCTCGACTGTGGGTGCCTTCAGAGGATCGGCAGCATCACCATTGGAAACCCCCCTGAAGAAGCTCTCTCCAGGAAAGGTGCTATTTCCTCTGCCGCCGCCGCCGCCGCCGCCATTGCTGAAAAATTCTGCATATATATCTTCAGCATCCCTCGAATTGAAATGGAATCCGTTGGGGAATACTCCTCCTCCAGCAGTAGCGTCGGACGGAGGTGTAGGGCCGATCCCAGCCTCCAGTCCATCTGGGCCATACTGGTCATAGATCTGACGCTTGTGGGGATCGCTGAGGACGTCGTAGGCCTCAGAAATCTGCTTGAATCTTGCCTCTGCTTCCTTCTTGCTTCTAGGGTTCTTGTCCGGATGCCATCGCATCGCTAGCCTTCTGTACGACCTCTTCAGGTCTTCGTCCGTCGCTGTACGACTCACCTTCAGTGCGTTGTAGTAATCCACCCCCATTTCTCTCTCTCTCTCTCTCTCTCTCTCTCTCTCTCACAGAATCCTTCTGCCCGTCGTCTCCATTTTCCAACCAAAAGCAGAGAGAGGGAGAGATTTGTGATTCTCGGATGTGGTTTTCTTCCTCGTGAGACTGCGACAGTTGATATGCGGGTGCCCAGCAATCGTGCTGTTGAAATATATTGACTCAAAATGGCTAGACCGAGGACTCACGTAGGTAAGAAGTCATCCAAAATCAACGGTTCTACACTATAGGCATCTGTTTGTTGAATTCAAGCCGTTGATTAGTTCTCATTTCTCCCGTAAGTTAGATCCCAACCGATCTTCCACTCAGGAAATAGATCAGGGTAAATTTTCAGTTTACAACTACAACAAGGCTGGACCCACGTTTTGGACGGTTTGGATTAAGTTTTATATATGCCACGTTTTCAATTTTCAGTGCTGGGCGTATCAACCATCATATTCTGCGAGAGTATCAAAATCTCTCTCTTTCTTCTTCATACTCAAGCAGGTGATGATTGTTTGCAGTGGGCGTTTGGACAGGGCTGATGATCATCGTGTGGAAGGTTCTAGAACGTGTTCTGAGAATCAGAGCCGTTGGAATCGGATGGCCAGATGCACGTGGGCGGAGGAAGCTCCACGTCGGAGTTTTTTCCGGTCAGTTTCGAGAGGTGGAAGTCAGATTCTGGAAAGCTACTTTGATGGGATTATTTGGTACTCTGGTATGGTATGACGCTTGATACACAGGCCTTCACAGGTGGCAGCATTAACTCAAATTAAACCGACTAAATTGTGGAATTAATTATCACCAACTGAAAATCAGATAGTTTGAACCATCTGATTTGCGGATAGTATTTGCTGAAATAGGACAGTTGGATGCTTTTCATTTATAGCCGTTCAAAAGAGTCCACAGTTTCTATTGTCGGATCATCAAAAGCATAAGTTTTCGTTGACGGTACATATAAACTGGCACCCACAATTTGAATGGTTGTATTTGAATAATTGTATGCCGCGTACTCATTTTCTATGCATTTTCTAAGTGCCTGAGTATCATCCATCACGCTACCAGAGTATCAATGTTTTTTTGCTCTTTCATAAAAAATAATTTACTAAAGGGATTCGCGCAGGGAGAGATTAGGGAGAGGATTAGTGCTACACGTGCTGATATTCTCATGTAGGATGGATCTAGGCCGTTTATTAGGTAGAGGAAAAAGTAAAGATGGTCCACTCATCAGTTGGGCAAGACACCACCTTGAAAACAGGCAATTGGTTGTAATATTTCTGACCGTCCATTTTCTCATTTATCTGGGGTCCACCTAATGTGTGTAACATCTGGTTTGTTTTTTGTCTATACGTTTTCACAGTTGCGGCAACTTATGTACTCTCATATGTGCGCCTAGTTGGCACATCTTCCACCGTCGATCCTTCCAAGCGCGAGTCGCTCTATATTCCACAGTACAAAATATCTCCACTCAAAAAGGAGATCGTTTTGATTCTATCGCGACCAACAATCCATCGTATGTCGCCATCCACTTAGGCTCACATGCTGAGATTCTCTTATAATTTTAACCGTTGATTTTTTTTTTCAATACTACTATAGTTCAGATACGATTCTATCCTTTGATATTTTGAGTTAAATGCGAGCCACTTAAAAATTATTTTCATTGTTTCAAATCTCGTCTGCAGACACTGATGGTTATGATCATACTATCATAATAGCTTTAGTACTTCTAGAATCCACAAGATGGGCGGTTTGGATAATCGTAACACTCAGCATGAGAGCCCCAACTGGCAGTGACGCACGCTGTAGTGTGTGTCGCGACAGAGGAAAAATGACCACTTAAAAATTGAGGCTTCCGTTATAAAGGAATTTTTATCCTCTATCTTTACGGCACGCTAGGTGGGAGACGACTTAGTGCGGTTCTGTTTTGTCCGTCGGGTTTGGATGTAACATTCTCCATCCGGTTATCCTAATAGTGGCCATTTTCAAAAGTTTGGACACATTGATGACCCTCCGTCCATTATCCTACTAATGAACGGCTACAAACAAATTGGGAAAGATTGCATCGGTAAACCTCGACGTTCAACAGGTAAGAGTCTATTGATGGTGGTGATCTTCCTGTTGGTGAGATTTGTCACGTCAGTGCACATCCATGGTTTGGCCGCAACAAATGGGCGGTCAGAAATTTGGATCTAGTAATGAAACTACGGTTGAGATTGGCGTGTCTACTGTATTACGTCCAGCACGATGGACAGAAAACAATAGGTGAGTCCTGGCAACGTGGCGACTTATTTGTGCGTGCTTTGGGGCCGTCATCAGGCAAGTCCAGATACTCTGGTAGAGGGTGGTGGATGAAAAGCTGGCGCTTAGAAATTGCATACGTGGCATGCAATTGCATCAAAATAAACGGTTCAAGTTGTGTCTCCTAGTTTAGATGCATCATGGACCAAAAGTTACGCTTATTTGATCATCTGACCATCGGATTGTTGGAGATTTGTTGGACGGTTAAATGAAATATATCCAACCGTCTTATTTCAACAAAAAAAGTGTCCACGAATCAAAGGTTAGGATTACTCAACGAGTCTGATTTTAAAGCTGTGCCTTAGAGACAAAGGATTACAAGATTTAGACGGTTTAATTAGTGCTAATATATGCCACGTGTACAATTTTCGAGTGCCTGCGTATCATGTAACTCCCTGAGGAAGTCATAACGATTTTAACTTTCCACGTGTTTCATGGTGTTGGCTGGAAGCGGATTGGGTGGTGTACCATACACCAGCGACCTCGTGTATTGACCTCAGCAAGATCTATCAGCCCCACCAAAAGGTATTTGTTATATCTAAACCGTCTGTTCATTCTTCCAGATCGTTTTCAGTTTTTAGACAAAAAATGAGATGGATCTAAATCTCAAGTGGACCACGTTGCAAAAAGAAGTAGAGATTGAATGTATACCATTGAAACCTTCTTGGGGTCACAGAAGTTTCGGAGCGGATTAGGTGAGACCCCGAATCCACCGAGGTGGGTGGGACCCCTGACTGTAGGGCTCACAGTGATGTATGTGCCTTAAATCCACACCGTACAACCATTTTCAAAGATCATTTTAGGGTATGATCCCAAAAATGAAGCTGACTCAAATCTTAGGTGGACCACAACCCAGAAACAGTCATGATTGAATCTCTACCATTAAAATCTTCATGGATTCCACCGGAATGTTTATTTGCCATCCAACCTGTTGACAAGGTCACAAACACCTAGATGAAGAGACCACATAAATATCATCTTTATCCAAAGCTTTTGAGGCCCACAAGAAGTTTTAATGGTCAATCACCACTGTTTCCTATACTATGGCCCATCTGGAATTTGGAACTGTTTCATGTTTTGGATCATATACTAAAATAAACTTTCAATACGGATGAACGGCAGTGGATGTGGTCAAATACATCACAGTGGCCCCACAGTCAAGGGTCCCACTCACCTTGGTGGATCCGGGGTCTCACCTAATCCGCTCCCTAGAAGTTTGGGATCAATCTGATATTTATTTTTGGGTCGTGGCCCATACAAGGCAAGGCCCAAATCATGGATGGCCCACGTCACTGTTGGACTCTACTGGAGTGAAATTATGATGATCCAAACCGTTGATCTTGTGAGATACAAAGCTGATAATGGTCTCTTCCTCAAAAAGCTACAAGCCTGAAAAAGATCCTAACCTTTTGTCCTACGGCCCACATAAAAGGCAGGTTCGGGAGATGTCCATGTTGGGTGAGCCTTCAAACATGTGCACGTTTGGGGGGCGACCGGTCTGACTTGCTATGGCTCATATGCACGCAGGCTCTAGATAGTTTTTGAGTGCGTAGACTGGTCGGGCGACCGGTCGGCAACGAGGCAGAGACGGGTCTGCGATGGTGATTTCTCCCTAGACTATTCTGTGCAATGTGCGACCGGTCGACTATGCGCGCAGATTTCTTACGCAGCTCGTAATAATGTGCAAGGTATTTCTATTTTCGAATTTCTGCTTATTTAAGGAGGTGTAATCCAACTTAGATTAGTATCCTAAGGTGTCCAATATTTCCTATTCGTGTTAGGAATAGGGGAGAGGTGTGTGTGTGAGAGAGAACTTGGAGTTTTCTCTGTTTTTCTTGTGGGCTGTCAATCTCTGTAATCTTCTGATATTCATAGTGGATCGCTTTGTGTCGTGGTTTTTTACCCGTTAAGGGGTTTTTCCACGTAAAATTTGGAGTGTCTTATGGTGAGTGCTTGTGTGTGATTGATTGCATCTTATTTACTTGTTTGATTTCGCATTGCTTCATGTGTTCGATGTTCCGCTTCAGCTGCCGACTTTCCCAACAGTCCATACTCCAAGGATCAATTATCGAAGGGTTGAACTTGAGCGTCCCCATCAACAGTGGGGCCCATCAAATAAACGGTTTGTATCATTGTAACGTATTGCCATGAACGAATTCCTGCTCCACTCCCATCTTCCTAATGATGCACAAGAGAGTGTGGACCACTAATCTCCTTTATTTTCTAATTATTTTAAAAGTGAATGATCACATCCAACATGGTACAACTTTTTCATTTTCGGCTTACGTGTCACTTTCAGTAGAATATCTGAGCCATCAAAATGCTGAACCATACCACGAATATCTATGTAACATAACGTACAACGTTTTTATTTTTCCGCTGATCTGAGCCGTGAAAATGATGAACCATACTATGAAGATCACCTGGAGAAGAAATTGAAACAATCCGTTCATCAAACGGCACACACATACGTGGAGTTAGACCATCGGCTGTACATCGATTTCAACTGCGTAGCTACCCTGATGATTGACCGTCCTGGTTTTCAGGTGATCTTTCCTCCATGGTCGAATGTTATACGCATGTGACAAGTCAGCAGAAAATAAATATTGTTGCATGCTTAACATGAAGCCTTCTGGTGTATGGGACGCTCCTCATGCAGGTGGTTGGATTTGGCCTAGTTGGCATCCGGATCACCGATCTGGACCTTCCTTCAGGTCCAGTCCAGTCTCTATAGGCTTCCTTGCGAAAATTAAGCAGATCCACTGATCCAATCCATCCAGTCAGTGACAAAAACAATTGATGGACAGGATCATTAGTTGAAGTTTGGCCTATTCAGGGATATTTAGGACCATCCAATTTCTGTAATTTTTTAAGAGTAACATAAGAAGAGTGGACTAGATCCAATGGACGGTCCAGATAGGTGATGTGAATGCCAAAGTGTTCAAATGCAAAACCGACCTATAATCTTTATTAAAATTTAAAAGGCAAAATACATGCACCTACACGTAACCGTATGATCCGCATGATCTCCCCACACTCTATAAAAATAAATAAATAAATAAATGAGTGAAAATATTAAGGAATCTTAACAAATCTTATCTACACGTTAGCCAAAGTGGGCCCACCAATGATCAACAGAAACCGATGGATAGGAGGAAAGGACGGACAAATGGCTCAAAAATAACCATGATTGTAATCCCAGCAATATGATCAAGCCCTGCAAAATGGACTGTGAGAGGAAAGATTGTCTTATTGGTCATTTTCGCAGGCTGTTTTATTTGAATGGTGGTGATTATTTGATTTTGATGATATTAAGGCTATGTTCAATTCATGGTAAAACCCATTGCTGGCCCACCTTGATCATATCCGACCCACTGAGGCCTTATGCATAGATTCTACTTTCATGGGGGGTATCAAGAGCTTATGACTAGGGTTGGTAATGGATGGGCCTGGGATTGGATTAGGCCTAGCTTTTGAATTGATAGGGTTGGGACCACAGGGAGGGCCTTTTCAATGTATTGATTTTGTTGGATATTTTTAAAATTCAGAAAAGATTACTTCTTTTTTTTTTATTTTTTTATTTCCCTTCAAAATTTAATTTTAAATTGAAATATTTTAAAAAAGTTAGCTTTTAACTTTTGAAGATACTTATAATTTTAAATGATGAATATGTGAAGTTTATTAAAAGCGATTATTTTTGCCAACCATGATTAAAGTTCAAAACCCCATGAGGACATCTCAGTGAGGATCATGAGGAGCCTTAGGGCCTGTTTGGCTTTACAAATGAAGTGCATTTTTGTGATTTTATTATGAAATCACTTTTCTAGAACCTGCGAAAAGCACTAATAAAATTGAAGATCTCTCCCTCCCTCTCTCTCTCTCTCTCTCTCTCTTTCTTTGGTGTAGCCAGCTGAATTCGCCCAAGTGTAAGCACCTCCAAGCTAAACACAAAAATTATACAAAGTAAAAGAAAACAATTTAGAAATTTTTATTCAATTTAAAAGTGCCTTGGTAACACTCATCTTAAATTCTTATATAAATCTTTGAAACAAACATGTAAGGAAAACTCATAATGTCATTAACAATCAAGGATAAAAAGGAAATGCATTGAAAAATATTTAACTAATTGATGATTCATAATTAGTTGATTGATTTTGCTAGTTAATTTCTTAAATAAGTTGGCTACCTAAATAGAATGCTTGAGCCTCCTTATTGATGGCCCGGCTGTTAGGCTTCGGCTTAATAGTCCTGGGCCTAGCTCATAGATCGTGGGTCCAACCCCCCCCCCCCCTTCAAAGTTTGTTAACTGGTAGAACCATACACATCCACACATGTGCTATCATGGCATGTAGCTCCAAGATTAAATCCATCCACTAGTTGGTTGGGCCATGTTTTCCTTAAAATTGATTTAGCCCATTCAGAAGGGGGCCTCCAATTATGCATAAAAAGGGTCGGAAAAAATAATCCAATTTATCATCATCATCATCGTTTTTTTTTTTTTTTTTTTTACAATGGATAGGCACACTCTGATTTCAGCTAGGTTTTTCTGTAAAGCCAACATTTACATCTTTGGGCCATTAGGGAGATATGTTGAGTTTTTCATGGCAGAACAAAAGATAAAAAGGCCTAAGTGAAGGAAGAGTAGGAATGAATTCAATAAGCCCGCATCTAATGCTTTAATATCAACATGGCTATCTACATTCTCCTGTAACATCAATACAGGTGAGGTACTACTAATCACCTGACTGATTAGCCTTCTCTTGTCTTCATTCTATCTAAAGTGAAATTTGGGAGAAAAGGGGGAATAAAAAACCCCTCCAACCCTAATTTCATTACCCAAAGGGCCAGCCCAATAAGCCCAATGCATGAACAGAAAGCTCGTCGAGGGGTCCTCTCCTATTTCTGAAATTGGTACGGTTGGAGTTGCCTCCTCATCATTTTCTCTGGTTTTGCATGTTCCTACATTTCCTTATCAGCCTAACTAAAGACTTGAACAGTAGTGTAACTTCCTAGCCTTCCCGTCTTGTGCTGGGGAAGATTCTTGATGCAGGTCATGAGAGGCATGCCTTGTATGTTCTTGTTCTAAGTCATTGTCATTGTTGTGTCTCGCCTGCTAGCCCAGCTGGAAGATGCCTAGGCATTTCAACAGCAGGTCTCAGGTTCAAGTGCTAAGGAGACACTAACCCCACCAGTGGGTGGGTGCATCGTGTGACTAATCATGTGGGTGCGTTGTGCAGCTAAACAGGGTGGGTGCATTGCATGACTAACAAAAAAAAGTCATTGTCATTGTCGACATCTAAGCTTTATTCCAATTAAATGGGGTCGGCTATCTAAATCCTATCCCACGATTTTGGATTCATGATGAACTTATGATGTTAATTTGATGACAGCGGCCAAGTTGACATAATCCCCTCTGTTATCTGCACTGGGGATCAGCAACGTAAGCACAAAGCCCCCACAAGTGCAATGCAATAGACTATCATGCTGGTATATTACAATCAAGCGCTCTCTAATAATCTATTACATAGGTTGATTGCAATCAACAAGTTAGGGGCTTGTTCTGAGTGAAGCTCCAAAATAGGTGTTGTCATGTTACGGAGGCAGCAGACGCATCTTACTCTAACATCCTAAGCGAAGCTCAACTGTGCAATAACTAATGGTCTTGCTCACCTCAGCTCATTACTTCAAATGAAATCAAGCCAGTTGCCGAGAAGGAAATTGTAAAGGAATTTGAATAGCCTGTGTGCTCTATGAGAAGGTTACAATCAAACGATCAGCCACAATTCGAAAACCGAAAACTCAAGATTCCATTCAATGTTCAGCCAGTTCGGGCTGACTCATAGACTGGATATTTAATAATCACAATTAAAGATAGCCTATATGCCAATAGATGTAAAAAATAGTAAAAACTATGGATTAGTAATTTTAAACTGAAAATGTAATCATGAAATGGTTGGTTGGCCCATTTTAACTATGGATTACTGAGTGACTCAGTTTGAGTCAACGCAAATACCATTGAGCTGACTGAGTGGTCTCATCTTCCTCAGTGAGGATCAAGTTACCTAGAATGAAGTTTCCAAGAGATTCGGCTAGAAATCTTGCTGTGTCAAGTTGACTCAACCGAGTTCTGAGTTGAGTCACCCAAGTTTTACAACTCAACCGAGTTCTGAGTTGAGTCACCCAAGTTTTACAACTATAGGAACAAGGATGAAGATCACCAAAGGACTAGTTTATAAGTTTTAGAGGGTGATTTCATTCACTTTTATCTTAGAGCAATGAGCAGTGCTTGCAAGTGCAAAGAGAATGAAGAAAAGCACTCTCATTTGCTTCTCCATTGCCCAGTTGCAGCTGCAGCTTGGGATTTCTTCCTCATTGAGTTCAGGCTATGTGGGTACCAAGGGCATTTCTCTAGATGAGGAATTATGCACTGAAGTTTCAGCCAGGTCTGGGTGAAAGCCAAGATCTTGAAGAAAATCATGCCGTTTGGTTATCTGCTGGGACGTATGGAAAGAAAGGAACAGCAAGATTTTCAAGGACACTCATATTTTGGTCTTAAGCCCTAACTGATGACATCAAAGGAGGGTTTATAGGGTCAGCCTCTGCATCCTCGAAATTCGGCAGGCTGTCCATTCCTTTAGATGGGAACAATTGGCCCAACATTGTGGGGGTAAATTTGGCTGTTCCACTTAGAATGTTTGACCAGGAGAGAGCGATCTTTCCCCTGCGATCTGATTTGGGGGCTTTGTATTACCTAGCTTTGTACGTCGGATCTTTGAATCCTCTTTAGTTTTAATAAATTCTGTCATATGTTCAGGAAAAAAAAAATGCTTGCAAGTTTGTTTGCCAATTGTACTCGAATCTTTTTCCTCTATAATATTATTGAGATGCTCCATACAACCTCATATCATAATAGGGATTTTCCCTTTTAAGTTAAAATTCCTCACTAGATTTAACTTCAAAAGATACATTGAAAATCTTGTATGAATTGAAGGTATAAAATAAAAAAAATAAAAAAATTGTGTTGTCATCAAAATATAATTTTCAATGCTCCAAATATGGATCTACATAACAAGCTAATCTACGTTAGGAGTATGGAATAGCAAAACTAGCAATCTGGATGATGAACCACTATACTGATCGCAGGATTCAGGGTAGCAAGCATGGGGGAGTCAGCAGTTCTGGAAAAATTGGCGTGCTGTGTTGTCTGGGCCTAGCAAGCATTACTTTGGTAAATCACAACACCAGAAGAGTGCTCATTACTGTTTGATGATGACAACTTGTCGTATGCACAAATTATAGAGGCAGAATAGTAGAGGCAACTTGAACAAAATGACTGAGAAGCTTTACAGTAAAATTGATACAAATTGGAAAAATAATTTCACAGAAATTCTCAATTCTTGCAAACCCAAGAATGCTATGGCATCTCTAAGCCAGTCTGAAATCCTCCAAAACCAAGCATCCAAAAGCAAGTTCCATCCAAAAATAGCCTGAATCACTCACCTGGCCCCAACCCAAGTTCACTCAATGACAGAAATTCCCCAACCAGTGCCTCCCCGAATGATATCATGCAGGGAAATATCAACCATGCCCAGTTGACGATGAAGGAAAACTACTTTGCGTTCGGCAGCAGATTATCCAACATATATTAGAAAACACATAGCTGGCCGGTACCTTAACTATTGACATCGTTACCCATCTTCAGCGAGCCATCCTTCATGAGGTTAATGCTAAGGCTTTTGAACCTCTCTCTTGAATAATGCCGAGATGCCTTTCTCCAATCAGTGCCAGCTTTCATCATTGTAACAAACTCCTCATAACTGATGCGACCATCCTGCAAATATTTCGTACTGGTTAAAAGAAGTGTCCAAACAGGGCAAAGCAATTCAAAGTACATATGGAAAGAAGGCACACCTTATCCGTGTCCACCTCACGCATGATGTCGTTTAACACTTCACTGTCAGTTTGGCCAGATTCGTCCATTAAAGCCTCTCTCAATTCATCCATTTCTATGTAGCCACTGCCATCTGTGTCGAAGAACAAAAAAGCTCTCCGGAAATGCTCATCATTTTCCATCTTCTGTAAGTGAATTGTAACCGCAACAAACTCTCCGTAGTCCAATGTGCCATTTCCATCAACATCAGCCTGAATAGAAGTCATTGTGATAGATAAGACAACTTGAAATGGGACATTGTTGTCTATCATATGCGCAATAAAGACAGAATGACTTAAAATCCTATCAAGTTCATCACCGGCTTAAATTTCTTACCTCACATCTGACATACTACGTACCATGCAAGCTTACCAGATCTTGTGTTGTTACAACTAGAGTGCGCGGCAATTCAATCCAAGGTAATCGGTGGTTTTTATTATATTTTTTTAGCACACAGTTTATTGAATTAGAAATCATTACAAACTTAAGGGTCAAGGATCACAGGTCACACCCAAAAGGACTCAAGGGGTCCATGATAAGGAATGTACCAAAATGCACAGTGATGATCCCAGGAAATGCAGAACTCCCTTCAATGCCTGAAAGGGGAGAAAATGTGGGACGTGGAGAAACCACACAGGCAGCCTACTTTTAGCATGCTTGTGCTGGCAGAGATGTCCATGAAAAAGCAATGGTAACAACTATAATGAACACAAATGGATGCTGTTCTTCCTAACAATTAGATCACACCCATTAAAAACTTCAAAATCATATGGATATCTTAGAATTATATTCAATCAGGGTAATGCTCCCAATTTTAGTTGGTGAAGTTCGAGTCTCAATCATCTCCAAAAAGCTAATGTTCTGAAGAACATAATACAATAAAACATTATGAAGGAAAAGACGAGACACGGATACATGTGCCCTTGGGAAACTGCCTTCAGGACAAGAACAGTTGTAAATACAAAATTTAGTTATCTGCTTTGATAACAGCTAATTCACAAGACACTAGGTGACAGAAAATGATTTATTTTGCTAATCTCTCTAACCTGCTGATGAGGAACTGTGTTATAGATTTTCTAAAACTTGGTTGTCTGCAACATGGAGTAGAGGTTCAGACAAAATAAATTGAGTCGCTCAGGATCCTCCAGATGATGGAATCTATTATTTTGGATGCAATATTGAATTGAATTGCAGACATTAGCCTGATAGCATATGCATAACCAGATTGTGATTTCCTTTGTTAGCATTCATATTGAGGAGCTGCGCCTCAGAACAAAATTGTAAGTTACTTTCAAGTTGGATTTGAAAGGAAATTAAATGCAATTTTGAGGGCCAATGTTTGTTATTTCTTCTTAACTGAGGTAGTAAATCATGAAATTCGTAATATTTGGTGCAACCAAACGCACTCTAAGCTAAATATTGCATTTCAATTCATTTCTACGTCCAAATGTGTCCGTGGTTGTGTAACAGAGGAATCTTATGATGTAGAACTTCACACAGACATTGTATACCATAAAAGTGAGGATTATGTGAGTCTATGTGCAATCAAGGCTTGGAAAAGCACAATGGTAAAGCAAGCATCTTTACAATAAAGGTCTAGATTAAAATTAAATAGGTAAAGAGAAAGAGGAAACACTTACTGCTTCCATCAACATTTGCATCTCCGGCTCGCCCAGTTGGGATCCGACCTTTTGAAGGCCAGCCTTCAATTCCTCAAATGTTATTTTACCATTATTGTCAGTGTCCATCAGTTTAAACATGTCTCTGATGACTTCTACTTCTTCAAGTGACAAGTGCTCTGCGATTACCTGAAGTATTCAATTGACCAAATTGAAATAATAAGATGTCAACAGCAGTCCTCAATGAAGGATTCAACCCACTACCATAACATCAAGGTTCAAAATATCATTGTTAGAGAAGGATTCGAAAACCAATGCATGTTTGGCATGTATTGCTATATCGGTGTGAATTTGACCAAATGAATCATGTATCGAGCAGTACTTGCGGAAATTGCATCATCCCAATTTGTCAAAATACAGACATATCAGCCAATATTTTGAAGCAAGCATAATATTCTCGCCTTGGGAAGGGTTTTGCAGATTGGAGTGTTTTAGCACATCCCACCACCCACATTTACCGGGATGCACCAAGCAGCTCCTCTGCCAAATGTGCTGGGGCCAGGCCTTATTTGACCTCATTCTCGTTTTCGGGTATGTCCATACAGGCCCTTAATGCATTATATTCCACGGAAATGAAAAGAAGCTGAGCAGACAAGTAAATGCATATCCAACATCAGATACTAACCCGCACAGCTTTCTTTTTGAATCTATTCATCACAGAGAACTGTTTGAGCCTTGCCCTCACAATATCTCCCAATGGGACATTTGGAGCTTTCTTCGCATTTAGTAGCCAGGAATGTTCTACAATAGTAGAAAGGAAAATGAAAAGACATTCAAATACGAAACATGAGGAAAGCACAAGCAACAACGGAACTCGGCTTCCTACAAGATTGGATCCGAGTCCCTGACATTTAGCCCCATCTAGCATACATGACGAATACAAATTAACTTACCAAGCACCTGTTGAGCAGTTAACCGTCGCCTTGGGTCTGGCTCTAACATCTGTCGAACAAGACTCTTTGCGCTATCGGACACCTTGGGCCAGGGATCCCTCTTGAAATCAATAACTCCACGAAGAATTGCCTGCGCAACACCCTGCTCGGTCTCTACAATAACAAGAAAAAGAAACAAAAAAAAAAACATTTAGGAAACTCAGCATACACCAGCAAATGCAATTAAAACGCCAGTGATGTAACTAAACCATCCAAAAAGAAGAAAAAAAAAAAAAAAAAAAATCAAAATCAAAACCACAATACCAGCCCAAAATGGAGGAACCCCACAAAGCAGAATATACAGGATCACACCAGCGCTCCATATATCAACTTCCGGTCCATAATTCCGTTTCAGCACCTCTGGTGCCATGTAATAAGGACTTCCTACTATCTCCGAAAACCGCTCACCTGCTCACAAAGCTTGCTAATATCAAGAATAGCAAAAATAAAAGAACACTACTAGAAAATGTTGCGTGCCTTGCAGAAGTTCCATGAGGCATGAATCCAATAGAAACATAAACGATGACTGAAACATTGATTCGGTCTGCCCAAAACCATTGCTGATTAGCCAATCCCAGCCATCTGAACAGCAAGCAGTCCATTTTCAGGCCACTGATCAGATGGGCCATAGCCCCAAAACACACTGAGCAGCCAATCCTGTCTGAATGTCACCAGCACCACGACGGGAAAATGGACTGCTGCTCATTTTCTGCTCAACCCTTAGCAGCTGTCCATTTTCAGGCCACTGATCGGACAACTACCATAGTCCGGTCGCCTCAACTCTTTTGTCCATATACCATCTCCATGATGGCCCACAAACTGTCGGTCCTGATAAACACTTGCAAGGGCCCCACATATGGATTTGTATACTTAAATCGCAGTAAATCAATCCATCAAAAACAAAAATTCCCCAAAAGACCCCATGATCAAGAACTCAGAGACTGATGCCACCCGCAAAACACCCGAACTGATATGCAATCTCAAAAACACGATCGAACAAAAATCAGAACAATACCTGGACGGAAGAAGACAGAGAGCCCGAAATCGATGGCCTTGAGCGGCGCGTTCTCCCGCTTGTTTGCAAACAGGAAATTCTCCGGCTTGAGGTCCCGATGCATCACCCCGTGGTCATGGCACATCCGCACGACCTCAGCAACAGTCCTGGCAACGGCTGCAGCAGCCCGCTCACTGTAGTGGCCCCGGGCAACGATCCGATCGAAGAGCTCCCCGCCTTCACAGAGCTCCATGACGAGGTGGACGTTGTCGGCGTCCTCATAGGTGGCCCGCAATCGGACGACGTTGGGATGGTCGGGGAGGGACGACATGATTGAGACCTCGCGGCGGACGTCCTCGACATCGATGGCTGTTCGTAGCTTCCTCTTGGAGATAGATTTACAGGCGAGGGCTTCTCGAGTCTCACGGTCGGTGCAGAGGTAGGTGATGCCGAACTCGCCGCGGCCGAGCTCGTGGCCGAGGACGTACTTGTCAGTGATTCGGGTCCTGTGGGAGAAGGGGACCACGTCCTTCAGGACCCGAAGCGGACCCCCGACTGAGGCGTAGCTGCTTGGGTCTTCTGAGAAAGGGTTCGGCCGGCGCTCCTTATTGTGGTGGTGACGCTTTCTGTTGTGGTGGCGCCTTTTGTTATCGTTGCTATTGTTTTTGTTTCTGCTATGGCGGGAGTCTTTTTCTTCTAGCCGGATGCAGGTGCAGGAGTTTCCCATGGGACTGTTTCTGTAGAGAGGGAATCTGTGGGCGTTTCGCTACAACAGCTGTTGTTGTTGTTGTTGTTGTGGTTGTTGTTGTTGGCGTTTCAAAGGTGTCTTTTTCTTTTCTTCTTTTTGTTGGTGGTGGGAGGGGTCTTGGTTTCGGACATGGCAGAGGGGGTTTAGGGGAGGGAGAGAGAGAGGAGGGTGGGAGAAAATCTTATTTAAGTAGTTCGTTTTTCGTACGTCGCAAGTTGAAATTAGTAGCATCCGTCGCCACATGAATCCCATATAAAGATATTTTTGAATGATCTGAACCGTCCATCGTGTGGAAAATGTTATGTAAAACCTAAAATTATTCAATTTGAATTTTAAACAGCAAGGATTCTCTTAAAGCCCGTTTGGCACCATGGATTTGAGGAGAAGTGGATCCATGATATGAATTCTCATCAATTTCAGATTTTCTGTTTTGCGGCTAAGATTTGGAGAGAAATTATACATGAGGGAATGGATGGTTCAAATTGTAATCCCACCAAATGCCTTTCGTATTAGCCTTGAATTTTAAATCCACGCCGTTCATCTATTTTTCATATCATTTTATGCAAAATCCAAAGAAAAAAAAGCAGATCCACATTTAAAGTGAACCATAAAACAAGAAAAAGTGGAGAGGCTTATGATGCACAAAAGTTTTAGATTAAATTGAAATTTGTGTGGTCCCTTCGTCTAGGTATTTGTGATCTTATGAATAAGTTGGATGGAAAATATACCTCTGAGTCCCATAGTTAAGGATGCATTACGGTGGGTCTCACGTTGGAAAGGATTTCTCTTTAAATCCTACTTTTTTTCTGTTTTTTTTTTTTTTTGTTGTAGAGAATTTAAAAAAGAGCTAGAAGTGACTTTTTGAATTCCTCCAACATTCTTCTAAAACCCATGATGCTGAATAGCATGAAACAACTGATTTCTCCTTACTTCTCTTCAAATCCATGGGGCCAAATGGGCCATTATTTTCAACAGTTTAAGTTCATCTCAAATTATTGGCATTTAGAAATATAATCTGCTTACTTCATGTTTAATGTGAAATTCATAGGTTCTTACGTGTGAGATGTCTGGCTCATGTCATTCTTTCATTTATGCATATCTGATCCATGATGCGATGCATTGTATCTTGGCATTTTTCCCGACGTATAGAACTTTGCTGAGTATGTCCGGAAGTACTGTTTTACAGGTACGTCGGAAGTATTGAAGTCGAATTCGGGTCTATCTTAGAATGATCCAAACCGCCTGTATGGTAGCATTGATGTTGGATGCAGTCCACCATGAAAAAAACTCTCCATTGGAATCTTCCAATAATCTTGTTTTAGTAAAGTGTCTGTATAGTGTAAGTGTACTCTCTCCTTCTCTGAGGATGTACCCTTAACTAGACTGCACATATGTAAATGTCATGTACGTCGATTCAAAACCGTCCAAATTGTGGGGCCCACTGTAAATTGGTCCGTGTTCTAGAAATCAGATTGACTGGGCAATGCTGACACCCAGAAGTGGACATTTTGTTGAATCTAGACTATGTACTATCATTTTTAATTTTTAGCGTACACATCCGTTTGATCAGGTGCGGTCATGATTTTCAGGAAGCGGATTGCGTACTGAGTAAACTCTGTGGGGTCCACTATGATTTATGTATTTTGTCTACTATGTTCATCCATTTTAAGCTTGAGCAAAAAAATGAAGCATATCCAAAGGTCAAGTGGACCACACCACAGGAAATAGTGTGACTTGATCATCAATGGTTGAAAAATTCTTGGGGCCACAGAAGTTTTGGATCAAGGTGATATTTTTGTTTTCCCCTTCATCCATCTCTTTTGTTTAATCTTATGAACCGGTTGGATGAGAAATAAAGATCACTGTGGGCCTAGCAAGGTTTCAACTGTCGAAATCATTATTTGCACTGTTTCCTGTGGTATGGTCCACTTGAGATTTGGATATGCTTCATTTTTGGCTCAAAAATGGGCTGGAAAAACGGATGGACAGTGTGGATAAACCAGATACATTCAGGGTGAGCCCAATTGAGTTTACTCAGTATCGATAAAAGAGTACTGAGTAACTCAGTACGCAATCCCATTTCTTCTTTTCAGTCCAAGTATTTGGACTCCCTTCTTGGACGGTTCAGATTTAAGACATGAATTGGGTACTGCCCTGCATGGACCAAGCTCCCTCCAACTCTGATGTGGTGATGGGTGGATAACTGTCTGTGTGGCTTTGGCAGCTCATTGTAAGGCATGATACAGAAAATAAAGCAATCCAAATCTCAACTGGACCATAACATAAGGAAACAAAGAAACAGTGATGATTGACCATTAAAAGCTTCTTGTGGGCCACAATAGTTTTTGATCAAGCTGATATTTGTGTGGTTCCTTCATCTAAGTCTTTGTGACCATATCAACGGTTAGGATGGCAAACATTTTGGTGGCCCTCAATAAGTTTTCAATGGTGGGTAGTCAATTACCCTTACTTTATATATCACCAGCTGTTTTTTATGGTATGGTCCACCTGATAATTGGATATGCTTCATTTTTTAGATAATGCCCTAAAATGGATGAACGGTGTGGATGCATAATATCAAGTGGGCCTCATGGTGAGGGCCGCACCGTCTTGGGTGAGGCCGGGGTCTCACCGAATCGCTCTCCTGTCATCTTAGCGACAGCTATTATGGTACAAAAGAAATGGACGACTAGAGAAGCTTGACCAAGTCTCCGCATTGAAGTCAACTGCATTCTATATCTGTTAACCAGAACGGGCCTAATTTTTCCACAGGAACATAAAACAGTGGGGCCCACTTTATGAACGGATCCGATCAAGCATTTTGATTCGTACTGGAGAGAATACACTCGCATCTGCTTACTGTAGTGCTGTTCGTTTTTTTTTTTTTTTTTATTTATTTATTTTTTTTTAAATTTTGCCGCTAAAGTTGGTGGCGACGGTTGGAATTATGTCGTTTATGTTGTAAACTTTGATAAGCCCACACGCAACTCTACACGCGCTCTACTGGATATCCGCGCTCTAGAGCTGACGTGGCATAAAACTGGCTGGTCAATATATCAGTGGACCGGCATTGAAACTTGCCGTTGGTCCACACTCAAACGTACAACAGGAGGCCTGATGATGGACGGACGGCCTCGATCTTTTCAGCCAGGTCGTCGCCGTGTGTCTCACGCAAGAGGTCTGACACGTGCTAGGTTGGCATGGGAGCGGATTAGGTGAGACCCCGGCCTCACCTAAGACGGTGCGGCCCTTACCGTGGGGTTACCGTGGGGCCCACCTTGATGTATGTATTATGTATCCACTCAGTCCATCCATTTTTACAGATCATTTTATAGGATTATACCAGAAAGGAAGCAGATCCAATCATCAGGTGGACCATAATATAAGAAACAGTGGTGATTGACCATCCTACCATTAAAAACTTATTAGGACGTACCTTCATGTTTCCATAGTGTTTATTTACCATCCAATCTGTTGATAAGGTCACATGATCCGGAATTAAGGGAAAAAAACAAATGTCAGCTTCATCCAAAACTTTTGCGGGCCATTAATGGTCAATAATCACTATTTCCTATTCTATGGTCCATCTGATGATTGGATCTGCTTCCTTTCTGGTATAATCCCCTAAAATGATATGAAAAAATGGATGGACCGCGTGGATACATAATACATACATCAAGGTGGGCCCCACAGTAACCCACGGTAAGGGCCGCACCGTCTTGGGTGAGGCCGGGGTCTCACCTAATCCGCTCTCGGCTGGCATTGCTGCGGGGAGATGTGTGTGTCGACGAACAGAGCTCTGTCTTTTGCAGTGAATCTCTCTGCGAAATTGGAAGGAATGAATCGGAAATTTTCAAATTACAAAATGCCTTTTAGACCCCATTCATTTCTTGAGAACTGATCGGTAGTGCCGGCAGTACCACAAGTGTACCGTACTACACTCCCTTCTTTTTTTTCTTTTTTTTTTTTTTTTAAATCTTGCAATCTGTCACGTTCGTATAATATCCGATCCGTTAGATCAAGGGAAGGGACGCGGATTAGCTACTAACAAGTTGAGTAGCTACATCCTACTGAAGTGACGTCACCAACTTCTGTGGGCCCCACCACGATGTATGTGTTGTATCCACACCGTCTATAACATTTAGAGAGATCATTTTAGGGGATGAACTGAAGAATGAGGCAGATCCAAAGCTCAAGTGGACCCCACCAAAGAAAACAGCGGAGACAATGACCCTGACCATTGAATCCTTCCTAGCGCCCATCATGATGTTTATTTGAGATCCAACCTGTTCGTAAGTTCACACAGACATGGAAGAAGGTAAAACACAAATATCAGCTTGATCCAAAACTTCTGTAGCCCGGAGGAGTTTTTAATGGTAAGAGATCAGTCACCACTGTTTTCTTTGGTGAGGTCCACTTGATATTTGAAGCTTCATCATTCTTCATATATGCCCTAAAATGATCTCTCCAAATGGATGGTGGATACAACACATACATCATGGTAGGGCCCACAAAAGTTGGTGACGTCACTTCAATAGCGATACAGCCACTCAACCTGTCAGTAGCTAATCCGCGTCCCAAAGGAAGCTGGTTAGGTGGTCCGTCAAGTATGTGTTTTATCTCGTATGTCGGTCTTGTCCCCGCGTTTTAGGGCTTGGCCCAAAAACAAAGCAAGTCAAATGGGTAAGGGGGTGTTTGGTGCATGGACTTAAATAAGAGTAGCTGGATGGAACTTGGAATCCTACGTTGGAAACTGAAACAAGTGTTTGGGCAGGGCATTCCTCAAGCAAGGGTGTGAGCATTGGAGATTGTACTGGTGCTGTGCAGGCTGAAGATGGGATTTGGTCTACCCCTCACAGGACTTGAATAGCACTCAAGACGTTGGATGTGAACCTTGCTACAGAAGTGTGTCACCAAGTTCTGTGGACCCCACCATGATGTATGTGTTATATCCACTCCGTCCATCCATTTGGAGAGATCATTTTAGACAATGAGCCAAAGAACAAGGCAGATCCAAAGCTCAAGTGGACCCCACCGTAGAAAACAGTGGGGACAGTGATGCTCACCGTTGCAACCTTCCTAAGGCCTACCATGATGTTTATTTGAGATCCAAATGGATGGACAGTGGAGATATGACACATACATCATGGTGGGGCCCACAGAACTTAGTGAAATCACTTCAATAGGAATCTGTTACTGTAGCCGTCACTCTGCTGCCGTGCATGTCCAAACATCATATGAGGTTTATCCCAGGTTGGCCTTATGAAAAATTTACATTCCAAACTGGATTGAGATTTACCTTCTAATTCTCAATTCCCCCACAATCCCCGACAATCCCCTGACACCCTTAATTATCACCTTCCATGCAATTCCATCCCACCTATTTTCATTTAATTCCATGCACCAAACGCCCCCTAAGAGGATCACTCCACATAAAACATACTGATTGAATGCTCATCATTACAAACTTCTTGGGGGCTCGTTGTTTCTCTTTTGGACGCGTGTAACATGCTGGTGCTAGAACTGGTTGTGCAAGAGCTCGGATTAGGTACTACCTGAGCGTGTCTTGAGCTCATGACAGCCTGATGTGGCACATATATGTCACATTTGTATGGGTGAAGGCACTTTGCCAGAAGAGACCTGCCATGCCAGCAAGCCTGACACAATCAAGTCACGCCTCCTCTCCCACAATGCCCACAAGCGAGGTATCAGCCGGTCCTGAGCTCATGACAAGCTCAAACAGTACCTAATCCGTGGTCATTGAGCAGCTTGATTCTAGTTGAATAATTATAACCCCAGCTGCCAAGATAGTTGAACTTGACCGTATGTAAGAAATTAGGTGTGGTTAGTACAACATAAATGCATTGCTCCTAGCCTTTTACAGCAAGAGCCTTTTCAAATACAATGATCAAAAGTCAATACTTACGGTAAGTCACAAGAATCAACTACAAGACACTTTAGAATTGATGACGGCTTGTGTTGAGATAATTTAGTCTTATTATGGGTGTAGACTTGGATTACAACTAAAGATTATTGTGAAGTGATCGATTACGTAAAAAACGTAAAATATTGATTATACTAAGAAACATAAATAATAATTGATAAGATGGTTTGTTTGGTTTAATTTGGTTGGTATAAGACCTGTGTTCCGTTGATTTCTTATGATATTTATAGATTTTTTAGAGAAAAAAATCATTTTAATTCACTACACATACATTTGTTATGATAGCTATTTAATGCTACTTTGATCATTCAGACTTTTCCTCTTCTTTGACATTAATCTGGCAACCGTTTGCAGATTCATTGGGCTGCTACATTTCTCTAAATGACATGTTCCAATCAGCTAGCACTAGCTATTATTCTTGAAAATACGCTCCACATATCTTAGCAACTTGCATGTATGATGTACACTTCTCAAACTACCATACGTCCTCTTCTAATTGGTTCTCCCAAAAACAGTAAAAAAAACAGAGTATAACAAAGTTGATATTTGTGCTTACCTTCTTTGTGTGACCTTATCGACAAGTTGGATGACAAATAAACAGTGCGATAGGCTTTACAAAAGGCCTTAATGTTAGGTGTCATTATCTCCCCTATTTCATGTGGTGTGGCACATTTGAGCCTTCATTCTGCTTCATATTTTTAGTTCCGACTTAAAATGAGCTTGCAAAATGGTTGGATGCCTTGCATATAAAACATATAGGTCACTGTGGGCCGGCAGCGCTAAATGGTGTCTAAGTCACCACCCAATCCGCTTCGAAGATCAAGTGGGTGAAATTAGGTTGATATACTCATCAAATGTCGCAGTATACCTTGCGGCCCACCTCGTGAGTATATCATTCTTATTTTAACCACATATGAATTGTATGATGAATCAGAACTTTTCCATGGTTCGGATGTGCTGCACATATAACATATTAGTGGAGTAAGCTAATGCTACACATGGGTCCCATTGTTGAGTGAAACAATTATTCAAACCACTTTACGACCGTCCAATCTCTGACCATTTTTAGTTGAACGAGAGCAACTGCTGGAGTTGACATTCTGAACCGTCTATCTAATACCTCTAATCAATGGGAAAAAGTAGCCCTCCTTAGGAGATTTTTATGGCATGGTCCATTCATGGTTAGCCCATCTGGACAATGACCTCACTTGTTAAAAATGGCCCCCTCTTCCTCAATCGGAAGGGACGCGGATTGAATGCTATACCCCCACTGGGAACTAGCTAGAGACCCGCAGTCCAGTCAGGACTCTGTGGGGCCACCGTGACATATATGTTTTATCCATGTTGTCCATTTCGACGGATCATTTTATGGTATGAGCCCCAAAAGGAGGCAGGTTGAAGGCTCAAGTGGACCACACCAGGGAAGCAATGGGGATTGAAACCCTGCCGTTGAAAACCTCCCGTGGGCATAAAAGTTTTGGATCAAGTTGATATTTATGTTTTCCGATCATCCGGTCTGTTTGATCTTATGAAGAGGTTGGATGATAAATAAACATCACAATGGGCCTTAGGAAGTTTTCAATGGTAGCAGTTCAATCCCCACTACTACTTGCGGTGTAGTCCACTTGAGTCTTCGATCTGCCTCTTTTTGGGTTCATGCCCTAAAACAACATGTCAAAATAAATGTACGGTGTGAATAAAAACATATACATAATGGTGGGCCCCAGAAGGCCCCTGACAGATCTGTCTGTGTCTAGCTATGTCAAGTGTGGGTTAGTACCCAATCTATATCCAATTGGAAGCCATGGGATGTCATACATCTTCTCCATGGTCATATATAAGATTCGCATGTCCTTGATTCTATAGGCATGGGACCCATGGTTCCGCAATGGAAGCAGATTGACTGGTGTTGTCACGCTCCAAAATTCGATATTCGGGTCCAAAATTCGATATTTGGGTTGATCAGGCCCGAATTCAAATTTTTGGACCGTGAGTTGAATTTAAACAAAATATAGCTTAACCCATAAAATTTTCATATGTTTCCAAGGCAACTAGAGTCAAATTAAAATAAATCTCTCATTACTAATTCTTCATCAAAACTTGTTACATCAATATACAACTCAAATTAACCTATTTACAAACTAACATTTAAATTCAATTACTCTTAAAAACAAAAGGAGATTCTTTGTTTTTGTCCAACTATTCTTCATAATCCAATCCTGTAAAACAATCTAAGGGGGTGTGAGCGCGACGGCTCGTAGGGTCACATCATTCCCACACTTAGAGTACTACATTAACCACAAGTATATCTCAATAAAATAAGTGAAATCATTTTCAAAGAAAATGCAGGCATTTAAACTGTATTTATGCATCTATAATCTCAAACATAGAAATTCAAAGCAATATATTTACAAGATACGTGGTACTTGATTGTCCATATGTCAAACGGAAGAAAATAATTTGTGACCAACATTTTCATAAACCTAATATACTCCTTTGCAATAAACTTGAAAATATATAACCATAACAATCTTTTAGGAAATAACCCTGGGCAGAGCACCACGTGATATCTTTTAGGGAACGACCTTGGGTAGAGCACTACGTGATATCTTTTAGGAGTTAATCCAGGGCAATGCACCCATATATGTATCTTTTAGAGAATTACCCAGGGCAAAGCACCCTTGCTGATATTTCGAGAGTGACCCCGGGTAGAGTACCCGTGTGTGTATCTTTTAGGGAATTACCCAGGGCAAAACATCCGTAATAAAATATTCAATGATCCTTTAAGGGCAGAGCACCTAGAACAAAATCAAACAATTGCATTTTACAATACGAAATAATAATCAAATAAGATTCATTCTTCAATTATATGATCAAATAAACTCAATCCACAAAGTGTAACGATAACCCATGGGATCAATTTACAATTTATAGTACAATTAAATAACTAATTAATCTACCATAAAATTCATCTACATCCCAAAATAATAATCAAATGCACATAACTCACAAATCCTTAACAATTAATCAGTTAAAATCAAAATACGTTATTTTCAACCAGGAGATCACCTACCTGTTGGACGATGAATATGAGCCTAACTCCTGCATAAAGTCCAATTAATGGTCAGACAACAATCCGACTATGTGAGTTGACTCAACTTGGCTATCATCTTTTCTTTAACCCCCCCCCCCCCCCTTTCTCTTTCTCTCATTGCAATGAGATCTATATACGCTATCTATTTCTAGACGTCCGACACTACACAAGAGTTGCATCCGAGTTATGCACAACTTCTTGTTTCTCTCAACGTTGCAGACCAAATTGATATAAATGGTGAGTACTTGATCTTGGAAAGTGATTAGTGGATGAATGTTGATTATGAGGGCCATACAAATGTCAATTTTGTTTGAGCTTGATGGTTGAGCATCAATCGACGGTTGGCGGGTTCTGGGCGCAATGAGGAAGATGATGGTAGGGTCGCCAATAGAAGTTTGTTGTATGATGGATCTTTCTTCGTTCGGTCATAGTGGATGATCGTGATGGGCTAGATGGAGCTTAATGAAATAAAAGATCGATGATTCCGATCATCTTCTCGAGTGGTTTTTAAGTTGGAAGGTCACGATAGTTACACTCGGAAATACGGAAGGACAAGGTCTTAGGCTTTCTTTTAATTAGTTCGATGCGAGAGGTAGTGCTGAAGCATGGAGAGACGTAGAATGTGAGGCTTGAATGACCGAGATGGCCAGTTGGTTCTCTAAGTAGTTGCGGCGCCGAACGTGGGGAGAAGATTTCGGTGGAAGGAGAGTTGGTGTATACACGGGTCGCTTGCAGAAGGTTACAGAAGTGCATTAGAAGCTTAGTGGGGTCCACTGGGATGATCAAGAGAATGCTAATTCGTTCATCTGATTTAGCAAATCGAAAAGAATCATGGATTGAAGAATGATATAGATCCGAGATTCGAGTGGTTTACACAGGGGTTTTCGGGTTGCAAGCTTTTGTGGATGGGGTTTCAAAAGAGTCTGGTTTTGATTAACGGTTCAGATTGGACAGCTAGGTCCCATTGTAATGGACGATAGGGAGGAGATAGTTTCGGCTGGTGGCAAGATGGAACGAAGAAGACGGAGAGGAGAGAGAAAATCAGGAAGGGAGTTGGGCTATTAAGGTGACGTGCTAAAGCATGTCACTGCAAAGGATTTTTTTTTTAGTGGGCCCCATAATGATGACATAGGAAATTCAATTTGTCCATCAACTTTATCTGATCACGTTAGGGCATGGGCCAAAAAATGAGGACGATCCAAAATTCAAGTAGCCCACACTAAAGAAAAGAATGGGATTTGGTTCCCACCATTTAATATGAAAAGAAAAAAAAATTACGGTTGTTACAGGTGTACCCTACACCAGTGACATTGTTGGTGTGGGTACAAGGCGAGCACAGATGAGCACATCGGTCCTCAAGCACCATAAATGTACAAACAATCTAAAAAAGGTTAAGATTCCATGGACCCCACAATGATGTATTTAGTATATCCACACCATCCATCCATTTGGCGAGATCATTTTAGGGCGCCCAAGTGGACCACACCACAAAAGGTAATGGGGATAATGATTCTCACTATTAAAACATCCCTAGGGCCCACCATGATGTGTTATTTGCCATCCAAACTGTTCATAAGGTCACATGGACCTGGATGAAGGGTAGAAACCAATATCAGATTGATACAAAACTTTTGTGAACCCCTAGACGGTTTCAATGGTAGATGTTCACTCTCCACTGCTTTTTGCAACATCGTCCACTTGAACTTTGGATCCATCTCATTTTTTGTATAAAGCCTTACAGTGATCTTGAAAAATGATTAGATGGTTTGGATATAACACATACCTCTTGGTGGGGCTCACATAACTTGTTGACGTCAATACACTAGCCAAGTTCGGGGTGTGTAGAGTTGTACACGAGTCAAGCCAACTTGGTTAGCTCGCTAGATTTGGCTCAAAACATCTCGATTTAGCTCGATTTGAAAAAAGGCTTTGAACTAAGCCAAGCTTGTTTCCTTGCTTGAAATGAATTTCAAGCCGAATGCGAGTTGGGCCTCGCTAGATTCGGCTCAACTCGAAACTCAACTCGTTCGTAACTCAATTCGACTTGGCTCAATTATATATATATATATATATATATATATATATATATATATATATATATATATAATTTAAAAAAAACTAAAAAAGTAAAAAACGTTAATCCCTCTTTATTCCATTGCCCGACCCAAGCGCCCCCTGCCCTAAACCCTATCTTGCCTGAGCGCCCCCTGCCCCTATCTAGCTGGCGAGTCCAGTCGAAAATCCCCCCCTCCGCTCTCTCTCTACTGTCCGAAGGGCCACATCTCCGGTCATCAGGCACCATTCTACCTCTAGCAACCCGTCCCACTAGGTACCGTCTGACCTCCATCAGCCCCATTCTAATTGTGTCGGTCAGTATATTGGTCAGTATATGAAACTTCTATATACATATTTCCAAGCTTGACCCTCAATTCGAATTTATCTCAAAAAGTTCAAGCTCAAAATCGGCTCGAATTGGCTCAATTCAGCTCGAAAGCTTAGCCGAGCTAACTTGAACACGAAAATCCAGCTCGATGGCTAAGCTGATCCGAACATGAGCCAAGGTGGTCATTGGTCGGGCCTAGCTCAAACGTGGCTGAGCTCAGCTAGACTCAGCTTGTGTACAGCTCTAGTGGCGTGTGGTACACCACGCAATCTGCTTTTGTTTCAGGTATACCAACTACTTAGGTTGGATGCAGCCCAAGCCCTACCTAGTTCAGCACACACGGTGGAATTTGATTGGATGGCAAGATGCTCTCAAACGCAGGCCTATTTGATAAACTTTAAAAAATGACTAGATTAGGTATTGTCCCTGCCTCCACCGAAGGCACGCAGACGAGTTGCTCTCAGGGATGGGACCTCTGCTAAGCATGTTTCAATGGTGTTGTGTTGAGTACCATCGGACAATAATGAGCCGTCCATTCAATTCCTGCCAGCCTATACCAGCCTCAGTCAGCATCTGTGTAGAGAGGGAAGTACCCAATTTGGAGCGCGGTTTCAGCGGATCCCCGGATCCACCGAGGTGGCTGCATCCCTGAACGTGGGGTCCACCATAATGTAAGTTCCTTATATCCAGGCTATGCATCTGTTTTGAAAACTCATTTTAGGGCATTATATAAAAAATGAAACAGATCCAAATCTTAGGTGGACCTTAATACAGGAAACAGTGGTAATCCAACATAAAAACTTCTGGTGGAACCCAAAAGCTTTGGATCAACTTGATATTTGTGTGATCTCTTCATCCAGGTCTTTGTAACCTTATCAACAGGTTGGATGGAAAATAAACATTCCGATGGCCCCTGTGAAGTTTTTAATGGTGAGGATTCGATTAAGACTGTTTTATGTGGTATGGTCTCCTAAGTTTTCGATCTGCTTCATTTTTGGGCCATGCCATAAAATGAGCTGTCAAAATGGATTGTGTGGATGTAAACTCCTGACGGCATGTAATGATTACTTTCAAGCAATCCCACTCCCGTTTAATCCCACCTAATCCCGTGCGGCAAACATGCCCTTAGGGATCCACCGACCTCGGTGGATCCAGGGATTCAGCCAAACCGCTCTCCCCAATTTGAGTCCCAGCGTAATCGCCTCTATAGCCTATCATGTATAATAAATCTTACTATTAGGTTAATCCTAACCGTGGGATTAGAAGATTGGAAATTGATGAGTGAAACATTACAGCTCAGTCCACAAGGATGGTTTGTTGAACGATCATTTATTTATTGAACTAAGACAGTTGAATATTTCTCATTTATTGGTCCATTAGATTTTCATTAATCTAATTGTTTGCAATTTTTTGTTACAGCTCATCTAAAGAGGGTCCCTTGATTTAGACTGTTTAATTTTGAGTTATTCATATGCCACGCAAAAGACTTTAATTTTAGCGCATGCGTATGAGCTGTCATACCCTACCAGAGTATCAAACTTTTCATCTTCAAATAAATGGCGGGATGGAAACGAGAATGTCCATGACTCCTTTTCTGTTAATTTAAGATGGAAACCTTTCATTTTTGCTTACGTGTACCTTGGTATAAAATCAGAGCCGTCAAATGGGTGCCCGGCATCACAAAGATCACCTACGACGAAAATCAAGATGGTCCATTTATAAGGTGGGCTACACGATCAATGTACAACCAATGGCTAGATTCAACTTACATGTGTGGCCCACTTGATGAGCTGATTGTTCCAAATTTTGCTGCACGTGATCAATGGTCCAGATCACCAAAGAAGACCTATTGATCCAGGCATTCCCTACAGTGGTCCCGTATGGTGATTGGGACCATTGATCCAAACATTCAGCTACCATGTGGATGGGCCATAGCCCATAAATGAAGTGATGGCATTTCCCATTGTTCCGTTGCGGCGACTTTTTCCCAGTCGACCGCAACGGACGGACGAATTCAAAGGTGAGGATTATCCGCGCATAGGGATATTTTTGGAATAAACGGTTTGAAACATCTGAACATGGAGCAAGTACGGGAAGAAAAATTCTCCTTTCATAAAATAAAACAGCTTTGCTGAGTCCAGACGCGTGTACAAGTCAGCTAATGCACACGCTACCACATTTGCCAGCGTGGCAGACATGGTCCAATATCCAAGCCATCCATCAGAAGGCTACCATAATGGAGATTCGATATACCAAGAATCAGATCGGATCACTAGTTAGGCGGGTCACAATTAAACTAAGTGTCCTAGTCATACTCATGCACTCATCTATCGTACACGTGTCATATGTTAGTATCAATCCAGACTGTCCAAGTCACGGGCCGCGTTGTGGATGGAGCATTTACAACTTACTATGATAAAATGATTTTACCTGTCTAGTAATCAGCCATCAAACCCAAAGTTGGGAATGACTAACCTTCCAAAACAAGGGGAAGAAATCAAACGGATAGGATCTTCTGATCAATATGATTTATACCATTCTCCATCCAATGTGGGGCCGACGATTTGGATGATCTAGATTCACAAACATGCCACGTATACCATCGATGGGCTAATGCATGTAATCGACAATACTGCGAGTAAAACTCCTTTCTCTTCTTAAAAAGTCAAAACCCATCATCTATAAAGGCAACTTAGTCATCCAATCTACCTACTACACTCCTAAATTCCTAATAGTAGATTCGGATTCGGTAGTGACGCCTCCAGTAACCACATCGTACTGTCGGTGCTGTAAAAACTCTGTGGGTCCCACAATGATGTTTGTGTTTTATCCATGCAGTCCATCCATTTTCCTAGTTCATTTTAGGGCACGAACCCAAGAATGAGATAGATCGAAATCTCAGGTGGACCACACCACAGGAAACAGTGCTGATTGAAGGCCCAACATTAAAAACTTCTTGTGGAGCCACAAGAGTTTTTTTTATCAAGCTAATATTTGTGCTTTCTATGACCTAATCAACAGGATGGATGGCAAATAAACATTACAGTGGGCTTAGGAAGTTTTCAACGGTGGGTGTTTAATCACCACTGTTTCCTGTGGTATGGTCCACCTGGGATTTAGATCTGGCTCACTTTTGGGCTCATGCCCTAAAATGAGATAGTAAAATGGATGAAGGGAGTGGATAAAACACATATATCATGGTGGGGCACACACCTCCGACCAGTGCTGAGATTTCATTAATGGATGTCCCTATCGAGTCCGAATCTCCAAATAGCGGACTCAAAGGGAATTAACTAACTATCAACGGAAGACGTGATGACTGCCATGAAAACAGTAGGCATGAGCATCACCCTTCTAAAAAAATAGGCTAATCCCATCACTAGGTCAGGTGGGCCACACCTATATCTCGATCGAGCCAGACATTGGTTGTCTCTTGACTCCAATAATGTGGCCCACCTGATGATCAGGCTATCCCCAAGCTTTGTGCTGGGTGATTGTCATGGTGTGGTCTACTATTTTTGTAGTAGTTATTGTTGACGAAAACACTCCAATTCCTAAAATTATAAAAAAGAAGTCAAACAAAAAACTAGAAGCCAAACAGAAAAATAAGATACAAGAGTTAGATTTACAAGGTAAGAAAATGTCTAATCCACGCGAGTTGTGCATGCATGATGACACGGATTGCTTGGAGCCCCTTATTGTAGGAAGTTCACCTAGTCGGAAGCTAGGTGGGGTCCACTATAATGTTTATTAATACATTAATACATGAGCCCAAATATTAGGCAAATCCAAAACTCTAGTGAGCCACACTATAAGAAAAATTAAGGTGGAATCAAACTTATACATTGAAACACTCGTGGTGTCACACAAGGTTTGGATCAGGCTAATATTTTTGTATTTTTAATTCATGTTGATGACTTGAGAAAGTTTTGACGGAGATCTCCCTCCCCAATTTTCTCAGTTCATGTGGTCCAATTGAGCTTTAAATTTGTCTAATTTTTTAGCTCATGTCTTAAGATAAGCGGAAAAATTGAATAGATAATGTGGATTTCTCACAAACATCATGATGAGCCTAGTTTTCAAGGTTCATATAGGATAATAACATGGGGTTTTTCCTCACTTTAAAATAAAAAAAAATTAATAATATAAGACTTACTTTTCTCTCGCACTCTTCCTCTTCTCTCGTAGAATCTCTTATGAGGAAAAAGCCTTTTGAGGAAGACTAGCAAGCTTTCTTCATGCCTATTTCCTCACATATACAAAGCACCACCATATAAAAAACAAAGCTTCATATGCATGCATGGAGAAGGAGAGCTACTACGCATCCACGCGTACAAAGAGCCACCGCCTCAATAGTGCCTAAAAAAGTGGCACGTGTGCAGCAAAGATGGCGACGTGCCATCTTTGTTGTCGGTGGGACCTTGGTATTCACACATGAAGACCACTGACAGCAGGTTTGCTGGAACCGGCTGGCTGGACAACTGGTCGGTAGTTTTCTTTTTGGACTGGGTTTCTTGCGCAATTTTGCATAAGGAGTTTCTAATTCCGATTTTTTTCCTATTTAAGGGGATGTAATCCAGGATTAGGGTTGCAGCCAATGGGCCAAGGGATTGAGAGAGCTCTAGAGCAAGAAAAAGAGCTAGGAGGAAGCTTGGAGTTCTCTGGGTTGAGGAAAAGGACTGTGTTTGTCCTTGTCATGTGAGAATTAGCTTTGTTAGCTTGGAGTTTCTCTTGTAGGCTGTGATCTGGGTTGTGCTTCTTCTATCTCTTATAACTTCTGATATCATAGTAGATTGGTGTCACTTTGTGTCGTGATTTTTTACCCGTGAGGGGTTTTTCCACGTAAAATTCGGATTACCTTTTGTGTGTGATGATTTGCTTGTTGATTGCCATTGTGTGTGTTCCTCACCTGCTTTGATTGCTTCTGCTACGGGGCTCCTAACCCCAATAGGAAGATGGCCCCATTTCGAAGGCTGGAGTCCCTACCCACCTTATTGACATTATCGACATATCCTATGAAACCTTTACTTACATCATTGGCTTAGTCATTCGGTGGATCAGCTCGGATCTAAATCCAAATCATATGAGATTGAGAGGATTTCTAATTTTACGTGGATGTGCTACTACCAAGCACTTACATGGACACCCACGATGAACTTTTCATATGGTTGGAAATATTCTTAGGTCTTCTTCTGTGTGGAAAATTGGAATGTACAAAATAAATTGATGGTTAAAATAAATTTAGCTTTCCGTTTGTTTTGTGTGCTATGCTGCTCCAAGGATTTCACAACCAGATTTTTAGGCAAGAAGATGGGATATATTGAAGCTTGACTGATGGAAATGTTGATTTGAACAGGTGATGATGGTAGGGCTTTCACACGCCTATGGAGTTGGCAGACCTGGCCCTTTGGTGAGCTCCCTCTTCTCCTCAGGTCTCTTTACTCATGGCTCAGTGGTTGACTCACAATAGTTTCAACGTAGAGGTCATGGGTTCAAGTACCCATTGTGGTGTGTGGGGGTGTGGGGTGTGTGTTAAAAAAAAAAAAAGGCTCCCCCTTCTCCTCTTTTATTTTTCTTACTTTTGAGTTTTTTTTTTCTTTCCACTTTTGCTCTGTCCCATTGGACACATGGTTGGCAATGGATTCCTGCAAAACTAAACTTTGCGGGGCTCATCGTGATTTATTTGTTATATCCGCATCATCCATCCGTTTCTTCAAATCATTTTGGGCTATGAGCTCAAATATACTATATATCTTAAAATACCAAGCTCATAGTGTCAACATATGGCTATTGCTTGTTGTTTTCGGTCATGAGTATTGGCTGTGTTAGAACTGGCTATACCGCTCGATTATAACCGAACAACTTTAACTCAAAGCGCCAAGATAGGTAGATACATCGCAATTGACCATATATGACCAAATCCTGAGAAGATCACTCACCCATTTAGCCACTCAATTAGATGTTTAACATTAATTAAGTGATATCTAGAGGGTAGGATTCATCCTCCAATAGTAGGTTACACTTTTGCCTTCCGTATAAAAGGACTTTATCTATATAACCAAATTAACGGAACAAACTAGAGAAAAGATACTCACAGTCGGCCGCGTTGAGCGTATTGCAGATCTCCTTTTCGAATAGAACACTTCATTAATTTGAGTCCAGTGTATTAGCATGGATTTTGAGTACAATTAAAATTACTAAACTATTAGATTACCATTATTGATTTATTACTATGGAACGTAAATTCACAACTTACACTACGAAACGTAAATGATAGAATTATGTCGATGCTGATTACACTAAGTAATGTAAATAACAAGATGTTAAAGAGTATGATAATCAAAAATATAATTTTGAGATTTGATTTGATTTGGTTGGTGCTAGACCCCTTGCACAGTTGAAGTCTTTCATTATTTATGGCCTCTGCTCTACCATTTAGATACTTCTTGTGATATATGGTTACCATAAACGCTTCCCACGATCAACCCTTCTAGGCCCTTCTTCTTTAGAATGCACAAATTTGCTTGCTGCGTGCTATCTTGATTTTTTATTTGCCTTTGTGTTTGCCAAAATATCATTTATGTGGCATATCCAAAGACTAATAACTGCACTCCTACAAAATTGGCCGATATAATCTCTTAGGAATCATTGCCGCTACATCTTCGTCAAATAACACCACATGTCCTCTTCTCATTGGCCAAAAAAGGCCAGCCTAAAATTAGGTAAAACAGTGGCGTCTTCTTATTGATTCCTGTCAGGGCGCTGAAGTTAGGTCAAGCCCAAATATGGTATAGCTTAATCTCAAGTGGACCACACCACAAGAAGAAGGGGGGATTGAACATCTACCATTAAAACTCTTCTGGAGGAATGAAGAATTGGATTAAGCTAATATTTACGTTTTACCTTCATTTAGGTCCCAGGTGACATTATGAACCGGTTGAATGTAAAATAAACATCTCGGTAGGTCTTAGGAAAGTGTCATCGGTGGGTGTCATTGTCCATACTGTTTCTTGCCTTGTGTTCCACTTGAGCTTTCAATGTGCCTTATGTTATGGATGGAGTGCATATCCTACATTCATTAAGGTGGTCCCCCCAAAGCTAACAATCCTTGTCCGGTGTGATGAGTTAGTTGTAACCGCAGGTAGCTGCCGGGCCTATTGGGCAATGCAGTAAAAAATACAATAGATCAACAATACCGGTGGGAACAATAGGATCGAATGATGTGGTGGAGAGACTCCGTTTCAACGATGAGATCATAGGATTCAGTGCCTATGTGGCGTGAGTGCGGGTGTAAGTGTGAGTGGGGATGCTGAGCATAGGTTTATGTCTAGGGCACACCTAAGTCAGGATGTAGTCAGTATATCCACACGGTCCATCCTTTTTCCATCTCATTTTGGGGCAAGGGTCCAAAAATGAAGTAGATCCAAATCTCAGGTGGACCACACCACTGGAAACAGTGATTATTGAACACCTACCATTAAAATTTTCCTAGGATAAATGTTTATTTGTCATCCCACACGTTGATAATTTCACAAAACTTTTGAAGGCCCGCAAAAAGTTTTAAATGGTCAATCACCACTATTTCCTGTGGTGTGGTCCACCTCGGATTTGAATCTGCTTCATTTGTAGGTTGATTCAGATGGCAAAACGGATGGACGGCACAACACATACATCGAAGTGGTCGTACGGAAAAGACATGACAGAACTTGCCCAGTACCTACCTGACTGAATCCAGAAGAGACGGACGGTCCAGTCTGGGGATTCATGGAATCCACCGTGATGTATATATATTTTATCCACGCCGTCCATCCATTTTAATAGATCATTTTAGGTCATGAGACCAAAAAGGAATAATATTCAAGGCTCAAGTGAACCACGCCACAAGAAGCAGTAGGGATTGAGAGGTTACCGTTGAAAACTTCTTGAGGGCAAAGAAGTTTTGGATTAAGCTGATATTTATGTTTCCCCTTGGTACAGGTCCATGTGACCAGGCAGATAATCTGGCCAAAAAATCAGACCGGTCAAACGTACTCTATACCAGAAATTTACGAGACAATGGACGGTCTAGAAAGAACATGTGATTTTTGGGTCAGATCATCTAAACGGTGGATCTCACCTGCCAACGGCTTAGATAAGCCACGCTTGTGCAATGTTAGCACGTTAGGCTTCGTATAGATATCTCGGCGGAGTATGAATCTTGATACGCAGGCACTCAGAAAGTGTGAACGTGTCATTCGTAAAGTCTTCAACCGTAAAAACTGAGGGGTGCATTGAAATAGTTCATCATCAGAAAATCAGATCGATTGGATAATCCCAACCTTTAATTACTGGAAATTTGTACATTGAAATTGGACCATCAATATTTTTTTTTTTTTTCAAATACTCCGTTACAGTTAAAATACAAGTTGACCTCAGGTCGGACCTAACCGACCTAACCGACCTAACTGACCTGAAGACAGGTTGGGATCATCCGATCTGATTGGGAAGACTGACTTCCAAACTCCGTTGAAACACCTGACCTCGGACATTGGACGAGTTGAATCTTATCATGACAATCCCGTAGACCTTAGACTTATACCGAGATAATAAGAGAAGGATTCAGAGAATCATCAACTGATGCGTGAATGCCTCCAGCAATTACGGAACGACCTAAGGATCTGAACTGGCCCAAGGATCTCGGAAATCCAAGTTTCTCTCCACGGTAATTACGTTTCCTTATAGGAGTATAATTCCGAAACTTAAATCTATAAAAATGATATCTCCTCTTTACCAAAAAGGTACGTAAACTCTTAATAACAAAAGAAAATATATTTTTTATTAGAGAAGCTTTGACTAACTTAAGCAACGGAAGACTAAAAGCAGTTCCCAACACCCTTATAAGTCTTAGAGAGATATCATTAACTTTACCTTATTCATTGTCGAAATCTCAGCAACAACACCATCTATTTAATATGCATAAATCATTCAGTTAAGAAAATAATACAGCATAAGTTTGTTAGTATGATCCATCTATGTTGATTTTCCATAAAATGAAGAGTTTAATTTAAGTTACTTTTATGATAAGTATGCAGTTTCTAAGTGCCTGCGTATCAACACTACACCGCTCGACTAGCAAAGTTTTCCTCTTCAACGATTTAGAGGTCTGAGAGGATTAATGAAAAGGGCTGAAAAAGATATAAAGAAAAGGAAAAGAGTTGAAATAAGTACACCTATTCCTTCAAGGACGGACGTGAACATTGGTCAAGACCGTCCAAATAGTGGGCCCTATCTTATACAGTGCATGATTCAAACGGTACTGACTATTCAATCAAGGGACCATTTGATCATCGAATGTTGGTCTTTGGCTGATTTTCTTTTTAGTTGTCCATTTCCATGTCAAATGGATAAGATCATCCATCCAGCGACCAATGCAAGTTGCGTGGCTCATCATGAACTGTGTGGCACGTGTACGGTAGATGTCTGCCAAGATGTGCATTCATTGAGTGGGAAGCATTGCCTTACGACCCTGCCATCAGGGATATCTGTGGTGGTAGGCGCTGTGGGGCCACGCTGATATATGTGTTTTATCCACACCGTTCATCCGTTTTGCCAAATCATTATAACCAGAAAATTAAGCAGATCCAAAGTTTATGTGGACCACACCAAATGAAACAATGGGGATAAAGACACCACAGGAAGGTTTCAACCGTGGGTGTCATTATCCCCATTGTTTCCTGTGGTGTGGTCCACTTAAGCTTTCCATCTGTTTCATTTTTAGGCTCGTGCTTCACATTGGGTGGCTGTTTGCCCAACAAGATGTGTATTTTGCTAGCCGTAGGATTCCATATTAATGGGCCCTAGGGCTCTTTTATTCATATCATATGCTTGATCTCATTTTTCCACCGTGGATGAGGGATGCCCCAGAATTCTGCCCGCAGTTTTTGAACCATCCATTTTTCGCCCACTGGTTTAAGGATAGGATCTTCTACTCCGCGAGACTTTTGGGAGATCCCCATGGACGATTGTGGCCCACCAAATCCAAGATATGAATCGACGAACCATGCCATCGTACGTAAGGAATCCTGCATTCAACGGACCATGAGCTAGGCTGATTCCAATTACGTGGGGCTATAATCTCCATGATCCAGACCGTTGATTTGATGAGATGCATAGTTGACGAGTGCTGCCTCCAGAATAGAAAGCGAACATTTGAACACTTGATCAATGGACCGCATATATTCAAAGGAAAATAGTTCAATGATCAAAGGATATTTTTGGGTGCCCAGTCCACAGTGAGGCCCATCGTATCAACGGTTTGGATCATGGTAACATGTCACCACATGTGCATGAGATCCAAGCCATGTATTAGGTGGGCCCAACATGTAGACTCCTCGACACGAAAATCAGGCTCATCTACTCATTGTGTTAGTTGACGGCTTAAACAAGGCGTAGAAAACTTGATCAAGTATCTTAAACCGTCCATCTATTTCATAAACCGGGGCCGACCTGTTCAGTGGATTGCTCTTATTTAAATGTACAAGCATTTAAACTTCAGGATCCACATGATAGATGGCTTAGATCCCACATTTATATCCCATGCTATAGGGCATACGTGTTGCACGTAGACGGACTGATCTGCACACGCGTGCGTGATTAGCAAATCTGAGTGCGCAGCGGAGGGGGTGCCTATTGCATGACCGAGTCCTAAAGTAGGAAGCAGAGACAACGTGAAGATGAAGGCGTTGGTGCTGTGGTCAAGGAATAAATCCATCTAGCGACCTGAGAAACGTGTGTGGCCCACCCCTCACCATCGCCTACCCAAATTCCACGAAGACAGAAAGACTTAGAAAAAAATTCACCTTATCCACACCTCCTTCAAGAGTTCGTTTTGCGTGTGCAGCCGGCTATTGCACGGTCTGGATGCCACGATGGATTGGGCCCACATGTCGCAAGACAAGTATGATCCGAACCGTTGAAACGGTGAGTACTACCATGCTATAAAAATCATAATGAATGGATGATCCTGACTATTCATTTTTTAAGTCATTTGGGTGCCACCAGTTCACGGTCTAGATTAACCATTGACTCTTAAGCTCAGCCGTCCATAGATGCATGTGGGCCCCACCAAGAGACGCATGCTGGCCGCGCATGAAAGTCGAAGTCACTCAAATACACCAGCCTTTTCTTCTCTTTTATGAAGGTTTTTTAGCAAAAGGAGCTGATCTCTTGGCTCTTTACAAAAGTTACTAACAGCTACACCTCTCTCTCTCTCTCAATGCGTGTTGAGAAACTCAACTACGCGTTTTCCCGCCATCGCTTTCTGACTTTATATATATAAAAGAAGAAATATTAGGCTAGTGGGAGCTTCAAACACTAATATTACTGTGCATACATGAACATTCGAAGGAATATGAAATGAGATACCGTCCATTTTCGTTCATCATATATAAGACTGCATATATGGGTCGTGGCCCACAAGTTACATTGATCAGATAATCTCAGTTGACTGGGTTTTATTGATTTCTAAGGCTCACTTTTTATTTATTTATTTATTTATTTATTTAAGAGGCTGGATCCACTACAAAACTTTCTAGGTGGGCGGGACCCTGACTGTGGGGCCCACCTTGATGTATGTGACTACATCCACGCCGTCCATCCATATTGAGCATGATTCAAAAAATGAAGGAGATCCAAATCTCATATGTACCATAGTACAAGAAACAGTGGTTATTTACCAATAAAAACTTCCTATGGGTCACAAAAGCTGTGGAACAAGATGATATTTATGTGGTCTTTTCATCGATGTCTTTGTGAACTTATCAACCAGTTGAAAAATTAACGTACCAGGGAAATCCATGAAGTTTTTAATGGTGAGGATTCATTCACAACTATTTCTTGTGGTGTGGTCCACCTAAGATTTGGGTCAGCTTCATTTTTTAGGATTATGCCCTAAAATGAGCTGTCGAAATGTTTGGCCCGTGTGGATTTAAGGCACATACATCACTATGAGCCCCAAAATTCTGGTAAGCACATTAATAGGGTTGTTCACCGTTCGGTCAGCTCAGTTTGGAGAGGCCATACTCAGGCCAAATTGACTCAATCAATTTTGAATATTTAACAACCGAATTGAGTTTGATAAATTCTGGTCAGTTCAATTTTTCTAATTTTATCGATTTCATGGCAACGTTAAAAAAATTAAGAAGATTCAAATCTTTGCTGGACTAGACCAATGTAAATACTAGTGAATGAGCATTAAAATATTTTATAATTCTAGGTTACAAAAGTTTTGGATCAAGCTGAAAGTGAAATTTAACCTTTTCCTTCATCTAGGTGTATTTGACCTTATCAACGGGTTGGATGGAAAATGCACATTTAAGATCTTTTTTAAGTGGGTCGTAGGACATTTTTAGTGGTGAGTGCTTAATCAACACTATTTCCTTTAGTGTACAGTCTACCTGAAATTTAGATATGATTAATTTTTGGAAACATAATGAATTAGAGCAGTTGACGCTGGATTATTTCGAATTGATCGGAATAAATACGAATGGGTGTAGCAAAGAAATAGAATGGGAGTACTATTTACATGTAATTTTATGTAATTTGCATTTACATATATGTAGATACATATCTTTGATTGATCTATATCAATCCCATATCTTCATACAATAGATAGTGTGGTAGAAAGGTGCCTTCCTGAAATCAAATCACTTCCTTCTTCGGACCGCATTTTCGGTGAAGAATTCGTCGTCGTTTAAGCTTCCTTATGTGAACGTGAACAAATTCCTCTATGTCAAGATGTACCTTTCAATGTTCTCAATCTTACAGTTCATTATGATAAGTAAGAAAACCATAACTCCTTTGTTGCGGCCTCTACCACGGCCACCACGAGCCATGTTTGCATTTGATGAGCCTGACGCCTAAGATAGCGTAGGCCCTAAACCGGCAGTCGGGATAAACCCACTCCGCTGCCATCCACACTGCGACCTCCCACCGTTCACGACATCCCTTGCTTCTCGCTGCGAACGGCTCCTCGGTGGAGGAGTAGGATGACCTGGTGGAGAGAGTACGAGATATCGGTGTAAAAGATTGCCATCGCATCCCCTAGTTGCAGCTTCCTCCCCTGGGTCCGGTCGGTCTACTTCCTCCGCCTGCCTAATCACTGAACATGCCCCGCCAACTGAACTTTTACGCTTTCCAGTTTCGAGTTGAGAAAACAAATGAATGACATGGATATATAAGATATTATCAGGGTAAGCCATAGGGAAGGGATAATATATATATATATATATATATATATATATATATATATATATATATATATATATATATATATATATATATAGTCAGTTTAATTTAGTTGAAAATGATTTATAATTTTTACAGATTGACAACTGAACTAACATTCTTTGTTTTTAGTATAGAAAATTGAACCGATTTGAAATAGAATAAAAAACCTACGAAAACCAATTGATTAAGTTTGGTTTATTCTGTTTCATCAGTTTGGTCAGTTTTACGAACAGCCCTGCATACACGAATCATATGCGTGCATTCTAACTTGGTACACATGACATTCATGAACCAAAATCTAAAAGCATCCAAACGGTGGAGACCACTATGGATGGGGCATACCCACAGAAACAGGTTAATTGGATGATGGAACTATGATTAATGGAGATGTATTTGTTGGATTAGGACGTTACCTTTTTTGGTTTTCATCGCCATTGGGCATCCACTAATCATCTGGTTGGGAAGCGGATTGCCTACTTGGTTGCGTAGTAAACCATTGGCTCACTATGGATATATGTCTTATCCACGCCGTACATCCGTCTGTACATATCATTTTAGGGATCGATCCCAATGTTGAATCATATCGAAAGCTCAAGTGAACCCACCACAGAAAACAGTGGGGATAATGTTGTCCCCTGTTGAAACCTTCCTGAGGCCGGAGTAATGCTTATCTGTCATCCAACCAGTTCATAAGGTCAAACAGACATGGTGAAGGGAAAGCACAAACATCAACTTGATCCAAAACTTGTAGCTCCCAATGCACTAAAATGAACTGATAAAAAAGATGGACGGCATGGATAAAAGATATAAATTATGGTGGGCCCACAGTTTTTTTTTTTCACACTAACACTCCAACCCATGAGCTCATGTTCAAAATCAGTACGCAATCCGCTTCCAACTGGTTGGGATCTCTTCCATGTGAATCTTGTTAATCAGCCATTTACAGTGGGACACATGATTTGGACAGTATAATTTGAGGTATTTGTGTGACACGTGTATTGTGGTTGGGTGCATGAGTATGGATCATCGTACTCTGGCAGATCATAGCATTTGAAGCTTTTTGAGGAAATAGATTAACTTGCAAGCGTGGAAGGTAGATCAATCCAAAAGCTTATTTCATATTCAAGCTGATGAGAAGACTTTGACACTCTTGCCGAGTACAATAGTTTGTATGCACAATTGTCCACGTGGCATAAATGCAAGTAATTTCAAACGTCCAAATCGTGGGACGCATTTTAGGTGGGTCATACACTAAAAAATGTAAAAATGAATTATGTGTCAAATTAGCTGATTGATATACATCTAATGAATACCAAATAAAAAATATCCAACCATCGAAATTCACCAATCAGGTGTCCCACCACCCATCTACAAGGGCCCCATGTGTCCATACGTGCCTCCAATATCTAACAGGTGACACCACCTCTCTATAAGCACCTCACATGTGATATTGTTTATCTTTAAGCAGTTCACATGTCTGAATGTACCGCATATGATATGAAGCGCATATGACTATGTAAGATGTACCAATGTAGTAGATTAGATGTTACCAGCCTAAAGCTATTGTAGGTGATTCTCCAACCATGGAGCCCACTTTGATGTATGTGTTCTACAACCATTGAGCCCACTTTGATGTATGTGTTCTACAACCATTATCAATTTTTCTAGCTTGTCAAAGTCTTTTGACATACCTTAATACACCATCTTACAACCGCTCGAGCTCTTGTATGAAGGGGTGATTTAACATGGTATCAGAGTGAAAGGTTCTGTATTTAAATTTTATTCCCTCGCAGGGTCATTTATATCAAGTAGCAAATATGCCAACCATATTATACTCTCTCACAGGGCCATTTGTGTCTTCACCTCGTCTAAGTCTATGTGACCTTGTCAACAGATTGGATGGAAAATAAAAATTTCAACGGCCATTCATAGACCACTGTTTCCTGTAGTGTGGTCTACTTGAGATTGTACATATAAGGCAATCATCAAGGTGGGCCCCAAGGTCAGTAAAACACCCACTAAGGTGTTACCCGGTTTAACACTTAATCCGATCCCATGTTTACCAGAGACGCTCATGAACAGGCCACCACATAGGCGTAGCTACGTGATCCATTCCATCCATCAATCAGGGGCGTCTAGGGCTGTAAATGGGTCAGTGGACCCGATGGGGTACCCGGACCCAACCCATTTAGACCCGATCCAGACCCGACCCATTTGTTAAATGGTACGGGTCTGGGTCCAAGAATAGACCCATTTGTTAAACGGGTTTGGGTCTGGTTTCCTTTATATTAGGCCCGACCCGACCCGACCCAAACCCATTTAGTAAGTGGGCGGGTTTGGTCTATGTCACAAGGGACCCGTCCAGCCCAGACCCGTCCAGACCCGGTTTTAAGCATTGTAAAATGCTTGCATACTTGATCCAAACCCGGACCCATTAGACCCGGCCCATTTATAAATGGGTCTGGGTGGATCTCCCTCTACCAGACCCGGACCCATTTATAAATGGGTTTGATGGGCTGACTCAGACTCGACCCGGACCTGCCCATTTAGTAAAAGGGTCTGGATCTAAAATTTGGACCCAAACCTGTTTAGTAAATGGGCGGGTCTGGTTTTGGCTAAACCCGCCCCGAACCCGACCATTTACAACCCTAGGGGTGTCCCACTGTAGAGAAGCTCTCGAGCAATAACTAGGTCAGTCTACTAATGCCGCGGGCTACAGTTTATAAAATAGATACGGCTGGCGAAAAAAATGGCTGCAGATTTTTAGGTCATCCACTTATTTCTAACATCATGGCCCACCTGATTGGTGTACCAGCCTCTTTTTTTTTTTTTTTTGGCAAGATCACCTTCAAGGTTAGGCCCACCTCGGGGCTGGCTTGGATGGCTTGGGCATGGGAACTTACACCCACATGTTCTTAGATGTTAGAAAGTGGCTCAATTGTATGATATTATGGTGCATCTCACATGCAATGGACAGACGGGCGGACATGCTATGGTGGGTCCCATTCGACAAACACAATGTGAAAAATCAAGCTGACCAGATTTCTGTCCGTTCAGAGTCGACCAATCCAACGGTTAGGATTGCCCAGCCAAGCGGATGGTTGCTATCGACGATTCAAAACCCATGTCTCCAATAAAACGAGTTGCACCAAAATAGCAAAAATAAAGAAGGGCATGCAAAGTATCTACACCATGAATAAACTTCCAACCTATCATATGTCCTCGATATCCGACCCTTCCAATAGGTTGGCTTTACCATGAGGATTACCTCCTGCAAAAATCAGCCCCATGCAATTATCAAGTGGGCCACACCATAGAAAAATGTAGCCATTGTCCCATTAGTTGAGTAGATGTGGCTGATTTTTGCATTAGGTGATCCTCACGATGGGGCCAACCTATTCGACGAATTGGATTTGGCACGGACATGAAATTAGAGATTATCCACTGAGTGTACAGTAGCTCATGGTCAACCGGTTGTACAGTACCACTGACTGCACAGTAACTTATGGTTGCATCGGCAACGAAGAAAAGAGAGTGCACTCTCTGTTCTCTATAAGAAATCCCCACAAAAGTTAAAAGTGGTCCACCTCCCCTACGTTTTGATTGAACATTTGCCTGTATATTTTTCCAACATGGCACACGTATGGAACATCAAATCAATCCACCAGGTGGGCCACAATAATTGAAATGAAATGGACAGCTACATCTTTTTAGTCCACTTGTTTCATACACTGTGGCCCACGTGATGAGTGGATGTACCCGCCCATTCATCATGGGCATTTACACAAGACCATCTAAAGAATGGCTCAGATGTTCAGACACGTGTGCCAAAACAGCACATGTGGAAGCAAGAAAAAAAAAGAAGAAGAAAAGAAGGTCCACTAGGATTACATACGTGCACATATATTACCACTATCCTTACCTATAAATGCATGTACTACCTACAAATGAATGTAATGGAATAGACAAAAGAGTAGGTAGCGTGAGGTGTGCGAGTTCTTGAAAGAATTCATACAAGTTTAGGTGAGATGACATGACTCCTAACCATATCTTATTTGACCCCAAAACCCCAACTAATTCACTACCAACTAGGGTGGGCCCTGATGAAGAAAATCTTTTATTATCGCAGAATCCCAGACCTTCATTCAGTGGTCTAAGATTGGATATTCAACGAATAAAAAAAACAGTAACGTCCAGAAGGATACCGTTGCGATCTGGGCTGTCCCTAATTGGAGTGGGCCCATCAGACTGACGGTGTGGATCACTGAATGGAGGTATTATGACACTAGTCATATTCCCATGCATCGAGATGTATTATTCCACTATTCCATTATGTTTGCTATTAGGCCAACGAGTTGATGCAGATGGCGTGAACGCCATGATGGGTGGGCTACATGCATCATTTCTTCCCTACTTTATACCCTGGCGTAACACTTTAAATAGGAGGATCTAAGCTAATTTTATATAGGTTGCAAAAGGAGGACTTTCATGCTTTTGGGCATGGAGACCTCATCACCTAGAGGCAACTGTGCCATCTTTCACGCCAACATGCCACCTCTTTAGGCAATCAGTACCATTAAGACGTTAGGCCACAACACGAAGATTGCCTTTGTCCAAAATCAGACCAATCCGCTCATCACCGTGGGCCAATCCTGTATGTTGATTCAAAGTGTCGATTGTCGGTTAATTCCAGTGTGGCCCACCTGATTGGCAGTCCAGGCTGCTTTTTGTGCCAGTTAATTTTCTTCGTGGGGCCTACTGCTGTGACGGATCTGATGTCCTACCTAAATTGTGTGTTGGTGGGAAAGATTCTTTGAAATGATGAGTCCCACCTGATAGAGAGGTAGTGTGACCACATGCTGCCTTTTGGGACTTTTACACTAGGAAAGGCTGATGGGATTGTAGTTGATAAAGGGAGTTATTTGATACTCTGGCAGCATAAAACACTTGATATGCAGGCAATCGGAAATTTTATGCTAGGCATACATTGAACTGACTAAATTGTGGAGCCTACTGTCGTTAACTTACTATCCTAAAATTAGATTGGCTGAACAATCCTAGTGCATACATGAAATAAGACCATCAGATATTTAACATTTGTAACCGTCCAATAAATGTTCTCCAATGATGGTCAGATAATCAAATAAGTGTAAATTTTGGTTCCGACACATCTAATTAGGACCCATAATTTGGACAGTTCAATTTATATTTACTAGTGTGTCATGTATGCAATTTCTAAGTATTTTCTAAGTTCCTGGAGTATCATCCATAGCACACTGCCAGAGTATCAAACTTTTTCTCCTTCATAAACAACTAGCAGCATTAACTGGTACTTACACAAGTAATTACAGCGTAAAATGATAAAAATAAAAAATGAAAGACTACACTGGCTATTTCTCATATATTTCTACGAAATTTAGGGGTTTTTTTTTTTTTTTTTTAATTTTTGGGGAATCAAAGTCCAAACTGGGGCCATTTTGGTAGCTCATAACCAACAAAATTGTCAACGTTATCTCACATGGTTCGGTGGGAAAGCTTCACCACAGGATATATAACTGGTTTGTGAATGGACTGAGTAGTCCTGCTTGAGGTTGAATTCTCATCAAACTCGAGCTCTACAAGTCATTAGCAGAACAGGCAGCCATTTTTACAACACCCAACTGGATAATCATCCATTGAGGACATTTCCATTTCTTCCTCAGTTTAAAACTCCAACACCCAAATGGATCATTATCCATTGAGGACATTACCATTTCATTTTCAAAGGCAACGGCCATTTTTCTTGGTACTGCCGATTTGATGAAGTACATGAGGTAAAGCTCACAAATCCCTACACATACGGACATTACAAGTTAGAAGATGATGAATATAAGTATCTGTTAAGCCCATGAAAACTGAAAAGAAAAAAAAATTACCAGGTCAGGCAAGGTATGCGTTCTACCAGACATATGGGCTTTAGGCCCATCAGGTGCTACTCCCAAAATTCATGTACCCCACATTGCTGCCTATGTGATATACCGTGATGTGAATCATTTCCATTCAATGGTGCTGTCCTTTCCTCGCCTAGAAGTTTTCCTCAACTTCCAGGCAAGTGCCCAATGCTAATTTACCTATGGTTGTACCTGCAATGAAGCCACCGGACCAAGCACTCTGCAATGAATAACAACTGGTAGTTAAGTAATGACTTGATTTTACTTGGAACTGAAGTAAATAAAAATATTATATCACAGAGGTTTCCTAAGCCCACATGTGCGATGAATACTGACTACATGCAACAAGCGCCAGCTGGTTGCAACATGCAGGCTGTCTCCATCAGGTGGGTATGGCCGAACTAAATGTTCTCACCCAAAAGATTAGGATGGTCCACTACGTTGGAAAAAGGTGGACAGCTTAGAAAACTTCAGCCATTTTTTTTTTTCCAGTCATATATTTGTCTCATAAACTGTCACCTATCTGATCAGTGAATTAACATGATTCTTCTTCCAGGTCATCATCATAGTTGGACCAACATGATGGATGGATTGGATCTAGTATGCATGTTCCATGCTGGTACATGTTGGGGTGTTTACATGAGCTGCCTTATCCATGCATGACACAGCTTCACAAAGCTCTGACATCTAAAAAGCAATGTTATGGCCTTATAACAGTAACCAACTGTTACTGTCATATATAATTATAACAGCTGCTACAAAAAAGAGAAATGGAAAAGAGGGTGGACCCAGATATCTTAATTTATTTTTTTTCTTTTAATGATAAATTTTAGTTTTATTGTAATTTTGAATGAATACTGGTATTTTCTTTTTTTTTTTTTAATTACATAACAGCCTATTTTTACCAAAACAGTTTCACGTGTAATGCCACTAAATGGTCCTGTCTCCTGTGTACCACTGGCCATTATTTTCATGACATTGTAGTCATTATTTAACAGGCATTTTTTTATTACATAACATGATAGACAGTGAACAATTCTGTCTGTTATAATGGGCATTATGATGTTTTGTAAAGGATGATCATATATTAGAGTACACCAAATGTCAAGGCCAAAGTTACATAGCTTGTGGGAAACAGTTAATTGTGAGAAATTTTTTATGAAAACTTAATGACTCTAGTTCTCTTTTAGACTAGTTGTTTGTCTTTTCCCTTGGTGTGGAATAAGGAATGAAAATGATGTTTTCACTTTGACGAGAATGTGAAAAGGATAGGGTTCAGATGGTTTTCTTCAGCTTCAATTGCAGCTCATTCAATCCTGCTCCAAAGTCTGAACTCAGTCATGAGAGAGCATAACATTTTATTTTAAATGGGACCATATGAAGATTCAGGTAATAGAAACCTTGTCCAATTGGAATATCCTTCTTCTTCTTCTTCTTCTTCTTCTTCTTCTTCTTTTGCAAAAGCTTTTGAATCCATCAATAAAAGGGGGGGAAAAAAAAGGAAAAGGAAAAGAAAAGAAAAGAAGAAGCGGTGGCTTAAATGAGAAAAGAAAATTAATTCAGTTCATCTGCCTAGACATCACAACCATAATAACATTAGAATTGGTGCCTGCTTTAGCTTGGTCCCATAGTCAGATTCATGGAGGATTGCTCATAGATGGGCCAAGTGTGTTGAATGTACTTGGGAATGAGTAGCACTCAAGATACCAGGCTGCCCATGAAAGGCAAGAGGACCCTGCAAAGAGTGTGCCCAAGGATCATGCAATTCCTCAAAAAACAGACAGTACCTGAAAGTTGAACCCACCAGTGACGCCATCAATATTTAATACCTGTAAAGAATTCAACTTTTTGACATTATGAGTGGGCCTTAATGGACGGAGTTAAAAGATTTCTAAACTAAAGCAGGACAGGGAAAATACCTCTCCAGCAAAGAAAAGACGAGGCTGTATCCTGCTTTCCATGGTATTGAGTGTAATCTTCACAAAAGGAAAGAGGAATGTAGTTAAATATCTAGCAGAAATGAGGCCGGAAAAATTATTCCAGCAGAAGCACAGTTGCAGAAGTGGAAACCTCCGAGACTGGGACCCCTCCGGCAGTGACGAACTCATCCTTAAATTGACCCTTCATTAAAAATAAAAATATATAATTTCTACAGGATACACCTGATAGAGAGAAATGTATGCATTTATAGCACTCTGAGCTTATATTTTTTACTTGAAAAGAAACAAGCCGTATGGCCCATACCTTTCCTATCACCTTAAATGAGCATTGCTTTAGCAGAGAAGCAAGTGAATATAAAGAGTTATTTGGCACAGAAGCCCATAAGATATCTCCATCTAAACCCTGACATTCATAAAATGTATTATGTCACCAATAGTCAAATATATTTTACTTAAATATTAGCAAGCTATATCACCTCGCGTTCCAGCAGATATTTCCAAAATCTCTTCACCAAACCAAATTGTGGCGGATGCGAATTGAGAATCTTTTGCTTCTGTAAAAAATGGTATATGCTAGTTAGTTGAAAACTAATGAGTTGCGCAGGTATTTGGAATAGCAGACAGCTGGCGAACATTGATAAAAGGGCAGTATGGTAAACCTTCTCATATATTATTACATAAGAAGTTTGTGAAGATGATGAACGGTGTGATGAAATATGTGAAAATCATACAGAAGTGCTCCCAAACAGAGTGGTTAAACAAATTAAATAAGTCTACTGATGAGGACATCAGAGCACCATTGAGAGTTTATCAAAGCCTAGGATTTTAGCATAGGTTATCATATTCATTACATCTAGGGTTGTGAGCGCATCCATTGCATGTAGAGTCTAGGATCATATTGCTGACTTTTCTAGTTTGGAGTGTCCCATTGCTGAATTTTCAATTAGTGTTTTCAGATTATACTATTGCTGAATTTTCAAATTGGTAATTTCAGATTGTCATCCCACTGAATTTTCCGAGTAGCATTTTCAGACAGCTTGCTGAATTTTCAGGTTAGTGTTTTCAGAGTGTCCAATTACAGCGTTTATGCTAGCCCATTGTCTTTGTCATTACATCGCATTAGGACCCGGGTTTTCCTTTAGAGTTTCCCCTAGTTAATGCCTACCCGCATAGGGCGTGATTTTGGTATATCTCCCACGATGAACATGAAACAACTTCTTGATGCTCTCTGGGCCATCAATAACCGTCTTGCAGTCATTGAGGACCGGGATAAACCCAATATTAACCAACTGGATGAACTCATTACTTGTGTGACCCACTTAGAAACATTATCATATAAGAAAAAGGTAATGGTTCATTAATTTCACAAGTAGGGCCAGCCGCAATCAATAATCTCGACAATAACAAACATGTGGACAATCTGTGACTGAAATCATTGGAAAACAAGATAAGTGATCCAGAAGATGTGGGAAAATTCCAGTTTGAGTCTCTTCCTAAGTTAATGCTAAAGAGTTTGAAAGGGAGAGTAAAACTGATTTGACGGTGTATGCCCATGTGACAAGTGAGATCATGCCTAAGGTTATTATGGAGATGCTACCTGAGTTTACACTTGAGGGTAGTGTAGAGTTACCACCTGAGGTTACACCTAAGGGTAGTGTAGAGTTACCGCTTGAGGTGAGTTCGGTATTGGAGGAGTCTAGTGTTGTTATTCCAAAGGACATACCGGATGAGCTTACACCCAAGCGGGACATTCACGCATTGACTCTACCAAACCTTCTTCATGATCAATGAGTCTTGGGGAGGAAGTGGATCTGGAAAGACAAGTAGATAACCCTAGGACCCCTATAGATTGCATATCCATGCCAGTGTTCCATAGGCCTTCAGAGTTTGCACATGCATCTACATGACATATGCATGACTTGCATGTGGAGATTAGAAAAAGAATCAATATAAGTAATGAAACATACAAAATGATTGTTGACTCACATCGTAAGTTTAAAAAGTTTGTTGTGGGTGATGAAGTCATGATTAGAATATGTCCAGAAAAGTTTCCACATGGAACCATAAAAAAATTACAAGCCCATAGCGCTGGACCGTATAAATCTTGAAAAGATTGGGTCTGAATGCTTACTTGATAGATCTTCCACCTAACATGGGTATCAATTCCACATTTAATGTGGAAGTACTTATACCATTTCATGAACCTTCCCCTAACCCTCACATGAACTTTGATGATGATGCCCCTGACTTGACCTATGACCCTTGGCTTATACCCGACTATTCTTCCCAACATCTACTCTCTTCTGCCATACACATCTACCAAGAGAGAAAATATAGAGGATATCTGGGATGAGCGAGTAGTTTCCACATGACATGGAGGTTACCAGGAGTACCTCGTCTAGTGGAAGGGCAAGCCCAAGTCAAACAGTACGTGGATCATAGAGACAGAGCTTCAACGGCTTGGCTCCGATATTCTAAAGTGTTATCGGAGTTTTATTTTGCCAGAGGCTAATCTTTCTCAGTCGGGGAAAGTTGATGAGGACATCAGAGCACCATTGAGAGTTTACCAAAGGGGGAGGAGATCATCATCAATTTCCCTCTCGATGGATGACCACTACAGTGGGCCGAGCGGACCATTTTGAAGACCTCACATGAATTTGATGCATCTTCAAAGACCCTACACTAGAAAGATGCATGTGAGTTGCATTCTTGAGGAGTTTGGACCATTGGATCGAGTGCATGCGTCAATCGGACCGTTAGATTGCGCATATCGGGCCGTTTGACCACTTCTAATTGTGGCCTACCTCGATCATGGATACATTAGGACTTAGATGTTTTAGTTTTTATTAGGATTTAGTTTATTTACAGTTTGAACCTTTTTTATGAGCTTTATATTATGTCTTTTTATTTTAAAAAAGAAATTTCGTGTTTTTTCTCTTCTTCATGTGATTTGAAGAATACTCCATGTGATTTGGAGCTTGGGTGTAAAGAGGTATTTTCTCAAAAAGTTAATCTTTATTCTTCCCTTCTCGTCCAATTCATTTTTTTCTTCAACTTTTCATCATCTAACTTCAACCTCAACTGAACCCTATCATCTAAAACCCCAAATCTTCCAATTTCCCCGAATTCTCAAACCCTAGATCCTCAAATCCTTTAATTAACTAGAAATTCCTAATTTTCCTATATCCAAAACCTTAATTTCCATCTCTTAATACCTAAATCCTTTAAGCCTTTTATCCTATTTCCCAATTTAGCCTCAATTTCCTATTTTTCCCAATTATTAAAAATCTTAATTCCAAAATCCCTAATTCCCATGAACCCTAATTTTTCAAATTTCATATTTTCCCCTTCCTAACCCCAATCCTAGAACCTACAAGTCAACCCCTTGCATGTGAAACGTGCTTATCATAAATTGGAAGTTATATCTTTCCATTGGGCCTAATTTTAATTGATTTATGTGATTTCTTAGCATGCGGGCATGTGATTTAGGTTAAATCAAATCAGATTTTATTTCCTATTGTTTACTCTTAATTACGTGGTGGGTTAACATCTTTTGTTAATTGAATTACTTTATGGACTCTTTCATAATCTCCACGTTGCATGCTAGCATTAAATCATGTGTCCCGCATCACCTACAAGTTTTAATGAGACTACAAGGGATTTGCATACTCTATCAAACATCTGAATTCTGAAGCATCTGGTACATCCAATGATACAAAAAAAACAAGAGCTTATGATAAATGATTGAGTAATGGCATCTAGGCGCATCCAAATGTTAAGGAAAAATGTTATAGCTAAAGATGAGCAAAACACATGAAACCTGGAATCAGTCAGGTTAACCGCTGGCATTATTTCTTTCTTTCTTACTTCTCATTCTTCTTCTTCTTCTTCTTCTTTTATTTATAGATACACCGCTATGTTTGCTAGTAGAGAACAACCAAATTCTGGTTAAATTTGTTTAGAAAAACAACCATATTTCAACATCAGAAGACTTAAACAAGAGTGTTGATTTATCCAGCAAGGAAAATCTTGTAAAAACTGTGCACTTATTGGTATTTATTCAGATTAATCTTGAAATATGAAAAACATCTGCATTTATCATTCTTACATTAATTTTAAACAAAGGAAGACAAAAATAAAACATGGTCGACTTAAAGAAGCAACAAACATTTTTGTCTACCCAAGAGAAGTAGAGAGAAAGATCAGGAAATGTTGGGAAACCCATTTTGGTAAATAAAAATGGCATAGTTAATGGGATTATTTCTCCATATATAATGATATGGAAGTTTCTCAAGATGCACAATCAAACCTCCTATCTTTCTAAATGATTTTTAACTCACTTTATTTTACTAACCAAGAAAGGTTAAGGCGAAGCTTAGTGAGTTCTGCTCTAGAAGAAATGGATGATAAACGTATTAATTGAAAGGCATCTCATGCAATGGAAATGAGGATAGATTTTTAACAAACAGAAGAAACCAAATGGTGGTGAAATGATTAGTGGTGGGTTTTTACTAAAAAAAGCAACCATTAAATGGTGTCTTTTTTTTGGAAAAGAAAAGGAAAGAATGGTGAAGGAAACAACGAAGAACAGAAGGAAACATAAGGAAAGAATGATGAAGAACAGAAGCATAAGGAAAGAAGGACACTGAAAGGTTTTGATAGAAGGAGCAAAACAATGTTCTCTCATTTAAAGCTTGCGTAACCAGCAGTACATAAATGGAGTGAAACATGGAAGGGCTTGCGAAGAAGCAGAACATTTCACCTATTGCAGAAGGCAGTTAAGTCCATACCAATGTTATTGGGTGGGTGAGTAATATGGCTTTGGCAACATGGATATTTGCATATTTTCCTTAGGGTGTCTCTATCCATCACCATGCTTAGTGAGGTGAATGAAATTGCAGACTCCCTACATGAAGGGGGTGTTTCTAAATCTGTCTTAAACATTACATAGTCCACTCTAGTTTGTAGCCTTTTCTTTTACTATTACTTTATTTTGGTAGCATGTCCCTTAGGTGAAATAAAATTGTTACTTGGCATCCAACAATGTATGTAACAGGATGATAAAAATGAATACGTACTACGCTTATGATGGGCAAAAAAGATGTAGATCATCAAGTATTTCTGAACCAAATTTAAACATAATTCAAGGATGGAAAGGAAACTCTCATTTTGAATGCCGAATGTCTTGTGATGCAGGGGCACTTTTTTATGGCGAGCTCGAGTGGGGCGGCCAGTGTGAAGCAGGGGCACACTTGGGGTGGGCGGCTCGTGTGAGGTAGGTGACTTGTATAAAGCGAGACCCATATAAAGTAGGGCCCATGAAGGAGGGTTCGGCACAAGGCTGGACCCATATGAAGTGAGGAACCCATGTGAAGTGGGGCCTGACCTAGGATATGAGATAAAGGGATTAATTCGCCACGCTATATCAGTTCGAGCTTTTAGAGCAAGTGGTTAGCTGTCCTGCGTTAAAAGTGGTCTCACCGGGGGTGATTAATGCAGGGGCATTTTCACACCGGGCTCGAGTGGGGCGGCCTGTGTGAAGGGGAGCACACTTGGGGTGGGCGGCCCGTGTGAGGTGGATAACTTGTCTGGAGCGAGACTCATGTGAAGTGGGGCCCACGAAGGAGGGTTCGGCACAAGGCAGGACCCATGTGAAGTGAGGCTTGACCTGGGCTATGAGATAAAGGGATTAATTTGCCAAGCTCTATCAATTCGAGCTTTTAAAGCAAGTGGTTAGTTGTCTTGCATCATCTTGTCTCTTGGGGGTAGGATTAACCTGATCAAGGCCTCTCTCTCTCGAGCATGCCTATTTACTTTTTGTCCTTGTTCCATTGTCCCAAATCAGTTATCTCTAAAATTGATTCTTTCATAGGAAATTTCTATGACAAGGATGCAGTGAATCCTTCAAGTTTCCCTTGCTGAGCTATAAGGAGGTGTGCACTCCTTACTGCAAAGGGGGTTGCAGGCATAACAAATCTGGAGATTGTTAACAAAGCCCTCCTTGAGATTTGGGGTTGAATCTAATAGTCTTTGGAGGCAAATCATAGCGGCTAAATATGGAACTACCCCCTTGGGATGGTGGATAAAGGATTTGACTCTGTATATATCCTCATCCCTTTGGAAAAATATTACCAGGGTATACCCGTCTTTTCGCTTGAATGTCCGTCTCATCCTTGGAGATGGAATAGAATTAGGTTTTGGTTGGACCAGTGGTGTGGCCAAACTACGGTAGTTAAGGCTTTTCCTTCTCTTTTTATGTTATGTCCTAATCAGGAGATTGTTGTGAAGGATTGTTTTTTTTTCATAACGGACTTGGAAGAGTTTGGATTCCTCCTTTCATAAGGAATAGGAATTTCAAAGATGAGGAGATCATTGAATTTATGTCGTTGCTATCTTTGTTGCAAGATTCTCTCCCTAATCCCATGATACAAGACTCTATGGCCTGGAAGCTTTCTAGTTCAAGAATTTTCTCTGTCAAGTCTTTCTACAACCACATGTCCTCTTCAGTCAATATCTCTACCTGCCGCCACACTGGGGAGACCTTATTTTACAGAACCCTCCTAAAGTAGTTGCGTTTGGCGGGCTTGCGGGAAGGAATAGAATTCTGACAATGGACAATCTTAGAAGGAGAGGAATGGTGTTACCTAATGCGTGTCTTTTGTGCCTTAAGGATGAAGAATCTGTTGATCATCTCCTTCTCCACTGTCCTTTTCTCCTGACATTTGGTGGAGTGTTCTTCGGTTGGCGGGTGTGAGCTAGGTCATGCCATCTTCTCTCTACCAACTCTTCTTCTTGGCATGCAAGTTCTGGTGGCATGCAGATGGAAGTGGCATTGTATTTTGTTAGTAGTCCTCTGGGGTGCGGCCGTGAGGTGTTCGGTTGTTTTGGGGTGAGGCCGGGGCTAGGGCTGTTGTATATTCTCTCGTTCTTTTTCTTTTCGTTTGGTTTTCTTTTTTCGTGTGTTTCCTTGCTTCTTTTTGTTCTTTTCAGTCTTTTGTAGTGTCTTGATGTCTGTGTTCGGCAGCTCTGCTATCTTTTCAATAAATTGCTTATCTTAAAAAAAAAAACATAATTCAAGAAAAGAACTACAAGTTTGACAAATGTGAACATTATTTGAGTTGAGGAGTAAACCGCAAGTTGATCCTTGTGTTGAATCATAATGTGCTTCAGATCTTCTATAGAATTATCAGGCACAAAATCGACAATCAGCATTCCTGCATTGGATAAAAAAATTAAGATAAAGAAGATAAAATCAATAAATTGAGAATTAATAATAACAGTAATGAGATACTAATTCAAGAGAAACAAACCCAATTTCTCAAATAGCTGGGACAAGGTATGTAAGATGCAAGTGGATGTGGATGCATGTGTATTGACGCCATCTTCAAGAACTACTATATCTTATCAAATGCTACAGTGCCTCTCTTGACATAAGACATTGGGGTTGGGAGCGGCTCTTTACACATTATGTAATTGACTATAGATGTTGTAAGTTGTAGTAACCACAGAACACTCTTAACTTAATGCTAATTAATACTTGTTTGTGACCTAGAAGCATTGTTCCGAGTATTGGTGATATTATCAATAATATCCCTGATATTAATCAATATCGCCAGCTTAGCAATACCAATAATGCTGGCAATATCAGAAATTTTACGTATCGGTGATATATCGCTAAGTATCGCCAATGTATTGCGATATTTTCGATTGTATAAATTCTAGATGTTGCTTATATCGTCAATACATCAGTGATATTATCGATAAAATCACCAACGTATCGACATCGCCAAAATCTATTTATTAAAAAAAAAATTGTTATTTTTTTATAATTGCATGGTTGTACGATGAAATGCATGTCTACATGTGTGTATATGTATGCGTGCATGAATTGATCGATGGATCATGAATGTATGTATGCATGCATTCATGCATGGATGGTTGGATAGATGGATGCATGCATGCATGCATGTGTGTATGTTTGTATGTGTGCATGCATGGATGGATGGATGGATGGATCATGCATGTTTGTGTCCTTGTATGCATGCATGCATGCATAGATGGTTGGATGGATGGATGGATGGATCATGCATGCTTGTGTCCTTGTATGTATGCATGCATGCATAGATGGTTGGTTGGATGGATAGATGGATCATGCATGCTTGTGCCCTTGTATGTATACATGCATGCATAGATGTTAGAGGGTGGATGGATGGATCATGCATGTGTGTTTGTCTATACGTATGTGCACACACAATTTTCCTCGTGCTTCCCCAATGTTTTCCTAAGTCAATGATACATGCTTGTAGGCCACCATTAAAGGGAAACTTATTGTGTATGCATCTTTTTTTACTATTATTTGATTCCTAAATAGGAAAATATGTGTATTTTAGCATTTGCTAAAGTATCAATAAGAGATTCCACCTTTTTCCCCATGTTTCCCCAACATTTCCTTGAGTCAGCATTTCATACCTTTAGGGCCTGTTTGTTTTTCCAATTCATCGGAAATTACCTTGCAAATGACTAATAATTACTTCCCTAGTAATTACCGCACATTTACCCAGGCTTGATTTGACTGTCTACTTTTTCGGCATCAAAATCGAGAAAGTTGTAAAATATTTATAAGGCCCACCGTGATGCATGTTTCTTATCCACACCGACCATCCATTATGCCACCTAAATTTATGGCACGAGCCAAAAAATGAAGGTAGATCCAAAGCTCAAGTGGACCACGAATCAAGAAAAAGGGAATCAAACACTTACCGTTAAAAACTTCTTCAATACAATGTTTCCTATGGTGTGGGCCACTTGAGTGTTTGATCTGCATCATTTTTTAGCTTAGTCTCAAAATATTCCTATAAAATGGATGGACGGAATAGATATATCATGTAGATCACAGTAGGGCCCACAAATTTAAATCCTTGCTTTTCAACCGGTTTTCAACGTAGAAATTCCGTGATTTTCAAACATGGTAAAAATGTAATAATTACCCATTTCCAGGGTATTTACCTGGGAATTGAAAAAACAAACAGCCCCTTAGGCTCCCATTAAAGGAAAATTTATCATGTATGTGTCTTTTTTGCAATTATTTGATTCCTAAATATGCAAATGTGTGTATTTTAGCATCTTGTGAAGTTTCATCGAGAAATTCTACCATGTTCCCCCACGTTTCCCCAATGTTTCCCTCAGCCGATAATACATTTCCAGGTATCGGCAATAATATCGGTGATATCGATACATGTTTCTATATCCCCAGCTAGCAATCCATGCAACGATATCGATACTACAAACATTGCCTGAAAGATATTTAAAATGCTCGAACAGCCACAACAAGGACTCAAGCATTTTGGACAACTTGCCCTTGAAATCCAATTTGATTCTATTGTTGACTGAAACTTAGTCATGATTGACCTCTTATGATGAAAGGAATTTGATCATTAGTGACCTTTTATGCTTATATTCTAATACAATTGTGCATGGAAACATTCTTCTAAAGAGTTGTAGTTGATCCCTTTTGGATTAACTCTTAGTTGGCTCCCTGATGAAAGAGTAGCAGACACATAAGCCAAGTTTTGGTCACAGGAGAGTTGTGCCGTGCAGTTCTTGAGTACCCTAAACTCCATAACCACACTGGGACATTAGACCATCGGACTTTTTTTGTGATTATTATGTGTAGTTGAATAGGTGACGAATGAGGATGATTTAATCTTTACCATTAGGTCATTTGTCTCATCTATTTTAGGCCCTTCATCACATGGGGTTCTAGTATTTAGCCTAATTGGATATTTGTATTGGAGGATCACATCAAGTCTCCTAATCGAGAGGCCCATCATGCTCAGATTGGATTGACTTGATCATGCGCTAGCATGGGCTTTATCCCTTAACTTGAGGACATAGAGGATGATCTTCTTACCCCCCTCCCCCACCTTTTTCTAAGGTTAGTACACACACCCCACTGTTAGTCACACCGCAATGTTAACCACCCCCACTTTGGGAATCGATACCACGACCTTAGTGTTGAAACGAGGTTACCCTTTAACTTGAGGACATAGGGGATGATCTTATCCTTAATGTGATGGTTTTGACACATTTAGTGATGCCACCGTCTTGTAGTTGTTATAAAACTGTGATTGGGTACATGCATTAAGGATAAGTAATCTCTAGTGATCAAATATAGGATCCATCATCTTCGCGGACTCCAGTTTGAAATAATTTCTTGAAGATTTTCAACTGTTGGATCTTCCATTTTAACTGTTGATTTTGATTTATTGTGCTTGATGGAAAATTGATGGTGATGATCTATTTGCAAACCACTTCTTCATCCAACATGGAATCAGGACAAGGGTGGGTAGCTATCATGGTTGAGGATATAGTCTGTTTGGGTGATAGATGTGGCATGTACACTTTTGATGAAGTAGGGTGTTACTGGGAGTCTGGGACAAGGTGGTAGACTACCATACTTATGGTAGAATGCCAAAACACTATACCTCCTTTGTATAAAAATCCTATTCTTAAAAGAATAGGGTGCCCTAGCTTAGAAAAGAGTGTGGATGTCCTCGTCCTTCTCCCCTTCCAACATTTTTTTTTTTTTTGGTGGGGGGGGGGGGGGGGGGGGGGGGGTGGAGAGAGAGAGAGAGAGAATTCTTCTCCACCTTCCATCACTTGGGTGGTCTACTTCTTGGGTTGATTTAAACCCTTGATCTAGATCTTAGCCCTATAATGGATCTAAATTTGCTTGGGTATCCGTTCTTTATTGAGGATAGATCAAAGAGCAATCTTATCCTTTGTCGCATTATTCCAAGGTATTTGATTCGTACCATCCTTCTTCTTCTTTTTTTTTTTTTAAATTCTGGAAACTCGAGATCTACACATTGGGTCAATCCTTATTTAGATTTTTTTTTTTTTTTTTTTTTTTTTTTTAAAGATGATACCTTTATTAAGAAAAAACAAGAACCCTACAACTCGAGCAAAAAAAAAAAAAAAAATAAAAAAATTACAATTACAACAACCCCCTAGCCTGTAGGGGGCCCAATCTCTAAAAAGGATGAGAACTCTAGAGACAACCCCCGCCATTGAAGAAAAAGCATTTTTGAAGCATCTGTTGTAGCGTTCGGCCCATATAGCCCAGAATATAGCTAGAATAACAATTCTCCACTTTCTTTTCCCTAGGGACCCACCCGAGTCTACATGCCAAGCAGACAAAAGGTCATCAATGGAGCTAGGCATAACCCGAGAGATCCTAGTGAGCCTAAGAACACTCCACCAAATGTTGGAGGAGAATGAGCAATGAATCAAGAGATGATCGACTGATTCTTCTGCTTTCAAGCACAGCGAACAACTGTTGGGAATTTGCATTCCGTGATTCTTTAGGTTGTCAATAGTAAGAATTTTCTTTCTCCCCACCAGCCAGGTGAAAGTAGCAACCTTAGGAGGGACCCCGTATGACAGGATAGGCCCAGTTGGACAAGGACCAGAGAAGGAAGAGTTGGCCAAGGGCTTGGAAAACGACTTAACAGAAAACAAGCCCGATGGTGATAAGGACCAGCGCATTGCATCTTTTGGGTCTGAAGGAATTGACGTCGGGATTGCCTGCAAGAGGGAAAGAAGATCGCAAAATTCAGCCATCTCAAAGTAAAAAAGGGACCTCTTAAACGCGGGAGACCACAAAACCAAACTCCTAAACTAGTAAGATAGTCCGAAATCAAGACATTAGAATTCACAAAAATAGCAAACAAGGAAGGAAATGATTCCGCAAGATTTCTATTACCAATCCAAGAATCCAACCAAAATCTGATATTACCCCCTGATGCGGACATCAATCCCTTTAGGGTTTATCAACGTAGGAGGCGAGCGACGCATACATCTCTTTTGCCCGATGAAGGGCTTGGATCATTCGTGACGACATGAGGAGCATTGAAGACCCTACACATGTAGTTTGGTACATAAAAGACCCTACATTGGGAAGACATGTGTGTAGGATGAAGAAGACCCGACTGGCAAACTACTTGCTGGACAGTTTTCACTGTCACCCGACCACTATTCATCGGGAGCCCGACCGAGCGCCCAAAATTCAGCCACTCATGTGTTTTAATTGCTAGACGTCTTCGGGTGACTGATCGGATGCCCGAAGTGCGAATTATTTTTTTTTTAATTCGTTTTTTTTTCCACTTAAGTTTAGGGGTATTTTAGTCTTTTTCTTCTTTCTTCGTGTTTATTTAAGATGGTTTAGCCCTAATTACGGATTTAGTTGTTGAATATTGAATGAAAGCCTTTTGGTTGCCTCCTCTGTGTGTGTGTGTGTGTGCGCGCGCGGCGCGCGCGCGGTGTGTGGACTTCATCTCTTCTTCTCCAATCCTCTTCTTCTTTCTTCTTCCTTTCCCCTCCAACTTTATTCAAGGTAACTTCATATCTCTCCAATTTATTTTAAACCTAAATTTTGTTGATTCCCACAACCCTAAATCTGAGATTTGATCCAAACCCTAATTTCTCAGATTTTCGATTCCCTAATCCGAGAAATCATTTGATTTCCCGAACTAGTGAATTCCATTGGGCGATTGGGTTATGACCCTGCAAGATCGGGATGTTCCATTCCTCGCAGGATCCATTCCACGCATTAATTGAATCCCACACCGTGTGATTGTGATGATGGCCCGCATTATTGCATGTTTCTTTTCTGATTTTCTTAGATTATGATGATAGATGCTGAAATTTTTACTGTTATTATTTTGTTATTCCGTTGGATCATATATGTCATGAGCATGCATCATAATTAGGGTGTCCTGCATCACCCCCTCTACCTAAAGAGAAAGTAATTCTATCAAAGATCAACTCAGTGGACTTCGCAATGCCTTTCCACAAAAAAGAGACTATATGAAGAGGAACTCTTAGTCCACCAACTAGACTGACGCCATATTTAGCTGCTACAATCTGACACCACAAACTCTCTTCTTCGCACCCGAATCTCCACACCCATTTGCCCAATAGAGCTTCGTTGAACAAGGATAGGTCTTTAATATTGGCCCCTCCATACTCAAAAGGAAGACAAACTTCTTTCCACTTCAGGAGAGGAAATTTACCTCCACTAGAACCCCCTTTCCATAGGAAGTCTCTTCTGAGTTTATCTAATTTTTGGATAACAGATTTAGGACATCTAAAATAGATAGGAAGTAAACTAGCAGGTTAGCAAGATAAGCCTTAACCAGATTAATTCCCCCCCCCCCCCCCCCCCCCCCCAATGAGAGGAGATTAAGCTTCCAGGCTGCTAGCTTCCATTCCATTCTCTCAATAACTCTGTCCCATAAAGCAAGAGGGGTTCTACCTATGCAAAGAGGCAAACCCAAATACAAGAAAGGCAAATAACTAACCTTACAAGCGAAAGACTCTGCCAAAAAAGAGCATTCCTCGCTTTCCAGATTGATACCAAAAAATTCCGGGGAACAATTTTGAAATATATGCTTCCATTTATATCTTCCAATACCCCGTCACTTTACTATCATTATTTTAAAAAGAATGATAAGAACATACAGGTCTCTCTAAACAGAGAATTTCACCATGTTAGAGGGAAGCCAATGAGTTCCCAGACTTGCTCGTCAAAGATGGAGCAACAAGACCTTGTGTATATATAGGGAGCTTGGTCCCCATTCAAAATGACAATTTCTGATTTTATTTCCTTTTAGCCTTCTTTAATAAACTTCATAAGCTATAGAAAATCGTAAATGTTAAATGGTCCCATGGTTGGACTCTTTGGCCTGTTGAGCTTTATTGTACATGTTTGGGTAGAGTTTAGGCCCATTGAATAAGTCTCTTTTACATTGCTTAAGCAAGGAGAGTACTTTTATTATGTTAGCTTTTAGTGAAAGCCCTAATAAAATAAAAGATGTGGGGACATGGGAAGGAGATCCTATTCCAGTTGTTCCACACTTCTCTTCTTTCCTCTTCTCTCTCTTCTTTTTTTTATCTTTTCTTTTCCTTAATTCTATTGATTCCACGATTTCACATGGTATCAGAGTCCATACATGTGATCCAGGTCTAAAATCCGCTCCATTCAAAACCCTAACCGTTACATCAAGTCTTCGAGGGCCTCAAAATTGTAGGGTGTTGATCGGACCATGAGAAAAGAGCAACTCTCTTCGTTTTTTTTTTTTTTCCCATCAAGTAAATGCAACCGCTCACAAAGAGAGCATAGAAGCCTCGCCCGGAAGATGAAGGCTTGCTGATTTTCTCATAAAGGTGATGTTTAAATTGGCTTTCTTCCTTTTATTGTGTTGAAAGGCAGTTTTTGGTAGAGTTGTGCTATGCGTAACATTGTGTTGAGATGCATAGTTATTTTAATAATAACATGACATTCTATCAAAATGAACTAAGAAGAAACATGAAAACAAGGGAGTGAGTCCCAGATGCTCAGAGAAGGGCGGGATACTTCCCATTTGGATTAACCATCTATTTATTAATAAATGAAACTTCACCTTGTACTATATATTTCTAAATGAAGGACAAAAGGGCAAGAATAACTGCTCCCACTTCATCCTTTTCATATGACGATAGTTTGTGGTCTATGTGTTTTAAAAATGCACAATGGTGCAACTAAAGATCTCTTACCTGTGTAATCTGTTGCAAACAGATCACGAGCTCCCCAAGCAGATAAACGGAGGATCACTGGCCCACTAAGTCCCCAATGAGTCACTAACATAGGCCCCACCTAAAACCTCAAACCATTGGTTATGCTAAGTACATCCTTAAGTTTCTACATAATGTTGAGAAGAAACACATGCCTGCATCAATTGAGGTATATTCCTGCGGATATTTTGTAACTTCAGATTTGCTTTAACTTTTGGGAATGTAACCTGAGCACAAAAAACAATTAACAAGGAATTAGAAAAATCCTCAAAGGTCATAGGAAGAGTAACCATTGGATCCATGGCTAGGCTGAATATAAGACATTATGGCGATATCTGCCAATATCAAGCAATACACGTTGCAAGTTTACCACTCTCTAGTGTCAAGAAAGAAAATGACATGGTCATCAGTCAGCAATAGTTCAGTAAAAGAATCTAATCGATATGGTTCTCCTTTTATTTTAACATACGTTGTTGCTAATCTGTTTTTGAAAGCAGTTTCAAAAACAGTAAATGACAAAAAGATCAGTAAACAAACAAATCGTTTTAAACAAAAAAAAAAAAAAAAAAGCGGAAAAAAAGAAGAAGAAAAGAAATGACTTGAGCAAAATGAGGAGAATCTATGTAGAAAAACCAAGGGGAAGATTAAAGGGTGATCTGGAAAGAAGGTAAGCGGGGCTAATGGGTTTGGAGAAAGAAAATGAAGGATGAAGGATGGTGAGTGGTGATAACAAAAGAAGGATGTGAGAGATGGAAGATTTTAATGAAGAATGAGAATGAAATGGAAGAGTAAGGGTGATGAAAAATAAGAAGATGATGATGACAATGATAAGTGATGATGAAGAGGAAAAGGATCCACATGATGAAGAAGATGGCTTGATAGTGGTGATTCTTTGCTTGATGTTGATATAATCAACGCCTTGTCGGCAAACTCATCTATTTGATTATTACTTGTCTTGACATTGCATATGCCGTTAGTGTAGTTAGACAATTTTTTAAGTATTTTTATCTCAAAGGTTCACCTGGAGGGGGAATTCTTTATTCTCCCCATGGTCATCTTCATGTTGAGGCTATACTAATGCAAAATGAACTGGTTCTCCTTCTGAGCACTAATCAACGTCCAGTTATTACAACTTGGTTTGTGGGAATCTAGTGATATGGAAAAGCAAAAAGCAATTTGTTGGGGCCTGCTCTAGTGCTAAAGCAGAGTATCAGGTGATGGGTTATAGTGTATGTGAGCCACTTTGGTTGAAGACCTTTTTGACTAAATTAAGTCTACCAGTTTCTTCTCCCATGACACTACACAGTAATAATCTTGTAGCTATTTGCATCTCCTCTAACCCAGTTTATCACGAGCACACCAAACATATCAAGGTTGATTGTCATTTTATCCAGGCAAAAGTGGCTTCTAAGGATGTTTGCATGTCATATCAAAAGTTGAACGATTGACTCACCGATTTTCTAGCCAAGGGCACTGGTTGTTACCATTTTCTTTGCCCATGTTCCAAGCTGGACATAATTGATTTCCATGCTCTGGCTTGAGGAGTGCAGGGAATGTGAATGTATATGTAAATGTGTACACATGTATATTTGTATTCCTGCAGAGCACTATATGTTTTTCTCATGTTAATATGTGTTAGTCAAGAGGGATTAACACAAGTGTTCTCTCTCTCTCTCTCTCTCTCTCTCTCTCTCTCTCTCTCTCTCTCCCTTCTTTCTACTCTTGCTACTAACATGACCCACATGCTAACATGCTCAGGCCAATATCAAGATAGAGTTCCTAGTAAATTTTGAAAGATTATTACCCCAGACAAATCTGCCAATTTTGTATCCTCAATTTTGAAAGTGAATAAGCTTGGATTTGGATCTATAACTGAATGACCAAGTTGACCAGCAAGGGCATAACCCTATAAAAAAAAGAGTGAAATTCAGTCCATCCAGTAAATCAATCCAACCATACTTGGCATTATATATGAGCTAGAAAATAAATCCGTCTCCAAACCTGTGGGCTACTCCCAGTGGCAATCAATAAATAATCAGCTTCAATATGTTCAACTAAATCAATTGTCCGTTTTTCAACCTTGAGTAGGAACTTCCCACTAATGGTCTTAGATGCATTTGTTACAACTTTGCCAGCCTGCAGAAAAACTGATAGAATATTATACGTAAGCATACCATCAAACCAAATGGAGTTGTAATGATAAATACAATAGATCAGCGTAAAAATCCATTACAATGTTCCTGGTATCAGCAATACTATCGATAACATCGGCCGATATTATCTGTATAGCAAGTCAGCAATACAGCTACAGGGTGTAATGTAAAATTTACAGTGTTGGTCAATATTGTCGACACTAGTGTTTGCATTATCTCCGATATTATCGAAATATCCCCGATATTATCTCTATTTCTAGCTCAGCGACACCGATAACACCGGTAGCGATATCGATAACACTGATAGTATAAAAAATTCTTGATATCAGTGATGTATCACTAAATATTGCCAATGTATCGATATTGTCAATATTTTCAATTGTGTAAATTCCAAGCGTCATTTGTATTGTCAATACATTGATCTCGTCGGTGTATCGCCAATATTTTTTACTGTGTAAATTCCAAGTGTTGCTTGTATTGTCAATATGTATCTGCAATATTTCAATAATATCACCAATGTATTGATATGCCAATATATTTAAAAAATTCCCACTTCATATTTTTTATGGGTGCATGGTTGTATGCAACGTTCAATTTGTTGACGATAACATTGATAATATCACGATATTATCAATATCGCAACATGGTAATAACGAGACCACAATCAAAAGTTTATTTTTCAGTTGTTAATGATTTGTTTGGAAATTTCATGTATTGCCGATATTCTGAAATATCAATGGATGTTTGGATAGAAGTTCAGATTTTAGATGTATGAGATGATTGGACTGACTACTTACGGAAACACATGCTTTTAGGCCCCCATTAAATAGAAACCTATTATGTATGCATTCTTTATGCAATTTTTTTATTCCAAAATATGCAACTATGTGTATTTTATCAACTCCTGAGGTTTCACTAAAAAATTCTACTGTTTTTCCCATTTTCCCTGCATCTAGTTATCAGCGATATTCTTAGCGATATCGATATTGTTTCTGTATCCCCAGCTAGCGAAACTTATAGCGATACCGAAACTTCGAACACTGGTCGATCGTGATAGTGCACGAAGTTTTTGATATCACGAGATATTTATGAAGCCTTATCTCAACTATGTTCCCTCATTGCACTCTATCACAGACCATATTGTTAGCATACGCCCTCAAGTCTAGTGTCATATTGTCAGATTCATTATAAAGATTAGTGCATTAAAATTAAATATTTTTTTCCGATAGCGAATAGTGTGGGCCCTCATACAATGGAAAGCTATTATGTGTAGTAGTAGTTGTTGTTGTTGTGTGTAATCATGTGTCTTTTAACATCTCCTGAAGTTTCACTGAAAATTCCACCATTTTCCTAATGTTTCCCTTAGACAGGTACATTCCCTAGTATTTGCAACATTATTGATGATATTGATACATGTTTCCATATCCCAAGTTATCAATACATAATAATGTTAACTGTGCTTTCAATACTGCTTTACAATAGCACTCAACAATTTAAGCGGTTCGATGTAAAACATGCAAGACGAAGTTTGCCAATAAGTTTAAGAACTAACAATACGAGGACAATCATAGTTTAAAGAAATGAGTGGTGTCAGATTCATCTACAGTCATAAACTATTATAGATAGGGCTGTAAATGGTCGGGTTCGGGGCGGGTTTAGCCAAAACCAGACCTGCCAATTAAATAAACGGGTCTGGGTCCAAATTTTAGACCCAGAACCTTAATGGGCGGGTCCGGGTCGGGTCCGGGTCAACCCATTAGACCCATTTATAAATGCGTCCGGGTCGGGTAGAGGGAGATCCACCCAGACCCATTTATAAATGGGTCGGGTCTAATGGGTACAGGTCTGGATCAAGTATGCAAGCATTTTACAAGGCTTAAAACCGGGTCTGGACAGGTCCCTTGAAACATAGACCAAACCCGCCCACTTACTAAATGGGTTCGGGTCAGGTCAGGCCTAATATAAAGGAAACCAGCCCCAGACCCGTTTAGCAATTGGGTCTGTTCTTGGACCCAGACCCGTACCATTTAACAAATGGGTCGGGTCTAAATGGGTTGGGTCCGGGTATAGTCAAACAACCACTTGATCTAAAAATTCGAGTTGTTAGAGGATGGCGTATCAATGTATATCAAGGAAAACACTCCCGCGCATGTGCGGGGTGGAACTCCGCACGGGAACATATTGGGCAAGGGTGGAGGGACACTCATAGTTCACACCCAGGTGGAGGGATAATCACAACTCACACCATAAACGGCCCCCCGTGGGAGAATATATTACCGGTGGCATATTTGCTACTTCCGGGATTTGAACACAGGACCTTCCGCTTTGATACCATCTCAAACAACCACTTGATCTAAAAGCTCGAGCTGTTAGAGGATGGCGTATCAATGTATATCAAGGGACTCTAACAGGTACCCTATTGGGTCCGCTGACCCATTTACAGCCCTAATTATAGAGATGTTGAAAGCAATCCTGATATTTGACCATAACTATACTAGTTATTTCATAACTCAGAATGTTCAAGCAACAGTTCCAAGTAACGATTGCTCAAAGTTTGATTCCAACTCACCTAGAATGGATGATGTAAAGAACCTGCCTTCACTAACAATTTAGGTAACTTTAGGGCCGTTTGGATAGGAGTAAATGGAGGTAAATGGGTGGAATTGGAAGTAAATGGAGGTAAATGGTATTTGAGGTGTGTTTGAATGGAAGTAAATGGGAGTAAATGTGCATGTAAATGTGGTGAAATGCCTTTTTGAGCTCCCTTGGCGAGTCGCACGTGTAAACAAAGGTGCCACTATGCACATGTCCATCATACATGTGTCACAGTAATGATGCTCCCCGACAATCCAAATATTGGCTACATCACTAAAATCACACCAAAAGAATGATCCAAACCATCTAAAGGATGGCCATCTAAATGGACGGTTAAAAACTGTTCACAAGTTGCTTGTTTGTGATCCTTACGTTCTTGGCCTACCCGAGGCTCGAAATATCCTCATTTTTTGCTATAGTATACATTTCAATGGGCTTCTTACAATCATTCTATTAAATATCACATATGTACACTACGTTAGGATATTAAAGCCGATTTCGGATATCACATATATTCATGTGAATATATTGAAATTTTAAAATGCATTCCAATTCCTCCCATTTACTCCCATCCAAATGAAATATTTTGATTTCAAATGTATTTCATTTACTCCCATCCAAACACAACTATGCAAAGCCATTTACTCCCAATTCATTTACCTCCAAATCCATTTCCCATTTACTTCAATTTACAAGCTCCCAAACAAGCCCTTAGAGACATTCTTAGCAAGGTATTCTGTAACAGTAACGGTGGCCGTAACAAGCCACCACCATTACCTTCACGATACAAGTCGCAACGGCTATTACAGCCCCCGTAATGGCCATTACGGTCTCTCTTTTTTTTTTATTAAAAGAAAAAACCCGAAAAAACCTGTATCTGCCCCATAAAATTGAAAAAAAAATCCGAAAAACTTGTATCTACCCCATAACAAACCATTACAGGGCTGTTATGACTTTTACAGGGGGCATAACAGGCCATTAATGGTGGTTACAGGTCATTTTTTGCATAACGAATGCTACAACCGTTACGACCCCGTTACCTTTACGTAACGGCTGCTACAACCGTTACGACCCCGTTACCTTTACGTAACGGCTGCTACAACCGTTACGACCCCGTTACCTTTATGTAACGGCCTTTACTGGCACACCATGATTCTTAGTAATCACAAAACATAGAACTTACTGAATTTACAATATCGAAAAGTACAGTTCCTTAATCACGAGTTCCACGAACATATATGAGCATGGACTTCTACACTAACATGATGTCTTCCTAGTTTGAAACGGATGGATGAATAGTAATATACCTCCACTCCTCCTTGCTTCAAGCAGAAGGCAGTCAATTATAGAGGATGAACTATTGCTGACAGGAAACACCCTGCCATCATCCTCCGTCTGAGTACAGAAATGATAAAAAATGGTTACAAAACAATAATACAGGGTGGAAGATAAAGGGAAAAGAAATGAAATACAAAGGGTTCTCAAAACAACCTTAAGCTCAACACCATGATCAGAAAACCAAGACATAGTATCCATTGGGCCATGCATGCTGAAGAATGATCCTCGCAGTTCTTTATTGCCCCTAGGATAATGTTCTGCCAAGACCTGTGTCATCAAATGGAAGCATGGGAAATAAAACTCCACATCGCGCTTTTTTTTTTTTTTTGTCCCTTTTTCAGTCTGTCTATCTACCATTGACCTACAGGCTTAAACCCTGTATGTGATATAAGTATGCAATATGCTCCAACCATACCAATCCTAGAAATGCTTTGAGAGTAAACTGTAACTCTTTCTTTTTCCTTTTTAAATACAGTTGACATGATTAGGCTTTGAAAGAGGATTTAATCTCATGGTAGCTTGGCAAAGCTTTGATGACCGGCTGCATACTGATGCAAACCTCTTTTTCCCAGTCCGGGTACTGGCAGGTGCAAATGCTATCATTCAACTACTTCTATTGCTACAAGGCAGAATTCGTAAAGCTGATTCAAAATAGTTGGGACCATGCTATGATGATGATGATGAATTTATAGTTGAAAAATTCCTCAGGAATTTATAGTTTCCCAGCCAGGCATGCAGCTGGTCGCTGAAGTTTTGCCAAGTAAACATGGAATAAGCCAACCCAAAATAGCTAGGACGAAGCTATGATCATGATGATGACAGCCCATGAACAAAAGATGATAGAAAATCTGTAGAGAAATATATGTATTTACGTATTCATGTGTTCATTTTTTTTCTGTGGTCTGTAGCAAACATTATATCTACTTAATATTAAAGAGAGAGTATTAGTCCATTGAGGCTAACACAGAACATTCAGCCCTAACACCCACACTCTCTCTTCTTTCTCCTTTCTTCCTCCTATTTCTTCCTTCTATTCTCCCTAAATCACTCCACTTTCTACTAAATCAACCTACTTTGATGAAAGGATCAACCATATAATTTCTATTGTAATTGCTGAAATCGATTGGTGCCAAAGTAAGTTTTCTGTAACATGTTACCAAAAGGGCATATGTTTTTTTCTTCCCCTGATAAAACAAGTGCTAGAGGGCATGCCTAGTAGCTAGATGACTATGCAAGTTGCCAGTCCAATGCAAAATACTTCCACCCACCACCAAACGCTACCATGATCCAACATAGACAGTTGAATTCATAATTTACTAAACTCGGTGTCAGTTTGTAAGATTGATATACATTGCAAGCCATTTTCCTTTCATTTTACTGCATTTTACCCAAGAATAGTTTGCAGACATGGTTTCCTGAGAAAACATCACAGATTGAGACCCCTTGTCTCTCTAGGTCCTAGAAAAAGTCCCCATATAATGTTATGATGACCTCTAACTTTCTCAAAAAGTCTTTTTTTTTTTTTTGAAAGATAACTTTTTCAACAAGGTATCACCTTTCTTTCTTTCTTTTTTTCTTTTTTCTTTTAAAGAAAAGATGTCACCTTTCTGATTTAAAAAAAAAAAAAAAAACTTTCTTGCTGCCCTCCCCCCCCCCCCCCCCCCCCAAAAAAAAAGAAGAAGAAAGAAAGAAAAAAGACCATTGCCACAGGAATGGGTGCCACAGAAAATGGTTCCAATTGAAAAATAAAAAAAAATAAAAATATGAGAACCTGTGTTAATAGACATTTAGCTTACTCTTGGTTCATACAGTATTTGAAGATTTAGCAATGTCTCGGCATCAGTTACAAATTACTAACATTAAGTACATAACTAGAAGATAATATCTGACCAACCATCTATGAATATTTGCACAAGGAATATCTAAATTATAAAACTGTAATGGATTTAAAAATCATGTATTCCTCACCATTTTATCAACATAATGACCATTTGTCACATTGCATCGACCTCCTCCAGAAATCTTTACCTAGAAATTGTAGGAATTTTCAAAGGAATAGTTAAATAAGGATGACCATATGAAAGTGATCATACTTGCCATAAATGTGAGAGTTGAAACATCATACATTCATGGAACTTCTTGCTCGATAGAAAATTGATCAGAACCACACTGAACTTCAGAAAATGCCTATAATGCACAAACATATCTAACATAGCTCTATGCACTTAGTACATTTTCCACACAAAATCCAGAAGAATTTAACAGATGAAACCCAAGCATCTATATACACCAGAACTGCCCAAATGAGGTAGATACAATGCTAGGCTGTGCAAAACAGCATTTTTAGTTCAGCCAGCAACCAGAAAGGTAGCCTCACTTTACCTAATCCAGATTGTTCATCCATCTTGCAGGCCCCATCATGAATAATTCACACCTCAAAATTCTCCCCACCAGAAAATTCAAGGCACATGATAGGTGGGAATGGTATTCCTACTGCAACGTGTTGACAAATTAGCTAAACTAACTATCCATTGGTATTCATTCCAAATTCCAATGGAAGGGATTTGCCATGACATGCTGCATCCACAATGGGGCCCATGGCTCGCCAGATGAATAGTGCAGATACAAAAAGGAGTCTACAAAATGATTGCTGGATTGAACAAAAAAAAAATGTTGCTTTATTAGATTGGGCAGCAATCAATACTTCAAACAAAAACCGAATGCAGTAGGATGAAGGAACTGCACGCAGTAGTTAATCGACCTAAAAGAAGCAATAGTATGTAAGGAACCCATATTCATCTAACCTTTGATAGAAACCTTCCTTTCTCAACAACCATCACACCCAAATCCGAAGCTAAATTTTTGGCTCTAATTGCAGCATATACTCCAGCGGCGCCACCACCAACCACCACCAATAATTGTTTGCTTGTCTACCAGCAAAAGTTACTCATAAGACCAGAATAAACAGATCATGAAAACACCAAAATGAAAGGAGCAAGTAGCGATAAAATAATTATCTTTGTTCAAGTCTACAAGAAGAATTTCATAAAATAAGGTTGCCATCCACATGAACCACTGCACATGTAGCATTCATTTTTCTGCAATCCAAACCTTTCAAAAAATGTGGGCCACACTGTAGTTGGTGACATTTCATTTTCGATAAATAACATCACTTCTTTGATAACTCAAAGAGCAATTATATGTTAAGGAGTATGGGAAGTGTACAGTTAGAATCCTGACCTCTAAATCAAATTCCTTCAAAGATCCTAAGTCCTAACCTCTGATTAACGGACTTTTGCTCACTAATAATTTTAAATGTGCACTTGATGATCACCAATGGGACAGTCAGCTTATCCGTTCAGTGAGATTTCCAGGATAGATGAATCTATAATAGAGACCAAGATTTTGGAAGGTAATGCAAGCATGAACGATCACAAGAAGAGGGATGAAGATGTGGGTCCCAAAAATCCAATTTGTGGATCCTACAGCCCATCCAGTGATTGCCGTGGACTACTCAAACTAAAAGGGTAATTTATAGGATGGCTATAAGACCAACCATGCTTTATGGAACAGAATGTTGAGCAGTTAACAAACAACATGTTCATACAATGAGTGTAGCTGAAATAAGGATGTTGAAATGGCTGAGTGGCGCAAGACAATGATAGAATTAGAAATGAATGTCTTCGATCGAGGGAATTTAGGAGTAGCACTGATAGGTAATAAGATGAGGAAAGTAGACTTAGATGGTTTCGTCATGTGATCAAGAACTGCACCTGCTATAAGGAGTGCAAGTTGAAGGCTCCAAAAGGGAAAGGGGAAGGCCCAAAAGGATGTGGGTGGAGGTAGTAAGAAAAGACTTAATGACATATGGTCTAACTGAAGTAATGGCTCTTGATAGAGTGGAATGACAAAAAAGGATTCATGTAGCTGACCGCAATTAGTTGGGATAAGTCTTATATAATGATGATGGTGGTGATGATAGCTTGTCCGGTGGGACCCATATATTGAGCTATGCTTAGAGATTTTTAAGGGATGGATATCCTTAGTGTGGGTCTAGCTTCTTTTTTTTTTTTTTTTTTTTTGAGGTCTTTATTTAGCAAAGATTGAAAATGATCTTTAAAGGAATGTTAAGTAATTATTGGTTTTCTATCTTGAGAGATTTGAGTTCTAGAAGATCTTTAATGGGATACATCAATATATTGGGGAATCTTTAATAAGACATTAATATCTTCGGAGCTTTTAATAAAATAAGTTAGAGATAAGAATAAGATAATAAAAGGAAGGAGGGGATTTAAGTCCATACATGTAGTATTTTTTGTTCTTTTCTTAATTTAGAAGTATTGAGTCTTTATGCACGTGACTTTGTAGATTCCATATTGTAATGAAGATTGAAAAAAAAAAAAAAAGTACGAGATTTGGTAGAAGGTATCCTCTTGCATAGGGAGAAAACCCTATAAAATCAATCCTTCGAATTGTGGTGTATGCAAAATCTGTTTTTCTCCTCTTCTTATTTTCTTTCTCATCTATCCTACATCAGAAGGTGTCCATGTATTCCAAATGTACAAACAGCAGTTTGAATGTTTATGGTTCTCCATACATGCATGCAGACAGGCAGTATTATACAATGCTCACGCCAAAGGTTTTATAGTACCATTTAGGTTCCTATTTGTACAAGTGGCACCCATGGTTTAATAATCCAAACAGTTGATAACATGCCACCCATTATAGATGGTTCATCCAAAAGAATCTCAAAATTAGAACCAGTGATTGCAGTATCGATAATACCAGCCAATATTATGGTATCGCACAATACCGATACGATACTGGGCTTTAGTTGGGAAACTTCCCAGTATCGGCCGATATATGACAAAACATTGTAATGTAGCGATATGTATTGTAATGTATCGCAATGTATTGCTATGTATTGCAATGTATCGTTGTGTATCGCAAGTATCGATGATACCTTGACTGTGTCAATCCCCTTAGAGGAAATATTGGAAAATTTGCTGGAAAAAAAAAAAAAAAAAAAACTATTTATCTAATTTTTCCTCTCTCTCTCTCTCTCTCCAGACCTCTCTCCCTCTCTAGACCCCCCCCTCCCCCCTTCTTTGAATTGAAAACGAATGCCGATTGTTGTTGCAAGATTTCCCACAACAGGAAGCTAGGTGGGGCCCACATTGATGTGTGTGAGAAATCCACCCCGTCCGTCCATTTTTCTGTATCATGTTAGGACACGGGCAAAAAATGAGGCAAATTCTAAAGTAAAGTGGGCCACACGACATGAAAAAGTGGATAAGGAAATACCTACCACTGAAACCTCCCTGGGGTCCACCATGATATTTATACGCTGTCCATACCGCTCATAAGGTCATTCCTACTAGGATGAATTGAAAACACAAATATTAGCCTGATCCAAAACTTCTGTGTCCCAACAAATATTTCAACAGTGAACATTCAATCCTCATTGTTTCCTGTCATGCGGCCCACTTGAGTTTTGGATCTACTTAATTTTTGGGCCCATGTCCTAACATGATATGGCAAAATGAATGGTCGGAGTGGATTTCTCACAAACATCATGGTGGGCCCCACCTAGCTTCATGTCGCAAGCCAGTCTGAGTCCATTGAAAATGGGGTGGCCCAATTCGGTGATGCTGTGACAGTGCGGCCCACAGTCATCTATTGTATGGTAGATCCACACCGTCCATCAGTTTTGCCAGCTGATTTTAGAGCTTGGGCCTAAAAGTTAGGATGGTCCACTCGTCAATGGCCCACAATGTCTAAAATATATTGGACCAATTTTTCTTGGTTGCCAAATTTTCAGATTTGTTTGAGATATAGATGTTATAGTTTTTTTTTTTTTTTTTTTTTTTTTTTAACAAATGGATGGATCATATGTTGATAACTGGTGGAACTACTTTTGTTTAAATTATCTTGACTGTCCATATTAATAACCATTGATCAAATAGATCATATTTGTCAGATGGGAATCTAGCAAATCCAACCATCTAATCAATTGGCTGCATCTTGTATGGGCCATAACAAAAAAATAGCATCGGTTGAATGGTTTCATGGATCAATCCGTGGACAATTTTGTAGTAGCTGCCAGGAATTATTGTTGACTGTCTAAAGAGTAAGGGTGCAGATAGACTGGGCTGAAGCTAATCTGAGCAATCAGTTCTCTACGATAAGGAAGGTGGGCCTGAGCCCATCTTGCTCTATTAACTTTAAATTCAGGCAAAAAATCTATTTATTATCCAGACACAAATATGTTTGGAGAGCATGGTTGCTAAATAGATGGCTTTTTGTTAATGAAGTTTGTTTGTATGTTTCTTTCCCTTATAGTATTGTAAACATATTTTAGAAAGAAAATGAGAATTTTTAGTTCCCTTTTGCTTAGCTTAAGTAGTTGTTCTACCTTACAGGTATTTTGAATACATGTGCCCACTTTTATGACCCACCTGATGATTAGTTTAACTTAAGAATCGACTCAACTATTCATCTAAATAGGCTTCACAAAATAGCATACTTTATGCCAAGACTAGTTATGTGTTAATCTGATTTTGGAATGATTCCTTACTCCAAGCTTCGGTTGGTGTGAATATAAAACTTCCTACCTGTAACTGACTTAACTAAGTTAAATGTTAAGTATAGCTTACATCTAAACAAGATTCACCTGTGAGTAACTTGCCTGTAATTACAAATTAAAAAACTCACAGGCACCCAAAGACCCCTAAATAATTTCTAAGCACCTGACTATCATCCATTACACTCAGCCAGAGTATTAAAGTTTTCTCTGTGTATAATAGCTCGTGCAGACACACCATGAATGAGCTCAATTACCTGAAAAGCGGGAAGGTTTGTAATGTATCGTACAACCATCATTGCGAACAAAGAACAAACACTTAGAACGCAGTCAAAGAAAAGAAGTTATGTTGTAAAATAGTTGAGTAGGGAAGAGTTGGAGTGAGGTTTTGTTACTACCTGTTGGGAACTGCTACTGCTGCTGCTACTGCTGCTGCGTATGGCGAATGACGACTGGAACCTTCGGTTGGAGTGGAGGAGGAGGAAGAGAAATCCGGCGTTGTACTTCCTGCGCACGTTAGCGGCCGGCAGAGAAACACCGAGAGGTAGGTGATTCTGGAGAGTGGAACTTAGCATTGTTCTAGGACGACTGAGTTCGAGTTGAGCCAGCCGCAGCAGTTTGTTTTTTTTTTCTTCGGTTGGGGGGTCGTCGAGGAGTTGTTTTTTTTTTTTTTTTTTTCCCGAAAGGAGGAGTTGAGTTGACTCACAGCGTCAACGATGGAGGAAGCGAATTGCGTACTGAGTATACTCAGTACGCTTATCGTACCGAGTAAACTCTGTGGGGTCCACCGTGATTTATTTATTTTATCCGCTCCGTCCATATATTTTAACAGATGATACTATGGCTTGATCCCAAAAATGAATTATATGTAACCCTTAAGGGGACCACACCACAAGAAGCAGTGTCGATTGAACCTCTACCATCCAAAAAATTCTTGGAGGTCACAGAAGTTTTGGATCATTCTGATGCTTGTGTTTTCCCTTCATCCATGTGTTTGTGATCTCATGAACAGGTTGGATGACAAATAAACATCACTGTGGGCCCTAGAAATGGTTCAACGGTGGAAATCATTATTCCCATTGTTTACTGTGTATGATCCACTTGAGCTTTGGATATGCTTCAATTTTGGCCTCAACCCTGAGTGTTAAAAACGTATGGACGGTGTGGATAAACTATATACATTCACAGTGGGCCCAACTGAGTTTCCTCGGTAAGATAAAAGCGTACCGTACGCAGTCTGATTTCGACTAACAGTGGGGATGTATGTACTAAAAAAAAGCGTGGGAGGGTTAGAATCCCCAGTAACCCCAAGCTCTGTGGGCCTAGGGAGATATTCGTGGCCCTTGCTTGGGTCCATTTCTTTAGCTCATTTTAGGACATGGCCCCAGACATAGGGGAGATCCAAAGGTCTAGTGGGCCATAACACTAGAAAAGGTGAAATAAAAAATGCCTTCGTGATGTTTCTATTCCATCCAATGTGTTCATAAGGTAATTTTCATGATTTTCATGTGATTAAACGCAAGCTTAATTTCGAATGTTCTTTCAAAAATAAGTTAAGCTTGAGCGCAAGTGAGCTTGGCTTGAAGCTGGAACCTCGAAAAAAGCTTGGTTCATTTGAACTCGGCTCAGCTTGGCTTGAGCTTTTATATATATATATATATATATATAGAGAGAGAGAGAGAGAGAGAGAGAGAGAGAGGAATGCTCACCTGCGCACTTCTCGTGAGAGACACTCATGAGCACTTTTTCATGGCTCATCGCACAGGATGTGAGCCCAAAATTTGAGCTGTCCAAGTGATGCAGCACCCCAAAAACTCCAAAGGCCCATCTTTCAGCTTGTTCTAGAACTTTGGTGGGCCATGAAAGAAGGAAATAGTTTCCTCCCTTGATTTGCCTCTTGCTTTCTGCTGCGGCCCACCAGAGTTTTGGAACAGGCTGAAAGATGGGCCCTAGGGGTTTTTTGGGGTGCTGCATCACATGGACGGCTCAGATTTTGGGCTCACATCCTGTGCGATGAGCCATGAAAAAGTGCCTATGAGTGTCTCTCACGAGAAATGCGCAGGTGAGCATTCCTCTCTCTCTCTCTCTCTCTCTCTCTCTCTCGATATATATATATATATATATATATATATATATATATATATATATATATATATATATATATATAAATTAATTAATTAAATCCTGACTCGACCCTACCCATTTCCTTTTTCATTTCACTTTCACTCCAACCTAGCACTCCCCCCCCCCCGGTGATCGGAATGGTGGTCAAATTCTTGGTTCAGTTCTCCACCTTAACGACAGAAAAAAGGATTGATCAAATTCTATTGAGTTTGACTCATAGTGATTATTTATCAAAAAATGACTCTGGTTATCAAATGATTGAACAACCACTTTGAATTTGATAAATGCATTGCTTGTGAAGTATGTGTTCGTGTATGCCCCATAGATCTACTCATTGTTGATTGGAGATTGGAAATAGATATTAGAAAGAAGCTTCCTCCCTAGCCATCGGCATCGCACCCGAGCAAGCGAACACCCGACTTAGACCAGACACTTAGTCCTCTCACGCAGGCCGAAACGCACTCACTTTGAGTTTCATTCTTTTCAAAATGGTAGGTTTTTGTGGATTTTTTTTTCTTATTTTAAGTTTATTTTGTTTAAAATAAGGAATACCCTAAAATTAAGCTAGTTTTGAAATTTTTTGGATCGATTGGGATCAGGTCAGGTGACTCAGGACACACGGGTTGAGTTGAGTTGGGTCGAGTCAAGTTAGGTTAGTGGGTTGGGTTGGGTCAGGACAGTGGGTCGAGTTGGGTTGGGTAGGGTAGGGTTGGGTCAATGGGTTAGGCCGAGTCAAGTTAGTGGGTTGGGTATGGTTGGGTCAGTGGGTTGAGTCGAGTTAGGTGTCGGGTGTCGAGTAAGGTTGGGTTACTGGGTTGGGTTGTGCCAATTTGTAGTTATACACTTCTATAAAAAAATACTAATAATAATAATAAAAAAGAGATGAAAAAAAGAAAAAGACGCTCAGCTTGGCTTGATAGAGCTCGATCGGCTTAGTTTGAACAAAGCTTGCTCGGCTCAACTAACAAGTTAAGCTCAAGCTCAATGGGCCACTAATCAAGCCAAGCTCAAGCAAGGCCAATCTTAGCTTGAGCTCGACTCGTGTGTGGATCTAGTGACAAAGGTAAAATACAAATATCAACCTAATCCAAAACTTTTGTGGTCGTTAGAAGGTTTCAAAGATGAGCATTTTCATCTCCATTGCTTCTAGTAGGGCGGCCACTTGATTTTTAGATCTACCTTATGTTTGGGTTCATGTGGAGTCGGAGAAACAGGTAAAGGGAGTAGATATAACATAGACATCATCGATGGACCATTCAGAACTTGGGATTCTTGTAACCTGAGGGCCAGTTTGATTTCCAATTCAAAAGTAAATGCCCTGCAAATGGATAATATACTTTCACAAGTATTTAATGCATTCTTCCCCATACTTGATTTGACTGTCTACTTATTAGATACTAAAAATGAGAACATTGCAAAGTATTTGTGGGGCTCATGGTGATGCATGTTGCTTATCCACACCATTTATCCATTATTCTAGCTGAATTTATGAAATTAACGAAAAAATGAGGCAGATCCAAATCTTAAGTGGACCACACCATAGGAAAAAGGAAATCGAATACTTACTGTTAAAAACTTCTCGGGGCTACTGTTTCATTTGGTCTGGGCCACTTGAGTGTTGGATCTTCATAAATTTTTGTTTTATACCTCAAAATACACCTGTAAAATAGATGGACGGAACAGATATATCATATACATCATAGTGAGGCCCACAAATGCAAACCAATTCTTTTGGACCAAATTTCAAAGTAGAAATTTCCATGTATTTTCCGACAGGGTGAAACAGTTATAATCACACGTTTACAAGGTATTTACGTAGGAACTCAAATATCAAACAGCCTGCTACTGCCAAGGTGCATCCTGAAGATAGTGAGGAAGTTCTATGCATGACATCCTGAGAGGGGTGACCAAAGGAGAGCAAGTTGTGTATAACCCCTGTTTGACAGAGCCCATTAACCCAAAGCTTTGCAAGGCCCACCGCAATGTTTTGTACTACATTTGCTCCTTGAGTTAAATCATTTTAGGATTAGTCAAAAAAATGAGGGAGATCCAAAACTCAAATGAACCAAACCACAAAGAAAGAGTAAGGATGGAAACATTAATCATTGAAATCTTACCAAGGCAAACCGTAGTCTTTGTATGCCATCCAACTCGTTCGTATGGTAATTATCATCTGGATACTGGAAAAACATAATTCAAAACTTTAGTAGACCCACTTTGCAATTGTATGCATCCGATCTCCACTATTTCTTGTATAATGTCCCATTTGAGTTCTACCTTATTTTTTAGCTCACATTCTGAAATTATCTAGCAAAATTGATGGCCAGAGCGGATATCACATGGACACTACAGTGGGCCCCACAGAGGTTACTTGGGTCACACACAACTTATGTCCATCTAGGAGGAGGACATAGGAGAATAGCCAATGTCATCTATTAAGCAAACCTCCAAAAATACCTCAATAAGGTGGGCCACACATGTCCGGGTAGGGTGGAACATGGCAAGGATAGGCCCAACCACATCCAAGTTAAAACCCATCACCAAGCAAGGTGGGGTATAGGAACCAACGGAAAGAATTGGAGGCTGGTGAGCCAGTGATTTCCTTGTACTAACTAATAAGTGGTCCAAATCTATTCTGACAGTATTCACTACTTTTGGAAGTGGAAAAATGCATCCTCAAACCCCGCCATACCTTCCCCCATTTTCCATGGATCTGTCCTTCCATTAGAAGAAGATGAGCAGCTCTCAACCAATGGAGGAGAAGCAAACATCAAGGCACCCCAATGAACGTCGCATAAGTTCCCAGAAGGAAAGTTATTAAGAAATTCAACCTCTTTATTTTAGTTTTTAATCCAGTTGGACATCTTTCTCTCCATCTTCAACGTCCATCATCCCAGGGAGACTTGTTAAAATCTCCTATACTGCACAAAATATCATCGAAAACTCTTTCGTAAAATACGATGCAGCATCAAGATATGGCGATACTATTATAATAAATTTCATAAAAGCTTGCTTGGCTTTATGGAAAGGGTGGGATAGAAAATTTTATTTGTTGGGAAAGTTTATTTTTATGAAATTGTTGGAAAGAAAACTTTATTTCTCATTTTGTTTTGAATAAGATTTTTCTAGAAAATTTGAAACGTGTTTCTCACTTTATTGTTTGGTCAAATAAAAATATTCCTAGCATTTAGTGGCATATGCCAGATTAACTAGTGCCACGTATGGAAATGTCAAAGATAGACGATGGCACTTGTGGGTGCTTCGGCTTAATAGCATTATACATGACACATGAGGGGTGTTTGAAGTTGTATGATGACAAATGTGATCAAGTGACACATTAGCACATTTGACATGTGGCTACTTAAAAGGTAGATTGTGGCATATAGGCATAATGACAGGCATGGCATGTTGCCAGATGTGCTGGCATGTGCATGTCATAAAAGATGATGGACAATGGCAAGTTGGCACATGTGGTACATGCAAGGTGCTTTGTATACATAGGTTTAAATGAAGCTAAATGGTGGTGTGCATGCAACACAACAAAAGATTGACAAAGGAAGGTTGGAACTTGCAACACATTTGAAGTGCTTTGGACAAGTGAGGCATGTTTTTCTCAATTCAATTAAACACGAGGCCACACGTGTGAATGAGGGCATGCATTCGATTTTTGTGTGTGATTGTGATATGTGCGGGTATACCAAAGTCTACTTGACTCAAGGTTTGATTGAACTGTCATAGTATTTCCTCACATTGAGACAGATAAATTGAAGACTAGACACATGATTTAGTTCTCCTCTCAATCACCGGCTTGCACTCCGTTCAGGCGATTTGTGAAAGGGTAGGGGTTAGCCCTTTCGAATGTAGTCTTTTGGCTTTGTGACAATAAATGTGAATCTACAAACTTAAGGACTGGTACTTTTAGCGTGATTCGCCACTGAAGTTCACCAATAAAATAGAGAAAGAAGATAAAAGCCGAAAGTGTTATTCTATTAATGATTTTTACAAATATGACACTCATGATTGACTTTGAGGACGATGATCTATTTGTTGTCCAATCACAAATTGAGCTTCGTAGCAGAGGGTTATGATGTGTGGGATGATCTTCTATTTGTCGCTTAATTGAAAATTGGGCCTAGTGGTGAGATGGTCGATGCATGGCGGATTTTCGATAATCTGCTTGTTACTCAGTCAAAATTAAGCTCGGTGGTGAGATGGTTGGTGAGATGACAACTTATTCGTGGACTTGGAGGGAACCAAGCATGTAGCAAGATGGTCGTGAATTGACTATCTGTTTGTCATTTAATGCGGACTAAACTTTATGGCAAGATGGTCGATGAAATCACCTAATAATACTTAGTAGGTAAGCCTCGTAGCTTGTAGTTTGAAATTGAGTGATCTTTTTTGCAATTTAGTGAGATGCCTAGATAAAGGGTGGACAGATGAGGGCTACATTTAAACTAACATAAAATAAAAAGATAAATGTTCATGATGGACTGATGGATAAATTTATGTTTGATTGTATTGGCATGAGGCATGAAGCTCTTCATTGAGCAGCGATGAGGGCTACATTTAAACTAACATAAAATAAAAAGATAAATGTTCATGGTGGACTAATGGATAAAGTTATGTTTGATTGTATTGGCATGAGGCATGAAGCTCTTCATTGAGTGTTGTTTATATAAGCTTTCTGGGATGCGATGGTCCTGCGTAGTCTTTAACATCATAAAAGATTTGGACGGTTGATTATAAAAATCTTTTTGATACGTCCACATTAGCCTAGCCTATTGTGTATAGTTTACATGTACAAGAGATATACTCTCGCATGCCTTGATTGGAGTTTTCACGTCTCTGAACTCCTGCATAAGAAGGTTGCCGGAGTCCTCATGTCACTTGGCTTTGGCATCCATAAAAAGTGCTTTTGGCAATGCTCTAGCATTTAATGCTAGATAGAGTTATCATTTGATAAGGTTATGATATTTAATGTTAGAAAGAGACTTGCTTTAATGAAACTCTTATTTTTTTACAGAGATTAATTTTTTATAGAACTCTAACTTTTAATGCTTTCTCTCTTATGTGTATGTCTCTATTCTCTTCTTTAATTCCTCTATATCACATATAGCATGGTTGCCATATGGCATCTTCTAAATTGTTTGATCTAAGTATGTCAAATCGAGTGTAAACAATGATGGAGGGCGAAGTAAGATTTTGCCCATCATTTTATGCATAGTGCCGACACATGGCAGCATCCCATTGGTCCACATAAGTATGTAAATAACAAGTGTAAACAAGGCCTATGTAAATATAGATGGTGACATATTGGCACATGTGTAACAAAATAGAAAATGGACAATGGAACATTTGGATATGTGACACATGTGAGGCAATTGGCCATGGGCAATGGTAAATAATTGTAGAAAAATGCTTTTCTTAGGAGGAGGGATGGGAAAATGAACTCATTGATTTTTTCAACAAAACAAAAAAGTAAAAATAGCATTTCCTACAAATCCTTGCAAAAAAGCCTTGGAAAAATGGTGATTTCTTTCCTTCCATTTCCATGAATCATAGTAGGCCCTAGGGCTGAAAGTCGGGCGGGTTGGGTCGGGTTGGTGCTAAACCCTAACCCAACCCAAGGTCCCTATACCTCAACCCTAACCCAACCCAACCCAACCTCGGGTTGGGAATTCTCAACCCAAGACCAACCCAAGCGGGCTCGGTCGGGTTGATCGGGTTGGTCGGGTTGATACATGCTAATATTTTCATTATTACATTAGTCTATTATGTTTCAATACATGCCTTATTTTTGGTACCTATGGCTTTATTAATTATATATGTACTTAGTTATGTAAAGAACTTCACTTTTCCTAAACAAATAAGTTAAAATACAAGTAAGCATTATAAGTTTACTTCACTAAGGTATAATAAAAGTATAAGTAACTTGTATATAGATCGGGTTCGGGTTGGGTGGGCAACATGAGACCTCAACCCAAGCCCGACCCAAATTTCATCGGGTTGATGTTTTCATAGCCCAAGCTTGAGATCGGGTTCGATACTTCTTGCCCAAGCCCAACCCAATGTCGGGTTGGTCACGGGTCGGTCGGGTTGAACCCGCCCAACTTTCAGCCCTAGTAGGCCCTATTAAAATAATAATAATAATAATAAAAATAAAATAAAATCTCACAAAAATCCATTTTCTCTTAAATTTATTTGAGAGAATATGTTTTTAAACTTATAAGGATGGTTTCCAAATTATACGAACTCATTTTGAGTATTATTGCATTAGAACAATACATAGTTTAGGACGGTATACAAAGTAACATTGTTGTGCATATGCATGGCCGAACAAAACACGGATCTCATGCCCGCACGTGAAATAGAACTGCGCTCGTGCGAGGGACCAGACAGCTTCCCTCACATTCCCTCACCAGCTTCGGGTAAATCAAGCTCCACGCTGAAAGCATGCACCTTCATGAGCTCCCCGAGCTGTGGCAGCGGCTTCCAAGCATGGAAGCGCTGCATGTTCCTGGCCCAACGCTGCTCCAACATGGCCCAGCTCAAAGCCATCCACGCCATCTTCATTGTCCAGGGTATCCATGCCAACACGTACGCCATCAGCAAGCTCCTCGCCTTCTGCGCCCTATCCAACTCCGGCAGCTTACCGTACGCCTCCCTTCTCTTCCACCAAACCCCATCCCCCAACTCCTTCTTCTACAACACCCTCATCAGAGCCTACTCCCGCACTGCTCAACCCCAACGCGCGCTCGCCTACTTTCGCCTCATGCTCGCTGAAAAGCCCGAAAGAGGCATCGTTCCCGACCAACACACCTTCCCTTTCGTGCTCGCCGCGTGCGCCAACGTCGCCTCGGCCTCCGCGGGCGAGCAAATCCATGCCGCTGTCTTCAAAAATGGATTGGCGGCGTCTGATAATTTCGTGCAGACCGCACTTCTGCGGATGTATGCAGAAACTTGCGTATTGGCCAGTGCTCAGAAACTGTTCGATGAAATTCCTCATAGAGACGCCGTTATCTGGAACGTGCTTATAAATGGGTATCTTCGTTTGGGTGATGCTCATGAGGCGTTGCGGCTGTTCCGTGATATGCTGGCGTCGGATGTGGAGCCTGATAGGTTCTGTGTTGCGACCGGGCTTGCGGCTTGTGCTCATTCCGGGGCGCTTCGGCAGGGGGTGTGGATTCATGAGCATGCCAAAAGGAATGGTTATACTGATGATGTTTTCATTGGGACATCGTTGGTTGATATGTATGCCAAGTGCGGGTGTATTGATAAGGCTGTTGAGGCGTTTGACAGGATGCCAGATAGGAATGTCTTCTCGTGGGCTGCATTGATTGGGGGGTTGGCGATGCATGGGTTTGCCAGGGAGGCGATCCGGTGCTTGGAAAGAATGCAGGAAGAAGATGGGCTCTGGCCAGATGGGGTCGTGCTTCTAGGAGTCTTGACAGCCTGTAGCCACGCCGGACTCAAAGAGGAGGGCCAGTGTCTCTTGCATAGCATGGAGGCACGCTACCATGTAACACCAAAGCATGAACACTACAGTTGCATGGTGGACCTGCTTTGTAGGGCGGGTCAACTAGACGAAGCGCTTGCTCTTGTGCAAGAAATGCCCATGAAGCCACTTGCTTCAGTCTGGGGCACATTGTTGAGTGGTAGCAGGATCCATGGTAATGTCAAGCTTGCAGAGCTTGCAGCCGAGGAGCTGCTACAGCTCGAACAGGATGGCACGGCAGAAGAAGATGACGGCGTTTATGTGCAGTTATCAAATGTTTATTTGGGTGCAAGAAGGCGGGAGGATGCTCGGCAGGTTCGGAATATGATGGGCAATAGAGGGATAAAAAAGACGCCTGGTTGTAGTGTGATTGAGGTGGATGGGAAGGTGAATGAATTTGTTGCTGGGGATGAGGCACACCCGCTGCGGTGTCAAATATATGAAGTTCTGAGTCTGTTGTACCACCAAATCACCCTCCATCCCATGCTATGGTAACTTGCTACAATGTGAAATTGTTAGCGAAGAGAACCATTCTTGAGTTATAGATCCTCCCACCTCCTGACTAATACCTTTCACAAGGACATCCGCTTCCTCAGCCTTGCCTAACACCTTTTGCATGGGCTATCTCATTTGCCCCGTCCCCCCATGTCTAATTTACATTAACCTCAGAAACCCTTGCATTTTTTAGCATTTCTTTTGCAAACAATCTCATTTGTAGAAGAGCTCAGAGCAAGAAAGAGCTTGAAATGCATTAATTTGTAGTGCATCATGTCTAATTATCTATATACATGAATGAAATAAATTCTTTATCAAAAACATTTTATATCTACATTATCTTTATATGCTTTATAATATCTTGTTTTTGTTGCTGATCCCAATAACAACCATGTCAAGCATCACCAATAATCCATGCATGAGCATGATCCGTCTTTAAATCGATGGAATCGGGTGCGATCTCTCACAATGATTTCTACATCAAAAACTCTCGAGATTAATTTAGTCACTGTGTGGCAATCGCTGCACACACGCAGGTTTTTCAAGATGCGGATGGGTGTTCTTGGCTTTGCATTGAGGAGGCCAAAAGCAATGGCCAGCCTCTCACTGTGAAGGCGAAGTGAGTGTTGCTTCTCATCATTGTGTTCGGCTATCATATGAGCTTGTGATAAGTCGGGTGAGTATCCAACCGATACTAGTCGCTCTTCAACTGCTTCCAACACCTCATATATCTCCTGTGATCTAGGGTGTGATGTGTCGCCTGCGACAAATTCATGGACCACCCCATCCATCTCTATCAAACTACAACCAGGCTCTTTTGTTATCCCCTTCTCAGTCATCAATTTCCTAACCAGTCCTACCTCATTCCACTGGTCTGCTGAGGCATAGACTCTTGACAAGAGCATGTAAGTGCCACTAGACATGCCTCCCTCTGACTTCAAAACCCGTTTCGCTACCAACTCACTGACCTCAATGCCCGCATTTAGCTTGCAGCAAGCATCAAGAAGACTCCTCCAGATCACTACATCAGGCTTCATGGGCATGACAGATACAAGATTCAAAGCTTCGTGGACAAGTCCTGCACGAGCAAAAAGATTAACCATGCATCCGTAGTGCTCAATCTGGGGTTCAATTGCATACTCGGCAACCATCAAATCGAAGTACCTTTGGCCCTCATTCACCAAGCCCCCATGATTACATGCGCTCAAGACGCCAACGAATGTGATAGAACTAGGCTTCAGCCTCTCCTTCGTGCACATGCAACCAAAGGCATCTAAAGCTTCCTTAACATGGCCATGGCATGGCAAAGCCTAGGATCATAGCATTCCAAGAGGTTACATCTCGCTCAGGCATACAGCCAAACAATTGGAGAGCCATATCTAAAGCCCCGCATTTTGTATACATATCCAGCAGGCAATTGTTCATCAAGACGTCATCGGCTACCTCTCGTCGACAGTTCCTCAGCACATAGGCATGAGACCACAGCCCCAAAGACAAAGCTCCCAGACCCTGCACAAGCACATACAATGCTCTGCATTGTAAACCCATCTGGTTCAAACGACACCCCCTGCATCTCCCTAAACAGTCCAATCGCCATAACAAACTCACCCCAACGGACATATCCGTCAATCACAACATTCCATGAAACCAAACTTCTTTCTGGCATTCCATCAAACACTCGGCGAGAAGCATCCAAACACCCGCAAGATGCGTAGAAATGGATCAAACTATTATTCACGTGAGTATCACAGCTAAAACCCATCTTGACAATGCAAGCATGAATCTGCCTCCCTTCCCAAACAGCAAACAGAAAAGCGCAGGCCTTGAGAACAAACGGAAATGTATACTTATCCGGGGCAACACGGCCATCGGCCAACATCCGATGGTAGAGGACGATGGAGCGATGCTTGCGATCAGGGCTTCGAGCGTAGGCGCGGATGAGGGTGTTCCAGATGAAGGAATTGGGGTTGGCGATGGCAGATAGAAGGCGATCAGCGTAGCTGAGATCCAAAGCGGCAGAGGAATGGAAGATGCGGCTATACAAGAAGAGAGTGTGGTAATCAAGAGGGAGATAGGTTGGAGGGGAGGTGGTTTTGAGGAATTGAGCATGGATCTGCTTGAGGTGGGGCATGGAAATGTTGTCTGTAAGGAGGGACAGGAGGCGACGGTTGTGATGGGATGATGGTGGTGGTGTTGGGGAAGGGGAATGTGGATGAGTTGTAATGAACGGCTGAGATGTTGGCATGAAAGATAAAGAAGCCATGGTTCGGTAAGGAACAATGAGGCTGCATGCTTACCTGTTTGTAACTTCGTCCCGCCAAAAAAGACAAATACAAACAGCTGCTGGAGTCCAGATTCCATGCTGTGGACACCATGGAAGGTTCTCATAGTTGTGACCACTGTGGGGTCCACCTTGATCTATGCAAGACATCTATTCTGTCCATCATATGCTTAACCTAGCTCTCGCACCGGATCCCGAAAATCAGGCGGATCTGACGCTCAGATGGGCCACATCACAGGGAACAACATAAAATCACTGCTAAAACATCTAAATTTTCTTGGTGTGGCCCACCTGAGTTTTTCAATATCCTGATTTTTGGTGTGTCCTTTCATCCATGTGGATGTGGAGCGCATCTGGTGAATGGATTGGATGACGTACAAACACGGCAATGTGTCCCATAAACAATGTCAAGGTTTTAATGGCTAAGCAGCCCATCCCAACTTTTACATTTTCACCCGACAAAAATGACCCTATGCCACCCCTTCTCTCATACGGTAGTAGCTTTCTGCGAGAGGGCATTTTGAGAATGGGGTGTGGCCCCACTAAATCAATGATTAATGCCACCCTCTGGTCGATTTGATCCGTACACTTTAATCAAATAGTCGCGAAGTCACAATAGAGTTGTTTAAAAAATAAAAATGGAGCTTTCTGTGGCCCATACCTATATTAACTTTGTGTGAGTTAATTTCAAATTATTTTCTTCAATGTGGTTCATCCGTGATGAGTTTTGCCCTCAAACATCAATAGATGACATGAAATTAAAACTCCCTTCATGTGGATGCCTTGGATGTGCTCCAAGACTATTCAGTTGGCCCCACATAAGACGTTTGACGAGTTCAATAGATGGGTCCCTTGCGTGGAAAAGGTCATTTTGCCGTTTCCTTTTTCTTTTTTCTTTTTTTTTTTTTTTTCTGGGATGGGGACCATTTGGCCATTAGGACTGTTGCTACCTTTGTGGGACCTACTTTGGTGAACTTCCAGCATGCATCCAACGTCATTCCTTTCATTCCAGCAAGTTTCTAAGTGTTTTTTTGAAGATTTTTTTTTTCTACAATTTCCAACATAAAAGCTATGATAGCCAAATGTGGGTTTATGTTAGGATCAGTGTTTGTAGTATTGATACTATCGGCCAATTGTATTGATATTGACAGTCAGCAACACAAAATCGTAAAAGAATAGCAAAAAAATTGCAATGTTCTAGCGTATTGACGATATTTTCGGCCGATGTCGACAAAATCGGCCGATATTGATAATATTGTGCAATATATCAATGTATCACGATATATCGTCAAAATATTGTTAAAAACTCCTTTGGTGGGTATAAGTATCGATGATACCTGGATCATCCAGGTATCGTCCATCCGCACAAGAGTGCCATTTTTTTAGGAAAAAAAAATCATTTTTTCTTTAATTTTCTTTTAGTTTCTCAACTCTTTGGCTTCTTTTACTTTGTCAATAAATTAGTTATGTTTTCATTAATGTCTTCTTACATTTATATATCTTATGGAATCAATTTAAACAATAGTTGCATCAGTTCAGTCAGACAACGCATAGCTTAGGATCCTTTTACAAAGGAATTCCGTTTTGTTGATTTTTTATTTTTTGTTTACATATTATAATTTAAATGTGTGTATTAAGGTCCATTTTAACAATTCCTAAAGTTTTATTGAAAAATTTAATCAATTTCCTAATATTTCCCCATGTTTCTCAAAAAGTGCGATACATTACTCGATACAACTAATATATCCATAGCAATACATGATATGTATCTGTATCCCAAGGGTGCGAAACATAATGCGATACCGATACTACGAACACTGGTTAGGGTAACAGTGGCTTTTTTTTTGTGAGTATTAATAATGGGAGTTTGTGAAAAGAAGGAGGGTGTGGTGGTTCCCTTTATAATTTTTTTATGGGTATAAAAGGTGGGAGTTTATGAAGGGGGTGAATTTTATAATGAAAACAAATATCGTAATGGATGAATTTTAAAATGACAGAATGTTGTAATGGATGAATATGATGAATGTTGAAATAGATGAATGTTGTAACGGATGAATGTTGTAGTGAAAGAATGTTGAAATGGATGAACGGTTATAACTATCATAACTTTATATTCCACAAAAAATGGGCCTACTTTTGGGCAATCGAATGGTGTCAAAATGAGGTGATTTCAAAGCCATCTGAAATTTCATCAAATTACATTTCCAACAAGTACAAGATTATCTAAATCGGACATGTAATAAGGGAGTTATGTTCGCTTTCATTGGATTTGTGAACGACAATAATTATTAACGAACGACAATGAGTGTCAACGAATGACAGTGACTTTGGGCCTAATTTTGGGCAATCAAATGGTGTCAAAATAAGGTGATTCCAAAACCATATGAAAATTCATCAAATTACTTTTCCAACAAGTACAAGACCACCCAAATCGAACATGTAACGAATGAGTTATGACCATTTTCACCAATACACATTGACCATCGTTGATACTCACTGACCATCACTAATACTTAAGTATTCACTGGATGAGCAGTCTGAAATTATGTTGGGTGGTCTAACACAATACCAACATATACACGTGCGGAAGCTTAGAGAGCAACTAGAATTATGGCTAATTCCTAGAGGGGGTGATTATGACCTTTTGAAAATCTTTTTGCCTACTTAATAGTTTTATCAATTTAAATTAAGCAAGAATACTTCGGCTTTCAAGCCTAAGTGGGTCCAATCAATAGACTAGCATATGATTAAAACAATTAACATCCTAGTCTAAGTATGTATAGATTAACATATGATTAAACTGATCGAGCACCTAATCTATGCAACTCAAGTAAACTATATGAGAGTGGATCATATAAGCTCAAGTCTATTCAAGAAGTGAAAGTAAATCATGTGTGTGTGGATGTGCCTATCAAGTGCCTAGCATACATTTCTAATTAAGCATTTATAATTAAACAATTAGATACAATGCATAATAAGAAATGTGCTCAAATACAATCACAAACACAACGATGTATAGTGGTTTGACTTCGGGTTTACTCCACTCCCGGTTCAAGTACTCAACCCCTTTGATTACACCCGCATTCACTAAGGAATTTAAATCTGGTTCCTGCCAACTAAGGTGTTTTAACTCGGATCCACCCAACCTGAAAGTTTACAGGTTTCTTCCAACCTACACGTACACAACAGTATTAGTGGCTCCCCTTGGAGACTTGTTTAGGCTTACTCAAGCCAAGGTCCTACAACCGAACCTCAATTTAGACTCTACTCATGAGTCAGGGTCCTACAATCGAACTTCAATAGTTTTAGGTTCTACAACTGAGCAAAGGTTCTACAACCGAACCTACCGTTTACTCTCGCCGAAGGCTCCCCCAATTGAAGACTCAATTCGACCCTACAATCGAGTCTAGGTCCTATAATCGAACCTATAGAGTTTGAAGACAAACTCTACACTCAATTCCCCACAAGAAGAGAGTGGAACCGGACTCTTACAATTGACAACTTACTTGTCGAATTGAGCCCCTTTGTTGCACCGCTTCAGGTTACTTGATTTAAGCTCTCCCACGCTTCAATCAGCTACCCTTGTGCTCCCTCAATGTTGATGTCATTGCGTTGCTAATGGTTCAGCTCCAACGATCAATCCCCTTGCATATGCTCTTCTTGAGATGACCAAAGTGGATGGGAGGTAGGTTTAAGATCTCTACAACTAATGAGAATGGGTTGCCTAGAGAGTCTCACCTACAAGGATTTCATCATAGAGTATTGGATAGAAATATCACTATCAAGAACAATCTAATCTCTAGAAATCAAAAGAGGGACAAGTGTATCTTTATCATGAGCTTGGAATGCTCCATTCTTGTGATGAATAACAAGAAAAATTACTTGCTAGGGTTAGGAATAGATTTTCTAATGGTCTGCAACAATGGTACCTTCTATCTCCTCAAAATCCCTCAGTTTAAAGCCTAAAGATCATCTCTTCCATATTTAAAGAAAATCTGCAACGGTCATAAAACAGACAGAAAACGGTCACTTAGATATATCGAATTGATGTTCCGATTGATCGGAGTTATCTTCGATATATCAAAATACCTTGTTCGATATATCGGAGAATCTGTCCAGAGAGTTAGCAAGTTGCTGGACAAAATTTTCGATCTATTGAAACGAGTTTCGATATATCGAATCCACACATTCCGATATATCGAATGTGCACTCCGATTGATCGAACAAACTGTCCAGAGAATTTGTGCATTTGCTGGATGCTTGAATCGATATATCGAATAGACCTTTCGATATATCGGAGGTCTATCAAAAGCTGCCGTTTGGGCTGATTTAATTACAGAAACTTCCACCTCTTAAATTAGTCTATCTTATCATTTTTTCAAGGTGTTCTAAGACTAATGATGAAGACTAAAGGTATTCCTAATTGGTCCAAGTCATCTAAGAGGGTTTGGGGTGTTTTGGTTTAAAGGGCTAGGGTCACCAAGCATCTCATTTACCTGTTCTTCTTCCTTGATGCTTCTTGCCCATTTGAATCTTCGATCTTCAACTTGCCAAGGCTCAACCAACACTACAATACATTGACTCATGCGATTGACAAATAATGTGCACTAGTATGCCACAGAAAAGTGCACTAACACAGTCTAGATCTTTCACATTTGTTCCCCATGGGAACCGTGTTGGAGTTGTATGAAAACCAATGTAAATCTCGGTTATGACATGGATGCGATATTGATGATCATGTCCATAGATTATGATGATCATGGGTCCTAGATGACATGTCATGATGCTAGGGTTGATACATGGGAGTACCTTAAACACATTTGAGCAAGGTTATTGGATCACTATAGGAGTACCTTAAACATGCGCCAGCAAGGCTTAATGGATCAAGAGTGCCTTAGACACACGCAAGCAAAGCTTATCAGGGAGGAATTCTTGTAATTGTCCTGGGAAGCTTGAGAGTGAAGAGTTGTGGGCTATGGATCTCATTGCCTTCTTGTTCGATGACCACCTAGCAAGTTGTAGGGGAAATTTGTGGTTATTATTATTATATCGTTTGTTGAAGTATTTTAAATAAAAAAATATATATAAAAAAGAAAGAAAAAAATGAGTAACGTTTTGTCTTTCTTATAATTTTACCATTTTGTCTCATGTGTTTTGTCTTTTTGTGCAAGATAATAGTTTTACATCCAATGAAAAGGGAGAATGGAAAGAACTTATATTAGAATTCCCACTAATGCCTCCTGTGAATCATGCTCTTTTATGCTCAAGCCTATATGGGAGTACATGGAACGTGTGCATGCAAGATTTGTCCCCAATGATTTGGTTTGAAACTTTTTTTTATAGAGGTCTTGATGGACTTAGTTTTGTAAAAAAAATTTATTCAATTTTTTTTTTTTTAAATCACATGCATTAAGACCTCATTATATTTATTCTAAACCATTTCCATTGTGTGAAATGTGTCTCATTATGGCCTAACCCATCATTACAGTTAGGTGATGGTTCATGGTTAAAACCTTTATGAAAATGGTCCATTCCCTAGGTCAATAATATGACATTGCCTAGATCTTTTCATTACAATGCACTCTACACTATAGCATGACGATTGCTTTGAAAAAAAACAAAAAGACTTTTTTTTGGCATATGGACCATTCTTGTTTTTTGTATTGGGTGTTGGGTTCATCCACGTCATGTGCACGCCAGAGGTAGCTATGTTGGGTATTGTATCTTGGATATAGCGTGTCGAGGAACCTACTGCACTGGATGAATAAATCGAGGGGCGCTAACTATCTCAAAGATAGCGACTACGTCCTCTTACAGTTGATAAAAACAGGTGTGAGGTTCCAAGTATTCTATCTTTATTCTATTCGAGTTTATTTCCCACATCTAAAATCAACATGGACATCTTGTGTGAGGGGATTGATGACAAATTAGGATGGAAGGTCTCCACCATCGAGCTCAACAATGAGTTGATGCCTTACCCTACTTCATGTAAAAGTGTGTGCTATGTGCTTAGGTTTTTGGTGCTTGACCTGTTGGAAACTTGCATTGGTGGATTAATTTGTCTCTAGATTGGTAGGCTCATCATGCTTGGATTATGATTGACTTGTGAATGTACCAGCTTTGATCTGAGAACATATGAAGAATTCAAGGTCTTGAAAACATGCACTTTTGGTTGCTTAACAATGTTATCATATGGCTAACAGAAGAAGAGGTAGTTGGGTGAGGTCAAATTGAGGTTCACATGGTTTAACAAGGGATCCGCTGGTTTCCTGGAAACCATCTTATAGCTTAGATCATGAAAAGTAAACATTTATCAAGTGATTTTTCTATTAAGCTTAGTACTCGAAAGGTTTTAAATGGTTTTATAAAAATATTTTAAACTAGTAAACTTTTGTTTTAACCATTAAAAAGGTTTTGATTGCACTTAATAATACTCTGATGACTTAGATCTTATAATTCATTACTTGATTTGCAAGGGAATTGGATCAATGATTGATGTCCATGCAGTGAAATGATTAGAACATACATGGTTGCATGGCTAATGCTGGATCACAAATTTCCAATGCATTAGGGTATGTGAAAGTCTGTCAGTTGGCAGATACCATAATGGTGTCTCCATGGAACCCTAACTTTTCCTTATAAATACATTATATCCCATGATGAGAGAAAAAGAGAAAGCCTTAGACATCTCCACACCCTGGGCATCATTTGCAAATACGTTCCAATGTATCAAGGATGTAAAAAACTACTAGGTCAGTACCGTGCTGTTGTCTTTCCATGGAACCCTAACTTCTCCTTATAAATGGATCCTAACCCAAAATGAGAAGAAAGGAGAATACCTTGGACATCTCCACACCTTGGGCATCACTCACAAAGATGAAAGAGAGAGAGAGAGAGAGTTCTCTCCTTCCATCCCACATTCCACACGTGTGGGGTCCACATCAAATGACTTTGTCCATCTCAGTTGGTCCTACTCCAGGGTTGACATGTTGGCTCTCATCTTCTTTTTCATCTGAGATAGATTAGGAAGATGCCTAATCGACGGCTCAAGATCGAGAAAAAAACATCAATTTCTTATCCTAGCAATAGGATGTGTTTTTCTTTTCTAGAAACTTTCTAATATTTAAATGGAGATCCATGCGCAAAATATAAAATCTTGGTTTTCAAAAACTTGCATATTCTATTGTGTTTAAAAAATCCCAACACTGGTGGAATTAAGGGTGGCAATTGATCCGTTCAGACTGTGGGTCCACTTGCCTAGCTCGCATGTGAGCCAGATAGGCTATGCTAAAAGGTTCAACAGCCAAATAACAGGACCCAAGTGGGGCCAGGTTGGGTGTGGTCTGAGTCAAGCCTAACCAAATTACAGCCAGTGGGTCGGGTCAATGGGTTGCACCACAATAGGTCAATGAGTTGCAGTGCAATAAGTATCCTTGGATGACTATCTATGGGGCATATTTGATCAGAGCATTGGCAAGAACAAGAACACAACTGGGCTTCACTACCCTGATCTTTGTTTATGCCTCAACTTAGGTTATAAATGGTTGATAGTTGTCCTGCCTAAACATGTGGTCCCCACCTTCAATGGGACATGAAGTGCAAATCATTCCCACCACACAATCCTAACTGTCAGCTGCCTGCAAACTCAGGGCTAAAGCAGACTATGAATAAGGAAATGCATTTGGTTTCTGTTTTCCCGTTTGCAGACAACCAATTGGTGGTTAACGTCCTCTCACCAGTACAATTTTCACGTCAGTAGTCCACTTCTGCACAGGTCCATCGATGATAAGGTTCATTGGCAGTTGTCAAGATCTGATGGGGGAAGTCTTGAATTAATGAAGACGAGACTCATGCATAACAGATGATCTCTAAGACTTGCAAAACATGGTTCTATTTTTCTCACAGATGCCAAACTAAAAGAAAGAAAAAAATTGCATGTCATTGAAATATCATTCCAGGGAAGAAAAAAGAGGAAAAAAGAAGAAGAAAGAAAGCAAAACAGCATCCCATACATGTACAATCTCTTATTTCTTTATTTTCTATTGATGCCTATATGTGCAATAACTTTTCTACAGATGAAGATTGCTCAAATTGTGGTTTATCATGCACTTTCCATATTCGAAATTTAACTGAATGAAGGCAATTCGAAAGATACGTTTTTCATCACCATCATAAGCTACAATAAAGACCTCAACTCACTGTAAAAAGAAAAGGAAAAAAAAATAAAATCACTGCCATGATGCTAACAGGTCTTCTCTTCTGTAGGAGTCCATCTGCTCCCAACAATCTGCTTCACATACTCAAGGCTAGTAATGTCATTGCTGTTCAGAGTTCATGCCACGATAAGCACTCTTTATGCAACCATGCCATGTAAAACTTGGTCACTCCTGGCTACACCACCTTATTAGACGAAAATACAGAAGCTTACATGCGCTGAAATGGAGTTGGGCTCATAGACATTGATAGCTATAGTTTCATCTCTTCAATCGTCTAATTCCCCGAAACAAACCATTTTCTGTGTGTTTGCATAAAGACAATTTGGTTGACTTGCCATGACAGGAGATGCATCATCAAAGGTGGAAAAAAAAGAAAAGAAAAGAATGCCTATGTCTATGGTACAGAGTGCAACTGACAAGTTAAACCAGATTGTAATGAGGTAATTGGCCAAAAGAGCGGGTTTCTTCTCCAAATAGCTAATTTATAGCCTCGAAAAAAAGAACCTGGGGTTGCATATTCCCTCTCTTACACATGGTAAGAACATTGTCCCAGCCACCAATCGCCTGCCATTGATCAAATGGGATCAGAGGCCCTGCTATGAGATTCATGAACAGGACAGAGAGAATCTTATTACCTTCACGGTTGTATCATTGTACATGACCCACTGTTCAAGCTCATGACTGTAAGCGAAGCAGGAAAAGTGTTGCCCATAATAGCAAACCTGAAAATGAAGAACAATAGCTAGTGGGTAAAATGGTGCAAATAGTTATCTTCGTTTATCCAATATCAATGGTGATTGAGTCTGAAGGATATAAATATTGTAATATCCAAAGGTCACAACATCTGAAACATGTACGAGGTTTGCTTGTGATAGATGTGTAATTCTGCTGATGAATTGTTAGACTATATAGGCTATATTTATGGCTTGTTTGGATGGCAGGTGAACTGTGACCTTTCCCGGACTTTTTTGTCCAAAAAGATTTGAATCCAAATAGGTTGGGATGTTTGGTTTATGCAAAATGTATATGGTGTCATCTCCTGCTCAAAACAAAACAGACTGGACTATGTAAACAGGCCCTCAACCTACTCTGCTTAAATTCAATTTTGTATCCAATGGTAAAAACAATTCAGCTACAGAACATGATAGGATAATTTCAAGCCAAAATATCCACAAGTCCCACAGTTCTCTTAATGAAGCAACTACAAGTATGTTGAAGCATAGAAGTGATCAAGAGAGTTCTACCAAAAAATGCAACATGAGAAACAACTTGTGTTTTGCTTACTGAGAAAAGATGCAAGGCTCACAATAGAGTGTATCTTGTTCTCTCCCTCCCAACCCACCCCCATCATGTCCATGGTAGTTGGGATCAGTCTATTATGCTATAGCCCAGAAAACACAGTGATCATACTATCTTTTGGCTATTGCATCAGTGCTCTATGAATGGGCAGTTAAATTTGTTAGCAATAATAATAATAATCATCAGCAGTCCAATTTCAATGAAAAAAATACTAGGCTAATTGACTGCTAGAATTGTTCAATCACAGTGATTTTTAAGCTATATGGCATCTCAATGTAGTGGCTCACCAGATCAATGGTCCCAATCACCCTAGAAATATTCCAGGTGTATGATAGAGATGGAAAAGGAGAGAAAACTGCTGAGATGAGAGGGCAATCTTTGCTAGCAAACCTAATAATTTTTTTTTTTTTTTAAAACCACATCTGGCACAAATTCCTTTTCATGCTACATCAATTAAAAAACTGAGCAATCAGAGGTGGAAGACAAAAACAAAGCACAGTCAAACTGGAAAATTTTTTGAGTTATTTGACGAAATGTAAGTTTGCATGGGTGATTATGAGTTATGATAGGAAAAAGATAACCAGGTATTAGCATACAATTGTTGGAAGGCATCACCAAGTGATGTAAAGAGGATCGCTGAAGAATACATGGTCCGGATCAACCTTGAAATCGACTAGTCAACAGCCTCTGGCGACCGGTCGTGCATCCCAGGCGACCGGTCGAATTTTGACCGTGACCGATCTCCTTTAGGCTGGGGACCGGCCTTGCTCTTTGGACTGTTGATTGACCCCTGGTTGAAATTACGTTGGTAGTCTAATACGATACCTACGTATACGTGCAGAAGCTAAGAGCGGAGCAACTAGAATTATGGCCAAGTCCTAGAGGGGGGTGATTAAGACCTTTTGAAATTCTTTTCGCCTACTTAACAGTTTTATTAATTTAAACTAAGTAAACAAGAACACTTCGGCTTCCAAGCCTAAGTGGGTCCAATCACTAAACTAGCATATGGTTTAAGCAATAAACAACCCAGTCTAAGCAAGCATAGATTAACAAATGATTAAACTAATCAAGCACTTAATTTATACATCTTAAGTAGACTATATGAGAATGGATCATATAAGCTCAAGTCTACTCAAGAAGTGAAAGTACATCTTGTGTATGTGGATGTGCCTATCAAGTGCCTAGCATACATTCTAATTAAGCATTCATAATTAAATAATTAAATACAATGCATAATAAGAAATGTGCTCAAATACAATCACAAACACAACGATGTATAGTGGTTCGATTTTGGGTCTACTCCACTCCTGGTTCAAGTACTCAACCCCTTTGAGCACACCGGCATTCACTAGGGAGTTTAAATCTGGTTCCTGCTAACCAATGTGTTTTAACTCTGATCCACCCAACCGGGGAGTTTATAGGTTCCTCCCAACCTACATGTTCACACCCGTGTTGGTGGCTCCCTTTGGAGACTTGTTTAGGCTTACTCAAGCCAAGGTCTTACAACTAAACCTCAATTTAGACTCCACTCATGAGTCAAGATCTTACAACTGAACTTCAGTGGTTTTAAGCTCTACGACTGAGCCAAGGTCGTACGACCGAACCTAGCGTTTACTCCCGTCGAAGGCTCCTCATTTAGAGACTCAATTCGACCCTACAACCGGCTCTAGGTCCTACAAGCGAACCTATCGAGTTTGAAGACAAACTCTACACTCAATTCCTATCGGGAAGAGAGTTGATGGACTCTGACAAATGACAACCTTACTTGTCGGATTTGAGCCCTGTTTTGCGTCGCTTCGGTTTGCTTCTTCTCGCTCTCCTGTGCTCGAATAAACTCCCCTTGTGCTCCCCAGATCTTTGATCCCGTTGCGTCGCCAATGCTTCAGCTCCAAGATTAGCCACCTTGCATATGATGCTTCGACGGAAATGCCCAAGGTACTAGGAGGTGGTGAAACCTCTACAAATGGTAGGAAATGAGTTTTCTAGGGGAATGCACCTATTTGGACTCCTAGGTGGTGTTTAGACAAAGGATATACCAATGATCAAGGTGTCTAAACTTCTAGGAATTAAGAGGGAACAAGTCTATTTTCGTTTTAGCATTGAATACCCTAAGCTTGTCATGAATCACAATGAGAATGACTTGCAATGGGTTAAGAATAGAGCCTCTAATGGTCTTAAAAAGTGGTGGTTTCTATCTCCTCAAAATCTCTCTCTTAAGCCAAAAAACGAATCCCCTTGCCTATATAGATTTTCTTTCAACGGTAAAAAAGGGCAAATTCGTGTATCTCATTTCCGATCAATTGGAGACCTATCCGATTGATCAGAAATCTGTCCAGAGAATTCTCTTGAACAAATTCCTGATTGATCGGAACATGGTCCGATTGGTCGGAAGGGCCTCATCCGATTGATCGGAGGCACTGTCCGATTGATCGGAACCTATGTCCGAGTGATCGGAGTCCCATCGGAACCATTGCTGTTTGGGCTGATTTGTTTACAGAAGCTTCTACCTCTTTAATTAGCCTAACTTATCATGTTTTTCATGGTGTTCTAAGACTAATGAAGATGACTAAGGGTATTCCTAATTGGTCCAAGTCATCTAAGAGGTTTTTGGTGTTTTGGTCCAAAGGGTTAGGGTCACCAAGGCATCTCGTTTACCTGTTTTTCTTCCTTGATGCTTCTTTTCCATTTGAATCTTCGGTCTTCAGCTTGCCAAGGTTCAACCGACATTATGACACATGGACTCACATGATTGACAAATAAGGTGCACTAGTATGCCACAGAAAAGTGCACTAACACTTGTGACCGGTCGCAAATAAGGCCCCAGAGGGGCTGGACACTCCGGATTATCTGGAATCCACTGTGACCTGTCGCCTAGCGTTGGCGACCAGTCGCCGCTCATCAGTGACCAGTCGCTGACCCCCAGCGACCGGTCGATCGGTTACACAGTCTTGCACGCGAGAGTTTCTATTTTGAATTTTTGTTTCTATTTCCGTTTTCGACTCAAAACTCTTTCTAATCTCATTCATTAGGGTTTTATCATGTTTAAGAGTATAAATACTCATTTTAATTCATTGTTAGACAATTATCATTCATTATTATTCAATAGAACTTGGTTTTCTTCTTCTCGTGAACTCAAGATCTCATTCCCTTGTGGATTTAAAGAAGTTCTGGTTGAGGATTCCTAGAAAGCTCTGTGGATTCGGAGTAGTTATCCTTGTGAGAGAGACGGTGATCGATCTCACCCCATCTATGCTGCGCCAAGTTGGTATCAGATCGAGGAAAACCGTCGAGAAGATGACATCTAGTGACGGCTGCGACAACAATCCCACTGATGGTGTTCAGGGGATACAGTATCTTGCGGAGATGATCAATGCTCTCTAGCAATTGAATGAGTTGGCTATGCAAGGGCTGCAAGCAACTTTCGATCAGATCGCGATGTCATTGGCTCCGCCCGGGTCCAAGGCGGAGTGCAGCCGCCGACAATCACTGAACATGACAATCCAGTGTTTCGTCAAGCTCTTCCAGCGGAAAATTGCAGAACTAATCCAGAGGACTCAGATGTCAACGATGAAGACGTTGAGGGCCTCCTTGTTCAGCAACCCACACACAGGAACAATCATGTGGGCTGTGTTGAGAGGGATTACAGAGGTAAAGCAAAACTTCCTACATTCAATGGCCTGTTACGTATTAAGGAATTTCTAGATTGGTTGGCGGAAGTCGAGAACTTCTTTGTTTACATGGATGTGCTGGAGGATAAGAAAGCAAAGTTGGTGGCATATAAATTGAAGTTGGGAGCCTCCACATGGTGGGAGCAATTGCAGCTCGCCCGAACCCAACAGAACAAGTTACCCATTTGATCATGGCCATGGATGAAGCGACTTCTTCGGTCACGGTTTCTACCCCGAGATTATGAGTGGGTATTGTTCTAGCAATACCAGAATTACAGACAAGGAAACCAGATTGTTGACAAAACGACAGTAAAAAGTGATTTCCTGAAGCACAAGAAGATTGGACCGCTATCGATCCTCAAGAAGCTGAACGATAACGCGTATGTGGTAGACCTCTCAGACGAGTTCGAGATCTACAAAACATTCAACGTTGTAGATTTGTTCGAATATCACGAGCTAGAGATGAACGAAAACTTGGGGTCGAGTTCTTTTGAAGGAGGAGGGACTGATGTAATACATGGCCCGGATCGATCAAAGCAAGCAGGGATTTGAAAGTCAGGAAATCACCTAGTCGACAGCCTCTGGCGACCGGTCGAATTTCGGCTGCGACCGGTCTCTATTAGGTTGGGGATCGACCTTGCTCTCTGGACTGTCAATTGACCCCTGGCGACCGGTCTCAAATAGGGCCCCAGAGGGGCTGAACACTCTGGACTATCCGGAGTCCATTGCGAACTGTTGCCCAGGGCTAGTGACCGGTTGCCACCCATCAGCGACCAGTCACTGACCCCCAGCGACCGGTTGATCGGTTACATAGTCTTGCGCACGAGAGTTTCTATTTTGAATTTCTGTTTCCGTTTTCAACTCAAACTCTTTCTAATCTCATTCATTAGGGTTTTATCATGTTTAGGAGTATAAATACTCATTTTAATTCGTTGTTAGACAATTATCATTCATTAATATTCAATATACCTTGGTTTTCTTCTTCTCATGGGCTCAAGATCTCATTCCCTTGTGGATTCAAGAAAGTTCTGGTTGAAGATTCCAAGAAAGCTCCGTGGATTCAGAGTAGTTGTCCCTGTGAGAGAGACAATGATTGATCACACCCCGCCTACGCTGCGCCACTAAGGTATGGGATGCTTTTGCTTACAATCGTCTCTTACATGACCCATTTTCTGTTAGTGCACTTTTCCGTGGCATACTAGTGCACCTTGTTTGTCAATCACTTACGTCAGTGAGTCTAGTGTCGGTTGAGCCCAATGAAGACGAAGATCGAAGACTCAAGACGGACCGGCTGCATCAAGGAAGAAGATTCAGGTAAAAGTGATGCCTTGGTGCCTTAACCTTGACCAAAACCCAACCCCTTTGTTTCCCTGATGACCTTGACCATATTAGGAATCATTTTGTCATCATAAATTGGCCCTAGGTGTCCCAATTGATCATCCTAACCTTGGCCAAAATGGATAGGCTGAAACATGAGGAGTTCAACTAATATGAGGGGAGAACCAGGCTGGTCCGACCGGTCAAGACCGGTCGGCCAGCAGCCTTGCTGCATTTGCAAATGGACAGCCGACCGGTCAAGACCAGGTCGACCTTCTCACATCAGGGAGGTCAGCAGGCACTGCCGATCGGTCTTGACCGGTCGGCCTGGAGTTCTCAATCGTCCAGCAAGGGGGTCCGACCGATCTTGACCGGTCGGCCTGAAGTCTTCAGGGCTGTCCAGCAAAGGGGTCCGACCGGTCTTGACCGGTCGGCCTGGGTATCATTGCAAGCCTTCAGCTAGTGGATCCGACCGGTCAGGACCAGTCGGGACAGGTCGGCTCAGAGCCGTTTTATGCCCGTTTTATGACCGTTGGAGCTCTCTTTTCTTACATATAGAGCTCCGTTTTTTGGCATTGGGTGAGGGATTTTTGGGGAGTGAAGCCACCATTGTAGGAGATCTTTTGAGGCTCATTCATTGACCTATGCAAGGCATCTTCCTTGTGCTTTAACACAAGATTAGAGCATTCCAAGCTCATGAAGAAGATGACCTTCATCCCCTCTTGATCTCTAGAGTTTGGAAGCTTTTTGATTGGCAAATCCTTGTCCAAAACTCTAAGATGAGATCGTTGTAGGTAAGAGACTCTAAGAAACCCATTCCCATTAGTTGTAGAGTTCTCAAACTTATCCTCCTAGCACCTTGGGCATCTCAAAGGCATCGCTTGCAAGGTGTTTGATCGAGTGTGGCTGAGGCATTGGCGACGCAACGGCGACACGATCGTGGGAGCAAGGGAAGCTGATTGAAGCACGGGAGAGCGGAGATCAAGCAACCCAATCCGGCGCTAAACAAGGGGCTCATTCGACAAGTAGGTTGTCTTATTTGAGAGTCCATTTTAGAGTTTGTTTGTCGAACTCGTCCTAGGGACGTTAGCCGTTCTTTGGCCCGTTAGCCGGGCCTAAACTAAGTCTCCAAGGGAGAGCCTCCGACACGGGAGTAAACGTGCATTAGGTTGAGAGTTAGCCTATATCTAAAACTCCGGGTACGGTTGAGAGGTGAACCGATAAAACCTCCGTGTAAAGGTTAAGAGGTGAACCTCATTTAAAACCTCCGATAGTGAATGCCGGTGTGCTCAAAGGGGTTGAGTACTTGAACCGGGAGTGGAGTAGACAAGTAGTCGAACCACTATACATCCTTGTGTTTGTGATTGTTCTTGAGCACATTTATATCTTTGCATTGTTAGTTTAATTGCTTAATTATGGATGCTTGATAGGAATGAATGCTAGGCACTTATTAGGCTCATCCACACACAAGATGTACCTTCACTACTTGTGTAGACTTGAGCTCATTGATCCACTCTCATAAGTCTACACAAGTTGCATAGGTTAGGAGCTTGATTAATTGAATCATTTATTTACCTATGCATGCTTAGACTAGGATTGTTTATTGCTTAACCTTTTGCTAGTCTTGTGATTGGACCCACTTAGGCTTGAAAGCCGAAGTGTTCTTGCTTACTTAGCGTAATTTGTTGTATTGTGTAAGTAGGCGAAAAGAATTTCAAAGGTCCTAATCACCCCCCTCTAGGTCCTTAGACATATCTCCGAGTGTCTCTACAATCGGTAAAACCGCAATTTCATTTTCTGTTTTGGAACTTACACTGAAACCTGATGTTCTTAGTCTAGCATCATCCCATTCAACAAGTTTGGCAGTTCAAGAATTCAAGCCTTTTGCTAATGGCACGCTAACCTTTTAGATGTCAAATACCTCCATAGGATTGAAGGATTCGTGTGTCAACAAAAAGCTCCGTTTTTATGTTTTGAATAAGTTGGCCAATTTGCCTAATCGGATTTACATGTATCGGACACAATGATTGATGATTCTAACATATGGCAGGTTGTGAATCTCGACTTCCAAGTCAATAAGCATGACATTGTTTAAGGAGGTGCTTCGAAGAACAATGCCTCGTACCCTCTATGCTTAACTTTGATTTTGTATCAAGTGGCAAAAACAATTCAGCTACAAAACATGATATGGATAGTTTCAAGCCAAATATCCATAAACCCCATGGTTCTCTAAGGTAGGCATCAACCAGGTGTGGGACGCTTTTGCCCAGATCTTCTCTTACACAATCCATTTTCTGCTTATGGGTTTTGGAACTTAAACTGAAACATGATGTTCTTGTCCAGCATCATCACATTCAACAAGTTTGGCAGGTCAAGAATTGAAGCCCTTTCCTTATGGCGCTATAATGATCTTAACATGGGGATGTCACATAGCGCCATAGGATCAACACACATGGTGCTGAAGGGTGGTCTTGAAGAATTTGCGTGTCAAAAAAACCTCCACTTCTATGTTTTGAACAAGTTGGTCAATTTGCTTGACCGCACTTACATGTATCTGGCACAGTGACTAATGATTCTAACATATGGAAAGTTGTGAATATCAAAGGATGCTTCATTTACCAAAAGACATCACCATTCACAAAAAAATGCCCATCAACCAACACCAAAAGCCATAACCTTCCTCTCACATTTTCATTTATAAATTCGAAAAAACCCAACACTAATTTTCTTTTATTTTGAAAAAACCCAACATCCCCTTCAAGTTTCTCCCTAAACTATGTTACACATAATAGTAATTGGATTTCTAATGGAAGTAGCTAATGCTTCTTAAGGTAAAGAACTGTCATCAACAAAATGCTCCAACATAGAAGAGAAGGCAAAAATATGCAGCAGAACTATTTGAACTAGGTATAGAGAGGAAGTATCTTAGAAACATGTGCCAAATTACTTTGAGTTGGAAGGTATTCACAATTTAGACCAGTTTCAAAATTGCAAAGAACCAGGTAATGGAAAATCAAAGTTGCTTTTTGTTAACTGCAGTAAAAACGACAATATAAGATCAGTGGCTATATCAAAAACTACTTAATTGCTGCTTGTAAAGTTCACCCTTACCACTGAAATCAGGCAATGTCTGTTCCCCTGACCCAGACCATGATACACTACACTCATATCTAACTCAGTGGCAATGGCTGCCAATGTTGCTGATACATTGTTCTCACTTTCATGTGTACTCTGCCAGCCTATGACTGCAACAATCAAACCAGGTATGAATGCAGACATTTGATTAAGAATTTATCTTTTAGCAAGATAACAGATCCCCCAACTTGACAGACAGTAATAAACCTGTTATGAAGACATGTGGAGCTGTAGAAAGAATGTGATGGATAGAGTTCTGTTTTCCACAGCCACCAGTCTCTGGATCACAAGCTAACTGATGATTCATCTCCATAAGGTTCAAAAGCACATCAAGAGAGCTATCTGAAGATGTAAACTGTAAGGGGAAGAAACCATTAATAAGTTCTCATAAGGCCTCTCTCTCTCTCTCTCTCTCTCTCTCTCTCTCTCTCTCTCTCTCTCTCTCTCATGGGTTTATTTTAGCATCTTTTACAACTTCCACAATTAAAATTTGGGAAAGATTTTGCATGCGAGGTGTTCACTGAGAGTCCATGGAATCAGATCTCCCACAACATCCATGAAAGGTGAGTGGGAAATCTTAAAATTAAATTCAAGGAACTTTTGAAAAATCAGTATTTGAAAATGCTGTTAACCGCCCCCAACTATCTTTAAATGGTTAGAGCGGGTTATTGTAAATGAATTGTATGTCAGAGAGACAAACCTTCCTTGTTCGAAGTGCATTGGCATTGATATGGTGAAAAAATGAAGTGTACTTTAAACATCTAGACACCACATGGCAGCCGTTACATTCCATCTGTTCTAAGATATCCAGCCCAAAAAGCGTATGTGCTATACAAACTTTATTTGCACAATCCCAGGAGCCCGTCTTACTTTCTTCTGATTTAGAATCGGAAGCACCCGAACCAGAAGTAAATGACCGATGTAGGCAGTCAAAGATTACAGCTAGTACTTCAGAAGCATCGTTCATCTGTCCCTGAAAGTTGCATAAAAGGTCTACTAAAATAAAGGAATGGTAACTACTCAATATAGCATGAATGTAAACAAAGGATGTTCTATAATAATCGTCACACAAAAGTTATAGATTAAGTGTACAGGTAAAAAATAATACTGTGAGATATCTGCAAACTCATGTGAACTTACCACCTGAAAGAAACTGCTATCAGGATACAATTTGCCTAAAGCAATTCTCAGACAAGTCGGAGCAATTGCTTGTGTGTGTGTTTTTGCAGATGTTATGCTCAGGGCTCTAAAAATATCATGTAATGCACAGACAACGCAAGGATCTCCGACATGCTGGTGCAGTGAATTCGATGTCCTCAGGAACTCTTCTCGAAACCGTCTAACATGCCACAGCGACTGAATTTTCATGGGATGATAAACCCATCAGGCTCTAGACTAGAAAGACATCAAAATGAAATTCAAATTGGAAAATTGAACACATTGATAACCACTTGCTCTCAGAACATTATGAAATGCCAACCTGTATAATTACATTTAAAAAGCAATTGTAGTCACCAGCATCATTTTTCAGCCCTGTTCCAAGTGCATCTCTTCCACTCGCAATGTTGATTCCAACTTCATTATGTGAATCCCTAAAGTCATCGTTGGTTTTTGAAGATCTCTCTCCTGGCAAATCTTTTTGTTCTCCAAATGTGTCTGGAAAAAAAAAGAGAGGAAATTTACAATAAAATCACACCGCAGTCATTGTTGGTAACAGACTCCAGGTGATAAGAAACTGTGAAACACTGACACGAGTGCTTTTTACATAATATATTACTTCAGTTTTTTCATTTCTTTCCTTCTTTTTATCATAACCATAGTAGCTCTAGTAACAACAAAAAAACATGCATAATAACCTAGCCAAAAGACATTTTAGCGGTCTAATGAGTGACACGTTAGCTGACAGGTAACTTGAGAGTTTGGAGACAAACAAGAACTACTACCACAACAAACTGTTGGGGTCATGCCTTGGAATACCAGTGTTTGGTTGCTCCTTGACCTAGTTTTATGCATGGATTACTCATTCATTCATTGGCCTAGTTAGTGTGTGTAGACTGTAGAACATGTTTATTCTGTTGGGTTTGTGAGGTTTACCTCTGTTGTCCTTAGGCACCCAAAGATTGGACACAACAGCCAGTAGCCGAGGGAGAGTTGTGATCCATGGATCTCAGTGCTTTGGCCATGACCATACAGGTCCTTGGATATGCTTTTGTCATTCAGATTATCCATCTTGTATGAGGAGACTGACTTGGTGTCAGGATGGATAGTCTCCACTATCAGGCCTGCCTTGGTGTCAGGATGCCCTTGCCCTACCCCACATGAGTTTGTGAGTGTGTCATGGATAGTTCCCTAGATGGGGGCCATTGATCACTTACATTGGCAGGATGGCTTGCAAGTAACTAGGTTGGGACGCCCATCATGCCCAAACCAGAAGATACCTACAGTTCCATTTGCACTAGCTCTGTCAAATCCCTTAGCCTGAGAATGTGTGGATGGAGAGATCCTAATTGATATTGCTTTGGCTTGATTTATGAGGCTACTGCGTAAGGACATACGTTTAGTAAACTTGATGCAAGTCTTGAGATCATTCACTATGGCTAGCCACACAAATTCTTGAATCTTAGCAGGAATAATGGCTTTCTGCAGTTGCACATGCAATGGTATAAAGGGCTACTAGATTCACCATTTTTTAGAGAGTAGATTTGGAGGAAATGCATCTGGTTGTTGACAACTTCCAACACTAATCTCTTTCTCAAGGTCATGATGATATTTAACTCATGAAGAACGGCCATAAGAGCAATAATTCCCTCATTCCTTTAATGAAAGATATATTGTTCTGTAAATATAGGTCCTTGTAAGTACAACATGTAGTAAATGTGTAGATAAAAATAGATATATTAAGAATATATAAATCATAGAGAAATAACTAATTTTATCTTATGAAGGAATGAGGGAATTGTTGTTCTTATGGCCATTCTTCATGATATTCATGATATTGAAGGGGAAGTTCTATAAGATTGCTATAAAACCAACCATGCTTTATGGGACAATGTTGGGGGTCAAGGAACAACATGTTCATAATGTCATTTTTTTGAAAGATAAGGAAGCGTAAACTTTTGAAAAATTCCAGATTTTAGATTTTTAGGATCCTCATGTAGAGACAATCAAATTCTTAAAAATAACACAAACCAAGGGTGGAAATCTCACCTTGAATTTTGTCCCTTGATTGCCGATGCCGCTTCTCTAATGTAGGATCTATCCCAACAAAGAGATATACAAGCCCATTGTAGGATTGGGCATGCGCACCTAAAAAGCCGTCCACAAGGGTGGATCCCACATGCACACATGTGATGGATGGAAGAAGAGAGAGAGAGAGGAAATTCTTTCTTCTTTTCTCTTCTCTCAATTCAAGTTCTCTCTTCTCCTCTAGGTTTCAGAGGGATGCACCTGTTATGGTGTTCTTCGCCCCTACAGACTTTGGTAATACCCAACATTATTTAAAGTCTATAATCTCACCTTTCCATGTACCTAAATTGACCATATCCCTCCACTATCAATGGCATCCACCCTTGGCCAAAATCCCATACTAGCCTAAAAGATGGACCTTAAACCATCGGATATCCATTAGGTTAGATAAAATCATTTTAATGGTCAAAACAAAAGATGAGCGTATAAAACATAACATAATAGATAATACATTAAAACCTTTTTAAGTTTCACGCTTAGCTAGAAAACACTTGATGGATGATCCAATCACCAAGATCCAAGCCACAAAAAGTTCTCAGGTGGACCATTGGTAACCATGTTGGAGCATGTGAGCTTCCGCCGCATCCTAATGCATGTGCACAACCACACTTGTATGTTAGCTATTAATGTAAGTATGTAACTCTATAGGGTGAGCTAAAGCACAAAACACTAAGACCATGAAGTCCCAACACGACCTCAAGTCTAAGGATTAGTTAAAGCTAGTACATGATCAAGTCAATCCAATCTGGACATGATGGTTCTCCTAAATCAGAGACTTGATTCAATCCTTAGATGCAAGTGTCTAGTCAGGCCTAAACATAAGAACTTGCATACATATTGAACACTCACACTCCCCATGTGGGGTAAGGCAAGGCATTAAAAGCCTAATAGTGGAGACAAGAGACTATCCAACCCAACTCGTCATTGGTTCCCAACACATAAGATTACCACAAAACATGATTATTGGTTGCCTAACCCTACTACAATGGTCATGGACATTTAGATACCAAGATCCATGGCACGCAATTCTCCCTTGGATATTGTTTGTTGTGAGCAAATTCATTTTCCCCTGGGACAACTAGAGAAATTTCCCATTGTAACCCAAATAATCATAAACATTTAAAGTTTCTCATGCATCAATTATGACATCCATGTTATATGCTAAATGTAGGTGGTCAACTGAATTCATTATTAGTGTTGTGTGCGTTGAAAAGCCAATGTCATGAGCTTAACCATTGAATTGATGATCTTGTCTGTAGATCATGATGAATGTGGGTCATGTGCAGACATGTAAATTAATTTCATAACTAATATGAAGGTATATCTTAAATCATACATGTATATGGGTTAAAGGAGGGGGTTTCTTTTCCTTGGGAACTTGAGTTTATTAGACATATATGATTGCCCATGGCACACATGCCATATGTGGCTGGGACGTATGGTTTGATGGCCGTTGTGGAGGGGTCTGTCCCCTCACCTGCTTATATTATGTTTGTATTATTGCTTGTAATATATTTTTTCTCTTTTATCCCTTGGCCCAGGTTGGGTGGCTATGTCTATATAGGGGTATTCTTGTACATTGTTCTCTTCCTAGGCTTGATATATATTGTTGCTTTCTTTGAGGGTTTGGCATAAGGGTAAACCACACCAATCTGGAGTTCTGTTATGTGTGTTGATTTCTTTTGGTTTTCTCTGAAATCTATTATTGTATCAAAGCGGGCTATCTAAGAAGATCAAATTCGGTGTTCTTTGCAATTTGATCCTTATCTGTTAGTAAGTCCTTTCTGGATTTCGTAGTTCCCTTCTGGTGTTCTTGGGTACCATACGTTTGTACGGATCTGGTTTGAAAAAAAATCTTCTGTTCGGTTGTACGGATTTGGTTGTACTTGTGCTAAAAAAATTCTGGTGGATCGTTGGAGCTGTTGTGTGTTGTGCGATCTGTTGGTTGGTGATTCCATACCGTGATCTTGCATCTTAGTGTTTTTTTTTTTTTTTTTTTTTTTTTTTTTGTGATTATGGAGAAAGAATTTTTTTGCATATGGAGAAAGAATTTTTTTGCAGTGATTCTCCCCAATGTACCTTTGATAGTACCAATTATGGGCTTTGATCTCTTCATTTCCAGGCATTTCTGAAGGGTTGTGGTCATTGGGGGCTGATAGATGGGTTTGTTTAGACCCCTAAAATCGGTAAATGTTGAGAAACCAGATGATTAGGAGATAAAGAATGGTCAAACTGTTGGAACATTTTTCTCATTATGTAGGGGTTTATCTGTAAATATGCAAAATTGGGGTCTAATGTGTAGTTTTGTGTTTATTAGGATGTTATTTGTAAATAGGGGAAACCCTATATATAAAAAGATAATAAGACATAATAGAGGGCTCACGTTTTGAACTCTAAGGCTCTCTCTCTCTCTCTCTCTTCTCTCTCTCTCTCTCTCTCTCTCTCTCTCTCTCTCTATACAATCTCTCCACGTTCTTTAAAATCTTCATGGTATCAGAGCGGATGGTCAAGTGTTCGAATCCTCGGAGTAGCAAATATGTCTCTATTGATATATTCTCCCACGGGGGGCCGTTTATAGTGTGAGTTGTGTACCACCACCCTTGCCCAATATGTTCTCGTGCGGAGTTCCACCCTGCATGTGGGGGGGAGTGTTAAGGTCCTTTGATATACATTAATATGCCATCCTCTAACAGCTCGAGCTTTTAAAGCAAGTGGTGATTTGACATGTTATCAAAGCCACATTGCAATGAAGGTTGAAAGAAGATCTCAAGGGACAAAGAGGAGAAGACTTCCCATCCTAGACCCCTGCTGACGTCAGCTGTATGGTTGCTGACGTCAGCCGTACGGTCGTGTTGGGTCAAATCCACCTCCACCACGTGTGGCCAAATGAGAAGAGCTTAATAGTGATTTTCTTCAATTTTTTGCGATCGTTTGATATTTTTCCTGCATTTTCTAAGTTTTTCTGGAAAACGGCCCACCTAATGTCCATTCTTTAGATTTCTTCTTAATCAAGGGTTTTTGAAGTGCAAAACCTATATTGTTTGGACCATCTTTGGATGATTTACTTGGGTAGATCCGACGCATATACATGATGATTTGGTAAAAAAATAGGGGTTGGCTGGACTGTTATTCCACTGCTCCTAAAACCTCAAAGTTCACATGGTGTGGCCCCGCCTGATATTTGGAACAAGCTGATTCTTGTATTTTCACTTCATCTTGGTGAGTTACACCTGATTAACAAGTTTGACGAAAGACATACACCACAGTGGCCCCACACACAAACATATGGCTGGCCTACATGAGCAGTGAGTGGGTCTCACTGATTATTTTCTCCAGGTCCTAGAATCAAGGACAAAACCTGATGGACAGAGTGGATTTTACATATACGGCATGGTGGGTCCCACAAACTCAGATGTTTCACATGTTGTGTAAATCAAGTGTTGTCGAAGATTCTGTTCTAATGTGGAGAAATGGAAATAAGCTCTCGAGGGTAAAATCAAGGTATTCAATAATGGCAATGATGGCCAGAAAAGTCACCATCTTTACCATTACGATACAAGCTCTAATGGCTGTTACAATTCCCTTAGTGACCATTACAACCATTTATTTAACTATATCCGCTCCGTAATGGTAGTTACGGGCCATTTTTTTCCATAACAACCATCAAGTAACCTTTTTGAATACCTAGGGTAAAATTCATTACACATGAAAGTTAATGGAGAGAGTAATAGGTGTACACAAGAGTTGTCTTTTGGCAAAAAAAAAAGAAAAAAAAAGAAGAAGAAGTGAAATTTAGGTGTTTTAATAGAATTTTAATATTCAAGTAGTTCTTAGATAGTAAAAAATTTGAAATGTATTTACTTTGGTAAATTTTGTAAAAGGAAACAAGATGCATCTAGAAGTGGAGGAGATTACCCTATATAGAAGGTATGCCTTACTGGCCCCATAACGATCTGTTATGAGGCTGATAGAGGTTTAAAAAAAAAAAAAAAAAAAAAAAAAAAAAAAGTAAAGGCCGTTAATCCCCATATGGTAATGGTAACGGTGGTGGCCGTTACGGCCACCGTTACTGTTATGGAATACCTATGTGGACCAATACAAGGTTTTTCCTGATTAGTCAACAAGGGTAACTCAAGGAGTTCTAAACTAATCAAGCAAGAATTGGTTTTCTTTTTTAATAAAGTGCTCGACATGTTCCCATCTTCTGGTAGCTGGGAAAGCCAAAAGTCTGAATGAAATCACATATAAACTAGATATAAAACAATGCCCTTAGTAGGAAATCTCAATTTAAATGAGAACGAAAAAAAAAAGAAGGAACAGAATGACTATATAAGGATGTGTAAAGTGATATGACAGTTACGAAGTATCTCTTGTACAGATTTTTCAAGGTCAGCTGCGAATCCTTCCTCATCATGCTCCTCTACATGTAGCTGCCTTAGTGCCTTTGTTTCATTATCTCCGACATGTGGATCAACTAATTTGCAAAGTAAACTATGATCATGTTTATTCCATGTTCTAGAAGTAATTCAAACTCTAGTACATTTTGAGCCAAGTAAACAGAAATACAAGAATTCAGCCATACTTACTGCAGCCACCAGGAAAGTAGTCCTCATCCCTAGGATGAGGATGAGTTTTCTCTTTGAAGTATCCTTCACTTTGCAAAAGGTTTGGTTCATGTTTTTCTTTCTCAGATAGGGTTCGAGAATTTCCATCGCTGGTAGGGTTCTGACTATAGTCATGCCTTCCGGTCAGTGAAATACCATCTTCTGAAATTACTTGGTTCAATGGGCCTGAGAAGACAGGATATGAAAACCCATTTCTTACAAAATTATCCATCTTAAAAGTAAAGAAATCATGGTAATGCACAAACACCAAACAAAGCTTGTCTGACTAATTTGTCTTTTACTCCTCATGCTGGCATTGGTAGAAGATTTACCAGGGGCTGCAGTCCTCTCAGCAGATTTTGTATGCAAGCTTGCTGAATCTTTTGGCAACCCATGGCCCACAGATACATCCTGATCAGTGTAAGGCTCCTGAGGCTTCACATAATAGCTAAATGAGACTTTCTCTACTTTTGACTTCAGAAGCAATTCAGGTGGAACAGAACCAAATATCAATCCAATATTCTGATTGCTCATGAGAATCAAAGCTTGAGGAGAATGGGAGCCCACAAGTTCAATCCCCTTCGAATTAACTGGAGAGCCTTCACCCTGTACGTTTACTTGCTTACTATGTTGTAACTGCTCAAGTGGATATTGGTAACCAATGTTGGACTTTGCATCAATTAATGATCCCTCTGTTACATTCTTCCCACTTCCCTTCTCATATTCTTCTGCTACGCATTTCTGTTTAGGCTCATTTTCTATTCGCCTTTGATACTCAAGAGTTCCCTCAAGCTTTTTTTCATCTCCTTCAACTTCAATCTTACAGCTAAACTCCTCTTCTAGTGGTTTTATGTTATCACCACTTTCAGTAACTACAATCTCAGACTCTCTCTGATTAGCATCAGTTGCACAAAACAAGGTACTGCAGCAAGGTACAAATAGAAACTGGGTCACATGCCAAATTCCCAAAGTAGTGTTAAGGGGATACAAAGAAAGACTTCGATGCTGTCCATCACATCTACCCATCCACCAGGTGCATTTATTTACATAAGCCCTTGGGACAAAAAATAAGCCCAAACCAAACCAACATCTGGTGGGCCACGCCATGTGGAACCCTGGGGATGGAGACGTGAACAGCAGAAACCTTACAGAACTGGTGTGTAGTGTCACGGTTGATTTATATATGCCATCCAGCCAATAATCAAGTGTGCCTGATCAACAAGGGGCATCTGGAAAAAAAAGGTGATTCCAAAACTAGGTGGTACACACCATGTGGAGTTAAGAGGTTTTAGGAGTGTTTGACACTGTTCCCCAAGGTGTCTGGCACCTGAGTTTCAGATTGGCCTATTATTAGGCTCTACAGCGAACATTAGGCAGCGAAAACCAATTTGACGGAGAATGATATCGTATACACTGATACACATCATTCTCGGCCCCACAAAGTTCCAACTCCATGGATGGAATGATCCCTTAGTTTCAACTATACTGTTAAGTCTGTAACTCACAGTAGTTTCAAGCTGTGTGCCCCACCATGATATGGACATGACATGCAGTCCATCCATCATGTGTGCCCTCTCATGTTCACGCTGGAACCCAAAAACCAGGCAAATTCAGAACTCAGGTGGGATGTACGTAACATACAATAGGGAACAATATAAAATCATGCCTAAAAAACTCTAAATTCACGTGATGATGCCCACCTGAGTTTTGAAATAGCTGATTTTTTAGTGTCCCTTCATCTTGGTGGTGTGATTCTGTAGAATGGATTGGATGGCATATACTCACCACTACCACGGCAGGCCCCACACAATCTGGAAGCTTAAGTAGTGGGTGTCCCTTCCAAACTGTTCCCTATGGTGTGGCCCACCTGAGTCTGGACTCTGGATCAGCCTTATTTTGGGTTTGTGCCAAGCTTAGAATGGCCCAACTAATGGCTGGCATGAAGTGAGCACGCATCATGGTAGGCCCCATTTTGCTTGATACTAGCATAAGTTATGATAGCGTCTAACACTACAAGATCATTTGTGGTCCTATATAACATGGCAACCACCCAAAAGCATAAAAAATTAGTAAGAGGCTTGCCAGGGTGTCTCCATGGCATCCATCCTATGCATCATGCATGTCCCACCCTGAAAATGGGACACCCCAAAAATCCAATCATCAGGTGGGTAACGTGGGTTGTACCACATTAATTAATAGGGGTTTGTGTGTTTTTCCATTGTTTTATCTGGTGTTCCCACCTGATGATTGGATTGACCTTTTCTTTTTTTTGATGAAGGCCAAGCATGGGAGGCCAAATAATAAAAAAGAAGAAGCATGGGGAGCACATCTAATGGACAGTTTGGATGGCATAAACAGCACATGGAGCACGCTTTTTCTCGACACTATTGTATCAACACCTACGAGATCATTACGAGATCATTGCTCTCTCTCTCTCTCTCTCTCTCTCTCTCTCTCTACCTATCTGTATCTATCTATCCATTAGAGCGACTTACGCTTGTTCTGCAGTTTCCTGATGAGAGACAATCTCTTTGTCATGACCAATGCCCTGTAAAGATTAGCACTATGTCATGAGAGGGTATCAAATGATAGGGTCCTAATAAAAGAAACTGAACCAGACCCAACGCATCTGAAACCTTTAAATCCTTAGCTCTTCTATAATCCTTTTTGTTTGTCTTTTTCTTTGACTTTTCCTCCATCTGTTCTGAATTATCACCTCCTTTATTGATATCGTTTTTGGTCTCAAGTGAAAGCTCTGATAGAAGGGCTTCTTTAGCAGCATCAGATTTCTCATTGGCATCTTTGTCAACTAGATCCTCCAAATGTCCCTGCCAAAGGAAGATACCCAACAAGAACATTTAAACTCGAGCTCAATGTGGCATGCCCAAGAGGTGGCAAATATAATAGAGAACTGTTTTTCTTTTTTGAGAGATATATAATAGAGAACTGTTAAACCAAAATCAATACAGACCCGCAAGAAAGCCTTCACAAGGAAGAACAGAACTTCCTGGTAATCAAAGGCAGAGATGACCGCAAGCTCGTGTTCCAACTGCTGAATGGCAGCGAGGTTCTGCCTGATCCTTGCATCAAGTTTACTGATCTGCAGGACAGCACCCTACTAATGAGACTTCAATAAAATGGCATTTCCCCTTTAAAGGTTCAAGTAGAACAAACAAACCTCCAGAGAGAACTTTGCCTTTAGTTTTCTTATGGCTAACAGTATGCTCTTGTCAGTTTGATGCAGGTTGTCCTGCATTCTCAAATCCTCCTCCTTGTTGGACTCCAAATCACACAAATGGTAAAGGACGCCAGGTTGTTTAGATTGAGTAACATTGGAAGCCTGACATTCTTGAAGAACAAGTGAAATAACAATCAGCTCACTATTGATCAACGCTGGATCATCTTTTCTTTCCGGAAACTCTTTCTGCCGCTTCCTCAAGAGAGCCTCGTGACTTTGAGCGACGTATTCCACAGAGTGATCCTTTTTCGCAAGTTCTTCAGCACAGAGATTTAGAATAGCACTAAACGCCTTCATAAAGCTCAGACGTTCACGTCTCTTTTCGCAGAGGCTCTTTAAGTGGTTAAACTCCTTCTCAAGCATTTGAAGAATCTCCATTCCCTGATGGCCTCTGTCTTCCCTCAGACGAGTCCATGATACAGGTTCTACATCAGTCGAAGAAGAGGCAAACATCCAGGATAAAAAGGCATCCCCATCTGGCCCTCCATCTTCACCAAGAACATCAACTTCTATACCATCATCGATGCTGGCATTTTCAGCATCATTAGAAATAATTCCGGCTGTCAATAAACACTCGTTCAAAATGAGATGATATGAATCATCACTGAGAGTAATCCCCTCTTGAACATCACTTACCAGAGTGTTGACACCCTGGGTATCATCTGCCGAGGTGGTCTTCTCAGAGTTGCTGCCTAACCGACATGAATTCGAGAGGTCCTGCAAGTAGAGGAGTGTATCCCAAAGATGGGTAACACTCAAGAAGCAAATACAGACAGGTGTCTGGTCCAGCCCATGCTTTTGCAATTTCAAACCTGGTGCAAGGCCCCAGAGCTTAGACATGGAGTATCGTATCACTTTCTTGACATGACTATCAGCAAGACACTTATGCTTCAGAAGCAACTGAAACATGCCATGAATTTCTTCAAGGAGTTTAGAACGTTTGGGATCATCAACCAATGGCCACCTTTGTAAGATGGGATATGCCAATGCCCTTTGTTCATTACCACATCCTATTAAATCAGAGCAGGAAATGCCACTATGGCTTCCACTTTCTGCAAGACCTCCACTGCAAACCACCACTCCTGCCTCAGACTCCCCATCCACAGCCTGAACTTCTGACGTATCTTTTGAGCCCAAATCATCAGATAAACGATCCTCATTGCTCCCACCTATACGGGTGCCAACATTGGAGGAATCAACTGTTGTGAGAGATTGGTGTCTCACCCGACTTTCGAGAATTTTCTTAGCAGCATGGACATCGACTGGTTTCCAACAACCATCGAGAAGCATATCAACCCAGCCACTGTCAGGCTCTTTGGGCAACTCTGGCTGCATTTCCAGGAAGTGATTGCCAATGTGCACCCACACATGCTGCTTATGGGATTCGCAGTCCGTGAACTTCTCACCGCAGCTGCAGCAGGCCCAGAACTTCAATGTCTTCTTACACTCAGCAAATGAGAGAGCTTCTGAAAGCACACCTGCTGCTAACCCATCCTTTGCTGATGCGTAGTGGGTCCTGAGATCATTGAAACTCACTTCAAGAAAACTCTGTTTCTTCTCGACACTCAACGTGTTCCAATACTTGCGAACCAAATTAAACTTGAGGGCCAAATTTGTAATCTTCTGACGTTCTGCAAACTTCCGTTTGCTGGCCACTCTGTCCAGGGGTCCAGAAGAAGATTCAAAGAAGATTCGATCATCATCTTGATGGGGCTTTGGTGAATCTGATTTCGACTGCAGGAGGCTCGCTGTTGCTACTTGGGCTTCAATCTCCTTCCGCCGCTCTTCCTGCGTCTTGTCTGCCTTCTTGATCTCGTTGGGCACTTCTATTCCCCCTGTTAGGTCCTCTGACTCATGAACCGGGATCAGCCTGAATTTCTCCTTTTGCGGCCTGTCCTCATGATTCATTACCCATATCAAGACCATTGCGATGTTTGATTTCCCAGTAAGGTGCCGGAGCTCTTGCTGGACATAGGCAATCCAGGCATCAGGTGTCGAAAACTCTGGCTCAATCACAACAATCTCATCCAGTATGCTCTTCTCGGCGGGATCAACTGGGTTGGAAATTAACAGAGCCCGCTTGCACTCCTTCACCACCTCATCATAGCCCTTCCCGTAATTGGCGGCAGCCAACTGATAGAGGAGTTTTGCATGAAAGTAAGCGCACTTGATGGAGTTGGGTGACAGAGAAACAGCCTTTCTTGCGGACTCAATAGCATTCTTGAGGTGGCGTTTCTTGATGGCGGGTTCATCGATAAGGGCAGCCACATTGGCGGAAACAGTGCCATGGACGCAGTGCAGGAGCGCGGATCTTTTATGGCGCTGAGTCAACTCTTTCATGAGCTTCAGGGCTTTGCTGTGGTTCCCACGGTCAAATGCAGAAAGGGCCCGCTCGCACTCAAGCTTGACAAAATCAGAAATGGGGGTGGTGGGTTCGGGTTGGTTGGATGGTGAGGGATTGGACGGCTCATCTTGGACGGAAGAGGTGGAAACGGGTGGGGATGCTGGTGGTTTCGTCAGGGGTGGGGCACGTGGCTGCAGTTTGCTCTTCTTACGTGCCATGCGTTAGAGCTAGTTGGGGTTGCAAATGCATAACAGCAAAGGCTCTCTCTTACAGGGAGAGCTTCTTTTGGAAAGAAAGCAAACAGGTAGAGGGCAACGTAGGGACGATGATGTGATTGATACGTACCAATCGCTCTCACCTACCAAACGCGAAGATGGAGAGATTGGAGAATGGGTCTTGAAGAGTTCTCTCTCTCTCTCTCTCTCTCTCTCTCTCTCTCGAATCTTGATTCCTTCCTTGATTTTCTTGAATTCTTTCTTTTCTTTGATTCTTGAAGAGGAAAATCGAGCTGTTTGTTAGAAGAGGGTGAAAGCGTTTTAAGAGCGGAGATTAACGAAATGCGTAGCTGTAAGGAGGGAAGGCTGTGAGGAGGGAAGGCTGTGAGGGGGAGATATAACCCACACGCGTGTGAAACCCGTAATCTTCACGCACTCACACATGCCAATATGAGACACGTTTAAAAGATCAGAGCTTTCTATCATTTCTTATACACTCTATATACCTTTCTACTAAAAATGATGCTATTCTATTTAGGAAGAATACAGTGTAAAAAAATAATTGGACAGCTAAAATTTCGTCCGTCCATTGTTTTTGTATCATATGACCCAATTTATTGTTGAAACGACCTTCTTATTTTCTATGAACAAGATTTCATCAATGGAACTTCTGATGGAAAGATCAGATCTTACAAATGTGTAATAATCACACGTGTGATTGCGTGTTGATGGGACATCTTCACACGCGTGTGGGCTTACCAAGCCTTACTCGGCGGGAAGTGTGGGCTAGGTTCGGTATTCCACACGCGTGTACGATTCCAGCAGATCCTCTCGCAGGCATACGTGCCAATATGGAATGCGTGTGAGAGACCAGAGCCTGGGGCTGCGCTGCTTCGATCATTTGCCCCCAAAACAATCGGACGGCTAAAAGAATTGTTTTAACGGTCAGTTTACACTCCACATCGTATTGTGGCGCACGGTAGCGGATTCGCTGTAACCCATGTAACGCCTTAGTGGGTGTACCCTAACCGTGTGGGGCCCATATTGATGTATTTGTTGTATATCCACTCCGTCCATCTGTTTTTCCATCTCATTTTATGACAAGATCTCAGACCTTAAGAAGATCCAAATCTCAGGTGGACTATAACACTAGAAACAAGTGATGAATGACCATTAAAAACTTTTTGTGGGCCACAAAAGTTTTGGATCAATCTGATCTTTGTATTTCCCCTTCATTCATATCTTCTTGACATTATCAACAGGTTGGATGACGAATAAACATCACCACTGTTAATGGTCCCTTTGGAATTTTTAATGGTGAGGCACTGAATCACCACTCTTTCCTGTGGTGTGGTCCACCTGATATTTGGATCTGCTTAATTTCTTACAATTACTTAAATGATCTGAAGAAACGAATGGACGGCCTGGATATACAAATATCATCAAGGTGGGCCCCAAGGTAAGGGTAACACCAAATCCGCTCCCATGGCCCCCCTGGGGAGAAAAACATACTGATTTTTTTTTTTTTTTTTTTTTTTGTACACACAGCATAGCTGTAGTGTAATCCATACACCTGATTTTTTTATTATTGAAATTTGGATCACTCACTGCTTTACTTTTAAAATTTTGATCATCCATTTAATAGCCATTTACTGGATGGTTAGCATTACTTGATGAATGTGGATTTAGAGTTATTCTCTATCCACAGTTGGACCCATAATTTGGATGGTCTTGATAGGTGTATACCAGTGTCAAATGTGAGGAGGATGAGTCACCACCATCTTTTAAAATAGGCCGGGGCTGAACATCACCACCTTTCTCACGCAAGGCTTGAACAATTTATCCACACCGATCATCCAATGTTTTCAGATTATTTTATTATAGGGGTCCAAAAAGGGGCGCGGATTAGGTACTTCCGCCGCCTGTCCCGAGCTCCAGACAGGCTAGGGCTCTGAGGGCCACCGTTATGTATTGATTTTATCCACACCGTCCATTCAGTTTTTCATATCATTTCAAGAGATAGTACCAAAAATGAAGCAGATTTAAAGTTTAAGTGGGCCACACCATGGTAAGCAGCGGTGCTAATGTTTGTTACCGTTGAAACCTTCCTAAGGCCCAACGTGATGTTTATTTGCCATCCAATCTGTTCATAAGATCATAAAAACCTGGATGAAGGTACAATACAAATATCATCTTGATCCAAAACTTCCTGTGTCACCCAAGAAGTTTTCAACGGTCATAATTTAATCCCTATATCATGGTCCAATTGAGGTTGTATCTGCCCCATTTCTGAGTTAATTAACTGAAATGACGTGGAATACTGAATGGACGGTGTGGATAAAATCCATACATCACGGTGGCCCTCGGAAGCCCTAGCCTGTCCGGAGCTCGGGACAGGCGGTGGAAGTACCTAATCCGCGCCCTCCAAAAAGTAGGAAGGTTCAACGCGCAACTTATATCGGTCTTCTTTGTGAAAATATTAGAATAATCGCTCGAAATCTTAGAAGAATCTGTTTATTTATTTATTTTATTATTTTGCTTTCATTATATTTCAAAGGAAATTTTAGCCACTCTCTTGGAAATCGAGATCAGAGAGCACGCAGGATCAAATTTCAAATTGGTGAGTTTTTGCAGAGTTGAATAAGTTTTTTACTTGTTTAAATTCCTAGGAGTTGGTGGAATAAAGTTCATAATTCATGATTTTGCATATTGATCTTAACATCAGCCACACTTGTTTATTTATTTTAAAAAATTAATGTATTTTTTATAATATAAAAAAATTACAAATTGCATTTTTCAATAAATGCAATATTGATGTAGAACGGGTCGCTGATTATTTCATGGCCCAAATAGAGCAAAAGAAGACCGTTCGGGGTCGAAAGTGATCCGGACCGTAAATCGGTCGTATCTCACAATCCGGGATGAGTTGCGGGACATATAATATATCAATTTGGGGTAGCTCGAGCTACTTTAGCCAACCAACCCCGCTACTGCCGGATTGCCCAACCCGGAATCGTGAGAATCGACCGTATCGACGGTCATTATGCTAGTTTATTTTCAGTTTTACTATTAATAGTAAGTTTTAATTCGATCATAACTTTGCATCCGTATGGTTTTAGAGTTAGTGTCCAACATGAAAAGGGCTTAGAATATTTAGTAGAATAGCGTGGTTGAGGCCGTTTGATAACTTTCTATTTTTGACCGAAAACCAAGAGTTCTAGTAGGATTGAACGACTTCTATAAATAGTAAGTTTACTATTTATAGTAAGTTGCGTTTTCTAGGAGTTTTAGTTGGAGTTGGATTCTAATACTTCACTTAGGGTTTAGTTTCCTATTTATATGCATTGTAATTTTATTTTTATTCAATCAATTATCAATAAATCAATTATTCGGAATTTATTTCCTTTTATTTTTTTCTTTTATTTTCTTCTCGTGGATTCGAGAACGCTTGGTTAGGGAGACGGTGATCGACCTACCACATCCTCCCTATGTCAAATATATATCACATGACATATTTAGTGTTAGTACTTGGTACATTGAATGTGTTAATAAGTGATATAAAATATGGAAATATTAGTGACTTCTTTACTTTTTATTTGGTATAAATAGATTTTTAATATAGTTACATCTTTTCTATATGAGAATGCATACTTTAATACCTCATATGGATAAAACTTATTGTGTGTACTTGATTTTTGTAATAGTTTTGAGTTCTAAGTGTATAATGACGTCTTTTTTACATTGTCTGAAATTTCTAAGTAAAATTCAAACTAATTTTCCAATGTTTCCCAAAAGTAGCCATACGCCTGATGTTTTGATGTAATACTTGATATGTTTCCTTATCTTGAGGGTACATAACATACATTGATGCTGACACTTAAGATCTTGACCACACCTTAGGTTATAAATGGTTAATACTTTTGCTGTCCAAACACATAGATCATTCTCACCGTGCAACCCTAACCATCGGCTGACTGCAAACTAACAGCTAAAGAGGACGATGAACAAGGAAATGCATTCAATTTCTCACCAATAAAATGTGGTCCACTTCTGCACTGGTTCCACCCATGACAAGGCTCATTGGCAGTGGTGAAGATCTGATGGTAGCAATCACGAATGCATAAAGATCGGACCCGTTGTCTCTAAGACTTGCAAGACATGGTTCTATATTTCTAACAGATGCCAAAATTGGAGAAAGAAAGAAATTGCTTTACAAAGAAGAGAATCTTGAAAAGCCATCCTCTTTATCAAAATACGAAAGGAATGCATAACCATCAAAATTTCATTCCACAACAAAAAGGTTAAAATAAGAAGAATAGTAGTAAGGCCAGGCAAAACAGTATCTCATACATGTATAAATCTTTCGCTTTCTTTATTTTCCATGTTGATATGTACAGTAGCTCTTATACATATGAAGATTGCTCAAATTGTATGGTTTATTATGCACATCCCATATTCAAGAATTCAATTTGAAAGATACAATTTTCTTCATCATCATCATCATCATGCATATAGCAACCATAAGCTACAGTAAAGATTTCTTCAACTCACGGTAAAAGGACCAAAAAAAATAAAAAAAACACTGATGTTCTGTTCATTCCCAACAATCTGCCTCGAATGTTTGAGGCTAGTAGCAACGCTGCCATTCAAAGTTCTCTAGCAGCATCAGATTTCTCCTTGGCATCTTTGTCTGCTAGATCCTCCAAAAGCGCCTGCCAAAGGAAGATAAACCACCAAGACAATTGAAACTCAAGCTCAATGTGGGAATGTCCAACAGGTGGAACAGATAATTGAAAACCATTAAACCAAATCAATACAGACCCGCCATAATGGCCTGATGAGGCAGAACAGAATTTCCCGGTAATCAAAGGAAGACATGGCCCCAAGTGCACGTTCCACCTGCTGCATGGAAGCAAGGTTCTGCCTGATCCTTGCATCAAGTCTAGAGAGCTGCAGGACAACACCCTACTAGTGAGACTTCAATAGAATTAATGACATTTCTGCCTTAAAGATTCAATTAGAAAAAGCGAACCTCCAGAGAGAACTTGCTGCCGTTTGTTCGGATTCCTGATAGTATGCTCTTGTCAGCTTGATCCAGGTTGTCCAGCATTCTCGAATATTCCTCCTTGTTGCTGGACTCCAAATCACATAAATGTGAAGTGAGGCCAGGTTGTCCGCATTGATCAGTAACATTCAAAGCCTCTTCTCCTTTAAGAACCAGCGAAATAGCATTCTCCTCTAACCTACCATTGACGAACACTGGATTATCTTTGCTTTCTACAAGCTCTTCCTGCCGCTTCCTCAAGAGAGCCTCGAAACTTTGAGCAACATATTCCACAGAGTGATGCCTTTTCTTAAATTCTTCATAACAGAGATCTATAAGAGTACGAAGAGCCTCCATATAGCACAGATGCTCGCGTTTCTCCTGGCAGAGTTCCTGTAAGTGGTTAAATTCCTTCTCAAGCTCTGGAAGAATCTCCGTTCCCCGACGACTTTTGTCTTCCCTCAGAAGAGTCCATGACACAACTTCTAAATCATCTGACGAGGTGAATAACCAGGATAAAAAGGCATCCCCGCCCAGCCCTCCACTGAGAACAGAAGCTTTCATACAATCACCCATGCCAGCATTTTCAGCTTTATTAGTCCTCGCTGTCAACAAAAAGTACTCGTTTGAAATGAGATGAGAAGAATCGTCACTGAGATTAATCCCCTCTAAAACATTGCTTGCCCGAGAGTCTTTGCCTAACTGACACGAATTCGAGAGCTCCTGCAATAAGTCGAGCACATTCTGAAGCTGGGTGGCATCCAAGAAGCGAATACAGGCAGGTGTTTGGTCTAGCCCATGGTCTAGCAATTGCAAACCTGGCGCAAGGCCCTGGAGCTCATTCATGGTGTAGTGTATCACCTTCTTAAGGTGAGTATCAGCAAGGCATTTATGCTTCAAAAGCAACTGAAACATGCCATGAATTCCATCAAGGAGTTTGGCACGTTCGGGGTCATCAACTGACGGCCAACGAGTGCCAACATCAGAGTCGTCAACCGTTGTGAGAGATTCGTGTCTCGTCTGATTTTCGAGAATTTTCATAGAAGCATGGAGATCAACTGGTTCCCAACAACCATTGAGAAGCATATCAGCCCAGCCACTGTCAGCCTCTTTGGGCAAGACTGGCTGCAATTTCGGTAAGAGATCTCCAATGTGCACCCACACATGCTGATTATGGGATTTGTAGTCCGCAAATTTCTCACCGCACAAGCAGCACGCCCAGAACTTAGAGGTTTTGTTACTTTGGCGAAATGATAGAGCTTCCAAAAACAATTCGGCCTCCAACTCATCATCTCCCAAAGCGTAGTGGTCCCGAAGATTGTCATCACTCACTGATGAAAGCACACTCAATTTCTTCTCAAGACTCAACACATTCCAATACTTTCGAACTGCAATTATCTTGAGGGCCGGATCCGTAATCTTCTGATGTTCTAACAAAGATAATATAGGACCACATGCAATTAAGGTTTTTTCTCACATGAACAAATATCAAATGGAAAACCACATACAGTTTTTTTTTTTTTTTTTAATGGCAACTAATAATTTTATAAAAGGAAACAAAATGCATCAAGGAAATTGAAGAGTCCCCTGTACAGGGAGGCTCATACTTGATTTTCTCATCAACTCTCTCTCTCTCTCTCTCTCTCTCTCTCTCTCTCTCTCTATTTTATTTTATTCAGTCTGCTAGTAGATGGTTCAGTCTGCTAGTAGATGGGAAAGCCAATAATCTGAATTTTTTTTTTTTTGTTAGTTCACACATCCCACTGTTAGTACACCCACCCACACTGTTAGTCACCCTCCAATGTTAGCCACCCCCCACATTGGGATTCGATACCTTAACCTCAGTGTTGAGACGAGGTTATCTTCACTCAACATGTCCCAAAGGTGTGGGAAAGCCAATAATCTGATTGAAATCACATATAAACTTGAAATAAAAGAAGGGAATGAGAAAAATGGGGGAAAAAAAGAGAGTTTATATAAGGATGTTAGCCGACTTATCGTGTCGTCGCTAGGAACACGCTCGAGGACTAGCTTCTCAAGATCCCGGTGTGAAAATGCCGCCAACATTCCCTTCATCTTCCCAGCCCCTGATATTTCCGTGGTCTCCGACGGTGAGGATTTTATGAGGCCCCATGTAATTTTTAGCAACCGCAGTCTTTCAATTTTGCTTAATTCACCGAAATCTTTGTCAATATCTGCTCCGCTCCTAATTCGAATGCTCAGCTTCCGTAGCTTCTTCAACTGAGTCAACTCACTGAGTTGACACGATTTTATGCTTCGTCCTTGACCCACCTACAAAACGTGTAGGTGGGTCAAGGACGCTGGGGGTGACGAAAATCACTACCTACAAAACGTGACGCTGGGGGTGACGAAAATCACGTCCTTGACCCACCTGGACGTATCGGAGTGTTATTTTCTGGACAAGATGCCGCCAGGGATCGGATCCATGACGGACCTCCAAGTTCTCAAGGGGTTCGTGGTCGGGGGGCACCCGAAGCACAAAATCGTGTCAACTCAGTGAGTTGACTCAGTTGAAGAAGCTACGGAAGCTGAGCATTCGAATTAGGAGCGGAGCAGATATTGACAAAGATTTCGGTGAATTAAGCAAAATTGAAAGACTGCGGTCGCTAAAAATTTACATGGGGCCTCATAAAATCCTCACCGTCGGAGACTACGGAAATATCAGGGGTGGGGAAGATGAAGGGAATGTTGGCGGCATTTTCACACCGGGATCTTGAGAAGCTAGTCCTCGAGCGTGTTCCTAGCGACGACACGATAAGTTGGCTAACACCCGTAGGTATATGATATTTACCAAGGCTCTCTTGTACAGCTTTTGCAAGGTCAGCTTGGAACCTTTCCTCATCATGCTCCTCTGCAGAGAGCTGTCCTAGTCCCTTCGTTTCATTATCTTCTTGATGTGGGTCAACTAATTTTCAATGTATATGATGATCATGTTAGTTCAATGTTTAAGAAGCATTTCAAACTCCAGTACAGATTGAGCAAAGTACACCAAACAAAAGCTTGTCCTCGTATAGAAGATTTACCAGGGAATGCAGTCCTCTCAACAGATCCTGAATCCACAGATTTGCCTGCGGGGCGTTTCTGTTTAGCTTCATTTTCTATTTGACTTTGATACTCAAGCCTTTCCATAAGCTTTATTTCATCTTCTGCAAGCTCATCATCTTCTAGTTGTTTCAGGTCATCAACACTTTTAGTAGCTACAAACTCGGACTGATCTCTCTCATCAACATCAGTTGCACCGACCAATGTACTGCAGCAATGTACAAAACAGATATCCTGGGTCAAATGCCAAAATCCCAGTATTGCCTGCTGACAGGGGCAGAGAGACATTCCTGTGCCGGGGGCTTTGTGGAGCCTACATTGATGTCCGTGACAAATCCACTCCGTCCATCTGTCTTGAAAGACCAAGAATAGGATGGATTCTAAAAACCAGGCAGATCCAAAACTCATGTGGGCCATATCACGGAAAACAATGGGGATTGAACGCCTGGGGCGACAGAAGTTTGGTACGAGGATGACAGTGGGCATTACCGTAGGCCCTAGGAAGTTTTTAATGGTGAGCGTTCAATCACCATTATTTCCAGTGGGGTCCACCTGAGATCTAGATCTGCTTAATTTTTGGGATGATCCCGTCCTAGAATGAAATGGGAAAACGGATGGATGTGGTGGATGTACAGATAAAAAAAAAATCATCACGGTTCATCCCACACGACGCCGATAACAACCACCGAATCGGATTAGGTACTATCCCCACCAGGATGCTGCTGAGGAGGAGAACGACAGGAGCATGACACCTCGTCATTGGTGAAGAGCAGTGGGACTGCACCAATGGGACAGGGCTGTCAGCACATGTTACATCAGTGCGGCCCAACCAGCTCACCAATGAGGTGCCATGCACCCGTTGGAAGCGGATTCGCTGGTGCACTCTACACCAGCAACCTTGCTGGGGTAGGAACGTGGCAGACGCAGAGTGAGTGTATAGTCCTTGAGCACCGCGCTTGTACAAACGGTTCAAAGAAAATGAAGGCTCTGTGGACCCCACAATGATTTATTTAGTATATCCAAACCGTCCATCCATTTGGCTAGATCATTTTAGTGCATGTTACCTAAAATGAGTCATATCCAAAACTTAAGTGGACCACACCACTAAAGGCAGTGGGGACAATGATTCTCACCGTTAAAACATACCTAGGGTCCACCATGATGTTTATTTGTCATCCTAACTGTTCATAAGGTCACACGGACCTAGATGAAGGGTAAAAATAAATATCAGATTGATCCAAAACTTCTGGGACCTCCAAGAGGGTTTCAATGGTATACATTCAATCTCCCACTGCTTCTGCAGTGTGGTCCACTGGATCCTTGGATCTGTCGTCTATCTCTTCGGCGTCCTATTGGGGGTAGTACCTAATCCGCTCCCAACATCCATTAAGGTGTTACCCGGCAACACCTAATCCACTCCCATGAAAGGGGATGGAATTGTGTGTGGGGGCCAATTGTGCTGTTTAAATGATCAGTATATGCCATCCAGCCAAGTGCGCCCATCAAGATGAAGCGGGCATCCCACAAAATAATGTTATTTCAAAATTCAAGTGAGCCTAATAATACTAGAATTCTTTTAGTGGTTTATATATATATATATATATATATATATATATATATATATATATATATATATATATATATATACATACTAGAATTCTTTGTATATATATATATTTCATTATCATTAAAAGCATTAACTTTGTGAGAAACGTACATTTTTGTCCTCATATCTTTCTTGAACCACCGTGTACCCTTTATCTGTTCCCCTTGTATCTTAATTTTGGCGCGGGCTTTTCTTCCCTTGAATGTTGGGTTTGAGTTTCTCTTCCCTTTAACATGGTGGGATATACAACAGTGCTATCGGGCTAAGCCGCTCGCACGAAAAAAAAAATGGAAAGCAACTTAGCCTATTGAACCCTTCCCCAAATGAAGATTGCTCACACTTGCCTTGTCGAGGAACAAAAACCCCTTAATCAGCTGGGGTAACCCGCTCAAACTTTGGACCCAACACCCAACACACCCCTTAATAATGCTAGCCCAGTGCAATCTACAATCCACACCCGACCCTCAGCCACCAAAGGGACCTGGTTGCGAACGCTCTTCCACATAGGAGAAGCCCCACTAGCAAGACTCCCACTACTAACTGAATCCAAATCCCTACCATATTTGCTATTTATGAAGGAACCCTAGAGGCTATGCGAAGCTCTATGCTTCACAGTCCAAGCCATCTTGATTCGATAGGATCTCATCACACTCTTCAAGCTTCTAGCCCTCAGGCCACCTTCAGCCTTAGGCATGGCAGTCCGATTCCAGCAAACCCAATGGAGTTTGCTTCTATCCCTCTCCCATCCCCAAAAGAAATTGCAGAAACTCTTCTTGATATAGGTCAGAATGGAAGATGGGACTTCAGTCGTGGATACGGCGTGCATAGGAACATTACTTAGCACGTGGTTGATCAAAACCAAATGACCAGCTTGCACCAACAACCTCCCCTTCTAGCCAACTATCCTACTCTGGATCTTCCCAGCAATTGGCTGAAAATATGCTTTCTGAACTCTCCCTCTATATATAGGAATTCCCAAGTAAAAGGCGTCCCACCCTTCTTGCAGTCCAAGATACTTTCAGCGGATCTATTACGAAACTGGTTGGCGAGCAGAATGACGAAACTCTTGCACTTGTTTATCCTCTGGCCTGAGACGCTTTCATACTTGGATAGAAAGTCTAAGATTGCTTTAAGAGATTCTTCCCCCTTAGTTGAACAAAACCGTATCATCCACGAAAACGAGATGGGCCTCATTTTTAAGAACACTAAGCAGCTAAAACACCACCTGAATGTCATTTGACCCTGTTCCCCATAGCGTGGGCCGCCCGAGTTTCAAATCGGCCTAATTTTTAAGAACATTCAGCTGGCTAAAACCAACCCGATGGAGAGGATACCATGTACACGTCGTGGTGGCCCCACAAAGATCAATTACACGGATGGAATGATTCTGTGGGCTTGCACCACCATAATTCATAGTAGTGTCAAGCTACCCCAGCATGATGTGTGCATGACATCCACTCCTTGCGTGATGTGCGCCCACTCATATTCACACTGGAACCTAAAAATTAGGCTGATCCTTGCTTCGATCGGTGGTAGATTCCTAGGAGTTTCAACACTAGGTCTGGGGTTGAATATCCATAGGTGGTGAAATCACACTGCTTGTGCATGGGTGGGCATGGGGTGTATTCGTGGAGTGCGTGTAAAAATAAATAAATAAAGAAGGGCTGATAAGAGAAGGAAAGGAAAAAAACTCAGGCAAGTTCAGCCATGAGAACAAAGTGGAAAAAAAGCACCTTAAAAAAGCTTCATGTTTTTATTATTATTATATTATTATTATTATTTTTAGTTTAATACAACCCGGCCTAAACATGAACTGACCTGAACCCGAACATAACCCTATCGAAAGCACCCAGAGGTGTTGCTGGTATGTTTTGAACCTGAGACCTGGTGGTTGACAAACAGGGACTCAACCAGCTGAGCTAATAGGCTGTTGACCCATTAAGCTTTGGAATGGCTGATTTTCGGGTGACCGCTCTTGGCGGGTGAGCTTGATGAATAGATTGGATTGCATATACGTACCACAACCATAGTAGGCCCCACACAAAGGCCTCTTGCACAAATTTCCTGTGATATAAGCTAGGCGGGGGCATTGTGATATTTGTGAGAAATTCACCCATCCATCCAATATTTTTATAGATCATGTTAGGACATGGGCTAAAAAAGGAGGTAGATCCAAAGCTAAATTGGGCTGCACAACAAGAAAGAGTGAGGATTGAACATCCACCATTGAAAAATTCATGGGGCCATGTAAGTTTTGAATGAGGATGATATTTTTTTTGTTTTTGATCAGTTCATCTGAGTGGTAATGAACTTATATATGAACAGTATGGATGGCATATAAACATCACGGTGGACCCAAGGCAATGGTAGGCATTTCCCTACTTTTTGCTATTGTGTGGCCCACTTGAGTTTTGGATATGCCTGATTATTCTTGTGTCCTAACATGATATGGTAAAAAATAGATGGACAAGGCGGATTTCTCACAGACCCTCGTTATTCTTGTGTCCTAACATGATAGGGTAAAAAAAAGATGGACAAGGTGGATTTCTCACAAACATAAAGGTGGGCTACACCTAGCTTCTGGTCATGGGAAGTTCTTGCTAAAGATTTTAATAGTGGGTTTCTCACCCCGACTATTTCTCATGCGGGTGTTTTGGGTGGACTCGGATTGATAACTAACCCCGCCAGTCCCAACTTGGAGCAGGCAGGGCCTGAGGCACTATTGTGATATATATGGCTTTTATCCACACCGTCCATTCATTTTGCATATCATTTTAAGATATGTATGAGCCTATAATTACTTGACCCCACCACAAGAAGCAGTGGTGATAATTACAGACCATTCAAGACTCAATTGGGCCCAACCAACTGATTTTAGATGTCTTTAGGCATGATTTCACGCGGTTACAAACGGTGTGGCACACTTGATTTTCAGATATGGCTGATGTTTGGGAGATCTCGTAAACTGGAGGGGAGCAACCAGATGCACGGTTCAGATGTCGAGATACATTAGGGTGGTGTGTTTGTGTTTGTGTGTGTATCTATATAAAGACTTACACTTGTTCTTCAGTTTCCTGATGGCTGACAATCTCTTTGTCACGACCAACGTCCTGAAAAAAACAAACCTGAAAAATTAGCGGGTATCAGATAATATATGTCCAAATAAAAGAAGCTGAACCAGACCCAACACAGCTAAAAAGAAGCTGAAATATTAGGGTCCTTACTCTTGGCTCAGTGGTAGAACATGTGGGTTTCAACACTCTCATTGGTTCGTGTACCCGTGGGTGTGAGGGTGTGTGTGGATAAAAAAAAAAAAAGAAAAGAAAAAAAAGAAGAAGAAGAAGAAGCTACAACCTTAGCTCTTCTATAATCCTTCTTTTTATTCTTTTTCTTTGACTTCGCCTGTGTCTGTTTTGAACCATCACCTCTTTTGTTGACATTACTTTCGGTCTCCCCAGCAAGCGCTGTTAAAAATGCTTCAGTAGCAGCATCAGATTTCTCTTTGGCATATTTCATTGCTAGATCTTCCAAACGGGCCTGGCCAAAGGAAGATAACCACCCACAACATTTAAACTCGACCTCAATCTGGCATGCCTTTAACAGAGGCCGCATATAGCGGAAAAACAAAGAAACCAAATCAATACAGACCTGCAATAACTTCTTCGCGAGTAAGAACATAACTTCCCGGTAATCAAAGGTAGAGACGACCGCAAGCTCACGTTCCAACTGTTGCAAGGTCGCAAGCTTCTGCATGATCCTCGCATCAAATCTACTCATCTGCAGGACAACAACCTACTACTGAGACCTCACTAAAATGACATTTCCGCATTAAAGATTCATATAGAAAGAACTAACCTCCTTAGATGAAAGCTGCTTTCGTTTTTGGATTACTACTACTAGTCTCTCGTCAACTTGATGTGGGTTTTCCTCGTTGCTGGATGCAACAATCGAAGCCTGATATTCTTCAAGAACAGTTGAAATATCTTCCCGCTCAATATCAATGAGAACTGGATCATCTTTTATTTCCGCAATCTCTTCATGCCGGTTCCTCAAGACAGCCTCCCAACTTTGAGCGACGTATTCCACAGAGTGTTCCCTTTTGCTAACTTCTTCAAGACAGAGATCTTCAAGATCACTGAAAGCCTCCATATGGCACTGGTGCTTAAATTTCTCTTCGCAGAAGCTCTTAAGGAGACCAAACTCCTTCTTTACCTTTCGAAGAATCTCCAATGCCCGACGGCCTCTCTCTAAAGCCCACTGATCTAAGTTCTACATCAATCGAAGAAGGGCGAAATACCCCGTCTAAAAGGTCATCCCAGTCTGGCCGTCCATCATCACTGAGAGCAGCATTTTCAGCTTTATTAGAAACAGTCCCGGTTGCCAACAAAAACTCATTCAGAATGATATGATTTGAATCGTCACTGAGCACAATCCCCTCTAGAACATCACTCGCTAGATCTTCGACACCATGGGTATCATCTGCTGAGGTGGGTTTCTCAGAGTCTTTGCCTAACAGCTGACACGATTTCGAGAGATCGTGCAAGTAGAGGAATATATTCGGAAGCTTGTCTGCACCCAAGAAGCAAACACAGGCAAGTGTTTTGTCCAGCCCATGTTCTAGAGATTCCAAACCTGTCCCAGTGTTCTGGAGCTCACTCATCGCTCTTTGTATCACCGTCTTAACATGATTATCAGAAAGACACTCATGCTTCAGAAGCAACTGAAACATGGACTGAATACTTTCAAGGTGTTTGGCACGTTTGGTATCATCAGCCAATGGCCATCTTTGGTTGATGGCGTCAGCTGTTGTGAGAGATTGGCGTGTCTCCGGATTTTCAAGAATTTTCACAGCTGCATTGAGATCGACTGGTTTCCAACAACCACTGCGAATCATATCGACCGAACCACTGTCCGCCGGTTTTGGCAGAGCTTGAATCATTTTCTCTACCAGGCTGCCAATGTGCACCCACACATGCTGCTTGTGGGATTCGCAGTCGTTAAATTCCATATTGCAACAAAAGCACGCCCAGAACTTCAAGGTCTTGTTCTCCTCCGCATATGAGAGAGCTTTCGTAATCACATCTACTGCTAACGCATTATCTTCTGAGGCGTAGTGGGCCTTGAGATCGTGAAAACTTCACTTCAAGAAAACTCCGTTTCTTCTCGACAGTCAACGTGTTCCAATACTTTCGGACTGGAATAATCCTCAGGAACCAGTTAGTATACTTCTCAAGTTCTGCATTCTTCCACTTGTTGGCCAGTTTTTCTTGAGGCCGAGATAAAGATTCAGAGAAGATTCGATGATGATTTTCTTGACGGAGTGATTCGTTCTTGACAGAGTCGGGAATTGGGGTGCTGGTGGTGGGTTTGGGTTGATTGGAAGTCTCATCTTGGACGGAAGAGGTGAGGTCGGGTGGGGCTGGTGGTGGGTTTTTCGGGGATGCGGCAGCCCGCTTCGTTTTGCTCTTCTTAGGTGCCATGCGCTAGAGCTAGTTGGGTTTGCGCGATGCTCTCTCTAACAGGTAGAGATTATTTTTGCGGTAAAAACACGAAAGGATAGAGAGCAATGTAGGGAAGATGGTGAGATTGATACGTACCGATCGAGTTCGTCTACCAAACTCGAAGATGGGGAGAATGAGATTGAGTTCTGGAGATTTCTCTCTCTCTCTCTCTCTCTCTCTCTCTCTCTCTCTCTCGAATCTTGATTTTCTTGATCTTTGAATCTTGAAGAGGAAGAGAGCGTTTTGGGATTTTTATGAACGGAGATTAACGAAATGCGTAACCGTAAGAATGTAAGACGAACAGAGAGGGAGATTTATAAAGTCGACTAGACGTTTGCAAAACCCACACGCGTGTGAAGCCAATAATCTACACTGCAATCACACGTGCTAATATCGGGTATGTTTGCCCGATCCGACTGGTCTATCATTTGTATCACACTCCTTAGATTATTTGTCATGAAAACATAATAATTCGATCCTTTAGGAAGACTACAGGTACAAAATAATTGGACGGCAAGATGTTTGGTTTAGCCGTCCATTTGTTTTCGACAATGTGTCCCGCCTTAGTATTGAAATGGCCCTATTATTTGGTAGTAAGATCCTAAGATCATGGCCCTCCAGATAGAAAGATCTGATCTTGTAAAATTGTTCCATATTGGCACGTGTGCTTGTGTATTGATCGGGAGGGCTTTTGGCATACGGGCTTTGCAAACATCACTCAGGCGGGAAGCGAATAGGCTAGGTTCGTTAATTCTACACGCGTGTTCATGCGTATTCTACACGCATGGTTCGCTAATGCTACACATGTGTAGAAATCCTGCTCATCCTCAGGCAGTCATACGTGCACATATGGAATACGTGTGAGAGATCCCAGCTTCCCATAAGGTGTTCTACAGTACTGTTTAGATCTATTGCCTAAAATTCGGGACACGGATTGTGGGGCTGCAGGGGATTCGTGCAGCCCTAAGCACTGTGAGGCCCACTGTAATGTATCTGCTATATCCACTCCGTCAGTATGTTTTTCAAGCTCATTTTAGGCCCACTGTGAGAGATCCGAGCTTCCCATCGGGTGACTATTGCCTAAAATTTGGGACACGGATTCCGAGGGGATTTATGCAGTCCCAAGCTCTGTGAGGCCCACTGTAATGTATGTTCTATATCCACTCTGTCAGTTTGTTTTTAAAGCTCATTTTAGGATATAAAGCCAAGCATGAAGCAAATCTAAAGCTCAAGACGACCACACCTCAGGAATCAATGAGATTGAATGGCTATGGTGGAAACTTTCTTTGGATATAGAAGTTTTGAATCAAGATAATACTTATACTATCCCCTTCATCTGGGTCAGAGCCACCTCATGAAACGGATCGGATGGCATATAAAAGTTACGGTGGGCCACAGCTTAGTGTGGTCCAGTTGAGCTTTGGATCAGCCTCATGATGGGGATCAAGTCAACGAGATAAGGAAAGAGTGGATATAACACATACATCAAGGTGGCCCTCTTATGTCTTGTGGTTGTAATTCCCTTGAAGCCCCAGCTTAGGGGATCGGTGTAAAAATATCAAGCAATTTTGCACCTCAGGTGGGGCACAACACACCAAAAATATATTAATGGATGGATAAAAAGAACTTTTTTAATTGTTAATGGCCCACCTGAGGAATAAAATTGGCTCAATTTTGAAGAAGAAAATGGAAGAAATATTTCCAACCAAATTGAAGATCCACAGCTTAATGCATATTCTATGTTGGCACCTGTATGTGTATTTCATATTGGCATTTAGGAGTTCAATTTGGTTGCGCCAACCTCAACCCGATTGGTGCGGTTAACTAGAACTTTGGTTGAAAAATTTCAACCTGACCCTTAACCTCACCAAGGTTGAGTTGGGTTTAAGTTGAGGCCTTGGGCAGCCCAACCCACCTTGAACCCTACCTTTTTTTTTATTTTTTATTTTTTATTTATTTTTTTACCTTGAACCCTACCTAATCTACAATATATGTACATATAATTTATGACCAATATACATGGTGTCGATATAAGATGATGCAGGGAGGGATGTGGTGAGGTTGATTACTATCTTCATTAAGGGATAATTATTCCAAATCCTCAATGGAGCTTTGAAATCTTCAATTGAGCTCGAATCCACGAGGATAGGATCTTGAATCCACGAGATGAAGAACGACAAAGTCAAAATTTGATTAATGGTAATGAAATATCAAACCCTAGCTAACAACATCTTTGGACATGTTAAAATACTCATAAGAAACCCTAATTGCAAAATAGAAAGAGTCCTAATAAAAAACAGAAAGAAACAAAATTTTCATGTAAAACTGTAGAGCCGATGGACCTGTCGACCCAATCCGTCAGCTGGTCGAATTTGGGAGTTGACCGGTTGACCGGATCGAATTTGAGAATCGATCGGTCGAAATTAGCCAAAATAGTCTAGAGAGTTTAGCCAACTCTCTGCATAAATTCGGGGAACCTTAGACTGGTTGACTTGTAAATTTGGTTGGTCGAATTTGGCAAAAAGTTGTCCAGAGTGTGTGGAATGAATATTGGCCAAATTTGATAGGTGTTTGATCTGGTTCGTCCAGGGTTTTCGACCGATCGAACTATGCTGTTGTCTGTCAATTTTTCTTCAGCTTGGGCTCCTTCTTTTGGTCCATCTTCACCATGAAAGTGTATGCGACCCGCTTTACATTATAAGATTAGCACCACACCAAAATCGCAAAAAGATGACGGACCAAGTTCGTCGTTAATCGCTAGCATGGTCACTCGTTTTGATTTTAAACGACGGACCCAATCCGTCGGTAAATTACGGATTTAGTCGTTTAGATATACGACGGATCTTGTTCGTCATAAAACTCAAAACGAGCCCCGTTCATCGACGGATTCTGTTTATCGTTCTGAAATATAACGACATATTGGATCCGTCGGTAATATTAGGGAAACAATCGGTAATTTTGGAATATCATCGGCGGATTCATTTTGAAATCTTGAAAAATTATCGACGGATTGGATTCGTCGTTAATTTTTGATTAAATCAACATGCATTTGTTGCATTTTGAATTTCTTACACCTGATATCATCAAAACAGTAGAAACTAATTCAATACATCAACTCTAACTAAACCAATAAAATGGAACGAACTGTTTCTAATGCTCAAATGCTATGTTGTTGTGCCATAACTTTGGGTCCTACATTGCTCGATGTCTAGAAGTTTGTATTAAAAGATGACTATTAACAATAATTGACTGCAGGCTCAATAAGAAATGTACCTTTGAAATGACTTTGGCAACTCAATATTTGGTTTTTCTACCTGTGCTACAGTAGAAACGAATAGCTATTACAAAGGAAGCTCGGTAAACTAAAAAAGTAAAACATTGTTTAGAAGAGTATCAAATTGACAAATTACATTACGGGAAGGTAAAAGATTAGAAAAAATATAATATGGAGTTACCATAAAGGGATATTTGTTGAGTCCTAATTGCATATTGGCCCATTGAATCAGAAACACCGAGAGCATTTAAGCACTTGACCTTCAAATCATAAGATTTAGTAGTGTTATGGTCTTGCTAATGTTCAAAGCCAGTAAACACAAGATAGATAGCAATGTTAATGAAGGCAACAACGTGAGAAAATGAACTAAGGCTTACAGCCTTGTGCATCATCGGATCATGATAATGGAGCTACAAAAAGTTTTCATGAATTCCATCAATAGTCAATTCATAGTTGCCACTATAAAGTCAGACTGAGTTTTAAGAAAGCTTGTTCACCATTTGAAAATATTACAAGAGGAATTGGGCGAGGACTGGAATGACCATCCTACTGGTTAGAAATGGGAGAGTACAATGTCAAAATCCATTAATTGGTTCACTAGTGCGGCTATTGCTGAATTTTCTTTCACGTTTCGCCCTTCTCTTTTGAAAAACCTAAGTAGCATAAATGTCCTCAAATTAAGGAAAAGGGATATGTAAAAAAGAAAAAGGAAAATAAGATATTAAAATTGAAAAGGATAAGCATGATAACATTAAAAACTTCATTACCTCATACATTAAGAATACTTTTTGACGTGTCCTTTTGACCAACCACTTGCGAGCCAACCTCTAACTGAACCAGAGAAACATGTCATTGACTTTTAACTGATATCATGTCACATATATGAAACACATGCACACTTGCACATCAAAGTAAAGAGCAAGATGTACTTTGATAGCTTACAGTATTGGAAAAAAAAAATCAGCTAGCATTTGTTGCATTTTTTATTTCTCATACCTGATATCATCAAAAGGCATTTATATATATTGAAACGTTGTAACAGTAGAAACTAATTCAATACAACAACGCAAAACCAATAAAAAATAGAACCAACTTTTTTAAGTCACACATCCAACATTTCTAAGTTAGCTAACAATAGAAACTATAATTCAGTAGAAAGAAGAAGAAGAAGAAGAAGAAGAGGCTAATGCATTAAGCCATCATTGTTCTTAGTTCATAACATGTATGTTTGTTCACCAACTCCTCCTCCTCCCCCCCCCCCCCCCCCCGGTTACATTGATTTACAATTATTCATTGGAGCCTGATGCAAACTAAAAGCAATTAAGTCCAAAGAAAATACATCTGTTCCGTATTGAACTTTACTTTATTGTTTGTTAATGGGATCCGGATGACACAGATATTGATTGAAATTGATACCTTCCTTTGCTAATTAACTCGTATCTACACGAATTCTATAGGGATCATGAATCATACTCAAAACCAATAAAAAAAAGATCCTCTTATGGCATGCTATACCATCTTGTATAGGTACAAAGCCGAATGGGTCCAGATCAATTCGTTGTTCCTATTTTTTTTTTTTTTATTTTGCCCCACCCCAGTCTTAGGAGCTTTAATTCCAGTGATGGAATTAGTACCAAGAACTCCTCCTGTTTAGAATTCAGGGTCAAGTGTAGGGCTGCGCTGTAGTAATAATTTGGTTGAGACCAAGATCGTCCTCGGGGATTTGAGTAACATTTCTGATTATTAATAATTAAGACTATTTAAATTCGGATTTATAGTAAGGTGATAGATTTCTGAAACATAAACAGTAACTTTATAGTGAAATTCAGAAAATAAATGCACTAGGGGTCCAAGGATCCACTTATAATCATCTACAATGACTAATTCATGAATCCAAGTTGATAACTCGATCGAAATCGAAGTCCCATCTTTATCCAATTGAAAGATATATTCAATTAAACCACAATTCACACTACCAAAAAAAGGAGCAAAGGCTACGGACTAATTGTGTTTTAGGCTTCGGATAAAATCCGTAGCTATACACCTACGGATTTTATCCGCAGTTGAATAGTATAGCTGAATAGTACACCCAGCCAATCCACCATACGAGTTTGATTGCCCAATATGGGGCCATAGGGTCCATCACAATGTGTGTGCTTGATCTAAGCCATCAATTCGTTTTTTCATATTTTTTTAACTCATGCGCCCAAAAAAGAGTAAAATCGAGGGCTCAAGTGGACCACACCATGTGAAACTATAGACATTAAGTGCCAACCGTTGAGATTGTTGTGGTCCACTTGGGATTTAGATCTTCTTCAGTTTTTGGAAAATTCCCTACAATTATGATTGTAAATTAATGGACGGATTTGATAAGACACTTACATCACAGTGGGCCCCACGAGCAGCGGACAGGATCGTCCGTTCTCGCCCGCAGCGTCCAGCGCCAATTTTTTCCCCAAAATTAAAATCCCTCCTGAAAAAAAAACCCCCCAAATCTGCCCGTCTCTCTTGCACGCATCTCTCTCTCTCTCTCTCTCTCTCTCTCTCTCTCTCCCCCATCTCTCTTGCACGCATTTCTCTCTCTCTCTCTCTCTCTCTCTCTCTCTCCCCCATCTCTCGCACGCCCTCTCGCACGCCCTTGCCCCCATCTCCTCTCGCTCTCTCACTCACTCTCTTGCACGCCTACTCCCGACTCTCTCCCGTGCTTGAAGATAGAGGTTTCCTCCCCAAATCCGACGATCCATCTCTCGCACTTCCACTCACCATCGTTGGTCTCTCTCTCTCTCTCTCTCTCTCTCTCTCCAACATTGAATATTCAACCCAGCGGCCCTACGAAACCATTGTAACGGTGCTCCTAGCACATGACACCATTGTAACAGTGCTCTAACCACACCTCATCAGCATACAAATCCAACGAATCAATTTCAGGAGAGTTCTAGATCCGTATTTTTATGCATTTTCTGTGGCTGCAGCTTGATTCTTTGAAAATCCCTACATTTCACATCTGGATGTTTTTTATTTTCTTTTTTTTTGCCCAGCATTTCTTTCGATTTCGTTGTGAAACCCTGGATTTTGAAGATTTGTGCATTTTGCTGGATTTGATCTTAGATTTCGAGAATCTGGAACCCTAGTTTTCTGTACATTTTTCAGCCGATTTTTTCCCCAACCCCTGTAGTTCAACATCTGAAAATCCTGCTTCATTTTTAAGTTGATCAGTTCACTATGGTTTTCTGATATATCTACCTGTAATTTCTGAATGCATCTTCTCTGTTTTTTTTTTCTTTTCTTTTTTCCCCAATCTTTTCAGGCTAGCTGTCGTGTTGGAACTGGTGACCGGGAACCAACTTCTCCCCAAATGATTTTACTCTTAAGGTATGCTACTGCACCTTAATCAATGTGTACACTGTAGGGATGGTGCATATTCAAAATGGAAAAATCTAGTATTTGAATATATGGGATTCTTCAATTGATATGGTTACTGTAACATTGGACATCCACCATATGGCTCATCAGATGTATAGCTCTGGATTCACCATCCATAAAACCATATGTACAGTTCTGGGAATGAACAGGGATCGATAAGTCATGCAACAATGTGAAAGCTCATGTAACTTAAAACTCTACATTCTATTCTTGGCTGTCAATGTCATATGGAAGATGGTCCTTTTTTCCTCCCCATGATTTGGTATCTTAAGGTAGCCGTTGTTGTTTCTTAGACTATTTGCTCTCTTTTGTTAGGCCTTCATACTTCCTTTTTTAACTGTTGTAATTTTCGTTTCCAATTTTTCCTGTGAAAATCGTAATTACATATATTAGAAAGGGCAAAAGCAGTTGCTACTGTTGTAATTTTTGTTTCTAATTTTGTCCTTGAGAAATAACGTTGTGGGAGTTTTGCAATCTCATTGCCGGTTCCAAGCCCGGATAAAGGAGGGCTGCACTAGATAATGAAGAATTTTTTCCTTGAAGAATCACTATTTCATATATTTTCAAGGGAAAAATCAGTTGTGAGAATAAGTTGTGGATGACAATTCCTCACAGTTTTTACAATTGTAATGTGTTTCCAATTTTTCCTATGATAGTTCATAACTACATGTCTCTTCAAGGGCAAAGTTAATTGTGAAAACTGGTTGTAATTGATTATTCCTCTCAGTTTTGTAGGTGTGTTTGTTGATAGGATGATTATGTTTAAGGTAGCTGAATATGACTTGAACTGTATTTCATGTCTAGAGATTTTTATGTTTTTTTAGGTTTGACTAACCATCGATGCGTTCGGAGGGAAAGTTGACATGCGTTTTGGATGCATGTATTGATGTTGCGAGCAAGCAAGATAGGAATTTTTTATTTTATTTTTCCCACCTTGTTACAAGACTTTAGCCATTGGATGGAGAGGTGTGCTAGGATAGATCCCCATGTATTGTTACAAGACTTTAGCCATTGGATGGAGAGAATATGCTATTAAACTCTCATTAGTTAAGACCCCAGTAGTTGGGCCCTTCATCTGATTCCCTGATCTGGTCCAATAAGATCCAGTTTGTTCTTTGAATGGGCCTCATTTGGAGAAGCTTCCTAAAAATCCCATCAATTGGACAACTGTATCCATGTGATCAATAGCCATGAATGTGGGCAATTTCTCATTTATTTTGAACAGACCATTTGCATATGCACACTGATTCTGGCCATCGGCTTATGCTATGGCCTGCTTAATGAGTAGATCGGCCTGATTTTCACCCAACTGATATTCATGGTCTGGCCCACCTTTTGCATGGGATAGATGTTCAGCACAAATGACATTTTGGAAGGAAAGAAGGGTGAAAGTTCACAAACAATGCTTCTACTTGCTCATCATGTATCCATGCCATAGTAGTTGAGTCCTAACGAAAAGGCCTATTGCATCTATCTTTGTATCTTTTGATCACGTGTGCATTATTTTAACCTAGTTTCTGAACATTTTTTTTCACTGCATGGATTTTTTGTTTTCTGAACACATAGATACAAGTTGTTTGCGGAATGAACCAATACACCTCACTGCATCATGTACTGTGCTTGTGGCACACATGTATGGTTATTGGCATCTTCCAACTCATTGGCTTCACTTGCCTCTCTACAAAATTTCCAAGGTTGGAAGATCCTAACCGTCTATTCAGTTATCTTTTGCCCATTGCATGTGCATTGTTGTAAAATTTGTCTGATAATGACCATTTGTATTCTGCCTATGAGTCAATTAAGATCTTTGATCTTTTATTTTTTATTTTTTTATTTTTTTTTTGTGGTGGAACAGATTGAATGAAAGTGTGGGAATTAATTTACAAGAGGGGTTATGGGAAGCTGGGCAAGCAGAGAATTGCTTTGAGTTGACTGACAACTTTGTTATTGAGCAGGTAGACCACTCATGCTTCATATGTTTTACAACATGCATATGCTTAGTTGCCGCTTTGTTCTCTAACACGGTATTTTTCTTTTATAGGTGTTGGGTAAATTTGGTATAATCTGCATAGAGGATATCATTCACGAGATAATGACTGTTGGGCCCCATTTCAAGGAGGCCAACAACTTCATATGGCCGTTATTATGGTTTTTCTTTGAGTTTCTTTTTGTCGATGATTGGAGGTAAGGTATTTAGAAATCCAACACATCAAAACCCATTTATAAAATGATATTTTTTCTTACTTTCTTCTGCATGATATCTTTCATTTTTTTTTTTTTTGGTCTTTTCAATACCACGCTTTTATTTTCATTGATTTTTTTATATCCCTTGAATGAGAGTGCATGCAATAGGAGAGAAACGATTGAACGGATGGATTTTGATCTTTGTTCTAGGGGGGGGACAGCATTCTGCAGCTTGGAGTGCAGGCAGCAGCAGCAGATGAATCAAGACAAAAAGAGAACTGCTCCTTGGCATCCATGAAGAAAGAAACTGCTGCTTCTAATGCTTCAGGATCCAATGCTTCCAGCAATGGAGAAACAGTAGCAACCATGTTATGAGGATTTTATAAATGGGTTTGGACCTCATGAATAAAAATTGTAAAATTACCAATAAAACATGTACCAATAAAATAAAGACTGTAAAAAAAGATGCAAACCTCTAATCTAGCTTGGATTTTGGACCTCATGCATGAATAAGAGTGTTTTGTAAAGGTGATTGCTTTATCCTGTTTCAGTTTCGCTCAGTATCATGTCATAACTCGTATAAGTAATGACAAAAAGAAAAAAAGAAAAAAAAGAAGAAAAGAACACACACGAGTTATGAATCTAATCTTGAATGACCCTTCTGTCCTGTCATTTTGGACAGAGTCTATGACCTCTTTTTGTCAATCAGGCCTAGTATACAATCCTTGTCATTTTATATTTTAACTTGAATTTTTTGTTAAGACACCATTCTGTGTATGTAGCAGGGAGTTTCCCTTTGATTGGCAATAGGAAGGGTAATATTGAACTATCGGAAGCAAGCGTTCTTTATTGTGTTGCTCCTGCCATGGGTCATAATCAGGTATAATTTGAAGTCATCACCATTTTCAATTCTTCATTTGGGCCATTTGAGCAGATTTGGAATGCCAACAATGCAGGTGAATTCCACCCAATCACCATCTGATTTTGTTGGTGCTTTGTGGAAGAATTCCCAAATACCACACGTTCGACACTATCTATTGTCTTAGTGTCTTTGTCATATTGATTCCACAGGACAAACATAAGCTAATGGAAGTTATTCAAATGTGTCCCCAACTGAAGGCACGCCAACTTTGTCACAAGTTTGGTAGTTTTTCTTTCCCTTTTTTTCCCCTTCTTTCCACACCATTTTGCAAACATATGTTTCATGAATGTATTTTTGAATGTGAATGGAAACCAACCTGCTGAAACTGTGATGTACTGCATACTGAAATTGTGATGTACTTCTGAAACAAAACCTTACTGCTTTGATATGCATCAGTGGGATAGGTGTTCATTAAAAAATATGCTTGTTTCAGATTTGTTGCATGATCGTATCTCAGGGGTTGGTTAACTTCCACCTTGACATCATTTTTTTGTAGGTTGTTGCCTCTTTCTCGTGTCCCTCTAAACACATAACAAAAGATAATGGCTGAACAAAATGCTAGTTCCCAAATGCCAGCACTGAACTTCTTGTACAAGATAGTGAGTACTAACTTTTTTTTTTTTAATTGTTGGTTATAAGGAGAGATGAATTGAGGTAAATGGAATGATCTCTCTCTCTCTCTCTCTCTCTCTTAAGAGTATTTGATTGATTTTGCAATTCATTGAAGAAGAAAGAAGAATTTTGAGTTTTTCTTGTCTTATAGTGCTGTGGTTGTTGGAAAATAGAGGAGAAGTAATTGGAGATTCATGCATTATATGTTTCTTGATTTGGGTTCTCTCCAATTCCATTTTGAAATCTAGTTTTGGATTGATTTTGCATTTCATTAGAGAAAAAGTAAAAAAAAAAATTGATTAGCACTATTCACTAGCAGCAAAATGATTTTGAGAGATGTTTGGGACATTCCAGTGCATATCTTGATTGTGCTCTTCAGCACCATATCTACATTAAATGTTTCTCATTGGTGTGCCATCTGAAGACGTGCATGCCATAGAAACTCTTGTCCTAGCCAGTGTTTAGTCTCGGTGCAGTCCTATTCCCCAAAGCCAATGTTCCTTTGCTAGCTTGTGCATTTGTAGCTTTCATCAGACTCATACATCTCACTTGTGTTGAGCTTCTGAAAGCTTGACATATGAAATTAAGAGTCTTAAATATCACAAAGCTTATATCACATATCGATTCCATTGTGAAGATCAAATAAATGCCAGTGCTTGCTAATTGTAAATATCAGCAGATTAACAGAGTTTCTTTGGTGAACAAATCTTCTTATTCCATTCTCAATTCTTCAATTACATTTAAACATTCATGTTCTGATTTTGGAAGTTGATTTGTTCTCTATTTTCTTTGGAAACTCAAACTGAACTTTGCCCCAACTTTTTACAAAATTACATGGACTACCGTGAACATGCTCATGTGATGTTTTTTTTAATGAAGCCCAACCTCCCTAACTGCAAAGAGGTCTTGTATGATGCTTGGCCTTAATGCTTGGGTTTTTTGTTTCGCTAGTGGGGCCATGGTTCAGTGATCCAAATTGTTTATATGATGGGCCTTAATGTGGATGGACCAATCGGCGTTCTTAGTATCAATATCGTGACATGTATTGCTGACCTGTGATACAGAACCATGTATCAATATTGCCGATATCAAGAAATGTATCACTGAACATGGAGAAAAAGGCGGAATTTTTCAGTGAAACTTGAGGAGATGCTAAAAGACACAACGTATTTAGGAATTAAAAAATTGCAATAATAATGATAATAATAATACTTGACAACAGATTATGGTAGAAAAGAATGCATCCGCAATACTTCAACAGATTATGGATTGGAGGACTCCCCATTGAGTTGAGGCAGAATCCAATCCGAAACAGTGTAAATCTTCTTTTGCCATGTGTGTTGCAGATCGATATCAGCAGCCATTTTTTCTTTTCCTCCATTTTATTTTTCATTTTTTCTCTAGAAAAGATATGGCTTGTGTGGACATGGGAACATCTGATGAAAACTGCCTTGAGTAGGTTGCATACAAGCAGTCCAGACCATTGATTTGACCGATGAGCCCCGACAACGGTACTAGTTGAGTACTAAATTTCCACTGACAACGGTGATAAATTTTATAAAATTTCTAGTTGAGTGTTTGTTTGCTTTTGGCCATTTGGCCATTCAAATAGAGGGACTTACACATGACCAAAATATTTTTGACCTCTTTTTCTGTAAACCTCAGATTGTTAATGGGACTGAAGTCAGATTGTTCAACTAATCTTTTTTATGCCAGGTCACTCTTCAGCTGCTCACTTCTAAAACAGGTTTCAGGTCTGCTTCATGTCACCTATGAGTTGGATGTCTTAATTATTCCAACGACTTTATTTTATTCCAACAACTTTATCTTGTGTGTGTGTGCGCGCGCGCGCGCTTTAAAACCATACCTGTACATGTGGGGGCCATGGTTGGGTTATCCAAGCCATTGATGTGACGACTCCCATTGTGGATTTGCCATGACTTATGCAAGATTTGATGGTTATCTTCCAATTTGATAGATTTTTCGGGCATGGTCTATCCATGATTGGGGCCATTGGATTAATGGCATGGACACAACCATGTGTCCCGTGAGATAAAGTTCTGATAGGTTCTGACAATGGCCACAAGGAAGGAAAAGAAGGGGGAAAAATCCACAAGTACTGACAAGTTCTAATGAATGGTTTTCAGTTGAAAATCTGAAGATGCATGACTATCTTTAAAGCTATCATGCATTCTTTTGCAATTGATGCCATGAGATAAAGTTGATGCTTACGACTTATTATTGTTGTGCAGCTCCATGGTGACTCTCCATGGCAACTTAATAGCGTTGCTATTGTGCCTAGAGGCAACGACATGGTGGGCAGACAGGTTATATTGCTTTTTCCCTATCCATACATTATGTGGCCCACAGTTTTTTTTGGGACATATAGAGTTTCTGGGTGTGTGTCAACAATCAAAACCATTTTGCCTGGTTGAAGACAATGAGTTGGGGATGATGTGGAGTTGCTGCTGGAACTGTTGGCCACTGTTGCATACCCCCTTGATGTCATTCGCAGAAGAATGTAGATGGTTGGCTGGAAGGATGCTTCCTCGATAGTGACTGGTGATGGTAGTAGCAAAGTGCCACTTGAGTATTCCGGCAAGGTTGAAGCTGCAAATTGACTGGTGATGGTAGGAGCAAATTGTGTGTTTTGAAGCTGTAATTAGGCTTTTGTAATGTTATAAGAGACTTGCAACTTGCACATTGGGGTCATTGTTGTACCTTCCTTATCATCTTTGTTGTTCTTTTCATAATCTTAAAGGGTGGTAGCATCTCTTTCTATTGTTCTTTAATTGTGGATCTCTCTTGCAGTTCGTGCCATTGTGTTTGGATTTCAAAAGCAAGTATTCTTTCTTAAGCTCAAGGTAAGATTCAAGATGGTTTATAAATGTGATTGTGGCTATTATAGTTGTATGTTACATTTGGATGTATAAGTGATTGCAATTAAGTTTTCATGAAGTGAATATCCAAAATTGGTTCAATTCCACTTTATTCAAAGTGAATAGTCACTCCCAAAATTTGAGCTATTCTTTTTTATGTTTCTTCAAGAGAATCTTTTCTTACATTACCCTATGGAATGACTATAGATCCAGATCATGCTAAGTTTAATTTTGTTCTTATTTTTGAAAATTTGACTGTATATGATTCTAGTTGGAGAAAGCCATTGAACGATTTTCAATTTTGATTTGTCCTAGAAGACTATTACTAGACCAGGTCTGTTTATCCTTAGTTTTGCCATTTTCAGCTGGTAGATGTGTGATTCACCTTCACTTCCCACACTTTTTTTCACCAAACCTTGTTAAAGAATTATATAGTGATTGTGTAGTGAGAAGGTGAGAAGTTTGATACGGTTGTCAAATAATAAGTTCTCAAGGGTTGTTGTGCGAGAATTAAGCTCTTGAAGATTGATGGAGCATGCTAGTACTCATTTGTTTTAGGCAGTTTATTCTCTTTCAAGAATCATTTAACTTGCTTCTTCCAAGTACTCACATCTAATCCTATGTTTTTAAATGTCTTTTTTTTTTTTTTTTTTTTTTTATGTAGATAGCATTTTGTCTACTTTTGGATTAATATTTGGTTCTAATTGGCAGTTGGCAATCCATTGAGAAGTCGATGATCTTTTGTAGGAAGTTGCAAACTCTTATCACTTTAGGGTGCTGGCTTTAGCACTTTCTTTATGGGCTTGCTTCAAAACTCACGCAATCGGCAAGTAACAAATGCAAGCTATGTGGCCAGTGGTCTGTGCTTATGAAGTTGCCTTAGATGCTTTAGGCTATAGTTGTCTTGACAATTGGAAAAAGAAGCTGAGAATTGTCTTGCTAAAAAATGATTTGGTATAAAAGATGCTTTAGGCTATAGTTACCATTTGCATCCACTGCATCATCTTCCTCAAAAGCTTGTTATGATCTTCCCCTGCCATCCTAGCACTCCTTAGGCTTTGAATTGTTTGAACATGCTTCAGTATCGACCAATTCCATGCTTTGATGCTAGTAATTTGATTTACTCCAATCGGCTTGAATCAGATCTAGTAAGTTAGAATTTAATTAAGATCAGCTGGAATGTGATTAAATTAGTTGAGAACTATTTAGACCAACTGTAATTCGGTTAAAACACCTATTTGAAACGAAGTTTAAATTTCAAGCCATATTACATTTCAAGCCATAGTACATCTAATTCAACATTTCCTAAGACCATTTAAATTTTTTGTAGGAAAATCTGTCGCTAAGCATTGTTGAGGCGAAAGAATGTTTTACATCAAAAGAGGTACTTATCTTTCTTTGTTTGTAATTTCCGATGCTTGCTACAGACTCTTTTAAGCTTGTAGCATATTTATCAAATTTATTTGTAAACTTCAATGACTAGGATGATGGAAATTACTTGTACCTCTTGTAGCTATGTGAGGCTCACACCAATTTGATGAATGACTTTGAGGCTTTGCCTCCCTTTTTTTGTAGTGGAATCATATTGCAAAAGAAGATGAGAACAAAAGGCATTAAGATATAATGCGCTCATGGTTGTTTATGTGATGCAGGAAACAATTCTTCTTCCAAGGTAGCAACTCGGTTCTTTATCAGAGAAAGACTCCCAACTGTCCAGAACATATCACAAGCAACAAGGTTTCTATGCTTAGATAGTTTTGCAGAGGGTTGTAGAGAAAATGGTGGGCAGACAGAGGGCCTTGGTTCATAAAAAAAGAACTTATATGGAACTCAAGGGTCTTAGCTTCTTTGTGAATTTTTCTTCTTTGTAATAAGAACTCTTCATTGTATTTGAATTGACTGAATTGGGGATGTATTAGGAACGAGTCTTCTCACATTTATATTGACTGAACCGGGGATGTAATTTGAGTTTCCCTTTAAAAAAAATTCATGACTTTATGAATATTGGATGGAGTTTCCCTCTACCCCATTTTTTTTTGTAGGATCTTTATTTGTTTTAGCCTGAGATGGGTTGAACTATTAGGGCATGTACTAGAAACGGCTAGATATGCCGCTACTATAAAAAAAATTAAAGACACTAGCTACGGATATAGTCCGCAGCCCTCAATAGTAGTCCGTAGCTTATGTAGAGAAAATGCTACGGATTGGCTTTCTATAGCTACGGCTATTATTCGTAGCCAAACTAATATAGCTACGGACTATATCCGTAGCTATAACATAAAAGGCTATGGCTACAGCACCAATAGCTACGGATCGGATACGGACCCTCTACAGATTATATCCGTAGCTATAGATGTAAAGCTACGGATATAATTCGTAGCCTTTGCCTAGTTTTTTTGTAGTGTCACGAACCAATATGGAATTTGAACTTCAATAGGTTGGTTTTATATGGAACATAAAATACTTAATTTGTAGGATTATGAAGCATCCATCGTAATCATGATGAGTCTAAGAGTTTCACAAATCAAAATTCTCAAAAACCCAATTGATCAATATTAACAAATAAAAACATCATATAATCACAATCACAAGAGATGGAAGATTAAACTAAAATGATCAATTTTTATTTAAACAAAAAACCATGAAATTCATCATTAAAACTTTAAACACTTGAATCAATAAATTATAGCATCATAAATGACTATAAGCTTCATCTCTTAGCCCCAGTTAAGAGGTTTATCCAACCGTAAATATGATTGAACTAAGAACTCTAAAAAGTATGAAAACTAGAAGAAGAATAAGAAAAGAAAGAGAAAACTTGAAGTAAAATGTTTTCACAAGCAATTTCCTCTCTTTCAGCATGAACTAGGATTTCTTTAGGAGCTTAGGATATCCCCATTTTATAGAAAAATCTGCCACCAACTTCAAATTGTGTAAGAAAAATTTGAACCGCCATTGTCGATTGATCAGGTGATCGATTGTAACTTCGGGCCAACTGGAAATAACTTAATTTGAAACATCTGCAGAGTCGGGCGATCGATCATAAATTATTAGCGATTAATCGCAAGTGGTCTGGTGATCGATCGCAACTGTCCAACGATCAATTGCTTCCATCTTTTGTAGTCCAGTAAGGTCCAACAATAAAAATAAAAAAATTAGGTATTTTTCATCTTGGGTGATCGATTGCAAGTGGTCTAGCGATCGATCGATAGGGCCGAAACTTGTCCAGCAGCTTCCAGCAACAATTCAGCCTAGTTGGCGGATTAACAATCGATCGCAAATGGAAAGCGATCAATCACAAATTCTTAACGATCAATCTCTAATCAATCTTAAAATTGACGATTTTCGGATTTTGATTTCTAAGCCCTGAATCTTTAATACTTTGTTTCTTCATGATCTTTGGCTGTTGGAACATGTTCCTTTATCCTCTCCGTGTAGGATACTTCATTAAAATGAGTCTAGCATATGAGCGTAAACTTCTAGTACAAATAGAATTACCAACTACTAGATAACGGTTACGAATCTACTGCCACGAATAGTAAATTCATAACTAATGCTATGAAATACGAAGAGCAAAATTATGCTGGCGAAGATGAAAATAAATCTGAGAATGTTGATTACACTAAAAAATGTAAATAACAAGATGCTAAGGAGCATGATAATTGAGAAATAGTTTTGATTTGGTGCTGGACCTCTTGCTCGGTTGAGATCCTTCTGTTTTTATAACTTTGATCGACCACACGTCCGAGAATTGCTGACGTCATACTTAGCACGATCTACATTCTAGATCTTTCCATTTTGCCAACTGTCTTAGTAACCGTTTGCTGACTCGACCACGACTATTCTTTCTGCTTTTTCTATTCCTGCTAACCTGCCGTACTTAAATCATGCCACCTATGTGACACTACAAATTATCTTGTAATTTTGTTCATCTTTTTGTATCTTGTTCATACAACTCCACATGTTGCCTTCTAATTTGCTTTTCTTCAATCGGCCGAAAATAGGGTGCAACACTAATAAATTGTAAAAAATAATGGTAAGGCTAAACTCTTTGGCCGTTAATTTGTTTTGTATCATGTGACCCAATTTAGAGTTGAAATGACCTTATTATTTTATATTAAGGAAATTTCATTAATGGTCCTTTTGATGGAAAGTTCAGATCTTACAAATGTGTAATAATTGCACGTGCTTATGTGTTTATGGGACGGATTCACACACATGTGGGCTTAGCAAACCTCCCGCGACGGGGAAGCTGTTGGCTAGGTTCGGTATACTACACACGTGTACGAATTCAGCAGACCCTCTCGCAAGCATACGTGCCAATATGGATACATGTGAGAGACCTGAGCTTCACATCAAGTGCGGTTACGCTGCTTCGACCATTTGCCCTAAAATTCAGGCTATTGTTTTAACGAACGGACGACTAAACGAATTGTTTTAACGATTAGTTTACACTCCACAACATATTGTGGCACACGGGAGCAGATTACCTGGGAAATGCCTTAGTGGGTGCTAGGGTTGCACATCTGCCGGTTTAACTCAATCGACTTGCTTGATTCGACCTGGCAGATACTCGATCTGTCCCAACCTGGTAGAGAATAAGGTCCGATTCTGGGTGAATGTGGCTGAACCATTTTTAATCTAGGTATGGTTTAGGATACACACCAAACCCGACCAACCCAACTCGTACCACCATCTTTTAAAATGGGTCGGGGCTGGACTAGACCAGTCCGACTTGACTTTGGGTTGGGCTTGGACTTTCTTGCCTGGTCCCTGGGCTGGGCTTGAGCCTCTCACGCAAGGCATGAACAATTTTTGGGTCGAGCTTGGTCTCAGGTCATTTTAGCCCGGCCCAAACCCGATTCCATACTGCAAACGCATAGCATCAAATGCATCATTTACAAACGGAAGCGGATTGTGTCCTACCCCCGCCCGGACATAAATTGGCCCAGACAGGGGCTCTGTGGGACCCACCATGATGTATGGGTTTTATCCACACCGATCATCCAATTTTTTCAGATTAATTTATTATAGAAATCCAAAAAGGAGGAAGGTTCAAAGCGCAAGTTGACCACACCCCAGGAAGCAGAAGTGATTAAGAACCCACCGTTGAAATCTTTCTAGGGCCCACCGTGATGTTTATTTGCCATCAAACATATTCATAAGGTCACACAAAGATGGGTGAAGTGAAAACACAAACGTCGGCTTGATCCAAAGAAAAAAAAAAAGAGAGCTTAAAATAAAAAGGATAGTAACAAGGCCAGGCAAAACAGTATCCCATACATGTATATATAAATCTTTCACTTTCTTTATTTTCCCTGTTGATATGTACAGTAGCTAAGATTGCTCAAATCGTATGGTTTATTATGCACATCCCATATTCAAGAATTCAATTTGAAAGATACAATTTTCTTCATCATCATCATCATCATCATCATGCATATAGCAATCATAAGCTCTTCGACTCACAGTAATAGGACCAAAAAAAATAAAAAACCAAAAACTGCTGTGATGCCTGTGATGTTCTGTTCGCTCCCAACAATCTGCCTCGAATGTTCAAGGCTAGTAGCATCACTGCCATTCAAAGTTCTCTTGCAGCATCAGCTTTCTCTTTGGCGTCTTTGTCTGCTAGATCCTCCAAAAGTGCCTGCCAAAGGAAGATAAACCAACAAGATAATTGAAACTCAAGCTCAATGTGGAATGTCCAACAGGTGGAACAGATAATTGAAAACCATTAAACCAAATCAATACAGACCCGCCATAACGGCCTGATGAGGCAGAACAGAATTTCCCGGTAATCAAAGGAAGACATGGCCCCAAGCTCACGTTCCAACTGCTGCATGGCATCAAGGTTCTGCATTATCCTTGCATCAAGTCTACAGAGCTGCAGGACAGCACCCTACAAGTGAGACTTCAATATATAGAATGACATTTCTGCTGTAAAGATTCAATTAGAAAAAAGCAAACCTCCAGAGAGAACTTGCTGCCGTATGTTTGGATTCCTGATAGTATGCTCTTGTCAGCTTGATGCAGGTTGTCCAGCATTCTCGAATATTCCTCCTTGTTGCTGGACTCCAAATCACATAAATGTGAAGTGAGGCCAGGTTGTCCGCATTGAGTATAATTCAAAGCCAGTTTTCCTTTAAGAACCAGCGAAATAGCATTCCTCTCAAATCTACTATTGATGAACACTGGATTATCTTTGCTTTCTACAAGCTCTTCCTGCCGCTTCCTCAAGAGAGCCTCAAAACTTTGAGTAACATATTCCACAGAGTGATGCCTTTTCTTAAATTCTTCATAACAGAGATCTATAAGAGTGCGAAAAACCTCCATATAGCACAGATGCTCACGTTTCTCCTGGCAGAGTTTCTGTAAGTGGTTAAATTCCTTCTCAAGCTCTGGAAGAATCTCCGTTCCCCAACAACTTTTGTTTTCCCTCAGAAGAATCCATGACACAGCTTCTAAATCATCCGAAGAGGCGAATAACCAGGATAAAAAGGCATCCCCGCCCAGCCCTCCTTCACTGAGAACAGAGGCTTTCATACAATCACCCATGCCAGCATATTCACTTTTATTAGTATTGGTTGTCAACAAAAACTCGTTTGAAATTGGATGAGAAGAATCATTACTGGGGTTAGTCCCCTCTAAAACATCGCTTGCCAGAGTGTCAATACTGTGGGTATCATCTGCTGAAGTGGTCTTCTCAGAGTCTTTGCCTAACTGACACGAATTAGAGAGCTCCTGCAATAAGTCTAGCACATTCTGAAGCTGGGTGGCATCCAAGAAGCGAATACAGGCAGGTGTTTGGTCTAGCACATTCTGAAGCTGGGTGGCATCCAAGAAGCGAATACAGGCAGGTGTTTGGTCTAGCCCATGGTCTAGCAATTGCAAACCTGGCGCAAGGCCCTGGAGCTCATCCATGGTGTAGTGTATCACCTTCTTAAGGTGAGTATCAGCAAGACATTTATGCTTCAGAAGCAACTGAAACATGCCATGAATTCCATCAAGGAGTTGGGCACGTTTGGGGTCATCAACCAATGGCCAACTTTGTGGGATGGGATATGCCTCTACCCAATGTTCGTTACCATCTCCTCTTAAATCAGAGCTGGAAATGCCACTAGAGTTTCCACTTTCCGTGAGATCACCACCACTTACCACTCCTGCCTTAGATTCCTCATCCACGACTTGAACTTCCGGCATATCTTTTGGGCCCCTATCATCAGATGAAAAATCCCTTTTCCTTTTTGAAAGCAAGCAGATACTATTAAGAAGCTGTGCAATGGTGGAAAAGAATTCACATGAACACTCCTTGTTGCTCCCATTAGTATCAGAGACAACATCAGAGGATTCAGCCGTTGTGAGTGATTCGTGTCTCATCCGATTTTCGAGAATTTTCATAGAAGCATGGAGATCAACAACATCAGAGGATTCAGCCGTCGTGAGTGATTCGTGTCTCATCCGATTTTCGAGAATTTTCATAGAAGCATGGAGATCAACTGGTTCCCAACAATCATTGAGAAGCTTATCAGCCCAGCCACTGTCAGCCTCTTTGGGCAAGACTGACTGCAATTTCGGTAAGGGATTTCCAATGTGCACCCACACATGCTGATTATGGGATTTGCAGTCTGCAAATTTCTCACCGCACAAGCAGCATGCCCAGAACTTACAGGTCTTGTTACTTCTGCGAAATGAGAGAGCCTCCGAAAGCAAATGGGCTACCAACTCATCCTCTTCGTAGTGGTCCCAAAGATCGTCATCACTCACTGATGAAAGCAAACTCAATTTCTTCTCGAGACTCAACACATTCCAATACTTTCGAACAGCAATAATCTTGAGGGCTGGATCTGTAATCTTCTGAGGTTCTAACAAAGATAATATAGGACCACATGCAATTAAGGATTTTTCTCACATGAAAAAATTTCAAATGGAAAACCACAAATTTATTTTTTAATGGCAACTAATAATTTTATAAAAGGAAAGAAAATGCATCAAGGAAATTGAAGAGAGTCCCCTGTACATGATTTTCTAATCAACTCATTAGTCAAATGAGAGTGACTTCAGGAGTTCTAAACTGATCTAGTAAGAATTAGTTGCTCTCTCTCTCTCTCTCTCTCTCTCTCTCTCTCTCTGTCTCTCTCTCTCTCTATTTTACTTTTTTTTTGGTTGAAGTACTTCAAATGTTCAGTCTGCTAGTAGATGGGAAAGCCAATAATCTGATTGAAATCACGTATAAACTTGAAATAAAAGAAGGGAATGAGAAAAATGGGGGGAAAATGAGAGAGTATATAAGGATGTGTAAAAGCTATATGATATTTACCAAGGCTCTCTTGTACAGCTTTTGCAAGGTCAGCTTGGAACCTTTCCTCATCATGCTCCTCTGCAGAGAGCTGTCCTAGTCCCTTGGTTTCATTGTCTTCTTGATGTGGATCAACTAATTTTCAATGTATATGATGATCATGTTAGTTCCATGTTTCAGGAGCAATTCAAACTCCAGTACAGATTGAGCAAAGTACACAAAAGCACAATAACTCAGCCATATACTGCAGCCAACTTGAAAATAATCCATACCCCACGAATGGGCTTGCTCTTTGAAGCAGCCTTCAATTTGAGAAAGACTGGTAGGGTTCTGACTATGAGCTTGCCTTCCACTCGGTGAAAGACCACCCTCTGAAATTCCTTGGTTCGATGGGCCTGAAAAGACAGAACATGAAACACATTTCAGACAAGCATCCATCTTTTTTTTTTTTTTTTTGTTGAAAAAACCAACTGTTCATTTCATGAAAGACTGAAGAAATCATATTAATGTACAAACACCAAACATAATCAAACAAGAACGAGAAGAATGGGAGAAAAAAGAAGAGTATATAAGGATGTGTAAAATGATGTGATATTTACCAACGCTCTCTTGTATAGCTTTTGCAAGGTCAGCTTGGAACCTTTCCTGATCATCATGCTCCTCTGCAGAGAGCTGTCCGAGTGCTTTTGTTTCGTTATCTTCTAGATGTGGATCAACTAGTTTTCAATGTATATGATGATCATGTTAGTTCCATGTTCCAGAAGCAATTCAAACTCTAGTACTGATTGAGCCAAGTAAACAAAAGCCCAATATTTCAGCTATACTACTGCAGCCAACTTGAAAATAATCCTTACCCCATTGATGAGTTTGCTCTTTGAAGCAACCTTCAATTTGAGAAAGACTGGTACTAGGGTTCTGACTATGAGCTTGCCTTCCACTCGGTGAAAGAACATCCTCCAAAATTGCTTGATCCGATGGGCCTGAAAAGACATTTCAGACAAAAGCATCCATCTTAAGCACAAAGAAATCATATCAATGCACAAACACCAAACAAAAGCTTGTCCTTGTAGAAGATTTACCTGGGATTTCAGTCCTTTCAACAGATCCTGAATGCAAGCCCACTGAATCTTTTGGCAACCCAGAACTCACAGATTTATCTGCGAGGCGTTTCTGTTTAGTCTCATTTTCTATTCGAGTTTGATACAGAAGATTTTCCTCAAGCTTTCTTTCATCTGATGCAAGCTCATCTTCTAGTTGTTTCAGGTCATCAACACTTTCAGTAGCTACAAACTCGGACTCTCTCTGATCAACATCAGTGGTACTGCAGCAATGTACAAGACAGAGACTGGGTCAAATGCCAAATTCCCACAGTGAAAGGCACGCGGATTGCCTGTGACCCCGGTCACAGAGAAATCCGTTACAATTCCACTCCGTCCATCTGTTTTGAAAGATCACAATAGGATATATAGTATTCTAAAAATCAGGAAGATTCAAAAATCGTGTGGGCCATGTCACACGAAAGAGTGAAAAAAACAAATATCAGCTTGATCCAAAACTTTTGTGACCCATTAATGGTCAATCACCACTGTTTCTTATGGTATGGTCCATCTGATAAGTGTCTCTGCTTAATTTTTCGGATAATGTTATCAAATGATATGGACAAATAGATGGATGGCATGGATACATAATACATACATCAAGGTGGGCCCACGGTAAGGGCCGCACGGTCTTAGGTGAGCCTGGGATCTCACCAAATCCGCTCTCTGGTGGTAGAGTTTTAACATGAGGTTTGGCGTTCGAATATCCATAGGTGGTGAAATCCCACCATGTGCGCATGACCGCATGAGTGGGCGTAGGGTGTGTTTGTCAGGTGAGTGTAAAAATAAAAAAATAAATAAGGACTGATCAGAAAAAAAAAAAAAAAAAAAAAAAAAAAAAAAAAAAAAAAAAAAAAAAAAACTCAAGCGAGTCATATGGTGTTACCCATTAAGCTTTGGAATAGCTGATTTTCGGGTGTCCGCTCATCTTGGTGGGGTGAGCTTGATGAATAGATTGGATTGCATATACACACCACAGCCATAGTAGGCCCCACACACAAAGGCCTTTCACACGAATTTCTATTGATATAAGCTAGGTGGGGCCATTGTGATACTTGTGAGAAATCCACCCAATTCATTCATTTTTATAGATCTTGTTAGGACATGGGCTAAGAAAGGAGGTAGATCCAAAACTAAATTGGGCTGTACAACAAGAAAGAGTGAGGATTGAACGTCCACCGTTGAAAAATTCATGGGCCATTGAAGTTTTGAATCAGGATATATATATATTTTTTTTATTTTTTATTTTATTTCAGTTCATCCCAACAGGAATGAAATTTGTGCGGACCTCAGCCTCACCCATATAGCTGTTTAAATCAATCAACTCGCGTCTTGTAGTGGATACACTAAACCAGAAGCATCGAAGCAAGGTGGGCTCTCTAGCATTGGAAGGCCAGGGTTGAGGAGCTTAAGAAAGGCCTCCAATTTCCGTATCTTATGTCCGAAGGCCAACGGGTGGCAGACAGGCTTGCTAGGTGGGGAGTAGAGGCCAAACTAAAAGGATGTTCCAATCACCAACGGATCTCCCTCCCTCCATCAATGGTGAGCTCTTTTTGAATAAGGTGGGAACTTAAGGGCTGTTTGATTTTCGGAATACTAGTAAATGCAAAGTAAATAGGTCATTGTTAACTTTTACACTAATTTGTTTTTTGAGGAATTACTACCTCCAAAATAGCAATAATTTTAATTAAATTTCATTTATTTGTACACGAACTAAAACATATATAGGGTCCATTGTGATGAATATGTTATATCCATGCCGTCCATCGGATACACAAGCCCATTGCAAGGCATGCGTAAAAAAACGAGGCAAATTTGCAACTAAAATGGACCATAACATATGAAATAATCATTATAACGATCCTTAACTATTAAAAGTTAATGCCTTCCTTAGGCCTATACTAATGCTTATTTGTCATCTGGCTTGTTCATAAGATTATATAGACATGGACAAAGGGAAAACGAGAAAATCAGATTGATTCAAATTTTTTGTGGCCTCAAGTAATTATTAACAGTAAAAGTTTAATTCCTACTTTTTAATCTGATGTGGTGCACTTGAGCTTTAGATCAGCCTCAATTTTTTGTCTCATCCCCTAAAACAAGCTTGCGAAATGGATGGACGGCATGGATATGATCTATACATCATGGTGGGCCCCACAATTTTTATGCTCCAAAATTTTTTCCACCTCTATTTTGCGCCAAAACTTTCAACCATCACTGTCAACTTTGAAATAAGAAAAGGAAATAGCAATGTGAATAATAAACAATATGAATGGCATATAAACATCATGGTGGACCAAAGGCAATGGTAGGCATTTCCTACTTTTTGTTGTTGTGTGGCCCACTTGACTTTTGGATTTGCTTGGTTATTCCTATGTCCTAAATGATATGGTAAAAAGTATGGACAATGTGAATTTCTCACAAACATAAGGGTGGGCCACACCCAGCTTCCGATCATGAGAAGTTCTTCCTAAAGGCTTTGTAGGCCATCCCCATCGCGTCTGAAAGATTTTAATGGTGGGTAGAGCTGGGCACAAACCAAGCCAGCTTGGAAGCTTAGCTCAGATTGGTTTGAAAAAGCTCGGCTTGGATTGGTTACAATAGAAGTTCAAACCAAACTAAGCCTCAAGAGTCAACCTCGTTTGAAAAAACAAACCAAGCTCAAACTAGGGTAGTACCGGCTCGGCTCAAAGCTCGGTTTGATTCGGCTTGATTTGGCTAATAGATTGTAAGCACATTGTTTCCTTGTTTCTTGTGGTGTGATTTACTTGAGCTTTGGATATGATTCCATTTTGGAATCATGTCCTAAAATGATTTGTAAAAACAAATGGACGGCATGGGTAATACATATACATGATGACATGGATAATATATAATACATATACATGAATGCACATTATTTCCTTGCACTTACAAAATTATGCTTGTGTACTTTTGTTGGTAGAAAGGCTCCTACACTGGCTTTTTTGAAGTTGCACTCCTCCTTTGGAGGATGTTTAACATAATATAATAAGAAACTTTTGTATTTTTTTTTCTAACTTTTTAAATTCTTTTCCATTTAAACAAAAAAAATAAAGAGCCACCACCTACTCAGCCTGATTTTCAACCAAACCAATCACAGCTCGAACCAGATTTCTCTAGAGCAAACCAAACTCAAGCCGGCATGGGTTGGCTCGAAACCCAAATTAGGTCGATCCACAAACTGAGTGGCACAAAAACAAGCCAAACCAAACTAAATGAGGGCTAACTCAACCCAGTCCATATGGTTGCCCACCTCTAATGGTGGGTTTCTCACCCCGACTATTTCTCATGCCGGAGTTTTGGGTGGACTCGGATTGATAACTAACCCCGCCACTCCCTACTTGGAGCAGGCAGGGCCTGAGGCACCATCTTGATATATGGCTTTTATCCACACCGTCCATTCATTTTGCATATCATTTTAAGGTTTTAGCATATAATTGAGGTAGACACGGCTCAAATAGACCCCACCATAAGTAGCAGTGGTGATAATGATGCCCAGGTTCAAACCTTTCGGGGACCACCATGATGTTTATTTGTTATCCAACGTGTTCATAAAGTTGCATCGACCTGAATGAAGGGAGGGATCGAAAAACACAAATGTAACCGTTGCTCAAACTTTTGCGGCTTGATTTTCAAAGTGAGTCCAATATTGTGTGCCTCACCTGAATGAGGGTCACCCAGAAATTACAGACCATTAATCAAGACTCAATTGGGCCCAACCAACTGATTTTAGATATCTTTGGGTATGATTTCATCACGCAGTTACAGATGGTGTGCCCCACTTGATTTTCAGATATGGCTGATGTTTGGGAGATCCCGTAAAGTGGAGGGGAGCAACCAGATGCACGGTTCAGATGTTCGAGATACATTAGGGTGGTGTGTTTGTGTATATATATATATATATATATATATATATATATATATATATATATATATATATAAAGACTTACACTTGTTCTTCAGTTTCCCGATGGCTTTCAATCTCTTTGTCACGACCAACGTCCTGAAAAAAAATCAGAAAAATTAGCGGGTATCAGATGAAATATGTCCTAATAAAAGAAGCTGAACCAGACCCAACACAGCTAAAAACCTTTAGGGTCCTTACTCTTTGGCTCAGTGGTAGAACATGTGGGTTTCAACACTTTCATGGGTTCGTGTACCCATGGGTGTGAGGGTGCGTGTGGAAAGAAAGAAAGAGAGAAAAAAGAAAAAGAAAAAAAGAAGAAGCTAAAACCTTAGCTCTTCTATAATCCTTCTTTTTATTCTTTTTCTTTGACTTTGCCTGTATCTGTTTTGAACCACCATCTCCTCTGTTGACATTGCTTTTGGTCTCCCTTGCAAGTTCCGTTAAAAATGCTTCCCCAGCAGCATCAGATTTCTCTCTGGCATATTTCTCTGCTAGATCTTCCAAACGGGCCTGCCAAAGGAAGATAACTCGACCTCAATCTGGCATGCCTTTAACAGAGGCCTTAACAGAGGCCACATATAGCCGAAAACAAATAAACCAGATCAATACAGACCTGCAAGAACTTCTTCACGAGTAAGAACAGAATTTCCCGGTAATCAAAGATAGAGACGGCCTCAAGCTCACGTTCCAACTGTTGCGTGGCCGCAAGCTTCTGCATGATCCTCGCATCACATCTACTCATCTGCAGGACAACAAGCTACTGCTGAGACCTCACTAAAATGGCATTTCTGCATTAAAGATTCAAATAGAAAAAACTAACCTCCTTACTTGAAAGCTGCTTTTGTTTTCGGATTACTACTACTAGTCTCTCGTCAGCTTGATGCAGGTTGTCCTGCATTCGCAAATCCTCCACGTTGCTGGATGTAACAATCGAAGCCTGATATTCTTCAAGAACAGTTGAAATAGCATCCCGCTCAATATCAATGAGAACTGGATCATCTTTTATTTCCGCAAGCTCTTTGTGCCGGTTCCTCAAGACAGCCTCCCAACTTTGAGCGACGTATTCCACAGAGTGTTCCCTTTTGCTAACTTTTTCAAGACAGAGATCTTCAAGATCACCGAAAGCCTCCATATGGCACTGGTGCTTAAATTTCTCTTCGCAGAAGCTCTTAAAGAGACCAAATTCCTTCTTTAGCTTTCGAAGAATCTCCAATGCCAGACAGTTTCTCTCTAAAGCCCAATATCCAGGTTCTACATCAGTCGGGGAAGAGCGAAATATCCCGTCTAAAAGGTCATCCCAATCTGGCCATCCATCATCACTGAGAGCAGCATTTTCAGCTTTACTAGAAACAGTCCCGGTTGCCAAAAAAAACTCATTCAGAATGAGATGGTTTGAATCGTCACTGAGCACAATCCCCTCTAGAACATCACTCGCCAGAGGTTCGACACCATGGGTATCATCTGCTGAGGTGGTTTTCTCAGAGTCTTTGCCTAACAGCTGACACGATTTCGAGAGATCGTGCAAGTAGAGGAATATATTTGGAAGCTTGTCTGCACCCAAGAAGCAAACACAGGCAAGTGTTTCATCCAGCCCATGATCTAGCAATTCCAAACCTGTCGCAGTGTTCTGGAGCTCACTCATGGCTCTTTGTATCACCGTCTTAACATGAATATCAGCAAGACACTTATGTTTCAGAAGTAACTGAAACATGGACTGAATACTTTCCAGTTGTTTGGCGCGTTTGGGATCTACAGCCAATGGCCACATTTGGTTGATCATGTTGTCAGCTGTTGTGAGAGATTGACGTGTCTCCCGATTTTGAAGAATTTTAATTGCTGCATCGAGATCGACTGGTTTCCAACAACCACTGAGAATCATAACGACGGAGCCACCGTCCGGCTCTATTGTCAGGACTTGCGACAATTTCTCTACCAGGCTGCCAAGGTGCTCCCACACATGCTGCTTGTGGGATTCGCAGTCGTTGCATACCGCATCGCAAGAATAGCACGCCCAGAACTTCAAGGTCTTGGTATCCTCGGCAAGTGAGAGCGCTTTCGAAATCACATGCACTGCTAACTTATCATCTTCTGAGGCATAGTGGGCCCTGAGATCGTGAAAACTCACTTCAAGAAAACTCCGTCTCTTCTCGACACTCAACGTTTTCCAATACTTTCGGACTGGAATAATCCTCTGGAACCAGCTAGTATACTTCTTAAGTTCTGCATACTTCCGCTTGTTGGCCAGTTTTTCTTGAGGCCCAGATAAAGATTCAAAGAAAATTCGATCATCATTTTCTTGAAGGAGTGAGTCGTTCTTGACAGAGACTGGAATTGGGGTGGTGGTGGTGGGTTTGGGTTGATTGGAAGGCTCATCATGGACGGAAGAGGTGAGGTCTGGTGGGGCTGGTTGTGGGTTTTTCGGGGCTGTGATAGGCCGCTTGCTCTTCTTAGGTGCCATGCAGTAGAGCTAGTTGGGTTTGCGCGATGCTCTCTCTAACAGGTAGAGATTATTTTTGCGGTAAAAACACGAAAGGATAGAGAGCAATGTAGGGAAGATGGTGAGATTGATACGTACCGATCGAGTTCGCCTACCAAACGCGAAGATGGGGAGAATGAGATGTTTCGGAGACCTCTCTCTCTCTCTCCCTCTCTAATCTTGATTTCTTGATTTTCTTGACCTTTGAATATTGAAGAGGAAGATCGAGCTGTTTGTTAGAAGAGAGTGTGGGATTTTTTAGAGCCGAGATTAACGAAAAGCGTAACTGTAAGAAGGGAAGACAAACAGAGAGGGAGATTTATAAAGTCGACTGGACGTTTGCAAAACCCACACGCGTGTGAAGCTCATAATCTACACGCAATCACACGTGCTAATATCAGATAATTTTGCCCGATCCGAGCGGTCTATCATTTGTACCACACTCCTTACATGAAAATATGATAGTTTGATTCTTTAAGAGGCAAGATGTTTGGTTTAGCCGTCCATTTGTTTTGTACAATTTGTCACATGTTAGTATTGAAATGGCCCCATTATTAGGTTGTAAGATCCTAACACCGTAGCCCTTCTGATGAACAGATCCGATCTTGTCTTATTCTGTATACTTGATTTTTGTAATCTTTTGAGTTCTAAGTGCATGAAGATTAGGGCTCTCAATGGGTTGGATCTGGATCGGATCCAAGTAGATCCGGCTCCAAGTCCATATATCTGTAGGCAGATTCAGATTGGATTCGAATCTAGTTGGATCCAATAGGTGATATCCATATATTCGATCCATTTATAAATTGTTAGATCCATTTCCGATCCAAAATCCATATAACCATCGGGATTTGGGTCGGATTCAGGTCCAAATCCACCCTCTTTACAAATCTAAAAAATATATATAATATAATATATTTAATTTAGTAGAAAAATGATGCAAATCACACTATTTACTGTGTTGTGGTCAACTTAAGAATGGCGTGTCTCAATTTTGAGACATGGCCTAAAATAATCTGGAAAATGGATGGCCAGCATGAATGTAACATATAAAGTAAGGTGACAATGAGTCGGATCTTAATTGGATTCGGATTGAACTCGGATATGTTCCGGGGAATCCAAATCCGGTCCATTTAAGGAATTGGACCTATTTTAAGATCCAAATCCAGTCCATTTAACTAATCGGACCTATTTTAAGATCCAAATCCGCATCATACGGATTCGGAGCGAATCGAATCTCTGATTTGACCTGCTCCATTGAGAGCCCTAATGACTATGTCTTTTGTACATTATTTGAAATTTAATAAAAAAATCTAACCAATTTTTGATGTTTTCTGAAAATAGCACCGAATGTTTTCGATGTAATACCCGATGAGGTTCCTTGTCTAGAGGGTGCGTAACATACGTTGATGCCAGTATTGAAATTTTTACCACAACTTAGGTAGAATCATCCGAGCGGAATGATTTTTTGAATTGGATGAGAGGTGAGCCTCACATGATGTGGGGTCCAGATAGACTTTTACAATATCGAGAAGGGGCTGTGTACCAAACACCCAATTCTGCCTGGAATATGAATTCTAGATCAGAAACTGGATTGCACAGCCAAACAGTAAGTTAATTTAAGATGGAATCTTGGTTTCCAAGCTAGTTTATGTAGTTCTGGTTTCCAACATTGGAATCTGGATTTAATTTGAAATCTGAATTCTGCAACCAAACAGGCCCTAATGTTTTTCCGATCTAAACACATAAGTCCCCATCTCGTCATGAAGTGAAGATCATTCTCACTGCACAATCCTAACCATCGGCTGACTGCAAACTAACAACTAAAGCAGATGACGAACAAGGAAATACATTCAATTTCTCACCAATAAAAAGTGGTCCACTTCTGCACTGCTTCCACCTATGACAAGGCTCAGTTGGCAGTGGTCAAGATCTGATGGTAGCAATCATGAAAAAATAAAGACGAGACCCATGGTCTCTACGACTTGAAAGATAATGTTTCTAACATATGCCAAAATTGAAGAAAGAAAGAAATTGCTTCACAAAGAAGAGAATCTTGAAAATATCATTACACACACGCACATAAAAAAAAAAAAAATTAAAAAAAAAGAAAAAGGATAGTAACAAGGCCAGGCAAAACAGTATCCCATACATGTATATATAAATCTTTCACTTTCTTTATTTTCCATGTTGAAATGTACAGTAGCTCTTACACATATGAAAATCGCTCACATCGTATGGTTTATTATGCACATCCCATATTCAAGAATTCAATTTGAAAGATACAATTTTCTTCATCATCATCATGCATATAGCAATCATAAGCTCTTCAACCCACAGTAAAAAGACCAAAAAAAAAAAAAAAAAAAACCAAAAACTGCTGTGATGCCTGTGATGTTCTGTTCGCTCCCAACAATCTGCCTCGAATGTTCAAGGCTAGTAGCATCATTGCCATTCAAAGTTCTCTAGCAGCATCAGCTTTCTCTTTGGCATCTTTATCTGCTAGATCCTCCAAAAGTGACTGCCAAAGGAAGATAAACCACCAAGATAATTGAAATTCAAGCTCAATGTGGAATGTCCAAGAGGTGGAGCACATAATTGAAAACCATTAAACCAAATCAATACAGACCCGCCATAACGGCCTGATGAGGCAGAACAGAATTTCCCGGTAATCAAAGGAAGACATGGCCCCAAGCTCGCGTTCCAACTGCTGCACGGCATCAAGGTTCTGCATTATCCTTGCATCAAGTCTACAGAGCTGCAGGACAGCACCCTATTAGTGAGACTTCAATGGAATGACATTTTCTGCTTTAAAGATTCAATTAGAAAAAGCAAACCTCCAGAAAGAACTTGCTGCCGTTTGTTCGTATTCCTGATAGTACGCTCTTGTCAGCTTGATCCAGGTTGTCCAGCATTCTCGAATATTCCTCCTTGTTGCTGGACTCCAAATCACATAAATGTAAAGAGAGGCCAGGTTGTCCGCATTGATCAGTAACATTCAAAGCCTCTTCTCCTTTAAGAACCAGCGAAATAGCATTCTCCTCTAACCTACTATTGACGATCACTGGATTATCTTTACTTTCTACAAGCTCTTCCTGCCGCTTCCTCAAGAGAGCCTCAAAACTTTGAGAAACATATTCCACGGAGTGATGCCTTTTCTTAAATTCTTCATAACAGAGATCTATAAGAGTACCAAAAGCCTCCATATAGCACAGATGCTCGCATTTCTCCTGGCAGAGTTTCTGTAAGTGGTTAAATTCCTTCTCAAGCTCTCGAAGAATCTCTGTTCCCTGGCGACTTTTGTGTTCCCTACGAAGAATCCATGAAACATCTTCTAAATCATCTGAAAAGGCGAATAACCAGGATAAAAAGGCATCCCCGCCCTAGCCCTCCTTCACTGATAACAGAAGCTTTCATACAATCACCCATGCCAGCATTTTCAGCTTTATTAGTCATGGCTGTCAACCGAAACTCATTTGAAATGAGATGAGAAGAATCGTCACTGAGATTAATCCCCTCTAAAACATCGCTTGCCAGATTGTCAATACTCATGGGTATCATCTGCTGAGGTGGTCTTCTCGGAGTCTTTGCCTAACTGACACGAACTAGAGAGCTCCTGCAATAAGTCGAGCACATTCTGAAGCTGGGTGGCATCCAGGAAGCGAATACAGGCAGGTGTTTGGTCTAGCCCATGGTCTAGCAATTGCAAAGCCTGGCGCAAGGCCCTGGAGCTCATTCATGGTGTAGTGTATCACCTTCTTAAGGTGAGTATCAGCAAGGCATTTATGCTTCAAAAGCAACTGAAACATGCCATGAATTCCATCAAGGAGTTTGGCACGTTCAGGGGTCATCAACTGACGGCCAACGAGTGCCAACATCAGAGGAGTCAACCGTTGTGAGAGATTCATGTGTCGTCCCGATTTTCGAGAATTTTCATAGAAGCATGGAGATCAACTGGTTCCCAACAACCATTGAGAAGCATATCAGCCCAGCCACTGTCAGCCTCTTTGGGCAAGGCTGGCTGCAATTTCGGTAAGGGATCTCCAATGTGCACCCACACATGCTGATTATGGGATTTGCAGTCCACAAATTTCTCACCGCACAAGCAGCACGCCCAGAACTTACATGTCTTGTTACTTTTGCGAAATGAGAGAGCTTCCGAAAGCAAATGGGTGACCAACTCATCCTCTTCGTAGTAGGCCCAAAGATCGTCATCACTCACCGATGAAAGCAAACTCAATTTCTTCTCGACACTCAACACATTCCAGTACTTTCGAACTGCAGTAATCTTGAGGGACGGATCCCTAATCTTCTGATGTTCTAACAAAGATAATACAGGACCACATATGCAATTAAGGATTTTTCTTACATGAACAAATATCAAATGGAAAACCACAATTTTTTTTTTTATGGCAACTAATAATTTTATAGAAGGAATCAAAATGCATCTAGGAAATTGAAGAGAGTCCCCTGTACAGGGAGACCCATACATGATTTTCTCATCAACTCATTAGTCAACAAGGGGCTTCTAAACTAGTCAAGCAAGAATTCTTTGCTCTTGCTCTTTTTTTGTTTTTTGGTTGAAGTGTTGGAAATGTTCAGTCTGCTAGTAGATGGGAAAGCCAATAGTCTGATTGTAACCACATATAAACTTGAAATAAAATAAAGGCCAAAATAGGTAATCTCAATTTAGACAAGAATGAGAAAAATGGGGGAAAAAAAAAAGAGTATGTAAGCTTTTGCAATGATGTGATATCTACCAATGCTCTCTTGTATATCTTTTGCAAGGTCTGCTTGGAACCTTTCCTCATCATGCTCCTCTGCAGAGAGTTGTCATCAACACTTTGTTTCATTATCTTCTTGACATGGATCAACTAATTTTCAATGTATATGATGATCATGTTAATTAGTTCCAGAAGCAATTCAAACTCTAGTAGTACTGATTGAGCCAAGTAAACAAAAGCCCAATATTTCAGTCAGACTGCAGCCAACATGAAAATAATCCTTACCCCATTGATGAGGTGAAAGAACATCCTCGGAAATTACTTGGTTCAATGGGCCTGAAAAGACATTTCAGACGAAAGCATCCATCTTAAAACTAAAGAAATCATATTAATGCACAAACGCTAAACATGAGATTGTCCAAGTAAAAGATTTACCAGGGATTTCAGTCCATTCAACAGATCCTGAATGCAAGCCCAATGAATCTTTTGGCAACCCAGAACCCACAGATTTGTCTGCGAAGCGTTTCTGTTTAGCCTCATTTTCTATTCGTCTTTGATACTGAAGAGTTTCTTCAAGCTTTCTTTCATCTGCTTCAAGGTAATCTTCTAGTTGTTTTAGGTCATCAACACTTTCATTAGTAGCTACAAACTCGGACTCTCTAATATCACTTGCACCAAAGCTACTGCAGCAATGTACAAAACAGAGACCGGGTCAAATGCCAAAATTACACAGTGAAACGGCAGTCAAAGGGTCTCATTGAAAGAGTTGTAATAGCTAACCCTTGGGAAAATTGAAAGAAGCTTGTAACAGATGACTTACGAGAGAATGAAGAATCTTGTAACAGGAGTTATGTTTATCTAAGAATCTATAAATAAGTGTTCTATGTAGCCATTTTGCATCACTCAATCAGAAATCCAGCAATAAGAATATCTTGGTTTCTTCATTTTCTTGTGTAGTTATTCATTTCTCCCAAGGCTTAATTTGTATAGCCAGTAGATTGCCTGCTACCTAGGCAGAGAGACATTCCTGTGATGGGGCTATAAGATGTCCGTGACAAATCCACTCTGTCCATTTGTTTTGAAAGACCACAATAGGATATGATTTTAAAATTCAGGCAGATCCAAAATTCTTATGGGCCATATCACAGGAAATAGGGGGATTGAACACCTGGGGCCAACAAAAGTTTTGTATCAAGATGATATTGGTTCCTGGGGCAGATTAGTGTTACCCGAGTAACACCTTAGTGGGTGTTCCCCTTACCGTGTGGGGCCCACCTTAATGAATGTGTTGTATACCCACGTGGCCCATGCATCCGTCTTCCCCATTTCATTTTAGGGCATTACCCCAAAACTTAATCAGCTCATTCTAGGACATATGACAAAAAAAAAAAAAGCCTAATCCAGACATCATTTTAGAACATACCACAAAAAATGAGCCTGATCCAAGAATCACTGGGCTACATATGAAAAACTAGAGAAAGAAATTCCTACCTTTGAAACCTTCTTGGGCTCGGCTTGATGTTTATATGCCGTCGAAACTGTTTATAAGGTAATTTCTACTAAGATCACTGAGAACACTAAAAACTTTGCCTGATGCAAAACTTTTGCGGCCATACTAATATTTCAATGGTGGTCGTTCAATCCCGACTATTCCCTCTCGTGCTCGTGGGGCCCATGTGAGTCTTGGACCCTGCTCATTTATTTTTTATTTTTGTTGAATGTCCTAAAATGAGCTCACAAAATGAACGAACAAGATGGATTTCACACAATTATCACGGTGGGCCTCACCTAGCTTCCCAGCACTGGAAGTTCCTGCAAAAGCTGTCAGGAGCCTATGAAGGGTTTGGATGGCACATGAACATCATGTTCAGCTTCAGGAAGGTTTCACTGGTGGATATTGTTCCCACTGTTTCTTTGGTGTGGCCGACCCAAATCCTAGTTTTGGATTCTAAATGGTGATGAATGACCATTAAAAGCTTTTCATGGGCCACAAAAGTTTTGGATCAAGCTGATCTTTATATTTTTCTTCATCAAGGTTTGCTTGACATTATCAAGGGTTGAATGGAAAAGAAACATTATAGTGGGCATTACTGTAGGCCCTAGGAAGTTTTTAATGGTGAGCGTTCAATCACCACTATTTCCAGTGGTGTGGTCCACTTGAGATCTGGATCTGCTTAATTTTTGGGATCATGTCCTAGAATGACACGAGAAAAACAGATGGATGCCATAGATATGTAAAAAATTCGTCATGGTGGGCCCCACACTGTGAGGGTAGCATCCACTAAGGTGTTACTCGGCAACTCCTAATCCGTGCATCAGGTGATCCACATTACCCTTAAGCCATGTGAATTTAGAAGTTTTTAAGTATGATTTCCCTATGGTGTGGTCTGCCTGAGTTTTCCATGGTCCCAATTTTTGAGAACATGAGGGAGCTAAAACGTCACTTAAATGCCAGAGGTTTTAAGTATGGACGCGGATTAGCTACTGACAGGTTGAGTAGCTAGACTCGCTACTGAAGTGATGTCACCATTTTTTTGGGCTCCACCATAATATATGTGTTGTATCCACACCGTCCATCCATTTGGAGTGATCATTTTAGAGAATGAGCCAAAGAATGAGTCAGATCCAAAGCTTGAGTGATCCCCACCATGGAAAATAGTGGCGATTAAATGCCTACCATTAAAAACTTCTAGGGGCCATAGAAGTATCCAATGAAGCTGATATTTGTGTTTTCCATTAGTCCATGTCTGTGTTAACTTATTAACAGGTTGTATCTTAAATAAACACCATGGTAGACTCTAGGAAAGTTTCAACGGTTGGCGTCACTCTCTCCTCTATTTTCTATGGTGGGGTCCACTCGGGCTTTGGATCTGCCTCATTCTTTGGTTCATCCCTAAAATGATATCTCCAAATGGATGGACAGTGTGGATACACAAAATATATTAGGGTGAGGCGAACAAAACATGGTGGCGTCACTTCGTAGCCAGTTTAGCAACTCAACCTGTCAGTAGCTAATCGGCGTCTGTGATCATGTAACCCTGTTTGCCATGGTGTGGGACGCCCGAGTTTCAAAACTGCCTAATTTTTAAGAACATGAGCCAGCTAGAACTGTTTCAACACACCTGTTTCCCATGGAGAAGATACCATGTACACATAATGGCGGCCCCACAAAGATTGGTCCAACAAAAATCAATACCACGTACACATAATGATGTGTACGTGTGTACGTGTCCAACAAAGATCAATTCCAATGCTAATATGTACTCATAGTAGTGTTAACCTCCCCACCATGATGTGCGCAGGACATCCACTCTTTCCGTCATGTGCAGCCACTCATGCTCACACAGGAGCCTAAAATTTAAATCAGGTTGACATACCTGTTGGGGTTAGGAGCCCCGCAGCGGAAGCAATCAAAGCAGGCGAGGAACACACCATAATGGCAATCAACAAGCAAATCATCACACATAAGAAGGCAATCCGAATTTAACGTGGAAAAAACCCCTCACGGGTAAAAAACCACTGCACAAAGCGACACCAATCCACTATGAATTAGAAGTTACAAGAGATTACAAAAGAAAACCTTGGATCACAGCCCACAAGAGAAATCCCAAGCCAACAAAGCTAATTCTCACATGAGAAGGACAAACACAGGCATTTCCCTCATCCCAGAGAACTCCAAGCTTCCTCTTAGCTCTTTCTCTCACTTTAGAACCCTCTCAATCCCTTAGCCCATTGGCGGCAACCCTAATCTCAGATTACATCTCCTTAAATAGGAGAAAACCAAAATTAGAAACTACTTGCGCAAAACCGCGCAAGAAACCCAGACAAAAAAGGAAACTGCCGACAGGTCGGACCCCCCACCGGCCGGATGGTCCAAAAAGTTCCAGAAAGCCCTACTGTCTTTCTCCATCGTGACTGACCGGTCAGTGGTCTTCATGCTTGAAGGTTTGAGGCGTTCAAGTGAATATTAGAAGATTACAAAGATTGACAACCCACAAGCAAGGAAACACAGAGAAAACTTTCATTCGGTCTCCAACCTTCTCCCCATTATTGGTCCATTTGAGTTGTGGCTTGTGGGTCATGGGGAATGCAACTTCTGGTCTGATGATTGGTCTGGGCTGGGGCTGTTATCTGATTTATGCATGTGGCAAGTCCGGAGCTACTTCTCAGGCTGGCGGTGAAGAATGTGATTGGTCTAGAGGGCATGTTTCATCAAACCCCTGTCCAAGATTTCTTCACAGCATGTCATGAGATTTCTGAGGGAAGAAGAGTTTTGTACTTTGGATAGGCATGATAAGAGCATCTGGTTGTTGGCTGCATCAGGACCTTTCAATGTGCACTCAGCCTGGAATGTGAGTAGGGAAGTAGGTTCTCGTAGATCTTGGGCAAAATGGTATGGCACACCAAATTGCCACCCAAATTAGTGAGGTTTTTCTCCTGGAAGATCCTGAAGAGGGCGGTTCCCGTTGATAACAGAGTCAAGGCTAGAGGCGTCCTCATGGCTTCTAAGTGTAAATGCTGTGAACAGAATAGTGGGCAGCAATCTACTCCCTATGAAGAGACGTTGAAGCATCTCTTCTCTTTGGGCGGAGTTTCTATTAAGGTGTGGTCCTTCTTTTCCCCCTTCTTTGATATTTGCTTCATGCCTAACCAGTCTACGGTGGAGAGGGCCACCCAATGGTGGACTGTGGCGAACTCTATACCCATTTATGATGGTTTGTCTATTATGTTGGGGTTGCTTCCATGTCTGATTTTTTAAGAGATTTGGAGAGAGCAAAACATGAGTAGACATGAAGGTATCCGAATGGATCAGGGGAGGGTTGTTGCCCAGATTATGGGTTGTATGCGTCGGCTTCTTCCTACCTTCCCATTGCCGTCGAATGTTAGGCTTTCTCGTTAGGTGTTTCTGCAGTCCTTGAGGATTGAGATCATGTCTCCTCGGTGTGTTAAATGCAAGGTGGTGAAGTGGATTAAGCCAGCAGCTGGCTGGGTGAAAATTAACGTAGATGGATCTTCTCGTGGGAACCTGGGTCCCTCTGGGGCCAGGTGGGGGAGTGGTTAGGGACAGTCAAGGAAATCTGGTTTTAGCTTTCTCTTCTGGTTATGGCATGGGTTCGAACACACGGGCTGAGGCTAGAGCTATGGTAGAGGGCCTCTCCTTGTGTCTTCAGCGTGGTTTCCCCAAAATCATTGTGGAAAGTGACTCCAAAATGATCATCGACATGGTGTCCAGGGGTCTCTCGTCCTCCTAGAAATTATGGTACTGGAGCACTCGACTTGAGGTTCTCCGGCATAGGGCAGAGGTCGAAGTCAAGCATGTGGTATAGGAGGCGAATAATGTAGCAAATTCTTTGGCCAAGTTGGGGAGTGGGTCCCAACGCGATAGTGTTAGCAAAAATCGGCAGCGAAAGCGAAAGCCGAACACGTAGAGTAATGAGAGATCAAACGAGAAACACAATGTCATCAAACCACATAAGCATTCAACCACAAGAGACAATCCGATTTTATGTGGAAAAACCCCTCAACAGGTAAAAAACCACGGCACAAAGCGATCTACTATGAATCAGAAGTTTACAGAGATTGACAGCCCACAAGCAAGGAAAAACCTAGATAAAACCTAAGCTCTCTCCCTCACAAAATACTCTCCCATCTTCCTAATACAATTAAGAAACCTTGGACACCTTAGGATATGTCCTAATCCCGGTTACACCCACTTAAATAGGCAACAAACTCATGCAAACCGCGTAAAACGACGCAATCTGCATAACCGTCGATTGTACCATTGATTGATCGGCAGCCCATGAGCGATTGATCGCCCGGTGCGCAAAACAGTCCAGGGACTTGCTGTGAGGAAAAACAGACAGGCGATTGATCGACCAGCCTGGCCGATCAATCGATGGCCTTGTCTCACACAGAATTGAGTCACCGATTCCAACAATCTCCACCGTGATGAAAATCTTCGTGTGGTACCTTGCCATACACCCTTCCATCCTTGCTTTCTTCATAATATCAATTTGAGCAAAGCTCCACCACTTCTCGTGCCTCCATCAACCCTAACTAGCGTTGTCAATGGCACGGATCATGATCCGTATCCGATCCAGATCCACTCCAATTTAAACGGATTCGGATAAATAATCGGATCATCGAGTCGGATTCGGGTAGAAAATTTTGACCCGTTTAATATTTGGGTTAGATTCGGATCGACCTTGATCCGGCCCGTTAACGACCCGATTAGAAATGTATAAAAGAAAAAAAAAAAGAAAAAACCATAATGCCTTTCCTCGCCTCTGCTCTCCTCAGTCTGCCTTTGCTCTCCACGCACCACCACCACCTGCACCACACCTCCTCCTCCCCTCCTCGACCCTCGCTTATTTGCTCTCCACACACCACCACGCCTCTGCTCTCCTCGCCTCCTCTCTTCTCTGCTCCGTTCTGCTCCCGTCCCGCTATCTCACAGTCTCGCACAACTTCAGAAGCTAATCTGCCTCATCAAGTGAACAGAGCTCTCTCTCCCTCTCTCCCTTCTCTGAAATTTGGATGGCCGGTTGCCGGCCGTTACCATTTTCCAAAACCCCAGATCTGAGCATGAAAGTCCACAAATGGACAGTCCAAGTGTGGCCTAGAAAGTCCATGAATGGATGGATTAAGTCTGACCATTGATATCTAGGAATGGAGGATCCTTATCTGACCACGAAAATCCATGAATGAATTGTCTAAATCTGGCCCTAAGAAGGTCCATGAATGGTTCATCAATCAGATCGGATACGGGTTTCAAAATATTTAAACGGGTTGGGTTCGAATCATATACTTGTGATCCAAATCGGATTCGGGTCGGATATATCCTTAATCGGATCGGATACGGATCATCAATGATCCGGCCCGTATCCGATTCATTGAGAACCCTGACCCTAACCTTGCACTTTCATGTCATTTTCCGCTCTTCTCATGTGACCTTGGGCACTTGCCACATACGAGCAACCGTGGATTTCGTTGCCGTTCCCGCAGCTCCATTATGAATTTTGCTCCCGATCAACTTGTAAAGATAGCCGCACCTTCATGCCTTCATACACATGAGTGCCCCCTTCAACACTTCACAACAACGATCATGGCCGATGAACACGCAACCTTTCGCCTCGTGTGTACCAAGAGAAATTACATTCATCTTCATCTTGGGGACATGCTTCATATCTTCTAGGACTTGTTCGATCCCATCGAATATCCTGATGCACACTGTACCAATACCCATCACCTTACGAGCGTAGCCATTGCCCATAAACACCGATTCACCACCATACTCTTTGTATGTCGTGAATGAACTCCGGTCAGGACAAACGTGACATGAAGCCCCTGAATTTAGGATCCACTCTCTATCGTGAAATCCGTTGCAAGATACAGTCAAAACTTCACAAAGATCCCCACCGTCCTCTACCGTATTAGCTCCCTCTACAAAAGAATTTCCATACGTCTCTTGCTTCAACTTGTGATTTTGATAATCCCCTCTCATGTGGCCTTCCTGACCACAACTCCAGCACTTCACCTTAGCTTTTCCTTTGCCCTTGGCCTTAGATCCTGATTTCGAATATCCTCCATAATACTCAGAATTTCTTCTCCTCATAATCAGTGCCTTTGAGGAAGAACAAGAACCCATGTCACCGCTTTTTTTTCTCATCGCCTTTGACTGAAGGGTTGAGATAACGGTCTTGACATCGATGGTCTCCTTCCCTGCACACACAGAGTCTTTGAATGACTCATATAAATCTAGAAGAGAATTCAATAGGATGCATGCTTGATATTTATCATTCATTGGCTCATCTATTTCCACTAACTTGCAAAGTAGCCGATTGAACGTGCTTAAGTGGTCCTCCACATCCGCCCCCTCATCCATCCTCAAGGTGAACAACTGCATCAACAAATACATGTGATTCTCTAAAGACTTCTTGGCATAAACCATCTTTAGCTTTGCCATTGTATCAGCCACAGTCTTCTCCTTCATGACGTGATAGAGGACATCATCCATAAGGCTTAACAGGATCGAGGTTCTAGCCTTCTTGTTGAGCTTCGTCCACTCATCATCTTTCATAGTCTCAAATCGCTTTCCAAGAGCTTCATCAAGCTTTTCTGAACTAGTAAGGATTCAATCTTTACCTTTCATAGATCAAAGTTATTTTTGCTGGAGAACTTCTCTATGTTGAACCTTGTGCTTGATCCCATCTTCTCATCTCAGATCCGAATTCTACTCCACCCCAACTTTATCTCTGATACCACTTGTTGGGAAAACCGAAAGCGGAAGCCGAACATGCAGAGTAATGCGAGATCAAACGAGAAACACAATGTAATCAAACCATATAAGCATTCAACCACAAGAGACAATCCGATTTTATGTGGAAAAATTCCTCAACAGGTAAAAAACCACGGTACAAAGTGATCTAATATGAATTAGAAGCTTATAGAGATTGACAGCCTACAAGAAAGGAAAAACCCAGAGAAAATCCAAGCTCTCTCTCTCTCTCTCTCTCTCTCTCTCTCTCTCTCAAAACACTCTCCCATCTTCCTAATACAATTAAGAAACCTTGGACACCTTAGGATACGTCCTAATCGTACCATAGATTGATCCATCGATTGATCAGTGGCCCATGGGTGATTGATCGGTTAGTCTGGCCGATTGATCGCATGTACGCAAAGCAATCCAGGGACTTGCTATGAGGAAAAACGGATGGACGATTGATCGACCGGCCTGGCTGATCAATCGATGGCCTTGTCTCACACAGAATTGAGTCACCGATTCCAACTAATAGAGCCTTTGAAAGTCTGGGAGTTCTCCCCAAAGAGATTAGAGGGGAAATTTTCCTGGATAAGGTGGGCATGGGTAGCATTTGCTCAGGATAAGGTCTGATGGGTCGGGGCAGCTGTTGTTTTGCTAATTAGGCTAGCCCTGTCGTGTTTCTTTGTGGTTGCCTGGTTGGGCAGCCCGTTTGGGAGCGGTTGTGGGGTTTGATAGGCGGGGCCGGCAGCCCAAATATTAGCAGGGGCAGTTTTTTTTTTTTCCTCAATAAAATCTCTATTTTAATATATATATATATATATATATATATATATATATATATATATATATATATATATATATATATATATATATATATATATATTGTTCATGGGACATGCCACGTGAACAAAGTTAAAACACGCCTTATAAAAAAAACTTCATATGGTTTTTGGGTGTTCGTTCATCGTGGCATAAATACGCCACAGCCATGGGAGCGAATTAGCCGTTACCGGGTAACAGCTTAGTGGGTGTTACCCTAACCGTGTGGAGCCCACGGTGATATATGGTTTGTACATCATGCTGTCCATCTGTTTTCTTCTATCATTTTTTGAGATGATTCCAAGCCTAAAAAAGATTCAAACCTCAGGTAAACTATACTACTAGAATCAGTACTGATAAATGACCATTACAAACATTTTATGAGCCACAAGTTATCTTTTTGACATTATCAACGGGTTGGATGGAAAATAAACATTACGGAAATCTTACTATGGTCCCTTTGAAATTTTTAATGATGAGGCATTCAATCACCACTGTCACCACTGTTTACTTTGTTATGGTCCACCTGAGATTTGGATCTGCTTAACTTTTGGAAGAGCTTACTAAAATGATACGTAGAAATGGATGGACGGCGTGAATATACAATACATAATCAAGGTGGGCCCCACGGTAGGGGTAACACCCACTAAGCCGTTACCCGGGTAACAGCCAAGTCCAAGGCTCCCCACATAACCCTGCACGAACTTGCTATGATAGAAGCTAGATGGGGCCATCGTGGTATTTGTGAGAAATCCACCCCGTTCATCTGCTTTTTTAGATTATGTTAGGGCATAGGCTAAAAAATAAAGTAGATCCAAGGCTCAAGTGGACCAAACTATAGGAAGCAGTTGTGATAGTGATGTCCACATTGAAACCTTCCCAGGGCCCACTTGATTTTTAGATATTGCTGATGTTTGGGAGATCCGGGAAACCGGAGGGAAGCCAGATACATGCTTCAGATATCCGAGATACAATAGGGTGGAGTATGTGTGTAGAGAGAGAGGAAGAGATGCTTACGTATGCGAACTCGTGAGCACATTTTGGGAACCCCAAAATTTGAGCCGTCTATGTGATGCAACACTAAAAAAACTCATAGGCCCAACCTTCATCCTATCCAAAACTCCAATGGACTGGAGTAGAGAGAGAGGAGGAAACTGTTTCCTTTTTCCCTGGCCCACTAAAGCTTTGGATCTGGTTGAAAGTTGGATCTTGTGTTTTTTCAAGTGTTTCATTACATGAAAAGCTCATATTTTTTCTCAAACAGTGCTCATATGGGGCCTGTTTGGATACCGCCAAATAAGTTACTTTTTCTACTTACAGCAGGAGATTACTTATTTTAGATAAGTTTGGTTTATGGTTAGTAATAAGTAACTTTTTTACTTAAAAGTATATAATCACTTCAGTCAATTTTTTTAGCTTTTCCATTTTTCATGAGTTGTTGAGGAGAGGAATAGAGGAGACGAAAGAGAGGAAAAGCTAATAAGTATGTTATTTACCAAACATACTTATATTCTTAGTAAGTAGAAACTAAGATAAACTACTCCTAGCATAAGTAACTTATCTTAAGCAACTTACAATCCAAACGGGCCCATAGTGAGAATTGTGCGTGAGCATTTCTCTCTCTATATATAAAGACAGACTAAAAGATCATTACTTGTTAGGGCGCTATGCATGTGAGAGAAAAAAACAGGAAAGACCATGACTTACACTTGTTCTTCACTTTCCTGATGGCTGAGAATCTCTTTCTCTCTACCAAGCTCCTAAAAAAACAAAAAAGGTTGGCGGATATCAAACGAAAGCAGTCCTAATAACAGAAGCTGAACCAGACTCAACACAGCTAAAAACCTTTAGATCCTTGGCTCTTCTATAATTCTTCTTCTTTTTCTTTGACTTTGCCTGTGTTTGTTTTGAATCATCACCTCCTTTGCTGACATTGCTTTCGGTTTCCCGTTCAAGCTCCTTTAAAAGTGCTTCTCTAGCAACATCAGATTTCTCTGTGGCATCTTTCTCTGCTAAATCCTCCAAACGTGCCTGCCAAAGCAAGATAACCACCCACAGCATTTAAACTCGACCTCAATCTGGCATGCCTTTAACAGAGGCCATATACAGATGATAACAAAGAAACCAAACCAATACAGACCCTCAAGAACTTCTTCACGAGTAACAACAACACTTGCCGGTAATCATAGGTAGAGATGGTCTCAAGCTCACTTTCCAACTGCGCCGTAGTCGCAAGTTTCTGCCTGATCCTTGCATCTAATCTACTCATCTGCATGACATCAACTTACTACTGAGACCTCACTAAAATGGCATTTCTGCATTAAAGATTCAAAGAGAAAAAAAGCTAACCTTAATAGATGAAAGCTCCTTTTGTTCGCCGATTACTGCTACTAGTCTCTCGTCAACTTGATGCAGGTTTTCCTGCATTCTCAAATCCTCCTTGTTGCTGGATGTAACATTCGATGCCTGATATTTTTCAAGAACAGTTGAAATAGCTTCCCGTTGAGCATTGATGAGAACTGGATCATCTTTTATTTCCGCAACCTCTTCATGCCGCTGTCTCAAGATAGCCTCCCCACTTTGAGCGACATATTCCACAGAGTGTTCCCTTTTCCTAACTTCTTCAAGACAGAGATCTTCAAGCTCACTGAAAGCCTCCACATAGCACTGATGCTTAAATTTCTCTTTGCAGAAGCTCTGAAAGAGATCAAACTCCTTCTTTAGCTTTTCAAAAATCTCCATTCCCCGACTACTTTTGTCTAAAGTCCATGATGCAAGTTCTACATCAGCCAGAGAAGGGCGAAATACCTCATTTAAAAACTCATCCCAATCTGGCCCTCCATCGTCACTGGGAGCAGCATTTTCAGCTTTACTAGAAACAGTCCCGGCTGCAAACAAAAACTCATTCAAAATGAGACTATTTGAATCGTCACTGAGCACAATCCCCTCTATAAGATCACTCGCCCGACCGTCGACACCATGGGTATCATCTGCTGAGGTAGTTTTCTCAGAGTCTTTGCCTAACAGCTGACAAGATTTCGAGAGATCGTGCAAGTAGAGGAATATATTGGGAAGCTTATCTGCACCCAAGAAGCAAATACAAGCAAGTGTTTTGTGCAGGCCGTGATCTAGCGATTCCAAAACTGTCGCAGTTTTCTGGAGCTGACTCATGGAACCTTCCATCACCGCCTTAACATGAATATCAGCAAGACACTTATGCTTCAGAAGCAACTGAAACATGGACTGAATACTTTCAAGGTGTTTGGCACGTTTGGGATCTTCAGCCAATGGCCATCTTTGGTTGACGGTGTCAGCTGTTGTGAGAGATTGGCGTGCCACCTGATTTTCGAGAATTTTCACAGCTGCATTGAGATCGACTGGTTTCCAGCAACCACTGAGTATCATATCGATCGAGCCAATGTCCGGCGCTTTTGGCACGATTTCCCACAATTTCGGTGCCATGTTTTCAATATGCGTCCACACATGTTGCCGGTAGGATTTGCAGTCGTTGAATTCCAAACTGCAAGAACAACACACCCAGAACTTCAATGTCTTGTCATTCACGGCAGATGCGAAAGCTTGCGAAATCACATCCACTGCTAACTTATCATCTTCTGAGGCATAGTGGGCACTGAGATCGTGAAAACTCACTTCAAGAAAACTCCGTTTCTTCTCGACACTCAACGTTTTCCAATACTTTCGGACTAGAATAAACCTCTCGAACCAGTTAGTTTCCTTCTGAAGTTCTGCATTCCTCTGCTTGTTGGCCAGTTTTTCTTGAGGCCCAGATGAAGATTCAAAGAAGATTCGATCATCATTTTCTTGACAGAGTGGGTCGAGGGACTGCTCACACTCGTTCTTCACAGAGTCGGGAATTGGGGTGCTGGTGGTGGGTTTGGGTTGATTGGAAGGCTCATCTTGGACGGAAGAGGTGAGGGTGGGTGGGCCTGGTGGTGGTGTTTTCGGAGGTGGGGCAAGTCTCTTCGTTTTTCTCTTCTTACGTGCCATGCGCCAGAGCTAGTTGGGATTGCACGTGTATTACAGCTAAGGCTCTGTCTAACAGGTAGAATTATTTTTTTGGAGGGGTGGAACACAAAAAGATGATGGCAATGTAGGGAAGATGGTGAGATTTATACGTACCGATCGAGCTCGCCTACCATCCGCGAAGAGGGAGAGAATGGGATTGAGTTTTGGAGATCTCTCTCTCTCTCTCTCTCTCTCTCGAATCTGGATTTCTTGATTTTCTTGATCTTTGAATATCGAAGAGGAAGATCGAGCTTTTGTTAGAAGAGAGTGAGGGATTTTTTAGAGCGGAGATTAACGAAATGCGTAACCGTAAGAAGGTAAGACGAACAGATAGGGAGATCTTTGTAGTCGCTAGACGTTTGCAAAACCCACACGCGTGTGAAGCCTATAACCTACACGCAATCACACATGCGAATATCGGATGTATTTATCCGATCCGAGCGGTCTATCATTTGTAAAACACCCTTTAGATTACTTCTCATGAAAATATAATAGTTTGATACTTTAGGAAGGCTACAGTGTACAAAATAATTGGAAGGCTTGATGTTTGGTTTATCCGTCCATTTGTTTTGTACAATGGGTCACATACGTGTTGTCCCCGGTGCATTCTATGGTGTGGTCCACTTGAGGTTTGTATCGGTCTCATATTTTGCGATCATTCCCTGAAATATTCTCACAAAATGGATAACGGTGTGTAGACCGGACATGAACCGAGTTTGATCGTTCGGATTTGACAAAGATCGACTTGATAAAACTCTCTTCGGACAGAAAGTCTCCGTGTTCAAACACATATCGAATTAGTTTCAGTCATAGCTTTGTTTGACTTGACTCAATGACTTAGACTCAAACGCAAACTCGACTCCAATATTGACCGACTAGACTCGACTCATTCTTTCCACTCGATTATATATATATATATATATATATATATATAATATATATATATATATATATATATATATATAGATAGAGAGAGAGAGAGATGAGAGAGAGAGAAGGAGGGGGGGTGGGGGGACTATGGGCCGAGGAGGTTTATATATATTAGAGATAGAGAGAGAGAGAGAGAGAGAGAAGAGGGGGGGGGGGGGGGGACTATGGTCCTAGGAAGGTTTCAATGGTGGACATCATTCTCCTCATTGTTTCCTGTGGTGTGGTCCACTTGAGCTTTGTGCCTGCCTCATTTTTTTGGTTTATACTTCAAAATGAGTTGTACAAATGGATGGACGGAGTGGATGAAACAAATACATCATGGTGGGATCCACAGAGCTTTGACACTAGCTTGCTGGCCAGTGTTCGCATCACCAGCCAACTCGCGTCCGCAGATTGAGTTCTACCAATCTACCCCCGCCAGGACCTATCCAAAGACGAATGGTCCCGTTAGTGCTCTATGAGGCCCACAATGATATATTTGTTTATCCAAGCCGTCTGTCCATTTTTTTAAGATCATTTATGGCATTATCTAAAAAGAAGTAGATTGAAAGCTCGAGTGAACAACAACACGGGAAACAATGGGAATGTTAACTATCTATATTATGATTTTTTATTTAGTTAGTTAAAAACTTTAAACCTTGTAATATTTCATTTGTGATATTTAATTTGTGAACAAATCGATATTCACTAGTCAGTATTAGAAAAAATATTTTCAAGTGAAAAAAAGTGAAATTGTTCGAAGTTGTTGAACTGATAAAAATTGCCTGAAATCCATAAACATGGTTGGGCCCGACCAAACCTAGTCGGAACAGAGTCACCATGTTTGAACATTGTTCGAACGCACCCACTCAAGCAGCTGAACAATTCGATCTGGTCCATGATCGACTTGGATCGGATCAAATCGTTGCCCACCTGTAACGGTGTGGATATAAGAAATAAATCGCTATGGAACCCACAGATGCACGGTGGCGTCAACCCACACACACACACACACTGGCTAATGACCCCAACACCAGCCAGGGGCTGGTGTCAAAGCTGGGCCCCACCATCATGTATATGTTTTATCCACGCTCTCCATCCATTTTTCCAACTCATTTTAGGGCATGGGACCAAAAATGAGGCAGATCCAAATCTCAAGTGGACCACACCACAAGAAAACAGTAAACAATGTTGATTGAACGTCCACCATTAAAAACTTCCCAGGGTCCACCGTGATGGATCCACCGAGGTGGGTGGGACTGCTTTATTTTTTGGTTCATGCCCTAACATAAATATCATCTTGATCCAAAGGTTTTGTGGCCCACAGGAAGCTTTTAATGGTCAATCACCACTGTTTCCTTACCGTGGTCCATCTAGAATTTGGAACTGCTTTATTTTTTGGTTCATGCCCTAACATGAACTTTCAATACCGATGCCATACATTATAGTGGCCCTACAGTCAGGGGTCCCACCCACCTCGGTGGATCCGGGGTTTCACCTAATCCGCTCCCCCATTAGACACGGAACATGGTTATCGTTCGAGGTGCCTGCAAGCATCCAGGTCCGAAGCTAAGTTTGACCAACCGTCCATATGTTTTTCCAGGTCGTTTTAGGTTATGAACCCAAAAATGAGGCAGATCCAAAGCTCAAGTGGGCCACACAATAGAAAATAATGGAGACTATAGGCCTATTGTGGAAACATTCGTGGCCACAGAAGCTTTGTATCAAGTTAATAATTTTGGTTCTTTTGGGTTCATCCCAGTGAGAATGACCTTATTAACTGTTGGGCCGCTTTATGAATGGTTTGGATGGCATATAAACCTCATGGTGGAGCCCAAAAAGGTTTGAACGGTAAGCAACCCCTTTTCATTGTTTCCAGTAGTTTCAGATCTAAATAATTTTTTGTATCATATCTTAGAATGAGCTGCCAAAACGGATGAACGGGAAGGATTTCTCACAAACATCACAGTGGGTCCCACCAGTGGTAGGTGATCAACGGTCAGGTCGTTCAACCATCATGTCAGCATGAAATTGCGTCTAGAAGGGACTCAACACGGTGCGCCCATCACGTTATGGCCCAACTTGATATATGTATTGTATATCCATGCCGTCCATCCAGTTCTGTAGATCATTTTATGGTATGGTTCCAAAAACGAAGTAGATCCGAGCCTTACATGGATCAAAATAAAGAAAAAAAAAAGTGAGGATTAGGCCATTAAAAACTTGTTGTGGGAGACAAAATCTTTTGATCAAGCTGATATTTATTTTTTTCCTTTAATCTAAGTTTGTATGACCTTATCAACAGGTTAGATTGAAAATAAATATTATGATTGGCCCTGAGTAGTTTTTAATGGTGGGCATTCAATTACCCACTGCTTCTTATGAAGTGGCTCTCCTTAGATATGTACCTACTTTTTTTTTTTCGCAATCATGTTAAAAAATGATATGAAAAAACAGATGAATGGCATGCATATACAATACATTCATCAAGATGGCCCCACTGTGAGGGTTGCATCATGTTTGGCGAGTCTGGGTCGCACCTAATGCGCTACCGGAGAGGGAGATTGATGTGCCTGGGTTGGAAGCTAGGGACCACCATTGAAAACTTCCTAATTAGGCCCAACTTGATATTTATCAGGGCTATCCAACCTGTTTATAAGGTCACACGGACATGGATGAAGGGAAAATGCAAATATCAGCTTGATCTGAAACTTTTGTGGCCCCAACATTGTTTCAATGGTAGCAGTTCAATCACTACTATGGTGTGGTCCACCAACGATTTGGATCTGTCTCATTTTTCTGCTCGTGGCCTCAAATGATATGGCAAAACAAATGGCTAGCATTGATTACATAAATAGCATCGGTGAGCCCCATCGTATCTTACACACGCCCAACCCTTCGAATGGGGTATGATTGTGAAAGTGAAGATCGAGCGGTATTTTCAAAGGTTGAGCGGTTTGCTTTAAATATTTTAAAAGCGGGAGTTTTTTTGTCAATATCTCTAAACACAGGCGTCCAGTCCTTGTTTCTTTGGCAAGAATTGGGATCTGGGGCCATTGTGGGTCCCACCATAGTGTATATATTCTTTATCCTAGCCGTTCATCCATTTGGACAGCCCATCTAAGGGTGTGATCCCAAAAATGGGCCTGATCTTAATCTCATATATGGTCGAAACCTTACCGAGGCTCATCTTGATGTTTATTCTCCATCCAACCTGTGCGTGAGGTCACGCAAATCTGGTTGAGAGGAAAACACATATATCAGTTTGGTCCAATCACGTATGGACTCCACCATGAAGAGCAGCTGGGACAGGTCTCACCGATGAAATCTCCCTGGACATGTGAACAAACCCCAAATCCCGGGGCAGATCTAAGGCTCCAGTGGACCTATGTCTCAGAAGGCCCCACCAACCGAATCAGTGGAGATTGACTTCCACTGTTGAAAACCTTCTGGGGCCTACTGGAAATGTTTATTTGTTATTTAACCTGTTGGAGAAGCCACCATGATGTATATGTTTTATCAAGGCTGCCCATTTACAGGGCCAGCGCGATGTTTATTGCTGGTGAGAGGTCCAGCCGTCCATACATTTTCAAATTATTTCAGTGCATCAGACTGATCCAAAGCTCAACTGGATCGGACCTCTTGGTGGCTGTCGAGGTTAAGCTCCTACCCTTGAAAATTACAAGCTCCTTTCATCGTCCCTTCCTGCCGATGTGGGACTAACCCAACAACCCCCTCTCTCACAGTGGATGTGGGGCTCTCGAAACTTGGTCTCGGCTTACTCCCCTCACTCATGGGTCCTTAGGAAATGGGCGCCACCATGGCATGAGCTTGGACAGATAACATTGCTCTGATACCAGTGTTATGTCACACCCAAAAGGTTAACCCTCTAAGTGGAGTGACCCTAGAGCATTTGAAGCTCCTTTCATCGTTCTCTCCAACCGATGTGGGACTAACCCAACATACATGTGTTCTATTTCACCATTCCAATCCTCAGTTAGGGATTCCATCCATCTTGAAAGTAAATCACTGGTTTCATTCCTCTACGTGGTCTTACTTCTGCATTCATTGGGTCCACTTGATAAATGGCATATTAGGAACAGTCAAGTAGGAAATAAGGATTTGATGTATTTTGGGGCAGCCTAGCTCGGCCCAATTAAATTTCAGGCTTGGACAAAGTTGGCCCTGCCCAAGATTCGCTATAGCTGGGGCCATCGGCCCAACACACCTCAATAGACAACAAACCAACGTTTTGAATCCAAAACTTTATTAATTAAAAAAAAAAATCGCCACAAGAACGGTTCCAACCATTTAAACTGAAAAATGGCCCACCATTTACGTTTCTTGCGTTGCATCAATGACGTGGGAAATAGGGGAAGGATGTAGGTAATTAGCAAGGGAGCAATGTTAGCAATGGGCCGGGGTATTGCCCAGCCTGACCAGGGATGGCCCAGCTCAGACCTTCCCTCAGTCTAGGCCCAGACTTGGCACTTGGTCTCTCATTCATGACTGTTAATTGTTAAAGTCCCTTGATGTACATTGATAGACCATCCTCCAACGGCTCGAGAGGTTTCAGATCACGTGGTTGTTTGACATGGGTGTGAGAGAGTGTCCGTCCACCCTTGCCCAATAACTTCCCCGTGCAGGGTGCGGGGGAGTGTTCAAGTCCATTGATATATATACATTAATATATCTTCTTAAGAAAACTAAAACCCTGGAGAACACCCCTCCACTCGGCACCGCACTTAAAGCAACAGTTGTTTCTTTTAGCCCAAAGGGTCCAAAATACAGCTAGGAGAACAGCACGTCACTTTCTTTTTCCAACCGCTCTCCTAGATTCCCCATGCTAGTTATTGAGGGCTTTCATTGAGCTTGGCATAGCCCAAGTGACTCCAACTAGGCGGAGAACACTCCACCATATATCAACGGCAAACGGGCAATGAATGAACAAATGGTCGACTGACTCCTCCTCCATATGTAGAAGACAAACATTTGAGAATTGCATCACTCTTCTACGCAAACTTTCAATTGTTAAGGGCCCTATTCTGTCCAATCCAACCATCCAAATGCTACTACCACTTGAGGAGGCACCCCATAAGACCATAATGGGCCTATGATAGCGGAAGAAGCGGAGGCCTCATGAATAGGAATGGAGCTGTAGGAAGATCGAATCGAGAAAAGGCCCATCTCAGTCAGCAACCACCAAACAACATCCTTAATGGGGGAGGATGAAAGACCCGCAATCGAATGATAATGAGTGTTAGGTCCACAATTTGGACATCGTTATGGTTCCTTCTCAAGGATGGATCGAATCCACTCCATTATTGTACCCAACAAAACATTGGCTCACCAAAATTTCAGAAATCAGGGTAATCACAAACAAACCTGGAAAGGAATCAGTCGAGGTGAAGAACCTGACCAAATGTCCAACCACAATTTTATTCTCCTACCATTTCCTAGGGTAAAGTGAATTTTAGCCCAGAGAAGCAGAGCAACCTTCGCAATTCCTTTCCAAAGGAATGAAGCCCAAAGAAGGGAGGACTTTTTAGTCCACCAACCAACATTAGAAATCCCATATTTAGCCGCAACAATATTGCGCCACAAATTACATTTTCCACTCCAAATCTTCAAATCCATTTTTCCAAAAGGGCTTTATTAACCAACTCAAGATTTTTTTTATATTCACACCACCTTTAGAATAGGGATTACAAACCTCATTCCAGTTAGAGAGGGAAATGTCCAACAGCCACCCCACCTTTCCAAAGGAAAACTGTACGCAATTTATCAATTCTCAAAATAACCGATTTTGGACATTTTAAAAGAGAAAGATAGTAAACAGGTAAATTGGACAAAGAGGGGGATTACACATGCCTTGGGTGTAGACTCACAAGAGTTTCAACACGAGGTCATGGGTTCGAGTACCCATTGTGGTGAAATCCCACTATGGTGTGAGCGTGTGGGTGTGTGGGGGCGTGAGTGCTTGTGTCAAAAAAGAAGAAGAAGAAGAAGAAGAAGACAAAGAGGCCTTAATAAGGTTCAATCTGCCTCCAAGAGACAACACATTAAGCTTCCAAACTAAAAGTTTATTCTCCATTCTTTCAATGATTTTATCCCATGACACTACGGGGGGGCTTACCAATGCACAACGGTAATCGTTTGAGTTCTAAGCAATAGTGCATAGTTTAATATCCTATACAAAGAAAAATTATTGTGCATATTTGATTTTTGTAATCGTTTGAGTTCTAAGTGTATAATGACATCTTTTTTTTAGCATCCTTTGAAATTTCATTGAAAAATTCAACCAATTTACCAATGTTTATATAAAAAAACAGTGATTCATCCGATATTTTCCATGCAATACAAGGGAGTGTTACATATGTCCATGCTGATACTGAAAATGTTGACCACAACTTATGTTACAAATAATTAATAGTTTTCTTGTCCAAACACAGTCCCCAGTACCTTGCCATGAAGCAAAGATCATTCTGACTGCAAAATCCTAACCATTGGCTGATTGCAAACTAACAACTAAAGCAGTCAGTGAACAAGGAAATGCATTCAATTTCTCCCCCCTAAAAATTCCGTGCTGGTGATCCACTTCTACACTAGTTCCCCATGACAAGGCTCATTGGCAGTGGTCAAGATCCTTTGGAAGCAATCATGAATAAATAAAGACAGGACCCATGGTCTCTAAGACTTGCAAGATATGGTTTTATATTTCTAACAAGTGTTTTAAATAGCGAATAGCATGTAGCATAGTGTTCACCTCTTTGAAGCGTGAGGCGTAAGCTACATAGCGTGTAGCGTAAGCTACACGCCACTGCTAGATTTTTAATCAAGGTGATTGGTTGCACCAATGTCATGATATTCTGTACCAAATTAGACTGATTCATAATGGAAGTTAACACAATTTCATGATTTTTGGTGCAACAAAGTGGAACCTAAAGTGATACGAAAGGGCAATGATTATGTATAAAGGTAAAGAAAGAGCAATGAAGCTGATTTAACATTATTTTTTATATTAATTTACTAAAAACATTAAAAAGGTTAACTAATTTTTATTGGAAATGGAAAAATGTAACAAGTCGTTGAAAACATCATGTGAGTTACATAGCGTGTAGCGTAGTTATATATGTAGCATGTAGCGTATGCAATTTATGATGTAGCCTGGGCTACATGCGACTTGAGCTATTTTCATGAACTACGTAGAGTTAAGGGCATGCTATGCTACATAGCGTAAGCTACACGCTACATAGCGTAGCTATGTAAAACAATGTTTCTAACAGATGCCAAAATAGAAGGAAAAAAATTGCTTTATAAAGAAGAGAATCTTGAAAAGCCATACTCTTTACAGAATATGAAAAGAATTTTATAAAGATTCAGAACTATCGAAATCTCATTCCAGCAAAAACCAGGAAGATTAAAATAAAAAGGATAGTAATAAGGCTAGGGAAAACAGTATCCCATACATGTACAAATCTCTCACTTTCTTTATTTTCCATGTCGATATTTACAGCAGCTCTTATGCAAATGAAGACTGCTCAAATTACATGGTTTATTATGTGCTTCCTGCATTCAAGAATTCAATTTGAAAGATACAATTTTCATCATCATGCATATAGAAATCATAAGCTACAGTAAAGACCTCTTCAACTCACTATAAAAAATAGAGAAGAAAGGGATTTAAAAAAAAAAAAAACCTGCTGTGATGCCTGCGATGCAAATTTGTCATCTCTTGTAGGGCTCTGCAAACTCCCAACAACCTGCCTCAATGTTCACGGCTAGTAGTGTCACTGCCATTCAGAATTCATGCCATGATAATAGACGAAAATACAGTAGCCTACATACACTGAAACAGAGTTGGGCTCAAATGTACTGATACCTAAACTCTCACATCTTCGATCATCTAATTTCTCAATCTCAAACCAAAACCCTTTTAATATGTGTTTGCGTACAGAACCAGGCTTACAAAAATGGCTACCCAAAGTGTGCTACTGTCAACATGAACAAGCTTCTGAGAGAATTTACAAGTCTCACTACACAATTGCTTGAATTGCTATGATTGGAGATGTGGAAATGGGGTAGGAGAAAAAAATACCTATGTCCATGGTATGAAGTTTAACCAACAACTTAAACTAGATTGGTAGTGAGGTAACTGATCAAAACTGTGGATTTCTTCTCCAAATAGCTAATTTACAGCCTTGGAAAAAAGAACCTGGGGTTACATATTTCCTTCTTTACACATGATAAAAACGTTGTCCCAGCCACCAATCACCTCCCAGAGTTCAAATGGGACCTGAGGACCCTGATATGAGAATAATGGACAGACCACTGTTTATGCTCACGACTGTAAGTGAAGCAACAATAGTGTTGGTCATAATAGCAAACCTGAAATGAAGAACAATAGTTAGTGGGAAAAATGGTTGTGGGATTCTTCCATTCACCTATAACTATGCTACTTCAGAACACAGTTTTATTGTTTAAATTAAGATTCACGCTTCAAATTGTAAGAAAGATATTGCCTATTATTTGCGTTCAAAGATGGGATGAATTTCTATTTATCTCCTCTATAAGTAGGGGTCACCATTCCACCACCAACACAAGAATTTCTCATCAACTAATTAGTCTATGAGAATTAGGACTCCTAGGAGTTCAAAATTAATCATGCAAGAATTACTTACTTTTGTTTTTGGTAAAGTGCTCGGAATGTTTTGAATTATCACGTCCTTTGTTGATATTGTTTTTGGCCTCAAGTGTAAGCTCTGGTAAAAGGGCTTCTCATGGCAGCATCAGATTTCTCTTTGGCATCTGTCTGCTAGATCCTCCAAATGTGCCTGCCAAAGGAAGATAACCACCAAGATCATTTAAACTCAAGCTCAACGTGGAATGTCCAACAGGTGGAACAGATAATTGAGAACTGTTAAACCAAATCAATACAGACCCGCCATAACGGCCTGATGAGGAAGAACAGAATTTCCCAGTAATCAAAGGAAGACATGGTCCCAAGCTCATGTTCCAACTGCTGCATGGCAGCAAGGTTCTGCCTGATCCTTGCATCAAGTGTACAGAGCTGCAGGACAGCACCCTACTAGTAAGACTTGAATAGAATGACATTTCTTCTTTAAAGACTTAATTAGAAAAAGCAAACCTCCAGAGAGAACTTTCTGCCGTGTGTACGGACTCCTAATAGTATGCTCTTGTCAGATTGATGCAGATTGTCCTGCGTTCTTGAATCCTCCTTCTTGCTGGACTCCAAATCACATAAATGTGAAGTGAGCCCAGGTTGTCCACACTGAATAACATTCAAATCCTCTTCTCCTTTAAGAACAAGCGAAATAGCATTCTCCTCGAACCTACTGTTGATGAACACTGGATTATCTTTGCTTTCTACAAGCTCTTCCTGCCGCTTCCTCAAGAGAGCCTCGAAACTTTGAGCGACATATTCCATAGAGTGATGCCTTTTCTTAAATTCTTCATGACAGAGATCTAGAAGCGAACACAAAGCCTCCATATAGCACAGATGCTCGCATTTCTCCTGGCAGAGTTTCTTTAAGTGGTTAAACTCCTCGTCAAGCTCTTGAAGAATCTCCTTTCCCCGACGACTTTTGTCTTCCCTCAGATGAGTCCATGATACAGCTTCTACATCAGCCGAAGATGAGGCAAATAACCAGGATAAAAAGTCATCCCCACCTGGCTCTCCATCTTCACTGAGAACAGAAACTTCCTCACCCATGCTGGCATTTTCAGCTTTATTAGTCCCGGCTGTCAACAAAAACTCATTTGAAATGAGATGAGAGGAATCACCACTGAGATTAATCCCCTCTAAAACATCAATCACCAGAGTGTTGACACCCTGGGTATCATCTGCTGAGGTGGTCTTCTCAGAATCCTTGCGTAACTGACATGAATTGGAGAGCTCCCGCAATAAGTCAAGCACATTCTGAAGCTGGGTGGCATCCAAGAAGCGAATACAGGCAGCTGTTTGATCTAGCCCATGGTCTGGCAACTGCAAACCTGGCGCTAGGCCTTGGAGCTCATCCATGGTGTAGTGTATCACCTTCTTAAGGTGAGTATCAGCAAGACATTTATGCTTCAGAAGCAACTGAAACATGCCATGAATTCCATCAAGCAGTTTGGCACGTTTGGGATCATCAACCAATGGCCAACTTTGTGGGATGAGATATGCCTCCACCCAATGTTTGTTACCATCTCCTCTTAAATCAGAGCTGGAAATGCCACTACAGTTTCCATTTTCCGAAAGATCTCCTCTGTATACCACCCCTGCCTTAGACTCCCCATCCAACTCTTGGACTTCCGATGAATCTTTAAAGCCCCTCTCATCAGGTGAAAACACCCTTTTCCTTTTTGAAAATAAACAGATTTTATTAATAAGCAGTGCAATGGTGGAAAAGAATTCACATGAACAATCCCTGTTGCTCCCATTAGTATGAGTGCCAACATCAGAGGAGTCAGCTGTTGTGAGAGAATCGTGTCTCAGCTGATTTTCGAGAATTTTCATAGAAGCATGGAGATCAACTGGTTCCCAACAACCGTTAAGAAGCATTTCAGCCCAGCCACTGTCAGGCTCTTTGGGCAAGACTGGCTGCAATTTCAGTAGGAGGTCTCCAATGTGCACCCACACATGCTGCTTATGGGATTCACAGTCTGCAAATTTCTCACCACACAAGCAGCATGCCCAGAACTTCCAGGTCTTGTTACTTTCGATAAATGAGAGAGCTTCCGAAAGCACATCCGCTGCCAACCCATCCTCTTCTGACGCATAGTGGGCCCGAAGATCATGATGACTCACTAAAAGCAAACTCAATTTCTTCTTGATGCTCAACACATTCCAATACTTTCGAACTGCAATAATGTTGTGGGCCGGATCCATAATCTTCTGAGGGTCTAACAAAGATAATAAAGGACCATGCATTCAATTAAGGATTTTCTCACACGAACAATATCAAATGGACCGAGAACCACAAATTTATACCAATAAAAGATTTATTCATTTTTTTTTTCAATGACAACTAATAATTTTTTAGAAGGAAACAAGATGCATCAAGGAATTTGAAGAGTCCCCTATACAGGGAGGTCCTTACAAGATTTTCTCATTAACTCATTAGTCAATGAGAGTGGCTTCAGGAGTTCTAAACTAATCAATCAAGAATTAGTTACTTTTTTTTTTTTTTTTTTGGTTAAGTGCTTGAAATCTTCATGTTTGCTAGTAGCTGGAAAAGCCAATAGTCTGATTGAAATAACATATCAACTTGAAATAAAAAGAAAGGCCTAAATAGGTAATCTCAATTTAAACAAGAATGAGAAAAGTAGATTAAAAGAAAAAAAGTATACAAGGATGTGTAAAGTGATTTGGTATTTACCAAGGCTCTCTTGTACAGCTTTTGTAAGATCAGCCTGGAATATTTCCTCATCAATTTGAGGAGGGCTATCTTCATGATTTTCTTTCTCAGATAAGGTTTGAGAATGTCCATCACTAGTAGGGTTCTGACTATGAGCTTGCCTTCCACTCGGTGAAAGACCATCCTCCGAAATTCCTTGGTTCAATGGGCCTGAAAAGATATCTCAGACAAAGCATCCATCTTAACACTAAAGAAATCATATTAATGCACAAACACCAAGCCTAAGCTTGAGCTCTGGATCTGTAATCTTCCAAGGTTCTAACAAAAATAATATAGGACCATGCATGCAATTAAGGATTTTCTCACATGAAGAATCAAATGGAGAATCACAAATTTCTACCAATACAAGATTTTTTTTAATGGCAACTAATAATTTTATAATAAAAGTAAACAAGACGCATCAAGAAAATTGAAGACTCCCCTATACAAGATTTCTCATCAACTCATTAGTCAACGAGACTGACTTCAAGAGTATATGAGGATCTGTAAAGTGATGTGATATTTACCAAGGCTCTCTAGCGCAGCTTTTGTATGGTCAGCTTGGAATCTTTCCACATCATGCTCCTCCGCAGAGATCTGTCCTAGTTCCTTTGTTTCATCATCTCCTAGATGTGGATCGACTAATTTTCAAAGTATATGATAATCATGTTAGTTCTATGCTCCAGATGCAATTCAAACTCCAGTACAGATTGAGCCAAGTAAACAAAAGCGCAAGAATTCAGCCATACTGCAGCCAACATGAAAATAATCCTTACCCCATTGATGAGAAAGGCTGGCTTCATTTTCTTTCTCAGATAAGGTTTGAGAATGTCCATCACTGGTATGAGCTTTCCTTCCACTCGGTGAAAGACCATCGTCCAAAATTCCTTGGTTCGATGGGCCTGAAAAGAGAGAGGATATGAAACAAATTTCAGATAAAAGCATTCATCTTAACGCTAAAGAAATCATGTTAATGCACAAACGCCAAACATAAGGAAATTGAAGACAGTCCCCTATACAGGGAGGTCCAAAAAAGATTTTCTAATCAACTACTCATTAGTCGATGTGAGTGACATCAGGAGTTCTAAACCAATCAAGCAAGAATTAGTTACTACTTTTTTTCTTTTTTCTTTTTTTGGATTTAAGTGCTTGAAATCTTCATGTCTGCAAGTGGCTGGGAAAGCCAATAGTCTGATTGAAATCAAATATCAACTTGAAATAAAAGGAAGGCCTGAATAGGTAATTTCAATTTAAACAAGAATGAGAAAAATGAAAAAGAAAAAAAAAAAAAACGAGTCTATAAGGATGTGTAAAGTGATATGATATTTACCAAGGCTCTCTTGTACAGCTTTTGTAAGGTCAGCTTGGAATTTTTGGTCATCAGTTTGAGAAGGGCTGGCTTCACGGTTTTCCTTCTCAGATAAGGTTTGAGAATGTCCATCACCGGTAGGGTTCTGATTATGAGCTTGCCTTCCACTCGGTGAAAGACCATCCTCCGAAATTCCATGGTTCGATGGGCCTGAAAAGATACGAGGATATGAAACACATTTCAGACAAAAGCATCTATCTTGACCGTAAAGAAATCATATTAATGCACAAACATCAAGCCTACGCTTAAGGGCTGGATCTGTGATCTTCCGAGGTTCTAACAAAGATAATATAGGACCATTTATGCAATTAAGGATTTTCTAACATGAATAGAACAATGTCAAATGGAGAACCATGAATTTATACCAATACAAGATTTTTTCTATTGGAAATTAATAATTTTATAAAAGGAAATTGAAGAGAGCCCCCTATACAGGGAGGTCCATACAAGATTTTCTAATCAAGTCATTAGTCAATGAGAGTGACTTCAAGAGTATATGTGTAAGGTGATGTGATATTTACCAAGGTTCTCTAGTATAGATTTTGTAATGTCAGTTTGGAACCTTTCCTCATCATGCTCCTCTGCAGAGAGCTTTCCTAGTGCCTTTGTTTCATTATCTTCTTGATGTGGATCAACTAATTTTCAATGTATATGATGATCGTGTTAGTGCTGATTGAGCCAAGTAAACAAAGCCCAAGATTTCAGCCATACTGCAGCCAACTTCAACATAATCCTTACCCCATTGATGAGTTTTCTCTTTGAAGCAACCTTCAATTTGAGAAAGACTGGTAGGGTTCTGACTATGAGTTTGCCTTACACTCGGTGAAAGACCATCCGCCGAAATTCCTTGGTTCGATGGGCCTGAAAAGACATCTCAGACAAAAGCATCCATCTTAATGACAACGAAATCATGTTAATGCACAAACACAAAACAAAAGCTTGTCCTCAAAGAAGATTTACCAGGGATTTCAGTCCTTTCAACAGATCCTGTATGCAAGCCCACTGAATCTTTTGGCAACCCAAAAACAACAGATTTGTCTGCGAGGCGTTTCTGTTTATCCTCATTTTCTATTCGACTTTGATAATGAAGATTTTCCTCAAGCTTTCTTTCATCTGCTTTAAGGTCCTCTTCTAGTCCTTTCAGGTCATCAACACTAGCAACAAACTCTGACTCTCTCTGATCAACATCGGTTGCACCAACCAAAGTACTGCGGTAACGTACAAAACCGAGACTGGGTCAAATGACAAAATCCCATAGTGAAAGGCTGATTGCCTGTGACCCCGGGCTTAGTGATGGGAGCGGATTAGGTACTACCCCTACCAGGACGCCGAGGAGACGGACATGGTGCGTGGCACCTCGTCATTGGAGAGCTGGTTAGGCCCGCACCGACGTGACGGTAGTGCGCTGACAGCCCTGTCACATCGGTGCAGGGCCCACTGCTCTTCACCAATGACAAGGTGCCACGCACCCCGTCCGTCTCCTCGGCGTCCTAGTGAGGGTAGTACCTAATCCCCCAGGACGCCGAGGAGACGGACGGGGTGCGTGGCACCTCGTCATTGGTGGAGAGCTGGTCGGGCCCACACCGATGTGACGGTAGTGTGCTGACAGCCTTGTCACATCAGTGCGGGGCCACTGCTCTTCACCAATGAGGAGGTTCTACGCACCCGTCCGTCTCCTCAGCGTCCTGGTGGGGCAGTACCTAATCCGATTACCGTAGGGATATTCCTGCGCTGGAGGCTATGCGGGCCTACAATGTTTTGAAAGATCATTGGAATAGGATTTTAAAAATCAGGAAAATCCAATACTCGTGTAGGACATCACACGTAAAGGCCTGGGGGCGACGGAAGTGTTGTATCAGGATGATATTGGTTGCTACAGTTTTGAGTGGTAATAACCCTGTGAACAGGTTGGATGTCACATGAGCATTATAGTAAGCCGCAGTAATGTTTCGACGGTGTACATTTATGTTCCCACTGTTTCATTGGTGTGGTCCACCTGTGCTTTGGATATGCCAGAGCTTTAGAATCCTATTTTTGGATTCTAAATGTGGGCTACAAAACTATCTAGCTGAATATTCCCTTTATCTCGGTCTGTTTGACTATCTACAGTGGGCATTACTGTGGGCCTTGGGAAGATTTTAATGGTGAGTGTTCAATCACCATTATTTCCAGAACTGAGATGATCTGGATCTGCTTAATTTTGGGACCACGTCCTAAAATGATCTGAAAAAACGCATGAATGGTATGGATATACCAAAAACTCATCAAGGCGCGCCTCACAAAGTAAAGGTATCACCCACTAAGGTGTTACTCAGCAACACCTAATCCGCTCCCATGAAAAATTGAAAATTGAAAAGGGATACAGTTTTTGGGACATCACATCTCCCTGTGCATAAGGTGATTGCCATTACCCCTGGGACTATCAATCAGCCTAAACAAAATCTTAATTGGGCCACACCACAGGGAACACTTGGGATGCGTACACCCACCACAGAACCTTTCAGGGCTGTGTGTGGGACCAATTGTGTTGTTTATATCAGTACATGCCATCCAGCTGTGCGCCCCATGATCAAGATGAAGGGGCATCTGAAGTTGAATATGGATGGCTCTTTCAGAAGAAACCCATGAATGGGAGGAGGAATCTGTAGGGACTACTATGGTCGAATCATCTTTACTTTTCACAGTTACTATGGCCACGCTTTTAATACAGTGGTGGAAACCCAAGCCATGTTGGATAAGATCTGTGAAATCATGGGGTTATCCAATGTAGAGGTGGAGTCAGATTCGAAGATTCTTGTGGTGCCATCTCCAAGCCTGCTGCCCCATGCCGTTGGCCCATTTGGTACCGAGTTAAGCTCATCAGGAACAAGTGGCTTTCCATTAATCTCTCTTTCGCTCATAATCTACAGGAAGGGAATTCAGTTGCTGATGGTCTGGCAAAGATGGTAGCAATGTCTCCCTTGATATTGCGAATGTCGGAGTCCTCCGAACTTCCTTGAAGTATAGAAAGGGCATGGGTTGATCATCCTTTGGGGTAACTGGTTTCCGTCTTCGTTCTGTTGGCTTTACAAAGCCTTGGGAGAAATTCTAAAACAAGTAGGAAGAAAAAACAAAGTACTCTATTGCTCTATTGCTGAATTTTTGATTGAGTTATACAAATGACTACACATTTCACCTATTTATAGACTCTTAGATAGACATAACTCATGGGCTGTTACAAGACTCTTCATTCTCCTAAAGGTGACATGTTACAACTCTTTCAATAAGACCCTTGAGAATATCAAATGTTGCTGAAAACTGCTGGGTCATTTCTTGCTGTAATTTGCTGAAACTGATGAGAAATTGATTATGCAACTATTGAGAAACCAAAGGTTGCTGCGGTAACAGCTGCCTTTTGGTTTGCTACTTCCAACACTCCCCTTCAAACCAAAACTGACTTCATTCCAAGCATTGATCTTAGTTGTCTGAACGCATTAGTTGGCAATGCCTTGGTGAATATATCCACGACCTATTCAGTAGTTTGACAGTATTCCAATTTTGTCACTTTCTGCTTCACTTGATCTCTAAGAAAATGGTATCGAGTATCGATGTGCTTGCTCCTTCCATGCTGTACTGGATTTTTGGAGAGCTCGATTGCTGACTTGTTATCCACATATATGACTGTGGATCCTTCTTGCGGATGCTTCAGTTCCTTTAGCATATTTCTCAACCAAATCGCTTCACAGATTGTAGACAATGCTGCTACATACTTTGCTTCGCATGTGGACAGGGCGACCACACTCTGCTTCTTTGAATTCCATGTTAAAGCAGTTATTTCGAGATAGAATACATACCCAGTGGTACTCTTTCTTTCATCTTGGTCACCTCCCCAATCACTGTCTGAGTATCCATACAGCATCGCTTCATCATCGTATGGATAGAAAAGATCGAATTTCATTGTTCCTTTGACGTACCTGAGGATTCTTTTTGCAGCTAGCCAATGTGATTCTTTTGGTGCTTCCATGTATCTACTTAGAATCCCAACACTGTAGACGATATCCGGCCTTATGATTGTGAGGTACCTTAGGCTTCCAATCAGACTCTTGAACAGAGTCGAGTCCACGCTTCTTCCTTCTCCTTTTGTCAACTTTAGGCCCATTGTTACAGATGTGTTCACGGCATTGCAATCGGTCATCTTGAACTTTTCAAGCAATTCCTTGGCATACTTTTTTTTAGATATATAGATGCCACCATGTTGTTGTTTCACTTCGATGCGTAGAAAGAAAGACATCAGACCTCCATCGGTCATCTCGAACTCCTTAAACATGGCATTTTTGAATTCATCAAACATCGGCTGGCTATTTCCTATAAACAGCAAATCATCAACATACAGGCATGCTATGAGCATATCGCCTCGGCCATTTTTCTTGATGTAGACTGCATGCTCATATGGACATTAGGCGAAGCCGTTCTGTTGAAGATAGTTGTCAATACGTGCATTTCAAGCACGTGGAGCTTGCTTCAACCCATAGAGGGCTTTCTTCAGCCGATACACCTTGTGTTCCTCCCCTTGTATAACAAACCTTTCAGGTTGGTCAATATAGACCTCTTCTTCCAGAATTCCATTCAGGAATGCAGATTTCACATCAAGTTGGTAGATCATCCAACTGTGATATGCAGCAAGGGAGATAATCATCCTCACAGTGTCAAGGCGAGCAACAGGAGTGAAGACTTCTTCATAGTCTACCCCGTACTTCTGTTTGTATCCCTTTGCTACAAGTCTTACCTTGTAGCGATCGATCTCACCATCAGCATTTCGCTTGATCTTATACACCCATTTGATGCCGATAGCTTTCTGGCCATTAGGAAGCATAGTCAGCTCCCATGTATCATTCTTTTCAGTGGCATTAATTTATTCTTTCATAGCTATTCTTCAACATTTTTCTTTTATGGCCTCCTGAAATGTCAGAGGCTCATGATCTGCATATAGGCAGAAAAGATTAACTTCTTTAATTTCTTCAATTTGCTCATAGATGTCGCTTAAGCTTCTCATTTTGATGGGTGCCATGGGTGAGGACGAGCTGGTCGAATTTTGATTTGATGGAGTACTTTCAGGGCTTCTGTGAACTGATGATGCAACTAAAGAAGGTGTTGTGGGCGTTTGCTTTTGACAGTCATGCCTTTCTTCCTGTTCTTCTGTTTCGACTTGAATATCTTTGGTCGATTCTTCATCGTTCCATTTCCAAGATTCTTCCTCACTGAAGACAACATCTCTACTTACCACTACTTTATTGGTTAGTGAATTATAGAGCTTGTAGGCTTTAGATTCTTCACTATAGCCGATGAAGATGCACTTCTCACCACAATCATCAAGCTTCCTTCTTCTTGCCTCTGGAACTTGAGCGTAAGCGACACACCCAAAGATCCTTAGGTGTGCCACGCTCGGTTTGTAGCCACTCCATGCCTCCTGTGGTGTCATGTTTCTGACCCTCTTGGTTGGACACCGATTGAGCAGGTAGGCAGTACATGCAACTATCTCTGCTGAGAAGCTCTTTGGCAAGCCTTTCTCTTTTAGCATGGTTCTTGTCATGTCAAGGATAGTACGGTTCTTTCGTTCTGCAATACCATTCTGCTGTGGCGTGTAGGCTGCAGTGTGCTGCTACTTGATGCCTTGTTCCCTGCAATAATCTCGAAATGCATTTGAGGTGTACTCTCCACCTTTGTCAGATCTAAGTACTTTAATTTTGTGACCACTTTTAACCTCAACACAAGCTTTGAAAATTTTAAAAATAGTGAAAATGGAAGATTTTTCTTTGATACAATACACCCAAAGTCTTCTGATGAAATCATCAATGAAAGTAATAAAGTATTTATTACCTCCAAGAGAGGGTGTTTCAAGTGATCCACAAATATCAGTATGAACCAATTGAAGTGGTTCCTTTGCTCTTCTGGACACTCCACTTGGGAAGGAGTTCCTTTGTTGCTTGCTGAGTGTGCACGCCTCACACACATATTCTGGAGCTTCAATAGCGGGCAAGCCCTATACCATGCTTGATGAAGACAATAGCTTTAAGCCGCTGAAATGGAGATGCCCAAAGCGAAGATGCCATCTCCATGAATCATTTTTCACGTTTCCATAGAGACACTTCTCGATTTTTGTGTTGATTTGGAGCGGAAACATGCGATTTTTTGCCATTTGGACTTAAGCCACAAGTCTGCCATGTGCATCTCTTATAGAGAGAGAATAGTTTTCCATGTGTATGACATACCCCTTCTCAAGGAGTTGGCCAATACTGAGGATATTATTTTTCATGTTTGGTACGTAATACACATTGGAGATAAAATTTGGCATACCATTCTTCTGATAGATTTTAACTTTTCCTTTACCTTTCACGAAAACTTTTGATGGGTCTCTTAGACTCATGTTGCCACGAGCATCGTATGCCAGTTCCACGAACAACTCCTTCTTTCCACACATGTGGTTACTTGCACCAGAGTTGAGATACCACACATCATGTTGATCACATGCTTCTTTTTGTGCAAGAAAAAGTATGGAGTCTTCCTTTTCATGATTTGATGCTTCTGCATAATTAGAATGCTCATCTTGATCTACTGGTTTGTTCCAACAGTCTGAAGCATAATGGCCGAACTTGTTGCAGTTGTAACATTGAATATTTTTTGTATTTCCACGACCACGAATGGATCAGCCTCTATCATTTCCTCTTCCACGGAAATTGGTAAAATTCTGTTGATTTTGTTGATGGCTTGGATGATATCCACGCCCTCTGCCTCTTGCACGATTGTTAGTGCCACGGTCCCCTCTTTGTGTATGGCCATTCTTTTGTTCATTTAGAGTCAACTTGGACTCCAAGGCATGTTCAAGCATCGGTCCAACATTTTTTTACATTCGTTGCTCATGTACTTGCAACGATCCCATCAGTTCTTCAATAGACAGTTTTTCCAAGTCCTTTGATTCTTCTATGGCCACAACCACATGCTCAAATTTGGGTGTAAGGGATCGTAGTATTTTTTCGACCACCCTCACATCCTCAATCTTTTCACCATTTCTTTTCAAGTTGTTAACAATGACAAGCAACTTTGAAAAATAATCCGAAATGGACTCACCTTCCTTCATGTGAGAGGTCTCGAACTCGGCCCTAAAGGTTTGGAGACGAACCTTCTTCACACGATCAACTCCTTTGAAGATGGTGCTAAGAATCTCCCATGCTTGCTTGCATGTCATCGCTTCAGCCATGCATTCAAAGGTGGACTCATCCAACCCTTGATAGACAAGAAATAAAGCCTTCTTGTCCTTCTTTCTTTGATCTTTGAGGACCACTCTTTGATTAGCAGTGTAGACGGCTTCTTGCTCCATAGTGGGTTCTACATACCTATCGGTAACGATCTCCCATAAATCTTGTGACCCGAACAGTGCCTTCATCTGGATGCACCAATTCTCATAGTTGTCTTTTGACAACCTCGGAATTTGGGGCTGAATAGTGTTGGCCATCTTTACTAGACTATGGAATTGGCACCTAGGACCGGTGGCTTTGATACTGCTTTGTTGGCTTAACAAAGCCTTGGGAGAAATTCTAAAACAAGTAGAAAGAAAAAACAAAGTACTCTATTTCTCTATTGCTGAATTTTTGATTGAGTTATACAAATGACTATACATATCACCTATTTATAGACTCTTAGATAGACATAACTCATGGGCTGTTACAAGACTTCATTCTCCTAAAGGTCACATGTTACATCTCTTTCAATGAGACCCTTGAGAATATCAAAGGTTGCTGAAAACTGCTAGGTCATTTCTTACTGTAATTTGCTGAAATTGATGAGAAATTGATTATGCAACTGTTGAGAAACCAAAGGTTGCTGCTGTAACAGCTGCCTTTTGGTTTGCTACTTCCAACACGTTCCCTCTCCTTTGTTAGGTGGGTCTGCATGAGTCTGAGTTTTATGATAGGTGGGGTCCCGGCCTTTTTGTGGGACTCCACCCGAAATGTCTGTTCTCCTTTCTTCCTTTTATATGAAATTATATAGTTAAAAAAAATAAATAAATAAACCTTTTAACTAGTTATGTCTGTCCTCATGCACTGCTGGTTGACTAAAAATGGTCCTTGTTATTATCTAACTTGTGGCTTCTTATGATCAATCCCTTATAGTACCAAATATTGTACAAAAAAAAAAAAAAAAAAAAGAGATGAAGGGGCATCTCACAAAATAATGTTATTACAAAATTCAAGTGAGCCGCACCACATGAATTTAAAAGTTTTAAGTATGATTTGATACCGTTCACCATGGTGTGGGCCGCCGCGATTCAGACGGGGTAAGTTTTTAGGAACATGAGGCAGCTAAAACCCCACTTGAATGCAGAGGTTTTAAGTATGATTTGACACTGTTCCCCATGGTGTGGGCCTCCTGAGTTTCAGATCGGCCTAATTTTTAAGAACATAAGGAGTCAGATAAAACTGACCGACAGAGAGGATGCTGTATACATGTCAATATGGTGGCCCCACAAAGATAATTCCATAGATGAAATGATTCCTCTAAGGGCCTGTTTGATTTTGTGGTAGTTAATTGTAATTCGACTAAAATCACTGGAAAGTCAGACATAAGATGTTTACATTTTTCTTTTAGATCCTAGCCAGAAGAATGAGGACGACCATGTGTATGTGGCAAAACTCTATGGGCCCACCATGATGTATATGTTTTATCAGTGTTGTCCGAAGAAGAAATTTTATTTAGGAGAAAAATGCTACAGGTATTCGGACAAGGCCCCATGAAAAGGCAAGAATCCCGCCTATTATATGCCCTCATGTACAAGACCCAGCCCAAAGCAGACTAGAAGAGAACCCTAAGACTGTGTCTCCTAAGAATCCATATCGCATCATTGTCAAGGGCTAACACACCCTGAATCAGCCTTGGAAGGTCCACTTGGCTGATAAAACGCCTATTGGGGTGCCCTCTAAATGCCAACCTCGCCAACCCATCCGCTATACCGTATTGCCTTCACAGTAGGTATGCTTGAATTTGAGGTTGAGAAGGTGGCGCTTCTGAAGAATGGAACCCAACCTGTACCAGATCTTTTAGGGACCGGAGGCTTTAGGATTAGAAGCCGCTTTTGTAATGATGCAAGAGTCACTACAACAAATCAGACTTTTTGCCAGAAGTTCACTCGTCGTTAAAAACCCCAAACTCGATGTAAAAGCTTTTTAGCAATGAGTATTGCTCGTTGCTAATTTTGTCGCAGATACAGCGTCACAAATTATATTTAGCAATGAAAATGGCAACTCATCGCCAATGAGTTAATTATTTGCAACGACTTAATAATTTGTCACAAAATATAATTAATTAGCGATGAGTTGACACGTCGCCATTACATATTTGTAAAACGTCACTAAAGATGAAACTCGTCGCTAATAAAGATGTTTTGCGACGAGTCACTCTTCGCTAAAATCCCAAACTTGACGCAAAAGCTCTTCACGACAAGTTTTGCCCGTCACTAATTTTGTCGCAAATACAGTATCACAAATTATATTTAGCGACGAAAGCACCAACTCGTTGCTAATGAGTTAATTATTTGCGGTAAGATTGGCGACCAACACTCATCGTTAATAAAGACTTTTTGTGACGAATTCACTCATTGCTAACAAAGACTTATCGACGGCTTTTAGTCATCGAAAGGGCCGTTGGGAAAAGGGGTGTTGGCGTTGCTCGCCGACAATCTGATTGATAATGAGTCTTTATTGGCCTCTAAGAAGCAATCTTTTTGGTGCAAAGAAGTTACGAGTCTTCGGCAATTTGCAACTCATTATCAATTAGATCAACAGTGACTAGAGAACTAGAGATGAAAAACCGGTACCATATCACGTCTACCTCAAAAATCTCATCGAGGAATTTCACGAAGTCACCTCACATACGTACATGCCTTGCGCCAAGAACCAACTGGCCGACACTGTAACTACGTTGGCATTAATGCTAGAAATTCCCCATGGAGCAACTCAATGAGAACTCACTGTAAAGCTTCAGGAAGAGCCGACATTTTACCTGCAGATTGAAGAAACCAAAACGCCACTGGATAAGAAGTCGTGGTACACCGACATCAGAAACTACCTAGAAGATCGAGCTAATCCAATCGACGCCACACCAACGGACTGTCACACCATTCAACATTTAGCCGCATAATTCACAATCAATGGCAATATTCTTTATAAATGGTCCTTCAACCAAATCCTGTTATGGTGTGTCGACGAGGTCGAAGCTGCAAAAATCATGTCAGAGATTCACGAGGGTACCTGCGGCCCACACATGAATGGCCATATGATGGCAAAAAGATTCTTCGACAAGGGTATTACTGAATGACCATGGAGATCGATTGTTGCGAGTATGTTAAAACATGCTTCAAATGTCAAGAGCACGCTAATCGAATCCATGCTCCGACATCTGAGTTGTACAATATGACAAACCCCTGGCCTTTCTCAATGTGGGGAATCAACATCATCAGCAAAATCAATCCCAAAGTGTCAAACGGCCACAAATACATCTCGATGGAAATCAATTACTTCACTAAGTGAATAGAGGAAGCATCCTACACCACCATAGTGGCCTCGCAAGTGGTACAATTCCTAAAAAGCAACATAATCAGCCGCTATGGGGTTCCGCAAACCATCATCACCAACATCGGGACACCCCTTCATGAACCGAAAGGTGGAAAATATGCTCAAGCAGTTGAAATCAAAAGGCATCACTCCAACCCCTATCAGCCACAAATGAATGGAGGTGTGGAAGCTACCAATAAGACGCTCATGCACATCCTCGAAAAAATGGTGAAGATGTATCACAATTGGGCGGAACAACTCCCATATGCATTAGGGGCGTATCGAACATCAATTTGCACTGCGATGGGCACTACTTCATATGAGCCTACATCAAGAATGGAGGTTGTTGTAGCCGTCGAGGTGGAAATTTCCTCACTACGTATATTGCTCGAAAGTGAAGTTGAAGAGGAAGAATGGTTGCAGACTCGTTACGACCAATTACATTTGGCAGACAAAAAGCGCATGCGAGCTCTATGTCATTCCTAAACATATCAAAAAGGATTGCGCGAGCATAGAACAAAGGGGTTCACACGAGAGTCTTCAGGGTGGGAGATATAGCCATTAAGAAAATCTTGCCTCCACACTTGCCTGGTCCAAGGGCCAAATTCCCACCCACCTACGAAGATCCACTTACATGAATGAGGTATTTTCAGGAGGCGCACTCCGTCTCGCCAATATGGATGGCTACGATCTTCTTGAGCAAGTCAACACCGATCACATCAGAATTCATCATGGTTAGCACGAAGGCTACGAAATGTCGATTGAGGTCAAAACTCATCCTCTTCCCTGATCTGCCCTAAAAAAGGGAAAGTTAAAGTGTGTGTTGATTCAGGTCAAAAGAAGAAAAGTGAAAGTGTGTGTAAAGAGAAAAAAAAATGAGAAATACTTGTATAGAGAAAATCCAAAAAAAAGGGAGAAAAAGAAGAAAAGGGAACAGCCCAAAATTCGATAACCAATAAGGGCATAAAGAGAGAGAGAGAGAGAGAGAGAGAGAGAGAGAGAGAGAGAGAGAATAAAAATGTGGGAAAAAATCCTACCTTCCCCCCTAAATGATCACGACCTCAAGAGGCATTTTGAATTTTTTGAGTTAACCATGAGCATTCATCCGCTGACATTGATGGAAAGCTCCAACAACAACTAGCATAACCAATGCAGAAGAAAGAAAACGAAAAAAGAAAAGTGCGTCCAAAGCAAAATGGGTGAGCTGAAAACCCATAAGGTTACCTTGAGTAAAAACAACGGATGCAAGGTAGGCCTAGTGAAAACTCAAAAGGGCGCTAGTGGCAAAAAGGCAAAGTTGTCAAGGGGCAAGCAAGATCAAATATCTGAGTCCTGGTGAAAATCGATAATGGCGTCATGGGCAAGTCGAACATGTTGAAAACCCGAAAGGACGCTACGAGTAAAAATGGAAACAAAAAAGAGAGAGAAAAAAGAAAATTAAATTAATGGGAAAAACTAGGCAAAGACGCGACCCCGGCTAAGAAACGTATCATGAAGGCAAGGTAGTAAAACCAAGACGTTCAAGAACTCTCAAATTCACCTAAAGCTCAGGATAAAATTGCCAAGTCGTGCTCTCACAAGTCCTCCATTGGAATCGATTCGATCTCACAAAAGACGGACGACGGGGCAATCGATAATCCAGCAGCTCTATTAAAGACATCAAGTATAAACCATTCAGAAGTTAAGTTTGATACTACATAAAAAAAATCTCTCTTTTCTTTTCAAAGAAAAAACACAAGCAATAAATTCAGCTCTTGACCAATCTAGATCTGATCAAACAGTCAAAATTTAGGACGATGAAATGGATCACCCAAAAAAATGCAATAAATCCAGCTCTTGACCATCTAGATCTGATCAGACCCTCCAGATTTGGGACGTCGAACTCGATCATCAAATCATGTATGAAATTCAATCCCGACCATCTGGCACCAATCGCAACCATCTGAGTCATACGCTATGGTCCGAAGACTTTAAACTACACTGGGATTAATTTCTCAGGGACTTTCTAAACATCTTCCAGATATGGCTGACATTTGATCGTATGGCCGCCTTGACGGCCAAGTCAAGAGCGAATGGAAGGTCTGCAATCCTATTCGTGTTGAACGACTTATAATAGATGACCTTGATTAGAAGTCGCCGTTGAACCCAGTGGACATTCCCTTTTCCTAGAATCCATGAAGTGGATTTAGGTAGCTGGGAGGTGAAGAACACCCTCATGGTACAGTGAGCAGTGTAAGTCCCCAAAGTGAATTGATTATGAGAAATGTAAAGATGTGGTCCATCTTATGGCCGAAGGAGTCCGTTATATGATATGTGGTTTACGTGCATTGCACAAAAGGAACAAATAATTTTTAGATGTGTTGACTTTAAGCCCTCAATCAGATCATCCAAAGACAAAACTACGAAACTTAGTTGTGTCTACTCATCTTGCTGTTGAGCTATAAATTGTGCATATAAAGACTTACATTTGTTCTTCGTTTTCCTGATGACTGACAATTTCTTTTTCCCAACCAACACCCTAAAATAATAGAAAAAGATTAGGGGTATTAGTTGAGAGAGAGAGAGAGAGAGAGAGATAGCGGTTCTAATAAAAAAAATCGAACCAGACCAAGCACAGCTGAAGACCTTTAGATCCTTAGCTATTTTATAACCCTTCTTCTTTCTCTTTTTCTTTGACTTTTCTTGTATCTGTTTTGAATCATCACCTCCTTTGTTGACATTGCTTTCGGCCTCCTCGGCTAAAAGTGCCTGTGCAGCAGCATTAGATTTCTCTGTGGCATCATTGAGTACTGCTAGATCCTTCAAACGTGCCTGCCAATTAGATAAGCACCAAAAACTTATAAACTCGACCTCGATCAGGCATGCCTTTAACAGATGGCATATATAGCGGAAAATGATTAAACCAAATCAATACAAACCCGCAAGTGCTTCTTCACAAGTAAGAGCAGAATTTCCCGGTAATCAATGGTGGAGATGGCCTCAAGCTTATGTTCCAACTGCTGTATGGCAGCAGACTTCTGCATTATCCTTGCATCAAGTCCACCCATCTGCAGGACAGCAACCTACTACTGAGACCTCATTCAAATGACATTTCTTCATTAAGGATTCAAATAGGAAAAAACTAACCTCCAGAGATGAAAAGAGTTTTTGTTTTCCGATTACTTCTACTAGTCTCTCGTCAACTTGATGTAGGTTTTCCTCCATTCTCGAATCCTCCTTGTTGCTGGACGTAACAATGGAAGCCCGATATTCTTTAAGAACAGTTGAAATAGCATCCCTCTCAATATCGATGAGAACTGGATCATCTTTTCTTTCTGTAAGCTCTTCTTGTCGCTTCCTCAAGACAGCCTCCCAACTTTGAGCGGCGTTTTCCACGGAGTGTTCCCTTTTCCTAACTTCTTCAAGACAGAGATCTTCAAGATCACTGAAAGCCCCCATATAGGACCGATGCTTAAATTTCCTTTCGCAGAGTCTCTGTAAGAGATCAAACTCCTCCTTTAGCTTTTGAAGAATCTCCATTCCCCGATAGCCTCTGTCTTCCCTCAAAAAAGTCCATGATGCAAGTTCTACATCAGTCGAAAAAGGGCGAAATATCCCGTCTAAAAGGTCATCCCAGTTTGGCTCTCCATCTTCACTAAGAGCAGCATTTTCAGCTTTATTAGAAACAGTCCCGGCTGCCAACAAAAACTCATTCAAAATGAGATGATTTGAATCGTCACTGAGCTCAATCCCCTCTAGAATAGCACTCACCAGATTGTCGACACCATGGTTATCATCTATTGAGGTGACCTTCTCAGAGTCTTTGCCTAACTGACACGATTTCGAGAGATAGTGCAAGTAGAGGAATATACTCGGAAGCTTGTCTGCACCCAAGAAGCAAACACAGGCAAGTGTTTCGTCCAGCCCATGATCTAGCAATTCCAAACCTGGTGCAAGTTTCTGGAGCTCATTCATGGCTCTTTGTATCACCGTCTTAACATGATTATCAGCAAGACACTTATGCTTCAGAAGCAACTGAAACATGGACTGAATACTTTCAAGGTGTTTGGCACGTTTGGGATCTTCAATCAATGGCCATCTTTGGTTGATGGTGTCAGCTGTTGTGAGAGATTGGCATGTCGCCTGATTTTCAAGAATTCTCATAGCTGCATTGAAATCGACTGGTTTCCAACAATCACTGCGAATCATATCGACCGAGCCACTGTCCGCCACTTTTGGCAGGAGTACCCAAAATTTTGGGGCCAGGTTGCCAATGTGCGCCCACACATGCTGCTTGTGGGATTCGCAATCGTTGAATCCCCGACTGCAACAACGACACACCCAGAACTTCAAGGTATTGCTATGCTTGGCATATGAGAGAGCCTCCGAAATCATATCCACTGCTAACCCATCATCTTCTGAGGCGTAGTGGGCCCTGAGATCGTGAAAACTCACTTCAAGAAAACTCCGTCTCTTCTCGACACTCAACGTGTTCCAATACTTTCGAACTGGAAATGCGTCGAGGGCCTGCTCACACTCGTTCTTGACAGAGTCTGGAATTGGGGTGGTGGTGGTGGGTTTGGGTTCATTGGAAGGCTCATCTTGGACGGAAGAGTTGAGGGCAGGTGGGGCTAGTGATGGTTTTTTCGAGGGTGCGGCAGGCCGATTCGTTTTGCTTTTCTTACGTGCCATGCGCCAGAGCTAGTTGGGGTTTTACGTGCATAACAGAAGAGGCTCTCTCTAATAGATTGAGGGCGTAGGGAAGATGGTGAGATTGATACGTACCGATCGAGCTCGCCTACCAAACGCGAAGATGGGGAGAATGAGATTTGAGTTTTGGAGATCTCTCCCTCTCTCTCTCTCTCTCGAATCTTGATTTCTTGATTTTCTTGATCTTTGGACGAGCTGTTTGTTAGAAGAGAGCGTGGGATTCTTTTTACAGCGGAGATTAACGAAATGCGTAAACGTAAGATGGGAAGAACAGAGAGGAGATTTATAAAGTCGACTAGACGTTTGCAAAACCCACTCGCGTGTGAAGCCTATAACTTAGACGAAATCACACGTGCTAATATCGGAAATGTTTGCCCGATCTGAACCGTCTATTATATTATTATTCATGTAATTGTATAGTTTGATCCTTTAGGAAGGCTACAGTGTACAAAATAATTGGACGGCTTGATGTTTGATTTAGCCGTCCATTTGTTTTGTACAATGTGTCACACATTAGTATTGAAATCGCCATTTGTAAGACCCTAAGATCGTAGCCCCCCTCCTGATGGAAAGATCCGATCGTGCAAAATTGTTCTATATTGGCACGTGTGCTTGTGTATTGACTGGGAGGGCTTTACGCATAGGGGCTCCCCATCAGGTGGTCTAGCTGTTTAGATCTATTGCCTAAATTCGGTACACACATTGCTGGACTGAGGGGGCTCGTGCCCAAGCTCCTGTGCAGGTGATGTAAAGCTGGTCGCAGACCTATATTGGCATAGATGGCCTAGAAGAAGTCCAAATGAAAGCGGTCTTAGTCCTTCAGGTTCGGAACCAGTCTTACGTATACATAGGTTCTGACGTAATTAGCCTGCATGTGTCCGAATCCAATAAATTCAATCCGAATATCAGCCATAATTCTTTTTCTGGATATGGTAAGGTACGCACGACCTATAAATTTTGATTGGAACAAGCAATCTACTGCCAACCAACTCGGATTGCATCACTCAGTTTTGTGAGAAATCGACTCTTAATTCAAAATTATAGTTTTACCAAAATTTTATTATTTTTAATAAGTTTTTTATTTGATGTATTTCCTTCGTTTAGAGTTTAGGGATGGCATCTTATCATTTAAGGTATTGTAATCTCATTTTAGAAAGACATTACTAAGATATTTCAAATTTTCCTTTATTTCTTGTAGATTCAACATGGGCCACGGATCGAATGTTCATAAATATTAAAATTCACAAGTATGTTGCAAAATAGACATTCATTCCACATTAACAATGATTAAATCAATGTGCTACATGATTAGTAATTAGCATTAAAATATTGCAGATTCTAATGCATAATTTAGATTCGATAGCATTAACAAATTATTAATTAATGAAGCCCATTACATGAATCTACATTTCACACGAATATAAATATAATTAAGTGCAATTGAACATACACACGATAATACCTACATATGTAAAGATATGTAATTATGCATAATTATATCAGGAAATTTACAAAATGTAGGAGGATTGTTGGGGAAGATGAACAAGAAGGTACAAAAGGAGGAAAATTGTTGCTACAATATATTTCTTTACTAGAAATGGTAGTAAAAGGCTCATGAGATTTTGAATTTGATTGTTACCAATGGACCCTTGGCCTATTTATAGACCCATGGAGAGGTTTCTACATACATGGGAAATACAAAAATGAAATAAATGATTTAGGAGCTCTAGAAGACTCTACACCTTCCTATGCACTTAATACCTTAGGAAGACTAAAGGACACATTCTAGAAATTCTAGATATTTCATATTTTTATTATTGTTTTATATTTTTTTTCAAATTATTTTCTAACACTCCCTATTAATTTGAAAAATCTTTTACTCCCATTATTTTTCTTAACTTGATGAACTTTTCTGTAGTTATGAGTTTAGTGAAAATATTTGTAAGCTGATTTTCTAATTTGTAAAACTTTTATTCAATTTGGTCTTCTTCAACTAACTCCCTCATGAAGTGATGGCGTAACTCGATGTGCTTTAATCGATTATGGAAGACTGAATTCTTTGTCATATTAATTGCTGACATGTTATCATAGAAAATAGAAGTAACCAAGTTTTGTTCATTTTGTAAATCGCAGAAAATCCTTTTAATCCATGTAGCTTCACATGCTGCTCCAGTAGCTGAAATATACTCTGCTTCGGCGGATGATAATGCAACTATCTTCTGCTTATTTGATGATCATGAGACAATCTTTGATCTCATGCAAAATACATATCCTGAAGTATTTTTCTATCATCAACTAATCCTGCCCAATCATTATCTGTGAATTCGGTGAGTTTGTTGTCTTCTTCTGTTGAGTATTTGATGTTGTAACCTTTAGTCCCTTGGATATACCTTAAAATTCTTTTTACGGCTTTAAAATGATTTTTGTTAAGCTCACCCAATGAACCTCGAGACCAAGCTGACTGCATGTACAATATATGGCCTTGTATTTGAAGTATAAATCAACGAACCAACCAAACTTCTGTAAATTGAGGCATCGACCTTCTATGCTCCATCATTCTTTGACAGCTTTTGATTTGTAGCCATTAGAGTTGTGACAAATTTACATTTTATCATGTTAAATTTCATTAAGAGATCATTTACATACTTTTTTTGTGAAATAAATATTTTATCATGATTTTACCTTACTTGGATACTAAGAAAGTATCTCATAAGGTCAAGATCAATCATCCCATATTCCTTCATCATCGCCCTTTTGAATTCTTCTATTATATTTGGACTGGTGCTAGTATAAATTAAGTCATCAACATAGAGATAGACAATGAGAAAATCATGCGTACCTTCTTTCTTCACATTTAAGGAATATGGCTCACTTGGACTCCTTTTAAAGTCGTTTTGATGAAAATACTTGTCGATCTTACTTCCATGCTCTTAATGCTTGCTTTAACCCATATAGAGCTTTCTTAAGTCGGTATACTTTTTCTTCTTTTCCTTTCACCACATAACCTTGTGGTTGCTCAACATAACCTCTTCTTCAATTTCTCCATTGAGAAATGCTGATTTAACATCAAACTGAAAGACTTATAATTTTAGCCGCAAGAGCCAAAACAATCTTTATGGTTTTCATACGAGTGACAGGAGCAAATGTTTCATTGAAGTCTATACCTTATTGTTGAGAATAGCCTTTCGTCACCAATCGAGCCTTGTGCTTTTGAATTAAGCCATCTTAATTATACTTGATCTTGTAAATCCATTTCAAGTCAATAATATCTTTTCCTTTAGGCTGATCAACGAGCTACCATGTGCAATTCTTCTCAATAATTATAATTTCTTCGTTCATTGCTTTAATCCAAGCTTCTTGTTTTACTGCTTCTTTAAATTTCTGTAGCTCACATGCAAAGAAGGCAACATTACATGTGTCATAAATTTCTCTTAAAGAACGTACCTTCCTTAGAGGTGAATCAAAATTTGATGAAATGCTGCTTGATGAGCTTAAAGAACTACTTAAATTTGGTGTAATGGGACTTGGTGGAGGAGAACATGAAGCTGGAGTCGCCTTTGGTATAATTTCAGGTTCTTCAAATGTCTTTGGGATTTAGTCTTGCTTCTCATCCCATTTCCACCTTTTGTTTCATCAAAGACCGCATCTCTAGAAATCACCAATTTACTAGAAGTGGGATAATAAAGGCGGTAGGCTTTAGAGTCCTCACTATAGCCAATAAATATGCATTTTTCTCCATTTTTATCGAACTTTCTTTTACTTTTTATGATGGAATGTGAGTATATGCAATGCATAAAATAAAAAAAAAAAACCTTGAAATATTTTACCGATGGCTTTTTTTTTTATGTAATGCTTCATATATGGAGTCATGTTCCTTACTGCTTTTGTTGAAGATCTATTGAGGATGTAGACCACCGTGTGCATAGCTTCCGCCCAATAATCATTTGGAAGTCCTTTTCCTTTTAGCATGCTTCGAGTCATTTCTACAATTTTTCGCTTCTTCCTTTCCACCATGCCATTTTGTTGTGGGGTGTATCTAGCTGTCAACTCCCTTTTGATGCCATTGACCTTACAGAAATTTCAGAATTCTTTTGATGTTAATTCTCCACCATGATCTATTCTTAGAACCTTTAACAATTGACCTGCTTTGTTTTTCTACAAATGCTTTGAATTGAAGAAACATAGTGAAAGTTTATGACTTTTGTTCAAGAAAATATATCCACATCATCCTACTATAATCATTGACAAATAGTTAAAAATATATCTTCTTATTAAGAGACGATGTCTGCGTAGGGCTACAAATATCAGCATGTACAAGTTCAAGAGGAGACTTTTCTCTTCATGATGAACTTGTGAGAGGAAGCCTGTGAAATTTTTCATACATACAACATTCACAAACTTTAGCTTCTTTACTAATAAAAGGTAAACCAACATGATATTCTTCTACTTCAACAATTTTAAGCCTCTGAAAGTTAAATGGTCGTATCTCAAATGCGATAGTCAAGTTTCACCAGCTTCTTCATATTTTAATGCAAGATTTCTTTTTAGTAGAATGTTAAGAGGAAAAACCTTGTTTGATGTCATTTTTACTTTTGCCACAATTTGCTTGTCCTTCTTATCTAAGATCACACATTCATCTTTATAAAAATTGACTGAATATCCTTTTTGAATTAATTGTCCAACACTTAGCAAATTTTGAGCCAAGTCAAGAACATAAAGAACATCATGAATAAGTTTAGAATTACCTCCCTTTGTTTGTACGACTATGACTCATTTTCCTTTAATATTTTGAAGCTTTCCATCTCCAAACTTTACTTGAGACTGCATTCCTTTATCCAAATCAACAAAACAACTCCGATTTTCGGTCATATGTTACTACAACTGCTATCCAAATACCAAAGATCATTTGATTCTTCTTGAGTATTCAAACATGAATAAAATAAATTAATTTTCTGATTTTTTTATCTTTTCGAAAAATTTGCTTCATTCTTTGTTTTGTACTAACAATCTTTATCTGTGGCCTGACTTTTTTTACATATGTTGCATTTATTGTGCCAACAATCCTTATCTACATGATTAGATTTTTTGTAAATAGACCATTGAGAATCAATTTGCTTGTTACCTTTTGAATTTCTTTATTTGTTGAAATCAGACCTTCATATGCTTCTTCCACGACTACGGTTAAAATTTGTCCTCCATCGATCTCTTTCAGATTGTCATCTTTGATTTAGATGTGCCTCTTGACTTCTCTAACCTGCATTCACATTCTTTTTTTCTGATATACTTATTTTAGATTGAAAAGCTTGCTCTACACTTTGCTCCACACTACAACAATTAGGACATATAGAGGCGGATTTATCCTCCGCTATAAGTCCTATATCCGCCGCTACATCTAATAGCGGCGGTTTAGTGGTAGATCGTGTGCCATCAGTGTAGATCCAGTGGCAGATAAACAGACCGTCGCTATAACTTGCAGCAGATAAATATATTCTGCCACTATAATAAAATATGACGGTAGATTTAAGGGGGAGGAATGTCACAGCGGATAAGACAATCCGCCACTATATGTTTCTTTAGAGACGGATAGTTTCACTGCTAAATGGTATATTAGCAACAATTATGTTCACCGGTAAATTGACTTATAGCGATGGATTAAATTCGTCGTTAAACTTGTTTACATTGACAAATGTATCCGTCACTGTAATGATATATGAAGCTGACAGAACTACCGCCACCATATTTATAGCGGCGAATATTTCCACCGCTGTAAAGTTTTAGAGTGGCGAAAATATCCGCCACTATTAAAATTTTAAATTGTTATAGCAGCGAATATATCCGCCAGTGTAAAATCTTTCTTTTAATACAGCGGCGGATATATCTGCTGCTTTTAATTACTTTCTTTTTTTTATAGCGGTGGATATATGGTATACTTTTTGTCATGTAATTTTTATTTGTTTACTCTGAAAAACTTATTTTAAAATCTAATAATCACAATTAATATATAATTAAAAAAATCTAAATAGAGGAAATTAAAAAAATACAATCACACATATTAAAAAAAGTAATATATCATCTAAAATCTACAGTCAAAGAAAATAAAAAAACAGAAATGTTAATACAACATACATAAAAAAAAAAATAAAAAAAAAGATGGCAGGACGACTAATCAGTCTGAGGAGCATCGTGTACAGGAGCGTGGGTATGATCAAGTGGAGGACCGCCGGTGCTACTCTCTCGTAAATATCTCCTCCATGTCGACTGGACCTCCCAAACGTCGGGCCATGTACTGCAGCATCGCCTGAAGCTGCGCCTCCACGGAGGTCTGTAAGTCAGCGACGCGACCCTCTGGTTCACCTGGTCGATTCTCTGGTTCACCTTAGCGACCTCTCAACGTGACTCAGCGACCTAATCCCTGTACTGAGCACGAGAGAGTGGGGGACCCCACAAGGTGGAGGGAGTAACTCCTGCCCCATCGTCCTCACATGGCCATGACCATCTTCTCCCATGACTTGGAAGAATATGTCATTCCTGCCCGTGCTGCTCTAGGAGCTCTCTAGCAATTGAGACTCCTTCATTGTCATCTCAGCCTGTAACAAATTAAATACATTCAATACTAATATGATTTGAAAAAAAATAAAAACAACAAATAAAGATAAAAATAATTTTAAGTTTGACACGTATACTTACAATCAAATCTGCCAAAGCCCGATCTATAACTGTCCCATCCTTACGTGTATGTGTCATTATAAACATCTGTAAGTGGGACGGCTCTGCTCCGGTCTACTTCTCGACTTGTTAACAAGCATAAAATATTAAATTATTAATAAATGAAGAAAAAACTATACGTTTGTTGTCATCTAAATTTACTTCAACATGTTTCCTCATGAAGCTCTTCGTACCACAGCTGTGGAGAAGATCTTGCTTTGTGTGGTTTGCTTTATTTTTTTCCAATTTCATCTATATTAAATAAGAAATTTTAGTAAACAATATAATATGTCATTCATATATATATATATATATATGAAATTATATAAGGTTATTATTCTTACCTTCCCCACGTCACTGATCCAAAAGTCAACCAGCTAATCTCACTCCACCTAATCCACATTGGGTGGGCAGTTCCTCTTCACCGCAATCGAATCATGCTCATGAGGTGTGAAGTGGGTTCCCTTTAGTTCTAATTTGAGTCTCTCCATCTCTTATTCAAAGATTCCATAACTCATGACTTAACTCCAAGAAAGACATTAAACCTTTCCTACATCGCATTTAAAAAGCAATTGTTAAGACAAGTATTATTCCACAGCATTCAGAAGTCCAAACTGCCTAGATCGCAAATGACCTCAAGAATCAAATCACGTACGGGCCATTGCCATGAAGAGATCAAATGACAACATAATGGCCAGCGTCATCTGCCCCACTCTTCTATTCACTACTCATAATCTCAGTAAAAAAAAAACAATCAATTAACTATTTCAGATGGATATTAGATACCCAAATGATAATAGCCTTTCTTAAATCCTCTATCAAGTGAACAGATTAGCATACATATACAAACCTGGTGTAACCACACTCCAAAATCTCTTTATCCAAACCCACAAAGTTACTACTCCAGATGGATGTTAGACACCCAAATGACAACAGCCCTTCTTATATCTTCTACAAGTTAAAATTCAAATGTGTGTATACACATAGCTCAATGAAATTGTTCCTACAAAATACAGAGAATTCATAGAGAGACTAGATAGGGTAAAAGTAGAAAAACCACAATAGCAAGTGAGCACCGACAACCAGGATCACCTCGCCTAACATAAAAGTTCACCACATTTCCTTGAGCCACTTCAATATTCCCTAGATGGAAAAAAGGGAGGGGGACAACTCCCTGGACAAAATCAGGGTGGAAACTGTATCTATCAACAGAAAAGAGCCATTACCATCTGTAGAAAGAGGGGCATGCATGCAGATAGACTACCCTTCAACTAACCGAGCTTGGAGAAACAACAGAGAAAATAAAAGTTTCTAGCAAACAATATTAACCAGCTTTGATTGAGCCCAACCCCAAATTCTCGAGTGTCAGACCCTCTGATGTTCCTGGGCAGATCTGCCTTGCAAAGAAAAAAAAATGCATATTTGTTGCTCGAGCTTCCGAATTGGGCAAGGCCATCTTACCAAACACAAGTGTGAAATTCCAAAAATCCAGTTCTCAAGAAGGAATGACCAAAACTTCTGTGGAATTCCAAAAATCCATCATATGTTGATATGATTCTTGTTTGCAGTCGTATGTGACACACTCACTTCAAGTGGAATGACTACGAGGGTACAGAAACAATTTCAGAGTCAACCAGCTTGGTCTTTACATATGGAGAATCTTTTCTTCACCAAGATAGCACCATCACAAACCTATGATTCTCTAATAGAAGATTTCAGTTATGCATTGTTGCTCATAACAATCGTCGCCCTCATTGCAACAATCTCTGTAACATGGCTCTTGTTTGAGAAAAAGGAACTACAAGAAAAATGGAGATAAGTTGATCTCTTTTTTTCTTGTCTCCCCTTTTCCCTCCTTTTTGTGTCTGTATCATGTCCCGGACTCACTGTAATCTAGGTAACCTTGAAATATATTTGAATGGAATAACTTCAAGACTATTTTACCCATTAAAAATCATTGTAGAGAGTTGCACATTTTTCACCCATAGAAAGCAGTGCAGGCAATCTATTTCAAAAGTTTCAGATTGTAGTTGTAGAAAACCTTCGAACCAGGTGGTGGTCCTACTTCATAGCTATTACATTTGTACTTGGTATAATTTTGAAAGAGATGTTTCGCCACCTCTATACCTGAATCTTCTCCTCTTCCTATCATGCTTTGTGCAACCATATTTCAGATTTTTCTCTAGGTGAAAATTAATTTAGATGCTTCTCTTGAAAGCACCTTTATCTCTATTTCTTTCTTTGTTTTAGAGTGCATCCTAGAGACATTTGTATCAGACTGAGTTGATGGAAGGATTGGATGTCATTGAAACATCTCAATAGGCCCCGTATATCGATTTGTATGTTCAGCTTATAGTGTGTTGATTAATACAAGTTTGCATGTGTTCAAATTCTGTTGAACTTCGATCCATCAAGTGCACTGACAAATCATAGGTCGAGTCAAATCTTAATTTAGCTGAAATGGTTAATCTATTTTGTTTCAACAAATTTAGTTGATCCAACGCTCATTAACTAGCCAAACTGTATTCCAATCTTAACGATGGCTTAACAGTTCCTACAAACAACATTCCTAGTATTAGTAAGAAATAGGATCATTAAATCCCAATTCATGGAAGCATTATCAACATCTTCTACACATCTTAAAGTATTGATTATTGGGTTAAATTTTTTTCTTCATTTGAAAATAGATTGTTTAATCAATCATTCTTTCTTATACAGGTTCTTGGAGATTGTAGAAGATATTAATTGCTGGAACAATTCTACTAGATACGTGGCTTGATCTCGAGAAAGTCTGGGAAATATTTAAACCACTACTTTCTCCTATCATAACACTTGACAAGGACATGGACAGGCTACAAAACATGAAATGCAAGGTTTGGGAACCTTGTTCCATAGATTCAAGTTTTCCCTTTTCCAAATGCTGGGTAAGCCCTAAAAATCTCATTTTTGCAAGAATCACAATCTTTGTAGTATTTCAGTGTTTGACAGTAAAATTTTGCTTGAGATTTGTTGAAATTTAAGTGGTTTGATGCCTGGGTTCAATGAAACACCAATCACTCTCCATTTTGGTTTAGGCTTTTGGGATTTATGTGATTGTTCTCTATGATTAATTTGATATGTGAATGGTTGTTTGTGCTGAAAATTTGATTGATTGGTTTATTGATCAGTAGTGTTGGGATTTCCTTGTGGGTTTTTCGAAAAAAAAAATCATATGAAGTTTATTTTTAACCTTAGCAATTTTACTTATTAGCAAGGTTTGTGGGATTTATGTGATTGTTTTCTATGATTTGATATGTGAATGGTTGTTTGTACTGAAAATTTGATTAATTGGTTTATTGATCAGTAGAGTTGCGATTTCCTTGTGGGTTTTTCATTAAAAAAAAATGAAGCTTGTTTTATTTTTGAACCTTAGAAATTTTATTTATGAGCAATTTTATAGAATATTTTTTTCAATTTTTCAATTGTTAATAAAATGAAGTTCTTATTTCAATTTTTTGTAATTTAACTTTAGAAATTTTAAAAAGGAACACAATTGTTACAATTTTTTTTAACGCAAAAAATTTTTGACGCCTCTATGCCTCTCTATTTTGTCTTTTAATTAATGGATTACCGACGGACCTAGACTATCTGGAAGCGAGGTGTTTAATGCACTTCGACAACGGTTACAGAATTGATTGTTGTTTGGGAGTGAGTTGAATGCACTTCAATGACGGTTAGAGACCATCGATTTTTGATAGAGTTGATTACCATATTTTATTAACAACGGTGATGAACCGTCGTATAAGTTTTACGGCTGCAAAATAAGACGGACACTGCGACGGTTTAAAACCGTCTGGAATCACAGTTTAGGACGGCTTTTAGCCGTCGTTTTCTGACTATTTTGGCTAGATTGCGTACTTTCTACGCCCAGCACTGTGGGACCCACCGTCGATGTCTTTGTCCATCTATTTTTTTTTTTTTTCAAATCATTTGAAGGCATGAGCCGAAAACTGAAGTACGTCCAACGCTCAAGTAGATCACACGGCGGTAAACAGTGGGAGACGTGCATTGTTGAAACCTTCTTAGGCCCAACAATGATGTTTCTCTGTCATCCAATCTTTTCACAAGGTCACACAAGCATGGATGAAGGGAAAAACACAAATATCATCTTGGATTCAAAATTTCGGTGGCCCCTAAGAAGTTTTCAACGGTGGACGTTCACTTCACACTGTTTCCGGTGGTGTGGTCCACTTGAGCTTTGCATATGCTTAAATGTTGGGCTCATGCCCTACAATTAGCTGGTAAAATAGACGGACTGTGTGGATAAGATGCACACATCAGGGTGGGCCCCACAGCAATCTTCTTCCACTCAAAGATAGCCATGCCAAGAGAACGCGTTTCCATGCACCTTGTATGGGGTTTTCCCCAGTGAATCACTGAAACAGGAAATACAGGGTTTTTTTTGCAGTCGCCGTTTGTTTTTCTGCGCCTTTGAACATCTGACTGCTGTTTGGTTGGCCCAGTTTTAAATACATTGCATCGGCCAGCTGATCTAAAATGTCTTCACTGGTGGTACAAGGCCAAGCTGCAGTAAGGTGCATCAATTTATCCGCATGGGCACGAGGCAAACCAATTCTGAACCATCCAAATTGTGGGGACCAGTGGACGTATAGTTTTACATTAATTTGATATATTCAGGGCTTGTTTGGATACCCCAAATAATTTACTTTTTATATTAAGTTATTAAGTTACTTCTTTTAATATTATCTCAATAATTTTTTTTCCAGCATTTTAGCTTAAAAACTTCTCTACGTCTCTCTTCACCCTCCATACAAGAGATGCTCTCTCATGGTCCATGCCATTGGAGGCTCTCTCAGGGTCCATGTCAAAGGAGGCTCAACAAGATGGACTATGCGCATGGAAGGTAGGGCTTACATGATGGACGGTCCACATCAAAGATGGCCCCACATGATGGATGACCCCATATTGACATGAGCGTACAAAATGGATGGTCCACATCAAAGGTCAGCCCATAATCATAAATAGCCCACATCCAATGTGAGCTGGTATGATGGGACAACCCACTTCAAAGGTGGCGCGCCTACATGATGAACGGTCCACATCAAAGGTAGGTTCCACATTACGGATGACCCCATACGACATAAGCCCGCATAATGGATAGTTCACATCAAAGGTTGGCCCATAATGATAAATAGCCCACATCCAAAGCGAGTGGGTACGATGGAGGACCCACTTGATAGGTAGGGCCTACATGATGGACAGTCCACATCAAAGCCGGGCTTCACATTATGGGCAGCAGGCATTGAAGCTAGGCTCCACATGATTGATAGCCCATATTAAGGTGGCCCCACATGATTGACAATTCACATCGAAGGCGGGCTCTACATTATGGGCAGTAGGCATTGAAGCTAGGCTCCACATGATTGATAGCCCATATTAAGGTGGCCCCACATGATGGACAATTCACATCGAAGATGGGCTCCACATTATGGGCAGTAGGCATTGAAGCTGGGCTCCACATGATTGATAGCCCACATTAAGGTGGCCCCACATGATGAACAGTTCACATCGAAGGTGGGCTCTATATTATGGGCAGTAGGCATTGAAGCAGGGCTCCACATGATTGATAGCTCATATTAAGGTGGCCCCACATGATGGACGGTTCACATCAAAGGTGGGCTCCACATTATGGGTAGTAGATATTGAAGCTGGGCTCCACATGATGGGTGGCCCATATTAAGCTGGTCCCACATGATGGATGATCCACATCAAAGGTTGGCCCACATCCGAAGCGAGCCCCACATGATAAGCAACACACACTGAAGGTTGGGGCGCACATGATTGGCAGTCCACATCAAAGGTGGGCTCAACATGATGGGCAATTAATAATGGTGGGCCCCACATGATGGATGATCCACATCAAGGTGGGCCTCACATGATGGATGGTTCAAATTAAAGGTGGGCTCCACATGATGTGTGGTGGATATTGAAGGTGGGCCCCACATGATGGACAATAACATTGATGGTGGGCCCCACATGTTGGATGACCAACATCAAAGTTGGGCTCAACATAATAAATGGTGCACATTAAAGGTTGGCCTCTAACGATGAATGGTCCACATCTAAGGTGGGGCCCACACGATGAGCGGCCCATGTCAAATGTTGACCGGACATGATGGATGGTGGATGTGAGGGAACAAAACAGGCTAGAGGGATAATTTACTTATGATGTTGGAAACACGCTTTTCTACCGTTTGGTTGATAAGTATGCTGTTTCCCAAACATGCCTATTGGCTCGATAACTTACGATCGAAACACCCCCCCAACGATCTGGTTGTGCCTGCCTGTTTGAGTTTGGACTGTCACATTCACTTCAAACCATCTATTGGATGATCATCATCTTGATGGATAGGATCGCCTGATCATTGGGGGTTTTTAGGCATTTACACCGGAACTAGTTATTTGTACGGTTTAGATTGGATCCGCGTGGATGATGGGCTGCACCTGACTGCCTTTGTTGTGCTTGCATGGTATTGATAGGGCTTTCAGTTCTAAAAAGTGAGTCTATAGTGATCAACCACTAGACGGTTAAGAAAGAAATACAGCAACTATTCACGTCCTTGCTCGACGAGCTTGTCCATGGCCCAACTCTTTGATCGGCCATCGACCATCAGATAGGGCTGTTATGGGCTGGAATACTGGGCTCAAGAGCCGGGCGGTCATTTCCTTGCCCAAGTCAACCGCTAAATAAAAAGGCGTGGACGGCAGGATTCGAACCTGCGCGGGCAGAGCCCACATGATTTCTAGTCATGCCCGATAACCACTCCGGCACGTCCACCTTCATGGAATATCCTCTTTTAGATACCTACATAATGAATGTTATTTAGACTAAGATGAAAATAGTACATGTGGCATGCTTTAACTCGTATTGAACTGGCTAAATTGTGAGGCCCACTATCGCCAAGTTAACATCCAAAAGTTTAGATTCTTTGAACAATCCTGACCTCTCATTTGTGGACACTTGTTTGTTGAAATAAATACCATTGTATTTTTTTTTTGCATTTTTAATTCCAACAAATGCAACCAGTCTAGCAACCTTTACTGCTAAAACACTTGCCGTGTGCACTGTTAGTGGATGAGTGAGCATTGCATTCCTTGAACCCTGGGCCCCACTATGTCTTCGAGTAGGACAACTGCTCCTTGCAAACATGAGATTAGATCATAACAACGTCCTTGATTGAATCCACAGCGTCAACATTTGGAAAATCATTGTACCCCACCTGTGATGGGACCGGGTTAACTGATGAGTATTATGTTATATAGCAGATTTCCAATCATTCATCGTTACATGACAACCATTGATTTAATGTCGTACAAAAACCTGGTGGACTGCAACACCACACACACGGCCACTAACCATCTAATGAACAGCAGGTCTCAGCTGGAAGATGCCTGGGCGTTTCAACATCAGGTCTCAGGTTCGAGTGCTAAGGAGACACACTACCTCAACTAGTGGGTGGGTTTATTGTGTGACTAACTGAGTGAGTTTGTTGTGCAGCTAGCTAACAGGGTGGGTGCGTTGCATAAAAATAAAAAACATCTAATGAACTATTTCTAAATCACTGTGAGTCATAGCTAATTTTGGTCTTTTAGCATCCATTTCTGTCCCACCAATTGAATGGTGGATTGTTAAAACTGTCATTTAGGGCCTCTGGTGGATTGATCATCAATGGATCTCATTCACCTTTCTTTCACACCTACACTTGCAATATCTTGCCCACAAAAAGTGGAAACTGTTGGAGAGCCTTCAAATGTTTGTGCATGTTTTTGGGTGCTTAGACCGGTCGAGCGATCGGTTTGACGACGTGGCCTAGATGCACAGTAGGAAGGTTTGGGCAGAATTTGTGTGGCCCTAGGTCGGTCAGCCGACCGGTCATCAGGGGGCTCCGACCGGTCGGGCGACTGGTCGGCAGTGAAGCAGCAACATGGAATTTCTCCCTGGATATTTTTTTGTGTTGGGCGACCGGTCGAGCACCCACACGGTTTCTTACGCAACGCGTGGGATTACGTAAGATGTTGCTAATTTCGGACTTTTGCCTATATAAGCAAGTTGTAATTGTGGTTAACAACTATACTAAGGTGTCAAAGGTTTCCTAATCGTGTTAGGAAGAAGGGAGAGGTGTTTGTGAGAGAGAGAACTTAGGTTTTCTCTGTTTTCCTTGCTTGTGGGCTATTAATCTCTGTAAGCTTCTGTTTATTCATAGTGGATCGCTTTGTGCCGTGGTTTTTTTTTTTTTTTACCCGTTGAGGGGTTTTTCTACGTAAATTCAGATTCTTTTGTGGTGGATGCTTGTGTGTGGTTTGATTTAATATATGTTTCTCGTTTGATCTCGCATTACTACGGGCGTTTTCCCAACAAGTGGTATCAGAGCTATAGTTGGGGTGGAGTAGAATTCAGATCTGAGACGAGAAGATGAGATCGGGCGCAAGGTTCAGGTAGAGAAGTTTTCCGAGAAAAATAACTTTGAGCTATAGAAGGTGAAGGTTAAATCATTCCTAGTTCAGCAAGGACTTAATGAAGCTCTTGGAAAGCGACCCAAGGCTATGAAAGATGATGAGTGGACGAGGCTCGACAAAAAGGTTAGAACCTCAATCCTGTTAAACCTTATGGATGATGTTCTCTATCATATCATGAAGGAGAAGACTACGGCTGAAACAATGGCGAAGCTAGAGAAGGTTTATGTCAAAAAATCTCTAGAGAGAACTGAGGATGGCTGGGGGAACTAAGGTGGAGGACCACCTGAGCATATTCAATAGGCTAGTTTGCAAGCTGGTAAAGATCGATGAACCGATAAAGGATGAATATCAAGCATGCATCCTGTTGAATTCTCTTCCATATTCATATGAGTCGTTAAGTGACTTTACATGCACAGGGAGGAAAACCATAATTGTCGAGACCGTTCTCTCAGCCCTTCAGTCGAAGGCGATGAGAAAGAAAAGCGGTAACTGTAGCTTCCCGTTATTCTTTAGAAGCATTGGTTATGAGGGGCGAAAGTTCTGAGCATAGAGGATATTCGAAATCGAAATCTAAGGCCAAGGGCAAAGGGAAGGCTAAGGTGAAGTGTTAGAATTGTGGTCAGGAGAGCCACATGAGAGGAGATTGTCAGAATCCCAGGTTGAAGCAAGAGAGGTATGAAAACTTCTTCTGGAGAGGGAGCCAATACCGTAGAGGACGGTGACGATCTATATGAAGTTTTGACTGTATCTGGTAAGGGATCTCACGATAGTGGGTGAATCCTAGATTTAGGAGCTTCATGTCACGTATGTCCTGACCGGAGTTCATTCACGACATATAGGGAGTTTGGTGGTGAATCGGTGTTTGTGAGTGATGGGTTCACTCATAAGGTTGTGGGTATTGGTACGGTGCGCATCAGGATGTTCGATGGGATCGAACGAGTCTTGGAAGATGTGAAGCACGTCTCCAAGATGAAGATGAATTTGATTTCTCTTGGTGCACTCGAGGTAAAAGGGTGCGTGTTTATCGGCCGCGATTGTCGTTGTGAAGTATTGAAGGGGGCACTCGTGTGTATGAAGGCATGGAGGTGTGGCCATCTTTACATGTTGATCGGGAGCACAATTCACGGTGGAGCTGCGGGATCGATAACGAGATCCACGGTTGCTCGTATGTGGCAAGTGTCCAAGGGCCACATGAGAAGAGCAGTAAAGGGCGTGAATTTGCAAGGTTAGGGTCGATGGTGGCACGAGAAGCGGTGGAGCTATGATTGAAGATGAGATGACGTTGCGAGGATGGTGTTGATTCATCGTTTGAAGCGTTGGTGGAGATTGTTAGAGAGCCTTCAAACGTTTGTGCACATTTTTAGGTGCTCAGACCGATCGGGCGACCGATCTGACGACGTGGCTCAGATGCACAGTAGGAAGGTTTGGGCAGAATCTGTGTGGCCCTAAACCAATCGGCAGTGAGGCAGCAACGTGGAATTTCTCCCTGGACAGTTTTTTGTGTTGGGCGACCGTCGGTCGATTGGTCGAGCGCCCACGCGATTTCTTACGCAATGCACAGGATTGCATAAGATGTTGTTAATTTTGGACTTTTACTTATATAAGCAAGTTGTAATCATGGTTAACAACGATACTAAGGTGTCCAAGGTTTCCTAATTGTGTTAGGAAGAGGGGAGAGGTGTTTGTGAGAGAGAGAACTTGGGTTTTCTTTGTTTTCCTTGCTTGTGGGCTGTCGATCTCTGTAATCTTTTGTTTATCATAGTAGATCGCTTTGTACCGTGGTTTTTTTTACCAGTTGAGGAGTTTTTCCACGTAAATTCGGATTCTCTTGTGGTGAATGCTTGTGTGTGGTTTGATTTCATATTGTTTCTCGTTTGATCTCGCATTGCTTCACGCGTTTTGACTTCTGCTTCCGCTGCCGGTTTTCCCAATAGAAACCACGCCATGCCCCACCTAGCAACTTGCAGGACATCTCCATTTCATGGAAAACCATCAGATTGGCAGGCCCAACCAACAAACCAAAGGCTCTGCTTGTCCAACACGAGCGAACTATATGTGTTTGTGTCGAGGATTCAGACCTATAGGATCCTAACTGGTTGCCTATTTGGAGGTACAGGCCTGAAATGCAAAAACATGCATTCATTATGCATGTCTCTGAATCCCCATTCCATGGCAGCTATTGCCCTTTGGCTCATTCCTCTCCATCTGCATATGGAAAAATGCCAAAGACACCTATCCAGAAAATGCATTCCAGAGAGAGAATGAGATGATACACCCGTCATTTTCGTTGATAGGCCGTCTCCCATCTCTGTTTTGCAGATATTCTGATCATACTAGAAACTGTTAATGACATTAACAAGTTTTGATTGAACCAGAAAAACATAACTTCTTTGGGGGGGGGGGGGGGACAGAAAACAAAGAACAAAGAAAAAAAGAAAAAGGAAGAAAGAAAAGCAATTCTGGTGGTGAAGAAACCAGTGCTCTGATTTCCTCACATCCTTGCCTCCATCCCAAGAGCATGCCCATCACTCTCTCAATAAAAAAACCCAATGATTCCAGTTAGCAAAATTTTCCAAGATTGTGGCAAAACTCTTAGGCTCAACCGCCTAAGACAACATTAACTTCTAATACTCTCTTAATCACAACTCTTTACACTACATATATGTTTTAGGCTACGCTAAATATATAAGCATGAATGCATGCAGATTGCAGTATGGTACAACCAATGATACAGTTATTTTTTTAAAGATTATGAAAATTTATTAAAAATCGCTAAAGCGAAAGAATACAAACCTCCGACAACAACAAACACTTTATACAGCTAGGAAGTGAAACCCCTTTAACATTCACAGCCCATTCAGAAACGATTCTCTTTATCCTCATAATTGTTGGAGAGCCTTTAAACTTGTGCACGTTCTGGGTGCTTAGACCAGTCGGGTGACCGATCTGACGGCTTGGCTCAGATGCACAGAAGAAGGTCGCTGGACTGTTTCTACGTGCCCTAGACCGGTCTACAGAGGGCTCTGACCGGTCGGTGGTGAGGCAGCGTGACGAATCAGTTTCCTTGTTGGAGATGGTCTTTTGCGCGATTTGGCGTAAGAGGTTTCCAATTTGGGTTTTTCCCCTATTTAAGGGATGTAATGAGGGATTAGAGCCGCTGCCATTGGGGCCGTGTTTTTTAGATGGATTCTAAGGTAAGAGAAAGCTTGGGGAAAGCTTGGGGTTATCTGGGATGAAGAAAAAAAGACTATTCTTGTCCGTTTCATGTGAGAACAAGCTTTGGGTAGTTCGAGATTTCTCTTTGTGGGCATTTTTGTTTCTTCAATCTCTTCAATCTTCTGTTTATTCATAGTGGATCGCTTTATGCTGTGGCTTTTTACACGTTGAGGGGTTTTTCCATGTAAATTCGGATTCTCTTGTAGTGAATGCTTGTGTGTGGCTTGATTGCATATTATTTCTCGCTTGATCTCGCATTCTCCGCGTGCTTGGCTTCCACTTCCGCTGCCGGTTTTCCCAACAAGTGGTATCAAAGCTAAAGTTGGGGTGGAGTAGAATTCGGATCAGAGACGAGAAGATGAATCAAGTATGAGATTCGACGTGAAGAAGAATTCCGTGAAAGAAAAACATGGAAAGCGATTAGAATCTATAAAGGAAGTAGAGTGGAAGAGTTTCATCAAAAGCACGATTCACGGTGGAGCTACGGGATCGACAACGAGATCCACGGTTGCTCGTATGTGGCAAGTGCCCAAGGGCCACATGAGAAGAGCAACAAAGGTGCGTGAAGGTGCAAAGATGAAGTCGATATGACATGAGAAGCGGTGGATCGATGATGAAGATGAGATGACGAATTGATGATCGTGTTGATTCGACATTTGAAGCCTCGGTAGAGATTGTTGGAGAGCCTTCAAACTTGTGCACATTCTGGGTGCTTAGATCGGTCGGGTGACCGGTCTGACGGCTTGGCCCAGATGCACAGAAGAAGGCCGCTGGACTGTTTTTGCGTGCCCCAGACCAGTCAGACGACCGGTCTGCAGGGGGCTTCGACTGGTCGGTGGTGAGGCAGCCTGACGAATCAATTTCCTTGTTGGAGACGGTCTCTTGCGCGGTTTTACGCAAGATGTTTCCAATTTGAGTTTTTTTCCTATTTAAGGAATGTAATGCGGGATTAGAGCCGCTTGCCATTGGGGCCGTGTTTCCTAAATGGATTTTAGGGTAAGAGAAAGAACTTGGGGAAAGCTTGGGGGTTCTCTCGGATGAAGAAAATGATTGTTCTTGTCCGTTTCATATGAGAACAAGTTTTGGGTAGTTCGGGATTTCTCTTGTGGACGTTTTTGTTTCTTCAATCTCTGTAATCTTCTGTTTATTCATAGTGGATCGCTTTGTGCCGTGGTTTTTTACCCGTTGAGGGGTTTTTCCACGTAAATTCAGATTCTCTTGTGGTGAATGCTTGTGTGTGGCTTGATTGCATATTGTTTCTCGTTTGATCTCGCATTACTCCGCGCGTTCGGCTTCCGCTTCCGCTGCCGGTTTTCCCAACAATAATAACATTTCCCCACCTTAATAATGTTGCCAATGGATATAGTTAAAAATCCAAAATTTAAGAAACCAATAACAGACCACACAATTACAAACAGTACAAATGTATAAAGGCCATTTCATGGCGAGCATGATGCATTTGCACGACAAATCCATCGTTCAGGCAAGATACATATACATCAATTAATTTCATTGAAAAAATGGGAATTGCCTCGGCTATATCGCGCAGCCATGGAAAAGATCCAATTACAAGAATCACCACTCACATTGGGTCCATGCAATAATCAGTGACTTTTCCCATCACCAAATAAACTGTACAGTAGATCGACAATGGGTCTAGAAAATCTGCATGACGGGTTAAACTAGCCACGTACGAACATCAGGACTGGCTTCTCCAACCATATGATATGAAGGATCAAATCATCATTTGGGCATATCATACCGTTGTATGAATTTATTATCGAAATTTTGAATCAAGACGATATTTGTGTTATCCCTTCATCCATGCCTTATTATCCTTGGTATGAATTTATTATCGAAATTTTGAATCAAGACGATATTTGTGTTATCCCTTCATCCATGCCTTATTATCCTTATGAAAAGGTTTGATGAAAAATAAACATCATTGTGGGCCCTAGGAAGGTTTCAACGCTGGAAATTATTATACTCACGGTTTCCTGTGGTGTGTGGTCCACTGGAGATTTGTATATGCTTCAATTTTGGGCTTGACCCATAAAATGAGTGGAAAAAACGGAGGGACGGCGTGGATAAACCCACATACATTCAAGGTGGGCCCAAGGGAGTTCTCTGTGAGATAAAGCGTACTGAGAATATCAGTACGCAATCCACTTCCACCCTTTGAAGCTTAAAATAAAAAAACTCGTTTGCCGGGGGAGGGAATTTCGCCGAAGAAAGGGGAATTGTCGAAAGCTCCCATCTTAGAAAGGGAGATTTTCGACTGAGGGTTTCAAAACACTAAATTCAACCCAAATCGGGAAGAAATCCCCCCAATCCCGGGTTTTTCGCCGAAATCATCCAACGGGAGCTGTCGATCGATGCCCACGAGACTTCTTCCGAGTCCGATCAGCTGGAAGACGCTTAGGCGTTTCAACAGCAGGTCTCAGGCTTGAGTGCTAAGGAGACACACTAACCCCACTAGTGGGTGGGTGCATCTTATGACTAAGATTGTGTTGCGCAACTAACTGGGTGGGTGCGTTGCATGACTAAAAAAAAAAAGTACTTCCGAAATCAAAGTTTTTTTTTTTTTTTTTTTGTTTTTTTTTTTGTTTTTTGTTTTTTGTTTTTTGTTTTTTGTTTTTTGTTTTTTACGCAAGGCTACAATCGATATTCTCAGCGATAATCCATGTTATCGACGATTACGGAAAATTTTACTGATTTTTAGCTGATATTCCGTAGAGAAACGAGAACTTGGGGCTTTGGTGTCGCCAGTGACACCGATATTATCGCCTATAATTTAAACACTGCCCATAATTTGGAGGGTTTAATTTGAATTACTCATATGCCACTTATGCAATTTCCAGGTAATTTCTAGCTGCCTGTGTACCATCTATCATAGTCTGTGCCATAGTATAAAAGTTTTTTCTCCATCTCTATTTTTTGTATTTCTGCCATCTAGATCATTGATCCAATGTACTTGCCCCGAATGCCATTCCATGATGGGTTGTACCATGTTATGCCTCATTGTATCAATGGTATAGCTCGGCATTGGATGGTGTGCATGCTTTGTTAGGCAATAATGGTGGTTGCTAGGTATGATAGGTGGGTTTTTGTTGGTACATTTTACAACTTGGGTTGGTGAGTTTTTTTGTAAATTGCCTCAGCATGTGTCGGTGGCTGCAATTTGTATGCAGTGGTAGGAGAGGTCGTTTTGGAGTTGGAGAGGGTAGTGTTAAAAAAGATTTTAGACAAAAAGAAGGATGTGAGAAAATTACTTTGGCTTCCAGGAGATTATCAAAGCCGCTTATCTATTTAGATAATCGATGAAAAATTGGGCATGAGGTAGAATCTAGACACATCTTATGGATTTGGAAAAAAAGAATGCGATACAGTACCTAGGGGAGTTATGCCTATGTGAGATTCATGGGTTCCTTGTGATGATGGACCTTCATCAGGTGTCAACATTAAGCCTTTACCTTTTTTGCACTTGTTATCGATGAACTAACTGCCACCGTCCAAGATGAGGTTCCTTGATGATGTTTCTGGATGGTATGGTGTTGGTTGATGAGACTAGAGAGGGAGCTCTAGAGTCTAAGAGGTTTTTAAAAGTAGTAGCACCATGATGGAGTATTTAGAATGCAGCTTTTATAAGAACAATTAAAGTCAAGGCATAGTTAAACTGATGGTGAAGAGAGTCCTGAAGTGATTTATTTCATTCCATTGGCTCTAGTATTCAAAAGGATATCGAGATCGGTGAAGACATTTTCAATAGAACCAGAGATGGGTGTATGAAGTGACGATGTGTGTTTTTGGAGTGTTGTGTGAATGCTGCATTCCGATGAAATTTAGGGAAAATTTTAGAAGACAATTGTTAGGCTGGCTAAACTATATGGGGTAAAGTTTTATAGTCTGAAAGTAGCATGAGGATAGATTGAATGTTGCAGAGGTGAGGATTTTGAGATGGATATGTGGAAAGGTAGGAAGGATAGAATTATGAATAAGGTCAAATAGAGCAGCACCAGAGTAGTCCCAGTAACAGATAACATGATGGAGAGTAGATTGGGATGGTTTGGTCATGTGCGGTGAAGATCAAAGACTGCTTTTGTAAGGAGGAAAACATTGATTAGAGTTGAAGAGCATGAAAATTGGATGAAATGAAGACCTAAAAAGACTACGATATGAGGTGGTGAGAAGGGATATGAAGGCTTGTTCAATCTGGGATAGTGTCTTAGGGTTTACCAGTGATATAGGATTTGTAAAGCCGATGATGATGATGGTAGTGATGGTGGTGGTGTGATGCTGATGATGACTATGGCGGCAGCGATAAAATGATGATTGCGATAGTGATGAAGATGACGATGATGACATCGAAATTCGAGTTCCATTGCTGCAACTTCATTTCGATTTTTTTTTTTTGTCAGATTCTGTTTGTAGTTCCCAGGAATTTGTTAGTGGAGTGCTTTTTATCTTTTACTTTTTGAAAAGATTCATGTGTTTTTTTATTTATGAAGAAAAACAACATGATGTAAGCACATGGCTTTGAAGACAAAAATCTAGAAACAGAGGCTAAATTTTGCAAATTTAGAAAATAGCACCTCTCATGAGTAATGATTTCATCATTCTTTGGAAACTCTTTACAGAAGCCACTCTGCTGTCTTTTTTGAAAGCATAACTATCACGTCATTGTTTGGAGCTTATTAATACTCAAAAGATGTCTGGAGAAGAGGAAGAGAACGCTGCAGAGCTAAAGATTGGAGAAGGTCAGTTACATTTCTTTCATTCATTTGATGTTTTCGGCACAATTCTGTCATGTTTCTTACTATATCAACTCTCTTATTGTTGTTGGAATTATGATTTCCCTACAAGCATTTTATGATTTTTATGAAGCATTACTGTTCTTTTGGCATCGGAAAGAAGTTTCTTTATCATTTTGCTTAATGATGTTGGAGTCCTTCATCCCCTCTCATTCTACCATAGAGGCCAACAGTGGGCAAGAACTTTTCCCCTGAACACTGAATACAACCTTCATTGTTCCATACTCTCCAAAGAGCAACTCTTTAAATTTCAAAAGGTTCTGAGTTGGAATCCATTTTAAGGATTCTTGTGGTTCTGGAGATACAACTGCAGGAGAGCCAGGAAACTGTGGTTATTTATAATCCTTAACTTTTGGACCTTTTCTTTTAGTAGTTGATGAATAAATATGTGCTTGTAAAGAATCAATTGAAGGGGAATCTGTACTTCCATCCAGGAAGCTTTAGTTGCAACTTTTACATACTAAGTTTGGTGTGGTGTTCCATTTGCCTCACAATATTATCATAATGTTCATTCTCCCATAACCCTATTCACATGAATTTTTACGTGCTGGTTTCATCCCCCGTTCTTGAAGGGGCAATTTAATAATAATGAGGACTATACAATCATTGGCATGGAGTGCCCAATACAAAGAGATGATTTGGAGATGGTGTATGACTAGCTGCTATCTTGTTACCTGACAAGGGATATGGCAGAGTAGGACTTTCAAGACAATAGACAAATTCAAATCTCATTAGCTATGCTTACTTATCTCTGCTCCACATCCTCAAACTTCTTTGATGCCCACGTTATAGCATTAGATACCTCAACCATCATCTTACCTGTAGAAGGATTTCATGGATCAGCTTTATTTTAAATGGATCCAATTGGACAGGAAATTTATTTTAATAAGTCCCTTATCATCTCTAACCACACTTCCAATAGTTCCTATGACATTGTTGTCCCTCCTACCCCCAAATTAAATACATCTTCTGGAGAAACTCTTCCAGAACTTGGGTACATGGAAGGTGCAATGTTGTTAAACAACACAAATGCGATGTTTGTTGACGTTGACAATGCTCCCCATTGCGTATGGGGAATGATTCATTAAACAAAGAAGAGCTACATGAAAGAAAATGAACTCTTGAACACTAAATGTGCTGCCAAGCTCCATCTTTTGCTAGAGCAGTGGAAATCAAATTGCCATTGCTAGCAACAACAACCAAAAAAAGGGGGACAATTTTCAACCTCCAAGATTGTTCTTTATTGTAAGTAAAGGCAAAAGTGGCCTCCAAGGTTTTGCTTTATCATGAGTCAGCCAAAGAGGAATTTTTTGGAGGTATCTGAATACGATACTTCAAATATTTGAAGACCCCCCTGCTGGAGTCCTTTCGAGTCTGTGTGAATTGCCTCCTGCCTTGCTGTGGGGCCAGAAATGGAGGATATTGCAGCTCCAATCTTTAAGAGTGTCTCCCAGCCCCTGGTCTACCTGGATTGCTAGAGGAGGAGCTCTGAAGCTTAGCTCCACGTTCCTATCGGCAGAATCCAAACATAATTTTTTTTTTTTCCCTCTTTCTCCATCTTCACCACATAAATTAACTGTCATGACCTAATTGAAGAGGGGGTCTGAATTCGACATACCTACAAATTCCTTGCACATGTGGGACCACTAAATTAGGTACCCTCTAATTTATACAAAGAGGTCTTACCTTTTTTTTTTTTTGGGGGGGGGGGGGGTTAGTACACCCACCCGCCCACTGTTAGTCACACCGCAATGTTAGCCACCCCCCACCTGGGAATTGTTACCAAGACCTCAATGATGAAACAAGGTTATCTTCACTCAGTCTACCACTTGAGCTATGGATCGGGGTGTCAAAGAGGTCTTGCCTTGTACTTCCCATATAATAATAATAATAAAAAAAATCTGACTATTCCTCTCTTCCTCCAGATGCTAAAGAGAATTGTTACTGGTAGCGATTACCAAAGAACCCTTACACGTATTTTAAACAGTCACTAGTCATGCTTATGAAAAAATCATCATTTGTTCCTTGAAACACTATCTAGCTCCTACGTCTGTAGCTGTCTAGTTGCATTGCATGACCTCAGAATATTCTTATTGGCCTTTTGAAATGCTTGGCCTGTGGTTTCAGAGTTTTTGAAGGCCAAGTGTCTGATGAATTGTGAAGTTGCACTAATTCTCGATCGGAAATATGATCAGCTTCAGCAGATGTCTGATGATCCCATGAATCAAATTTCGCAGTTAGTATTAATGACATCTGTCTTTCAATAAAAAAATCACATCCATTTGTCTGTGTATTTTCTCAATTGTTTAGCATTCAGGAGAAACTGAAAAATCACATCCATTTGTCTGTGTGTTCCCATGGCTTTGATGCTCTTATCCTTTTTAATTTCAGAGTTTTTGAGAAGTCGTTGCAGTATGTAAAGCGCTTTAGCGCTTTTAATTTCCAGAAAGTGAAGTCAGTTATCTTTTGCTTCTTTAAGGACAACAAATTGTAGTAGCCACCCTTTTCGAGGTTGGTAAAGTGTTGCAGACTTTTGAAAGTTTCTGAAATTTCCTATTGTTTTTTAGTTTGTTTTCCATTTAATGTCCACCTTGTTTTTATTTTTATTTTTATTGTTATTTTTTATTTTATTTTATTATTATTTTTTTTTTTACATCCACCTAGTTATCTAAAATGTACTCTGTTGGATTTTTGAGGAAATGTACAATCCTCCATCAAAGGAAACGTGTAATGCTCTCAGGACTAGTGGGATCATGATCTGGGGATCCAGGGCATTGATCTGATGGGCCTCACTCTGAGCAGCCATGCCCCAAAATCTTTGAAGGGGACAAATCTAACCCTTTGATCACCAGCCTGAAAATAGATATATAAGAAGAAGCATATTGATGACCTTAATTCAATGCAAGAAAGGCTAGAGACTGGATCGCTAGGATGTTTTAGTCTGGGAGATTTTGGGGGGCAGAGTGGAGTCTGTCAAATCATGTGTTGATGAATGGAAGTATGGGCAAAACAGATTTAAAGGCATGAGGACAGTATAATATCCTTGGGAAGAGGGTCCTACAACCCTCTAGATTCCTTCAGCTGAAGATCCTGTGAGCATGATCAGGTACAACTGGAAGTTTAACCTGTCATCTGACCTAGTCTTTCCTGCCAACATGCGACCTGTGTAAGACATCATGCCATGCAACGTTAGGCCCCACCATGAAGCTTAGCTGGTGCAAAAATCAGGCCAGTTTGCTTACCAGGCCACACCATTACAATCAATGGACAACCAACTGTTTGACCCAACATATACAGGTATGCCCTAGCTGAGGAGTGGACTGGCATTTAAAAAAAAAAAAAAATTGTGGCAGGTGATCTTCGTGGTGGGGCCTAGCATTTGCATGGTGCGGTTGTCATACACACATGACATATTTGCAGGAAAGTCCTTGATGGACAAGTTATCATACATCTGACTGTATCTGATCGGTTCTCCATATTGGAAACCTAGTTACCAGATTGTAGCTGACAAGGTAAAAGTAAATAAGTGAGTAACTGGCAAAGTTAAGATATCCTTAATCACACTTGAAATTGATGAAATAAAGCTCTTACATTTCAAGAAATCCATGTTTGTGTGAGGTGGCGTTGATTTCATTTTCTTTGACATTACTGGAACTGGAACTGTTCCTGTGTTAAAGATCTCATGTACTTGTTGGGGAATACTTGTTTGTAAACACTGGTAATTTATTTAGGGATTGGCATTGATTTGCTTACACCCATACCCTGTTAAGGGAATTCATATAGTACACTTATGCATTATTTCAATTCCCAGAATGATAAAATGGGTGTCACTAAATCTTTCACAAAAAAAAAGGGTGTCACTAAATGAATCTGGGTGCATGTAGAAAGTCGTTCTTTTTAGTCATTGTGTTGTTAATTCCACGCTAACACTGATATGTAATAATTAATTAGCGATTCCATTAGATGTACGGAGGACTATAAAAATCTGCAAGCGCCAAATAGATTATTGAGCCATTTTTCTGTTTGGCTTTCTTGAAATATTAAGAAAGCGGTCTTTTGTCTATTTCCTACAGCCTACTAATTGGGGAAAAATCCATTTATTTGTCTTTAATTTCGTCTGAATGATTTTTAACTCATCCATTCAGAATCTTGAGCCGAAACCAGCTAGCGGAATTTGAGGTAATAAATGCCGCAAACTTCTTCTTCTTCTTCTTTTTGTATTTCTCCTTTTTGTTCAAACAAAATCTGTTTTTGTTGAACATACCACTTTCTTGGGCCTTGCAGCTCTGCGTTCTTGGCAACCTTTGCCCTGAAACTGTGGAAGAGACCATAGCTATGGTCCCATCTCTTTAGGTCAGTTCTAATAACCATATATCGCCCGATGATCCACTCTGTTCTTTTCCATAGATTAATCGCATCTGCATGGATTTCAAGTAGGCCTGTCAACTGGTTGGGTTAGGGTCAGGTCCTACAGCCTTACCTGTGCTATCCGCGTTCAGGTCTTTACGGGTTAGGGCCTCGTTCTTGAAGACCTAGACCTGGACTCGGGTTTGGGTACCAGCGGGTCTTTGGATATAGCTTCTGGTTGGTTTCGGGACAAATAAGAGCATTTAGATGGTTGGGCTCACCCAATGGACGGATTAGATCACACACAGTGCCACTTTGACACATGGATGGTGTGTAAATGGTCTCTCTTACATGTGTGTGGCTTGGAAAACCTTGCTTCGTTGCTAAAATAATTGAATATAAAATTAATTCATATAATAGTACTCTGAAAACCAAGACCCAACCCATACTTGATGTGACCTGACCCGTCCCAATTTTAACTGTGTCCACATTGAACTTGACCTGGTTTTTATCCGGGCCCAAGAAGCTGAGACCCGAACCTGACCTGATTTGTGAACAGTCCAAAAAAATGGGATCTGAACCCGTAAAAATTCGGGTTGGGTCTGTTGGGTACCCATTGACAGTTCTTAAGTTCATGATCTCATAGAACCAACTCAAATGCCTTAGAATTCATTTGATTTGTAGTACAATATGTAGTTATGCTGATCTTATACCTTTGCATTTGAATCAAGGTACTGAAGAGTTGAAGTATCAAATTGGAAGTCTTTTTATTGAGAATTGAAAATTTTATTAAAAAAGGAAGCCCATCATAGCAGGGGATATTGAGATCCGATACACAGAAGATCTTGATACACTGTCCTTGGGGAAAACATCTGCTAAGGAGTTCAGTAAGCAGCAATCTTCAATATTAAAAGAGAGTGTCATCACTACAAGTAATAAGGCTGTAATTGGATGTCCCTATTCAAATGTTTCATTTCGAAATGTTCTGGATGTTGGCTTTGGGCTGAAAAGGTGGGGAAATGGGATTGCATGCAATGCATTTGTCAAAAATCAAATCACACTGCCCTGAATGCAGTGCATTGGATAACCATCTGTTGCTCTTGTTATTTGGGGTAAAGATAATGTCATAATAATGAGCAATGTACTTGGTTCTAATTGGTGTGGCACTTGTCAAACAAGACATGCTACAGAGTCTTATTAAAAAGGTACATTTGAAATGCATTCTTTCTAAACATCAAATTGCAGATACTTCTCCAAGTTCCAAATTGGACTTGCTTGAACACCAAAATTTCAAGATTTCCACTTTCATGGGAGCATATTGATTTGATGGGTATTCATTTGAAGCATGTTTTTGGATGTACTTCAAAATGTGGAAGGCAGGCCCACCTTTGCCTGCAACAAGAACAAAATAACCATCATTGTTTTTGTTTTAGGACATTTTTCATGAATGCAATTTGCACAAAATGTTCTTTTGTGCTACTGAGTTGAACAGGACTGACTCGCCTCAGGTGGAGGCTGTAAGGGTTTGGTCAAATCATGGTGTCAACTCGACCCGGGTCAACCCAGTCCGGTTGCAGACTTGGCTGGGTGTTAAACCATGGTGTTTAGCGCATCACCTTATTCTCCGAAATGTGGATTTCTGGATGCACAAATGCTGTTGTCTGTATCCTCAGACAAATCCAAACAGCCCCCGGCAGATGTTTTAAGGACGTGACTTTGGGTATCATGGTTAGGAAAGTTTTCTCTTTTATCAGGGAGTGGAGCTTGTAATTTTTTGGGGTGTTTTTGTTCTCTTTTGCTTGTTTTCTTTATCGGGCCTCTGGCTGCTTTAATAAAATTCTCAATTCTCAATTCTCAAAAAAAGAAAAGAAAAGAAAATCCAAACAGCCTCAGGTTAGTGGTAATGTTCTGGAATTGCAGGTTTATGGAACATGATGACATGTTAGCATGGGGCTTTTTTGACGGCATGCCTTTGATTAAGCAATCTTTCCTCTTCTTTTTCCCTCCCAAGTGAGTCGACCAAGACAGGCCGTGATAACACTGGTCTCTGAAAGAGTTTTTATTCAAACACTTTCCTAATGAATATTTGGCTGTTTGTGTTGCAGACCAAAGGATGAATTCACGATGACGAAGCGATTGAGAAAATGCTACATGACCTCTCTTTGATCAAGAAATTCGAATAGGGTGCAGATGTTGTGCAGATGTTGTTGTTGTTAAGGGTGATGCTTGTGGATTAACTACAAAGAGGGAATGTAGCCAAAGTAACTTAGATCTCTCTTTAATGTTTTGTATGACTTCTGTCCTTATTGGCATCATAAATACAAGTAGGGATAAACGTTTTAAAACCTGCACTGGACATCGACCTGTTTTTGTGGGCAGTTTGATCCAACCATTGGGCCGACCAGTTAGGCGTGTTTGGACCATTTACTGTCGCAAATTTAGTTAAACTAATTTAACAGTTCTGGTGTTTATCTTCTAATAGAGGTGGGTACGAACTCTACAAGCCATAGCTTAAAAACTGGGTCAGGTTGTCTGGACTCAAAGACTCGGATGAGTTAAAACTAATAAATTAATGTTATTTAAAAAAGTTTAAATAGTCATATATTTATAAAATATAAAAATAATGAAAATAGCTGTAAACATAGTGCCTGGCGTGTTGGTCAGAGACATTGGCCCTGCTGTCAGTGGCCCAGGGAGTTATTGACTCAGCAAGTCTTGCTGAATCAAGGTTGAGTCATGCTTACAATCGAGCTTGATGGTTACTTGGTTAAAAATCTCATTGAGTTGACTTGATTTGGTTGAGTTTCAAGTCAGTTCACTAGGTTTTAGAACTGTTTTACTGGCCATGTTGCATTTTTCTTAAACAATTGGACCACCTCGACCAAGCCAGTTTTTTTTTTTTTTTTTTCCAGCATCCTGGCTTTTTTTGATGGCTAGTAGACCTCAGGAATGACCATCCATAAAACTCGTGGCGTGGTGGATGTGTGGTTCTTTGTTTCAGGAGGAATTAGGGCTTTTTAGGATAGGGTTGTAACTGGGCCAAGATGTGTGGAAGTATGCCCAAGATGATAAAGAGTCCTTATTTTGTTAAATGGGCCATGCATTTGGATCCAACCCAATCGATGGTCCTTGAGTTCAGGCTGAACCAGCTCGAAACTAGTCTCGGCTCCAGTTGGGCATGGTCTGGCCTGCCCCAGTTGCAACCCTAGTTGTAACTGCTGCAACTGGGCAACCCTAGTTTTGATGACTGCAGCAACTGAACAAGGGAATAATGGAAGTCGAAAACATCGGAAAACAAAAATTTGGCTCTTTTGGTGTGTTTTCGGAAAAACTGCGATAATGATTTTATGTGGTGTTTTTCTTAACGAAATTGGAGAAATGTGAAAATTAAGAAAGGACGGTATCATTTCCCCACAATTTTGGATTGAAGATCACCCAGAGTAGTTGGAAATGGGCTGATCATATTTTGTTTGGGCCTGGATTTTTAGCTAGTTGATCTGGGTGGGCCCATTGAAAGATTTGATTGTGCTTGGTCGAGGCTCAGCTCATGGACGGCCGAATGATGGTCTCTGTATTTCCATGTTTTTCACTCTCCTTTGTAGTTATGCAAGCTTTATGTGGTATGAAATAAACCGTTGGATAAAAAATATCGGCCTGTGTCAGTTAAGAAAGATGGTCCACCATGTTAAGAAAGTGAATGGTTGGAAAGAGTTAGGGAGGAAAAATTATATCTGGCCTACCTTTAACTATATATCTTTTACAGTTATTTGATTTGGGATGTCGACTGCTTTCATTTTAGTTAGTTTCGGCAATGGACTGGGCTGGGGTGGCCCATTGGACTTTTGGGTCTACCCCACTTCGGCTAAGGGCTGAACCGGTCTAACATTAACCGACTACGATCAGTAGAGCATTAGATGGACCTTCTTCTTCTTCTTCTTCTTTTAACCACAATGGGTACTTGAACCATGACCTCTTGTTGAAACTCCTGTGAAGTCTACCACCCAGGCATGAGTAAGGACGCTGGATGGAGCCATTTAAGCCATCTCTTAGCCATGCTAAACCAGCTCCATCCGACGGCTGAAAATTCATCTTCCTAAGTGAATAAAAGCAGATGTGGAGGCAAGAATCACTTCCACAAGTTGAGATTCCTTTGTAAATGTTATGATCAGTTTTGTCTAATTTTTCTGGGCCATAGTAGATGCATGGTGGGGGCGGACCTAATGACTAACCTGGATATGGGCACTAGGCCAACAGGCTGGACTTTGGGTCAGCGTAATCATCTCAAACAAGGCTTGGCTTGTACGTTTTTGCCCAGCTTGAACCGACTTTCGCCTCGTCCATCCACAGACATGGTCCACTTTTTTAATGGTCTGATTTGATTTATGCTGTCACATGTACCTCTGTCCAAACCTTTCAATTCATAGCAGTATTCGCAAGATATAAAAACTGATACAGCTGACACTTCCAATGCAAAGCTCTACTCTTACTACTGACAGAAAAATGTGGCTATTTTAAGGGCCTTTGTTCTCCTAATTACGACTTTGTTCCGTAAAGGATATAAGCTATGATTATAAATTACTTTGCCGATCTCCTACTTATAACATCTGTATTTGACGGTCGAATTTAGTGTTTGTTATATTGGTATTAAAATCATTCTTATAACATTTATATTTGACCGTCAAATTTAGTATTTGTTATATTGGTATTAAAATCATAAGGATGGCATTTTTTATATCACCTTAGTATTAATTCATCGCTAAAATACACTGATATCTCTTGATTATTCTGCATTTGACTGTCATGTTTGGTCCATCACTAGTTCTTTAGCCTTAGCTCCAGAAATCAGGCTGATTCAACACTAAGGTGGGCCACCCCCAATCCGCGTCCCCTACAAAGCCTCTAAATTCAATTGATATGGCCTACCTAGGTTTTGGAATATTTAGACCTTTGGATAGTTCTTTCATCTCATGGATGGATTGGATTGAATACAAACACCACAGGGCACTGCAAAAAAGTAATGGTGCATGTCCCATTTAAACTTTTTCTTAGGACGGTGTGATTTGAGGTACGACAGATTGCGTACCAAGTTACTCAGTCTTATCCATGCCTTTCTTCCATTTTACCAACTCATTTTAGGGCATAAACCCAGAATTAAAGCATTTCAAAGCTCAAGTGTATCCCGTGCACCTCACCACAAAAAAACCGTGGGAATTGAATGCATACTGTTGTAAACTTCCTGGGAGCCATAGTAGTTTTGGATAATATTTGTGTTTTCCCTTCATCCACGTTCGTGTGATCTTATAAACTGGTTGGATAACAAATAAACATTGCTGTGGGCCATAGGAAGGTTTCAACTGTGGACATATTATTCCACTGTTTCCAATGGTGTAATCCACTTCGGCTTTGTATATGCTTCAATATTGAGTTCATCTCTTAAAATGAGCTGATGAAAATGATTGATCACGTGGTAAGATGCATGCAACATAATGGGCCCAGAGAGTTTACTCAGCACTCAATTTGCGATCGTGATTTGACGTACATACTGCACATTTACCAGGCCAGGTATATGGGTACATGGAATGAGAAAGGTCTCAATTCCAACCGGTTAGGCCAAAAGATCATGTTGCATCCAACCCTACAAATAAGTTGGCCCATAATTAGAACACCTAGTATAACAATCAGCCCTATCACTCGTCAGGTGGGCCACTTCACAGAAAACAATTTTTAAGTCATTGATAAATAGTAAAATACAAGTTTGTTAAATTTCGTAAGTCGATACAGATTATTTTTGCAAAAGGTGATCCCCATGCTAAGGCCCATCTATTGGACGGGTTGGATTTTGCAACCACAAAAAAGGTTGGAAGCGAAGCGGGGTGACAAAACACTCGCCAAAATTAAAAAAATCCAATCCCATCGGGCGCCTGACCATAGGCCAGAGTGGTCCAGAGAGTTTCCGGGCAGATTTTCAAATTTCGGATGCTCGACTTTCATCAAATGCTCGACCACCTCACTTTCAGGCGCTCGAAATTCATTCGAATTATGCCCCAACCCTCTGGACAGTTTTGTCCTTCACCGGGTGCCCAACCACCCTTGATTGGACACCCGATATTCATTTGGGTTTTATGTTTAGGTTGTTGGACAGTTTTTGAGTTTAGCAGGTGCTCGACTGCCCTTCATCGGCCACCCAACGACGCGCGAACAGTTACACAGTTTTTGCGCGAACTTTCCATTTTGAATGTTTTTCTTTCCTAGTTCTTTTAGGACTTTTGATTTACATACTCTTAAGGTTTCTATTATGCAACCTAAGTTATAAATACTCATTTTAATTCATTGTTAAGAATAATTATTCATCTTTTAATAAGATATTTTGAGTTTCTACTCTTTTGCTCTTGGATTCAAGTGTTCCTTCGAGGATTCGAAGAAGATTGGTCGTGGATTCCCGATAGTTCTTTGGATTCGGAATAGTTATCCGTGAAGAGAGACGGTGTTTGATCTTACACCCCGTCTAGGCTCTAACAGATGGTCTCTAAGACTTGTAAGATATGGTTTTATTTTTCTAATAGGTTGGTGCAAGCGTAGACGTGATGAGATCGATCACCGTCTCTCCCATAAGATACCTATTCCGAATCCACAGAAAATCCGGGAATCCTCAACCAGACTAGCTTGAATCCACGAGAGAACAATCAAATCCACAAAAAAAAGAGGCAAAAAACCAACTTTGATTTAATAATAATGAAAAATGATTGATTAACAATGAGTTTAAAGACTATTTAAAGAAAAAACGAACCATAGAAACTCTTAAAATATAATAAAAAAGAATTTTTAAGCAAACTAGGAAAGAAATATGCAAAACGGGTGCCCCGAAGTTGCGAGATTGGGCAACCGAAATCCCTCTAAAACGTCCAGAGAGTTTTGTGTAAATTCGGTGGAGTTTCGGGCGCCCAAAATAGGGTTGTCGGGCGACTGACATTGCCTACGGCCCAAAAGCGTCGAAAATCCGCCGAGAATATGAAATTTACTGATTTTTTTCTAAGTCCTCTAGATTTTTTATCTAGTTTGGCCGGTCGGCCAGGGTGTTTGGCTAGCCGAAATATGACGTCGACCATCGATTTTCTTGGTCTTCTTCTGGTCCATCTCCATTAGGAACTGTTGTCGATCCTCGCTCACGATCAGGAGGTTCCCTCCCTACATTAGACCTCTCCACTTCAAAATAACTCACCCTCGAGTTATACTTCATATTTGATCCACAATACGATCGTAACTTCAGTGATTGACATTTTCTAACCTTCTTTAGTTGTTACTCCAGCTTGTATAAGGGATGTGATTCTTCATCCGTGTCGCTTTCCTTGAACGCATCTTCTTTCATGACAATCTGCAACGCCTTCCATTCTTCCACAGTAAAAATCATCAAATCATCATCTAAGATCCTCTTTGATTTGTGCAAAACTAGTCCCATAACCTCTGAAATGTTTATGGATTCTTGCAAAACTAGATCCACAATTTTCAGGAGATCTACAGGCCCTTCTTTACTTTTCACATCTGAAGTAGTGATCTCCTCAGCTGTCTTAGGAGTTTATTCAACCTCGAAGACAATAGGGGGTTGTACTTCATCCTCCCCTCTATGACCTCAACTTCAATGATGTTTATAGGCTCTACCTCCTTGTCCTTCATAATGGAGGTGTTGATCTCTTCCATCTTCTCAGAATTTTGTACAACCTCTGAGATACAGGTGGGCTGTATGTCAGAGATCTCTTCTGTGGTTGCATTACATTCGTCTGGAACTACCAGACCGCCCTTAGATTTTCTGGCAATATCTTGTATAGGTAAGAAAGATCGCCCCTCCACTTTAAAAGTTTTGGATGGGTTTTTCGTTTTCACAGGGGCCACTCGCATCACACTGTGGAACCTGGTGTCATGTCCGGCCGTGCCTTAAAACAACAGGTTCATTGCTAGCTGCAAGTTGTGGGGATGTTGGGAGAATACCTAATCCTCATAATCGTTATACCAAAATCGTTCCAGTAGCCGTCACTTCATCCATGGCCACAAATATGTTGGCGCCTTCCACTGTCACGTTCGCTCGCATTGCTATTGTGCACACTAAGTCACAACGACACCTCCCAACTTATCTTCTATAAACCGAACCTTCTTCTCATCTGGGAATCATATATAGTTGAAGAAATGCTTGACTTCCAAGATCCACTCATCGATGCGACACCGGCCATTGAAGTTGTGAAGATCTATTACCCTCCTATAGGATCGATTTGTTAAGCGTGATTGATCTGGGGTAACCCTATGACTCGTCGGTGGGGGTGCTCTACGAGCAACTTGATTGTGAAATCCAACAGGATTCCATTACGAGCATAGAATTCTATGACGTCCGCTACACAGTCGAGGGAAGCTTGCTCCCCTTGTATAGCTTGTTATTTCTCCCATTCAAACCTTCTAAAAGTCGTCATTGATAGAAGCTGATCCCTTAGATCATCGTCTATGGGGTTGTTGTCTGTACCTTTGTAAAGAGGAATCAGCCCAAGGGGTGTCCTCGCTCTAATTCTAACTTGGCACAGGCGTAAACATAATGAGATTGATCACCGTCTCTCTCACAAGATACCTGCTCTGAATCCATGGAACCTCCGGGAATCCTCGACCGGGCTTCCTTGAATCCACAAGGAAACACTTGAATCCACTAGTAAAAAGAGGTAAAAAATTAACTTTGATTTAATTATAATGAAAGATGATTGATTAATAACAAGTTTAAAGACTTTTTAAAGAGAAAAAGAACCCTAAAAACCCTTAAAACGTAATAGAAAAAAATCTTAGAAAATTAGGAAAGAAATGTGCAAAAATGACAATTTCCATGCAAATCTGGTTGTATGAGTTTGGGCACCCGAAGTGGCGAGGTCAGGTGACTGAAATTCCATAAAACGTCCAAAGAGTTTTGTGAAAATTTGGTGGAGTTTCGAGCGCCCGAACTAGGGTTGTCAGGTGATCGACATTGTCGACAACCTAGAAGCGTCAGGAATCCGTCGAAAAGCTGTAAAGAATTTGAAATTTACTGAACTTTTTCTAACTCCAGATTTTTTAATCCAGTTTGGCCGATCGACCAGCACGTTCCGGCCGAAATATGACATCGACCATCGATTTTCTTGGTCTTTTTTTGGTCCGTCTCTATTAGGAACATCGTCGATCCTCTCCCACGGTCAGAAGGTTCTCTCCCTGCACGGGTGCCAAAATAAAAGAAAGAAAAATATTGCTTCACAAAAAAGAAAATATTGAAAAGCCATCGGCTTTATCGAAAACCCAAAGAATGTTACAAGGAAGCAGAACTGTCGAAATCTCATTAGAGAAAATAACAACAGGAATAAAATAAGAAGGATAGTAATAAGACCAGGCAAAACAGTATCCCATAAATGTACAAATCTCTCACTTTCTTTATCTTCTACGTTGATATGTACGGCAGCTCTTATACAAATGAAGATAGCTCGAATCACATGGTTTATTATGCACATCCTGCATTCAAGAATTCAATTTGAAAGATTCATTTTTCATCATCATCATCATGCATATAGCAATCATAAGCTACAGTATAGACCTCTTCAACTCACCGCAAAAAGACAGAGAAGGGGGAAAAAACACTGCTGTGATGCAAATTTGCCATCTCCTGTAGGGTTCTGTCCACTCCCAACAATCTGCCTCAATGTGCCATGACCAACCATCCTTTATGAATACATGCCATGTAAAAATGGGTACGTTACCCCTGGCTGCACCACCTTATTAGATGAAAATACAGTAGCCTACATACACCAAAACAGTGTTGGGCTCAAATATACTATTACCCACACTCTCACCTCTTTGATCATCTAATTTCTCAATCTCAAACCAAAAAACTTTTTAATTTGTGTTTGCGTACAAAACCAGCCTTACAAAAATGGCTACCCAAAGTGTGCCGCTGTCAACGTGAACAAGCTTCTGAGAGAATTTACCAGTCTCACTAGACAATTGTTTGAGTTGCCATGACCGGAGATATGGAAAAAAAAAAAAAAAAAAAAAAAAAAAAAAAGCCTTTGTCCATGGTACGGAGTTTAACTAACAAGTTAAACCAGATTGGTAGAAAGGCAACTGATCAAAAGAGTGGGTTTCTTCTCCGAATAGCTAATTTATAGCCTCGAAAAAAAAAAACCTGGGGTTGTGTATTCCCTTCCTTAACACAAGATAAAAACGTTACCCCAGGCACCAATCGCCTTCCAGAGTTCAATTGGGAATAAGTGACAGGACATAGAGAATCTCATTACCTTCACAGTTGTATCATTGGAAATGATCCACTGTTCATGCTCACGACTATAAGCAAAGCAACAATAGTGCTGCTCATAATAGCAAACCTGAAAAATGAAGAACAATAGTCAGCAGGAAAAACGGTGCAGATAATTGCCTATAGTTTATCCAATACCTGACACAAAAGCTTGTACGGACTGGATTTGAAGGATGTAACTCTTGTTACATCAAATTCAACCATAGCCACTAAATGATATTTATCCTTAAATCCCATGTTCTCTAAAGAAGCACCTACAAGTATGTTTGAGTAGAGAAGTGATGTTTTACTTATTGTGAGGCCCAACATGGAGGTTAACATAATAATGGTAGATTCTAAGATGATGCCTAAATCTATTGGCATCTGGTTCTTAAGAAACAACTAGAGATGAATTTTCTTTAGAAAAAAAAAAGGAATTACTACATAAATGAAACAGACATGGAAAAAAGAAAGAAAGCCAATGCTAAAAAACAAGCTTAGCCATTAGTTTAGGAGTGAGACCTCATGGTCAACCATTCCTAGTATTTCATCCCCTCTTCAATCATAAAGTGAGCTCCCCATAATAAGGAAAAAGAGTAATTTTTTGTAGCATTGGCCTTGGTTGTAGGATTCTTCCATTCACCTAAAACTACTACTTCAAAACACAGATTAATTGTTTCAATTATAGGAACAACAATTCCCTCAAAAGATTCATGCTTCAAATTGTAAGAAACATATTGCCTATTATTTGCTTTCAAAGATGGGGATGGTTTTCTATTTATCTCCTCTATTGTATCTTAAGAATCTTAAGATCAACATTTTTTTTAACTCACCCGAGTCCAACGTGACTTGTCTTAGTTGACTCAGAATCGGTCAAACCCAGTCCAGTTTGACCATGAGAGTCAAAATTGAAAATAGGGGGTGATTCTGCCTAACTCGGTAATGCAAGGGCATTTTCACACCGGGTTTGAGTGGGGTGGCCTGTGAACTCAGGAGCACACTCGGGGTGGGGTCGGCTGTGGACTCAGGGGGACCGTGGATTTGGACCCACCAGTGGATTCGGGGCCCACGTAGGAGGATTTGATCGAGGGCCTAGGGTGACCCATGGATTCGGGGCCCTGAGGTGAACCCGTGGATTCGGGGCCTTCTCGACCTGGGCTATGAGATAAAGGGATTGATTCGTCATACTCTAACAGCTCGAGCTTTTATAGCAAGTGGTTAATTGTCCTGTATCAAATTGGTATCAGAGCAGGAGGTCTTGTGTTCGAAACGCCTCACCGGGGGTGAATAATGCAGGGGTATTTTCACACCGGGCTTGAGTGGGGCGGCCTGTGGACTTAGGAGCACACTCGGGTTCAAGTCCCATAGTGAAAATCCACTACGGCGTGAGTTTGGGTGTGTGTGTGCGTGGGTGGTAGACTCCAAGGAGTTTCAACACCAGGTCTCGAGTTCGTGTCCCATAGGTGGTGAAAATCCACTTCTGGGAGTGTGTGGGTGGGTGGGTGTGGGGTGCGTGTGTTAAAAAAAAATGATTTGTAGATGCTTTGCAGTTATCTTTTCAAAAGCAGGTGATTCTTGCTTCCTTCATGCAACTAAAGCATTGTGAGAAGGAACCCATAAACATTTAAGAGTACAGGTTGTCAAGATGCATCGAGGGAATTTAATGCAAGAATATGGCATTTCAGCCTTTAATATTAGTTGTCTACTGACTATGAGAAATTAAAATAATACCCCACTGCTTAAGAAATCTCTGGCACAATAAAATTAATTCACTGTGGTGGTTTACAAGCTTCGGAGGTGTATCACTTGTAAGTCTTAAGGCATATCTCAAAAGAAAAATCTCAAGTCTTTAAGTCTTAAGTCTTAAGTCACATGCAGTACTCACCACCGCCCTCCCCCCCCCCCCCCCCCCCCCCCGCCCCGTTTTATCCTTTCATTTCTCAACCTCTTTCCATCACTTGCCCTGAGATCATGTAGTGTTGCGGTGTTAGGTTCAAGTAGGGACCAACTAATTAGTCTATGAGAGTGACTCTAGGAGTTCTAAACTAATCATGCAAGAAGTAATTACTACTGTTTTTGGTAAAGTGCTCGGAATGTTTTGAATAATCACCTCCTTTGTTGATATTGTTTTTGGCCTCAAGTGTAAGCTCCGGTAAAAGGGCTTCTCATGGCAGCATCAGATTTCTCTTTGGCATCTCTGTCTGCTAGATCCTCCAAATATGCCTGCCAAAGGAAGATAACCACCAAGATCATTTAAACCCAAGCTCAACGTGGAATGTCCAACAGGTGGAACAGTTAATTGAAAGCTGTTAAACCAAATCAATACAGACCCGCCATAATGGCCTGATGAGGAAGAACATAATTTCCCGGTAATCAAAGGAAGACATGGCCCCAAGTTCATGTTCCAACTGCTGCATGGCAGCAAGGTTCTGCCTGATCCTTGCATCAAGTGTACAGAGCTGCAGGACAGCACCCTACTAGTGAGACTTCAATAGAATGACATTTCTTCTTTAAAGATTTAATTAGAAAAAGCAAACCTCCAGAAAGAACTTGCTGCCATGTGCTCGGATTCCTAATAGTATGCTCTTGTCAGCTTGATGCAGATTGTCCCACGTTCTTGAATCCTCCCTGTTGCTGGACTCCAAATCACATAAATGTGAAGTGAGCCCAGGTTTTCCACATTGAATAACATTCAAAGCCTCTTCTCCTTTAAGAACAAGCGAAATAGCATTCTCCTCGAACCTACTGTTGATGAACACTGGATTATCTTTGCTTTCTACAAGCTCTTCCTGCCGCTTCCTCAAGAGAGCCTCGAAACTTTGAGTGACATATTCCATAGAGAGATGCCTTTTCTTAAATTCTTCATGACAGAGATCTAGAAGAGAACACAAAGCCTCCATATAGCACAGATGCTCGCATTTCTCCTGGCAGAGTTTCTTTAAGTGGTTAAACTCCTCGTCAAGCTCTTGAAGAATCTCCTTTCCCCGACAACTTTTGTCTTCCCTCAGATGAGTCCATGATACAACTTCTACATCAGCCGAAGATGAGGCGAATAACCAGGATAAAAAGGCATCCCCACCCGGCTCTCCATCTTCACTGAGAACAGAAACTTCCTCACCCATGCTGGCATTTTCAGTTTTATTAGTCCCGGCTGTCAACAAAAACTCATTTGAAATGAGATGAGATGAATCACCACTGAGATTAATCCCCTCTAAAACATCAATCACCAGAGTGTTGACACCCTGGGCATCATCTGCTGAGGTGGTCTTCTCAGAATCTTTGCGTAACTGACATGAATTGGAGAGCTCCTGCAATAAGTCAAGCACATTCTGAAGCTGGGTGGAATCCAAGAAGCGAATACAGGCAGCTGTTTGGTCTAGCAACTGCAAACCTGGCGCTAGGCCCTGGAGCTCATCCATGGTGTAGTGTATCACCTTCTTAACGTGAGTATCAGCAAGACATTTATTCTTCAGAAGCAACTGAAACATGCCATGAATTCCATCAAGGAGTTTGGCACGTTTGCAATCATCAACCGATGGCCAACTTTGTGGGATGGGATATGCCTCCACCCAATGTTCGTTACTATCTCCTCTTAAATCAGAGCTGGAAATGCCACTACATTTTCCATTTTCCGAAAGATCTCCTCTGTATACCACCCCTGCCTTAGACTCCCCATCCACCTCTTGGACTTCCGATGAATCTTTTAAGCCCCTCTCATCAGATGAAAACTCCCTTTTCCTTTTTGAAAATAAACAGATTTTATTAAGAAGCCGTGCAATGGTAGAAAAGAATTCACATGAACAATCCCTGTTGCTCCCATTAGTACGAGTGCCAACATCAGAGGAGTCAGCTGTTGTGAGAGATTCGTGTCTCACCCGATTTTCGAGAATTTTCATAGAAGCATGGAGATCAACTGGTTCCCAACAACCATTGAGAAGCATATCAGCCCAGCCACTGTCAGCCTCTTTGGGCAAGACTGGCTGCAATTTCAGTAGGAGGTCTCCAATGTGCACCCACACATGCTGCTTATGGGATTCACGGTCTGCAAATTTCTCACCACACAAGCAGCACACCCAGAACTTCCAGGTCTCGTTACTTTCGATAAATGAGAGAGCTTCCGAAAGCACATCCGCTGCCAACCCATCCTCTTCCGACACGTAGTGGGCCCGAAGATCATGATGACTCACTAAAAGCAAACTCAATTTCTTCTCGATGCTCAATACATTCCAATACTTTCGAACTGCAATAATCTTGTGGGCCGGATCGATAATCTTCCATGGTTCTAACAAATATAATATAGGACCATGCATTCAATTAAGGATTTTCTCACATGAACAATATCAAATGGAGCGAGAACCACAAATTTATACCAATAAAAGATTTATTCATTTTTTTCAATGGCAACTAATAATTTTATAAAAGGAAACAAGATGCATCAAGGAATTTGAAGAGTCCCCTATACAGGGAGGTCCATACAAGATTTTCTCATCAACTCATTAGTCAATGAGAGTGACTTCAGGACTTCTAAACTAATCAATCAAGAATTAGTAACTTCTTCTTCTTTTTTTTTTTTTTGGTTAAGTGCTTGAAATCTTCATGTTTACTAGTAGCTGGAAAAGCCAATGGTCTGATTGAAATCACATAAAATTGTCATGTTTGCTAGTAGCTGGAAAAGCTAATAGTCTGATTGAAAAGAAAGGCCTAAATAGGTAATCTCAATTTAAACAAGAATGAGAACAATAGATTAAAAAAAAAAAGAGAGAGTATATAAGGATGTGTAAAGTGATATGGCTCTCTTGTACAGCTTTTGTAAGATCAGCCTGGAATCTTTCCTCATCAATTTGAGGAGGGCTATCTTCATGATTTTCTTTCTCAGATAAGGTTTGAGAATGTCCATCACAAGTAGGGTTCTGACTATGAGCTTGCCTTCCACTCGGTGAAAGACCATCCTCCGAAATTCCTTGGTTCAATGGGCCTGAAAAGATATCTCAGACAAAGCATCCATCTTAACACTAAAGAAATCATATTAATGCACAAACACCAAGCCTAAGCTTGAGCTCTGGATCTGTAATCTTCCAAGGTTCTAACAAAAATAATATAGGACCATGCATGCAATTAAGGATTTTCTCACATGAAGAATCAAATGGAGAATCACAAATTTCTACCAATACAAGATTTTTTTTTAATGGCAACTAATAATTTTATAATAAAAGTAAACAAGACGCATCAAGAAAATTGAAGACTCCCCTATACAAGATTTTCTCATCAACTCATTAGTCAACGAGACTGACTTCAAGAGTATATGAGGATCTGTAAAGTGATGTGATATTTACCAAGGCTCTCTTGCGCAGCTTTTGTATGGTCAGCTTGGAATCTTTCCACATCATGCTCCTCCGCAGAGATCTGTCCTAGTTCCTTTGTTTCATCATCTCCTAGATGTGGATCGACTAATTTTCAAAGTATATGATAATCATGTTAGTTCTATGCTCCAGATGCAATTCAAACTCCAGTACAGATTGAGCCAAGTAAACAAAAGCGCAAGAATTCAGCCATACTGCAGCCAACATGAAAATAATCCTTACCCCATTGATGAGAAAGGGTGGTTTCATTTTCTTTCTCAGATAAGGTTTGAGAATGTCCATCACTGGTATGAGCTTGCCTTCCACTCGGTGACAGACCATCCTCCGAAATTCCTTGGTTCGATGGGCCTGAAAAGAGAGAGGATATGAAACACATTTCAGACAAAAGCATTCATCTTAACGCTAAAAAAAATCATGTTAATGAACAAACACCAAACATAAGGAAATTGAAGAGAGTCCCTTATACAGGGAGGTCCAAAAAAGATTTTCTAATCAACTCATTAGTCAATGTGAGTGACTTCAGGAGTTATAAACTAATCAAGCAAGAATTAGTTACTTCTTCTTCTTCTTCTTCTTCTTCTTTTGTGTGTGTGCGTGTGTGGGGGGGGGGGGGGGGGGGGGGGGGGGGGGTGGGGGTTTAAGTGCTTGAAATTTTCATGTCTGCAAGTGGCTGGGAAAGCCAATAGTCTGATTGAAATCACATATCAACTTGAAATAAAAGAAAGGCCTGAATAGGTACTCTCAATTTAAACAAGAATGAGAAAAATGAAAAAGAAAAAAAAAGGAGTATATAAGGATGTGTAAAGTGATATGATATTTACCAAGACTCTCTTGTACAGCTTTTGTAAGGTCAGCTTGGAATTTTTCGTCATCAGTTTGAGAAGGGCTGGCTTGATGGCTTTCCTTCTCAGATAAGGTTTGAGAATGTACATCACTGGTAGGGTTCTGATTATGAACTTGCCTTCCACTCGGTGAAAGACCATCCTCCGAAATTCCTTGGTTTGATGGGCTTGAAAAGATAGAGGATATGAAACACATTTCAGACAAAAGCATCCATCTTGACATAGTTGTTGGGATATGGAGGGCCGGCAGTGGAAGCAAAACCGAACACAAGCAACAAATTCAATCAAACAAGCCACACAATGCAATCACAATGCATGCAATCACCCACACATAGACAATCCGATTTTTACTGTGGAAAAACCCCTCACGGGTAAAAAAACCACGGCACAAAGTGACACCAATCCACTATAATCTCAGAAGTTACAAGAGATGGAACCCAAGACCCAAAACCCAAGCCCAAAAGAGAAATCCCAAGCTTACCCAAGAAGAAAACCCTTTTCTCCAAGCTCTTTCTCTAACCTAGAAGCTCCCTCAATCCCCTTTGCAACCTTAGAAACCTCTAATCCCGTATCTACACCTTAAATAGGAAGAAAAACGGATTTAGAAACTTCTTACGCGCAAACCGCGCAAGAAATCGTGTTGCACTAGGACACTGCTGACCGGTCGTTTGGTCGGTCGGACACCCCTACCGGCCGGTCGGCTGATCGGTCGGATGGGCAAAAAACAAGACAACAGCAATGCTGCATTGGTCGTCTGTGTGGCCGGCCGGTCGGACACTCCCACCGACCGGCCGGTGACCTCTGTGAAACATAAATTTGAGGCGTCCGTTTCCAACAAACTCCACCACGACTCAAATCACCATGCACCTCCTGGCCACGCACAATCTCCAACTCTACTTCGTCATCATTATAGTTCTGTCGCTTCTCATGTCCCATCGACTCTATCCTTGCATCTTCACACGCCTTGTTGCTCTTCCCATGTGACCCTTTTTCACTTGCCACACTTGAGCAATCGTGGATCCTGCTGCCGATCCCGCAGCTCCACCATGAATAGTGCTCTCGATCACATTGTAAAGATCATCGCACCTTCGTGCCTTGATCATCACACGTGCTCCATTCACCACTTTACAATACTGATCGCAGTCGATGAACCTGCACCCTTTCGCCTCGAATGCACCAAGAGATATCACATTTCTCTTCATCTCAGGGACATGCTTTACACTTTCAAGGATCCGTTCGACTCCATCGAACATCCTAATGTGCATCGAACCAATCCCTACCACATTGCGAGCGTAGCCATCGCCTACAAACACCGATCCTTCATCATACTTCTTGTATGACATGAAGGAACTTCGGTCAGGACATACATGACATGATGCCCCTGAATCCAAGAGCCACTCTCCACCAAGAGGCTCTATGCCGGATACAGTCAATACATCACAACTGTCACCACCGTCCTCTATAGTATTGGTTCCTTCCCTAGAAGAATCTCCAGATCTCTCTTGCCTTTTCCCGGGATTCGAGTAATCCCTCTTCACATGTCATTCTTCCCCACAGTTCCAACATCTCACCTTATACCTCCACTTGCCTTTTGATTTAGATATCGATGAAGAAGATCCTCCACCCTGCTCAGAATTCCTCCCCCTCATAACCAGTGCCTCATCAGTAGAGGGACCCACGCCACCATTTTTCCTTCTCATCGCCTTTGCCTGAAGGGCTGAGATAAAGGTTTCTACGCTAATAGTCTCTCTACCTGCGCACAAAGAGTCCTTGAGCGACTCATATGATTCTGGAAGTGAATTCAACAGGATAAACGCTTGATCCTCGTCCTTCATCGGCTCATCTACATCCATCAACTTGCAAAAAAGCCTATTGAAATTGCTGATGTAGCTCTCGACATCGGCTCGCCTCTCCGTCATCCTCAGATTGTACAACTGAAGCCTCAAGTATATGCGATTTTCAAGAGATTTCTTTGCATAGATATTCTCCAACTTCGCCCATGTTTTAGCCGCAGTTTTCTCTTTCATGACATTATACAGAACCTCATCTGCCAGGCACAACTGGATTGAGACATTTGCCTTTTCATCGATCTTCTTCCACTCTTCTTCTTTCATAGCTTCTGGTCGCTCTCCAAGGAGCGCAAGTTGCAATCCTTGCTGAACTAGAAGGCCTTTCATCTTTACCTTCCAAAGCTCAAAGCTATTTTTCCCCGAATACTTCTTTATGTCGAACCTCATGCCTGATGCCATGCTCTTGTCTCAGATTCAAATTTCTGCTACACCCTAACGATCTCTCTAATACCAGTTGTTGGGATAGGGAGGGCCGGCAGCGAAAGCAAAACCAAACACAAGCACCAAATTCAATCAAACAAGCCACACAATGCATGCAATCACCCACACATAGACAATTCGACTTTTACGTGGAAAAACCCCTCACGGGTAAAAAAACCACGGTACAAAGCGACACCAATCCACTATAATCTCAGAAGTTATATATAAGAGATGGAACCCAAGAACCAAGACTCAAGCCCAAAAGAGAAATCCCAAGCTTATCCAAGAAGAAAATCCTCTTCTCCAAGCTCTTTCTCTCACCTAGAAGCTCCCTCAATCCCCTTTGCAACCTTAGAAACCTCTAATCCCGTATCTACACCTTAAATAGGAAGAAAAACGGATTTAGAAACCTCTTGCGCGCAAACCGCGCAAGAAATCGTGTTGCACTAGGACACTGCCGATCGGTCATTCGGCCGGTCGGACAACCCTACCGGTCGGTCAGATGGGCAAAAAATAGGACAACAGCAATGCTGCCTTGGTCGTCTGTGTGGCCGGCCGTCGGACACTCCCATTGACCGGCCGGTGGCCTCTGTGAAACGTAAATTTGAGGCGTCCGTTTCCAACATAAAGAAATCATATTAATGCACAAACATCAAACCTAATCTTGAGGGCTGGATCTGTGATCTTCCATGGTTCTAACAAAGATAATATAGGACCATTTATGCAGTTAAGGATTTTCTCACATGAACAATGTCAAATGGAGAACCATGAATTTATACCAATACAAGATTTTTCCTAATCGAAATTAATAATTTTACAAAAGGAAATTGAAGAGAGCCCCCCATTAAGGGAGGTCCATACATGATTTTCTAATCAAGTCATTAGTCAATGAGAGTGATTTCAAGAGTATACAAGGATATGTGCAAAGTGATGCGATATTTGCCAAGGCTCTCTAGTATAGCTTTTGTAAGGTCAGCTTGGAACCTTTCCTTATCATGCTTCTCTGCAGAGAGCTGTCCTAGTGCCTTTGCTTCATTATCTTCTTGATGTGGATCAACTAATTTTCAATGTATATGATGATCATGTTAGTTCCATGTTCCAGAAGCAATTCAAACTCTAGGGCTCATTGAGCCAGGTAAACAAAGCCCAAGATTTCAGCCATACTGCAGCCAACTTGAAAATAATCCTTACCCCATTGATGAGTTTGCTCTTTGAAGCAACCTTCAATTTGAGAAAGAATGGTAGGGTTCTGACTATGAGCTTGCCTTACACTCGGTGAAAGACCATCCTCCGAAATTCCTTGGTTCGATGGGCCTGAAAAGACATCTCAGACAAAAGCATCCATCTTAACAACAACGAAATCAAACTAATGCACAAACACAAAACAAAAGCTTGTCCTCGTAGTAGATTTACCAGGGATTTCAGTCCTTTCAACAGATCCTGTATGCAAGCCCACTGAATCTTTTGGCAACCCAGAACCGACAGATTTGTCAGCGAGGCGTTTCTGTTTAGCCTCATTTTCTGTTCGACTTTGATACAGAAGTTTTTCCTCGAGCTTTCTTTCATCTGCTACAATGTCATCTTCTAGTTGTTTCAGATCATCAACACTTTCAGTAACCAAGGTACTGCTGCCAGGTACAAAAAGAGACTGGGTTAAATGCCAAAATCCCATAGGCAAAGGTGGGAAGCGGATTAGGTGTTACCCTGGTTTATCTTGTTGAATGTTTTGTATATCCATGCCGTACGTCCAGTTTACCATGTCATTTCAGGCTGTGATCCAAAAGCTCATGCACATCCATATCTCAGATGAACCACATCATGGAAAATAGTGGTGAATGACCATTAAAAGCTTTTAACACGCCACAAAAGTTCTGGATCAAGAAGAATTTTTTATATTGTAATGGGTCCTTACTCATGCCTCAGTTGTAGACTCACTAGAGTTTCAACACGTGTTCATGGGTTTGAGAATCCATCGTGGTGTGAGTGCGTAAGCCTCCCTTTAGGGTATAAATGATAAATAATCCTATAGCGGATGCTTCATAGAACATTTGGTACCATACAGTGATTATTCAATCCCCATGGGACTCTTTTAACTTTAGGGCAGTTTGATTAGAGGTAAATTAAATGAAATGAAAGTAAACACATAATAATAATTTTTACACATGTTTGATAGAAATATTGAATTCTACCTCAAAAATTATGCAAATTTCAACCTCTTTTCAAAGTAAAACTCTCTTGGCCCCACCATGATGTGTGTGTTATATTCACACCACTCATTCATTCTTTCAAATCATTTTAGAACATGAGTCTAAAAATGAGACAAATTCAAAGATCTAGTGGACCACACCATAACAATAGGTTCAATAGTAGACCTAATTATTCTTATTGTGGGTCACTTGAGCTTTGGATCTGCCTCATTCTTTGTCTCATGTCCTAAAATGATTTGAAAAAATGAATGGATAGTGTAGATATAACACATACATCATGGTGGGCCTATAGAATTTTGGTACATAGCATATTACCCCATATAAGACTTTTTGGGACAATGTGCATTTCTAAGGAAATAGGAAGATGAGTAATCATTACTTATATTTTACATTCATTTCATTTCATTTCTTGGAAGCGGTGGCTGGTGTGATTCTATCTTTTTTAATAGAGCTAATCTCCCTATCACCATCAAATGCCTTGCCACTTTGGATGACTAACAAAAAAAAAATAATAATAAATAAAATAAAATAAATAAATAAATAAATTTGGGGAGCAATTAGGTTAGAAAAAAGGTAATTAGTCTAGAAGCGCTGAACTGTTTTTCCCTTTGTAGGATTTTGGTTTCTACCTTTTATATTTGGGACTTTAAGTATATGATAGGTGAGGCAGCAAATTATCCCTAAAGCAATAAAATTTAAAGGTGAAAAAAAGAGAGCAAGTTCTATTTAAGAAAAAAAGTACTCCTTATCAAGATTCCACAAAATAATGTCATTCCAAATTCAAGTGGTTCACACCACATGATTTACACGTAATAGTATGTATGACTACCCCCCCCCCCCCCCCATTGGATCTCCCTGAGTTTTAGAATCCAATCTTACCGTGCAGAATGAATTTGTCACAGGCAATGGCTCCCCTATCTAATTTGCTGTGTTTACTTATAAGTTAACCGAATTTAGCATTTACTACTTATAATGGTAAAATTTGGAAGACGTAGTATGTTAACATTTTTAACAAGTCATCTTTAGCATGTCATGACTCAGGAAATAAGGATGTTGAAAGGTTTTAGCGGACAATCCCGTCTATTCTTGAAAGGTTTTAATGGTGAGTGTCCAACCTTCAACGGTGTTAATTGTGGGTGTTGAATTTTGGGTGGAAGTCCATTTGTCACCGTTGGGAAAGCCGGCAGCGGAAGCAGAACGCCAAACACGTGAAGCAATGCGAAATCAAATAAGTAAACAGGATGAAATCAATCACACACAAGCATTCACCACAAGAGACTCCGAATTTACATGAAAAAATCCTTCAATGGGTAAAAAAAACCACGGCACAAGCGATCCACTATGAATTAAACAGAAGATTACAAAGATGACATCCTACAAGCAAGGAAAATAGAGAAAACCCAAGCTCTCTCTCTCTCTCTCTCTCTCTCTCTCTCACAACTCTCTCCCCTCTTCCTAGTACGAATAGGAAACCTTGAACACCCTAGGATACTTCTCTAAGTCGGATTACAACACCTTAAATAGGAAGAAATCCGAAAATAGAAACACCTTGCGCGGACTGCGCAAGGAATTCGCGCGCACAGCCGATCGGTCGCACCTCGCACAGAGACCGGTCCAGGGGAAACACCCAACGCTGCCTCATAGCCGACCGGTCGGGCGACCAGTCGGAGCCCACTGACGACTGGTCGGCCGACCGGTCTGGGCACACACAGAGGCTACTGCCTTCTCTGTGCATCTGGGCCAACTCCGTCAGATTGGTCGCCCGACCGGTCTAAGCACCCTGTCCATGCACATATATAGTTTGAAGGCTCTCCAATGCAGTCACTACCCTCGCCTATCCCCAATGGGCAAGGCATGATGGGCGGCCCATCATGATGTATGGGTTTTATCCATATCGTCCGTCCATTTTGCCATATTATTTTAGGATATAAGCCCATAAATGAGGTAGATCCAAGGTGCAAGTGGACCCCACCATAAGAAGCAGTGGTGACAATGATGCCCGCGTTGAAACCTTCCAGTGCCCACTGTGATGTTTATTATCCAACTTGTTCATAAGGTCAAACGAGCCTCGATGAAGGGAAAATATGAATATCTTTTGGCTGAATCATCAGGTGTAGGAAGCACCACGTTAGTTTTGTAATTTTTCATTTCTTAAGTGGTGTGGCCCACCTGATGATTGGATTGGCCTGAATCTTTTGGCTGGGAGGCCAAGCATGGGAGTGAACAGTTTGGATGACATACTCTAACCACGTGGAGCATACTTGCTCGACACTAAAGGATTATTTCTCTCTCTCTCTACCCCGTACCTCACATGCACGCTCCTATTGTAAGCCATGGGCCGAAATTAAACTCACGCCAATGCATGATTTAGTTGGGCCGGGAAGTAGTTAAGAGTAGATGCCCATACATTAAAACCTTCTTGGTTGTTTGTGGGCCCACCTAGATGTAGTTCAGACATCGGTCCGTCCATTGTATGCCTCACTTGGATGAGGGGTCACACAAAATTACAGGCCATTCCAAAACTCAAGTGGGCCCAACTAGCTGAGTTTAGATGTCTTAGGCATCATTTCACGCGGTTACAGATGGTGTGGCCCACTTGATTCTCAGATACGGCTGATGTTTGGGAGATCCCGTAAACTGGAAGGGACCAACACGGTTCAGATGTCCGAGACACATTAAGGTGGTGTGTTTGTGTTTCTTTATATCCTTCTATAGAGAGAGACGTACACTTGTTCTTCAGTTTCCTGATTGCTGAGAATCTCTTTGTCACGACCAACACCCTTGAAAGAAAGAAAGAAAGAAAAAAAAAAAAAAAGAGTTGTTAGCGGGTATGAAATGAGAGAAGTTCTAAGAAAAGAAATCAAACCAGACCCAACACAGCTAAAAACCTTTATATCCTTAGCTCTTCTATAATCCTTTTTCTTTTTCTTTTTCTTTAACTTTCCTTGTATCTGTTTTGAATCATCACCTCCATTGTTGACATTGCTTTCATCCTCAATTGCAAGCTCCGCCGCTAAAAGCTCTTCTGCTGCAGCATCAGATTTCTCTTTGGCGTATTTTTCTGTTAGATCCTCCAAACGTGCCTGCCAATTAGATAAACACCAAGAACATTTAAGCTCGATGTCAATCTGGAAGACGATTAAACCAAATCAATACAAACCTGCAAGAACTTCTTCACGAGTAAGAACATAACTTCCCGGTAATCAACGGCAGAGATGGCCTCAAGCTCACATTCCAACTGCTGTATGACAGCAGACTTCTGCATTATCCTTGCATCAAGTCTACTCATCTGCAGGACAGCAACCTAATACTGAGGGCTCAAAAATGGCATTTCTTCATTAGAGATTCAAATAGAAGAAACTAATTAACCTCCTTAGATGAAAGCGTCTTTCGTTTTCCAATTTCTGAAAATATTCTAAAATCCTCTTGACATTCTTTAAGAACAGTTGAAATAGCATCTAGTTCAATATTGATGAAAACTAGATCATCTTTTCTTTCCTCAAGCTCTTTGTGCCGCTTCTTCAAGACAGCCTCGCAACTAAGAGCGTCTATTTTGCCAACTTCTTCAAGGCAGAGATCTCCAAGATTATCAAAAGCCTCCATATAGCACTGATGCCTAAATTTCCCTTCGCAGAGGCTCCATAAGAGATCAAACTCATCCTTTAGCTTTGAAAGAATCTCCCTTCCCCGACGGCGCCTGTCTTCCCTCAGACAAGTCCATGATACAAGTTCTACATCAGTCCGAGAAGGGCGAAATAGCTCGTTTAAAAACTCATCCCAGTCTGGCCCTCCATCTTTACTGAGAGCAGCATTTTTAGCTTTATTAGAAACAGGCCCGGCTGCCAAAACAAACTCATTCAAAATGAGATGATTTGAATCGTCACTGAGCACAATCCCCTCTAGAACATCACTCGCCAGAGCGTAGACACCATGAGTATCATCTGCTGAGGGGGTCTTCTCTGAGTCTTTGCCTAACTGACACGATTTCCAGAGATCATGCAAGTAGAGGAATATATCCGGAAGCTGGTCTGCACCCAAGAAGCAAAGACAGGCAAGTGTTTTGTCCAGCCCATGATCTAGCAATTGCAAACCTGGCGCAGGTTTCTGGAGCTCACTCATGGTTCTTTCTATCACCCTCTTAACATGATTATCAGCAAGACAGTAATGCTTCAGAAGCAACTGAAACATGGACTGAATACTTTCAAGGTGTTTGGCACGTTTGGCATCATCAGCCAATGGCCATCTTTGGTTGATGGTGTCAGCTGTTGTGAGAGATTGGCTTGTCTCCCGATTTTCGAGAATTTTCAAAGCTGCATTGAGATCGACTGGTTTCCAACAACCACTGCGAATCATATCAACGAGCCACTGTCTGCCGCCTTTGGCAGGATTTCCCACAATTTCGTTCCCAGGTTGTCAATGTGCATCCACACATGCTGCTTGTGGGATTCGCAATCGTTGAATTCCCAACTGCAACAACAGCACACCCAGAACTTCAAGGTCTTGCTATGCTCGGCATATGAGAGAGCCTCAGAAATCATATCCACTGCTAACACATCGTCTTCCGAGGCGTAGTGGGCCCTGAGATCGTGAAAACTCACTTCAAGAAAACTCCGTCTCTTCTTGACACTCAACGTGTTCCAATACTTTCGAACTGGAATAGCCCTGTTGACCCAGCTAATAACCTTCTGAAGTTCTGCACTTTTCCGCTTGTTGGCTAGTTTTTCTTGAGGCCCAGATAAAGATTCAAAGAAGATTCCATTATCATTTTCTTGAAAGAGTGCGTCGAGGGCCTCGGTGTGGTTCTCCCGGGCCTGCTCACACTCGTTCTTGACAGAGACGGGAATTTGGATCGTGGTGGTGGGCTTGGTTTGATTGGAAGGCTCATCTTGGACGGAAGAGGTGAGGTCGGGTGGGGCTGGTGGTGGTTTTTTCGAGGGTGCGGCAGGCCGATTCGTTTTGCTCTTCTTACGTGCCATGCGCCAGAGCTAGTTGGGGTTGCACGTGCATAATAGAAGAGGCTCTCTCTAAAAGGGAGAGATTATTTTTGAGAAAAAAACACACAAATAGATTAAGGGCGTAGGGAAGATGGTGAGACTGATACGTACCGATCGAGCTCGCCTACCAAACGCGAAGATGGGGAGAATGAGATTGAGTTGTGGAGAGTTCTCTCTCTCGAATCTTGATTTCTTGATTTCCTTGATCTATGAATCTTGAAGAGGAAGATCGATCTGTTTTTTAGAAGAGTATGGGATTTTTGAGAGCGGAGATTAATGAAATGCGAACGAAAGAAGGGAAGACGAAGAGGGGGAGATTTTTGAAGTCGACTGGACGGTGGCAAAACCCACACGCTTATAAAGCCTATAACCTATACGCAATCACACGTGGGAAAATCTGATGTGTTTGGCCGATCCGACCGGTCTATCATTTGGTTCAGCTGATCATATAGAAATATAATAGTTTTATCCTTTAGGAAAGCTACAGTGTGAAAATTAATTGGACGGCTAGATGTCTGATTCAGCCGTCCGTTTGTTTTGTACAATGTGTCCCACCTTAGTATTGAAATGGCCCTATTATTTGGTTGTAAGATCCTAAGATCGAGGCCCTTCTGATGGAAAGATCCGATCTTGCAAAGTTGTTCCATATTGGCACGTGTGCTTGTGTATTGATCGAGAGGGCTTTAAGGATACGACGGGCTTTGTAAACATCACTTGGCGGGAAGCGGATAGATTAGGTTCGTTAATTCTACATACGTGTATAAATCCTGCCCGTTCTCAGGCAGGCTGCCCTTATGGAATAGGTGTGAAAGATCCGAGCTTCCCATCAGCTGGTTTACAATGTTTAGATCTATTGCCTGAAATTTCCAAACGGATTGCGGGGCTGCACGGGATTCGTGCATCCCAAGCTATCAGTGTAATGTATTTGTTTATATCCATTTCTGTTTTCTAAACTCATTTTAGGACATCGGCATACCCAAACACGAGGCAAATCCAAAGCTCAAGTGGAACACGCCATGGGAATCAATGAGGTTGAATGGCCATTGTGAAAACCTTTTTGTTCACATGTATGGTATAGTTTTTCATTGAATTGAGTTCAGTAGAACTCTTGCATGCCCATACTTTTTAATCACAATTGTTAATCGAATATAGGCCCTCAAGTCACATGTGTACCTCTAATTTAATTAAAATGGGAGATTGGCTCTTTTAATTTTATTTTATTTTGGTTAGTCATGCAACCCACCCACCCACTGGTGGGGTTAGTGTGTCTCCGTGGCATTTTCGAACTTGAGATTGTTGAAACGCCTAAGCATCTTCCAGCTAGCTAGCAGGCGAGACAAATTTTAAATTAAAGTTTAAAATTAATAATACCAAGTAAAACTTATAAAAAATGAATGATTTGTTCATTAATATTAATTAAATGAGCTTAGAGGAATGAAGAGACAATTATCAATGGCTCTCATTTAATTCTTTTTAAAAAAAATTAAAACTGTAAATTATATTTCACATTTCACATTAATTTTGGAGGGTTTGTCCGACAAAAGGCTACAGCTTGAGAAGATTTATACGGATGATCATGAGTCAAACATGATGACCAATGCATTGCCCAAGGACAAGTTCGAGGCTTGAAGATGGTGAAGCCCTCCTCCTAAGTCAGAAAGGAGAGATTTGATGGGGTGTTCCTTCTCAAGAGCAGAGGAGACAGTGTAGCTCGGGGATCATCGGGCACCCGACTAGTCTAGGTCGGGCGACCGAAAATACCCCAAATGTGGCAGTTGGTCTCTAGACTGTCTTGATCAATCTTGAGCAACCAACAGATTAGTGATCGGGCGCTCGACAATGTTGGATCGAGCGATCGAAATGAGATTGTTTTTCCACTGAACTCTTTGGACAATTTTTCTTATTATCATGCGCCCGATGGCACACAGATTGCAATATGCAGTTTTCTATTTTGACTTTAATTCTCTCGAAGTACTATATAAGTACACGCTAATCAGGATTATGTGATCCTAATAGAGACTCCACACGTCCAACGAGAGAGAGAGAGAGAGTGAGAGAGAGAGAGAGAGGAAGATCGTAGAGAAGAGTATTGTACTCGTAACGCTTCATCCATGCAACAGACAATATCTCAGTTTCTTTTACGTCCTCGAATCAGTGATATCTCTCAGTTTTTTAGTTCTCTTTGTTTATTATTCGCCCATTGGGGTGAAGATTGATTGGATCCAAGCGGGTTGTGCTTGTAATCATTGTGTAACTGCTTTTATATAGTGGATTTGTTCGTCTGGATGAGGTCTCATGGTTTTTACCTCTGTTAGAGGATTTTCCACATAAAAAAACTCTTTATGTTCTCATGGTGATTGTTTGTTTGCATTTTCACATTATCATATCCCATGATTTACAGTAGTTGGGGTGCAATATTCTAAACTTTTGTGCATCCGCCCCAATAGTCTCTTGTTGAGACTTCGTTATCATGTGGTATATGTGAGTCGCTAGATCTAACGCGGTCAAATTAGGCGTAAAACCTGCTCAGTGTGAATTTTAATGATGTGCTCCATCCACAGTTAGACCCACAATTTAGATGGTCTTATCCGAATCAACTTGTAAAGGGATTTTTACCAAAATGGCCTTTCAAGAGAATAACCTCCCTTTCTTTTGATTTTTTTAAGAATCCAGTAGATTTTTAGGTTTTTTATGGACTAAAATGCTTACTTTTAGGAGGTATGCCCGTACTTGCTTTTGCTTGCAAGAAAAGCTTCCAAGGTCCACTCCCATTGCACGAGGTGGCCATAATGTGATGATTAAGCCCACTTGAAGGTAGATTTAATCTGTTCATTCTCTTCGTGGCCCACTATTTCAGTGAGAATACATTAACTACATTCTAATATGAGCTCTTTGTGGCCTAATCAAACGATAATAGTGGTTATTCATTCCTAACTATTTCCTTATGATGTGATCTATCTTATCTGTGTGTGACTCATTATTTTGCCCATGAACCATAAAGAAATGTTGATTCCAAAAGATGAAGTAGATTGGACACATACTCGATCGTGGTTCCCACATATAGTGTCCTTTTGGTGTAAAGGATTAGGGTCATGGTTGTCATGTGTTATAGGTCCAGATGATAATGTGTTAAGGGTCGAGGTTGTCATCTGTTAATGGTTTGGGTCGTAGTTGTCATGTGTTAAGGATATATTCTATCATATGTTAAGGGTATATTCTGTCATATATTAAGGGTTTTGGGGCTTACCATAGGAAATGTGTCCAATATACTCCGTCCATTAAATTTAGAATTTAATTTAATGCCATGGGCTAAAGAATGAGTTACACCCATAACTAAGGTGGACTCCTCAACAAGAAAACAGTTGAGAATTAACGATCACCGTTATCGATTATTGTGGGCCACATGAAGCTCATATTCAATTGAAATCAGTGTCTTTTGGCCAAAATGGCGGGCCACAAAGAGAATGAAAAGATTGGATGTCCCTTTAAGTCACCCAATCACCACTTGATGGCCACATACTGTATTAGGATTGAGGCTACGGAACTTTTCCTAGAAGCAAAAGCCAGTACCAGCACTAGAGGTGGGCACAAACCAAGCTAGCTCGAAAGCTCGGCTCAGATTGGTTTAAAAAAGCTCGGCTTGGATTGGTTCGAATGGAAGTTCAAACCAAACCAAGCCTCCGAGTCAAGCTCGTTTGAAAAAACAAACCAAACTCAAACTAGGGTAGTTCCGGCTCAGCTTGGCTCGAAGCTCGATTTGATTCAGCTCGGTTTGATTCAGCCCGTAGATTATAAGCACACTGTTTCATGTGGTGTGATCCACTTGAGCTTTGGATATGATTCCATTTTGGGATCATGTCCTAAAATGATATGTAAAACAGATGGATGACATGGATAATACATAATACATATACATGATGACATGGATAATACATAATACATAATAATACATACATAATGACATGGATAATACATCATACATATACATGAATGTACACTGTTTCCTTGCACTTGTAAAATTATGCTTGGGTACTTTTGTTTGTAAAATACTCTTACATGTCTATTTTGAAGGTGCACTCTTTTGGAGGATGTTAAACATCATATAGTAAGATATGTTTGTACTTTTTTTTTTTCTAACTTTTTAAATTCTTTTCTATTTAAGTGAAGAAGGAAAAAAAGAGCCACCATCTATTTGAACTCGGCCCGGCCCGGTTCAAAATTTTCAACCAAGCCGATCTCGGCTCGAACCAGATTTTTCTGGAGCAAACCAAACTCAGGCCGCATGGGTCGGCCCGAAACCCAAACCAAACCGATCCACAAACTACGGTGGTCCAGAAACAAACCAAACCAAACTAGGGCACACTCGGCTCGGCCCGGATCGTTGCCCACCTCTAACCAGCACAATTCACAAAGGCAAGGGTAGTTTGCTCTTACAAAAAAACAAAAAGCAGTCAAGAGGCTAAATATATATATATATATATTAAAAAAAAAGAAAAAAAATGAAAATGAAAGCTATTCTCTTGAAATGGTGGCCATTTTAGTAAAAATCCTTCTTTTAAATGAGAGCTTAGGTGAGACCCAGCCTCACCCAAGACAGTGTAGCCCTTACCATGGGGTTACCGTGGGGCCCTCCTTGATGTATGTATTATGTATCCACACCATCTACCTGTTTTTTCTAGATCATTTTAGGGCATTATCCAAAAAAAAAAAAAAAAACAGACCTAATTATCAAGTGGATCATACCATAAGAAATAGTGGTGATTGACTGTCCTACCATTAAAAAGTTCTTAGGATGCACCTTAATGTTTCCATAGTGTTTATTTACCATCGAATCTGTTGATAAGGTCACGTAAGCCTGGATTAGGGAAAAAACAAATATTAGATTGATCCAAAACTTCTGTTGCCCATTAATGAACAATCAACACTATTTCCTATGGCATGGTCCACCTGATAATTGGATCTGTTTCATTGTTTTGATAATGTCATGAAATGATCTGGAAAAACAGATGGACAGCGCTGATATATAATACGTACATCAAGGTGGGCCCCACGGTAACCCCATGGTAAGGGCCACACCATCTTGGTGAGGCTGGGGTCTCACCTAATCCGCTCGCCTTTTAAATGGTGCAAAACTAACACATCGGTAGCCTGGCTCAGGCCCAAGCAATGTTTGGCCTTGGACAGAGTTGGCCGTGCCCAAGAGTCGCTGTAGCCAGTCATCGGCCCAGCACCCCTCAACAGACAGAAAGACCAACGTTTTGAGTTGAAGAATATATATATATATATATATATATATATATATATATATATATATATATATATATATATATATATATATATATATATATATATATAGGTACGGTTCCAACCATTTAAACGGAAAAATGGCCCATCACATTACGTTTCATGGATTGCGTGGATGATGTGGGAAGTAGGAGAAGGATGTAGCTATTAGCAAGGGAGCAGTGTTGGCAATGGGCTGGGCTACTGCCAAGCCTGACCAGGGTTGGCCCAGCTCAGCCCTTGTTCCTTAACTGTTGGCCCAGGCCTGGCTCCTTAATCTCTTATTCATGACACTTGTTTATAGAAATAGGACAATTGAATGTTTTGAGTCCGGATCCTCTTTTAAAACCAAGCAGGAAAATCCTGCTCGTCACCATTCTGATTGGTCCACCTAAGTCTGATTGTGTCAGAGCTGAGCAGCTCTGACACAGTCAGGCTGAGGTGGACCAATCAGATCAGCAGCAGCAGAGGTTCTCTGCTTGATTTTAACAGAGGATCCGGATTCGAATGTTTTTCATTTTATTGAATAAGTTTTGTTTCCTGGTACATCTAAACATGGGAACAATAATTTGCACTCTTTAATTTGAATTACTAATGTGCCACGTTTTGCAATATTAGTGTCCTTAGAGGCTGATTTACATATTAATGGAACTTTTTGAAGATCTTTAAAAAATACTCTTAATTAAAAAATGATAAAAATTAATTAAAAATGATTTTTTTATTTTTATTTTTATTTTTTTATGATTAGATTGACCAAAGGTTTTGTAAGCCTAATATTTTGTATTTATGAGTATATACTGATCTTAACATCAGCCGCACTTGTTTATTTATTTTCAAAAATTAATTTAGTTTTTATAATTATTAATTATGAAGAATAATTTTAAAAAAATATTTTTAAGTAAATGCACTATATATTAAAGTCACTTGACTTTACTTAGTATTTATTAATCGATTTTTAATATAGTTACATGACTTCTATGTGACAGTGCATAGTTTAATATCCTATACAAAGAAAACTTATTGTGTATATTTGATTTTTGTAATCGTTTAAGTGCACAATGACGTCTTTTTTAACATCGTTTGAAATTTCATTGAAAAGTTCAACCGATCTACCAATGTTTCTCAGAAACAGCAATTCACCCAATATAACAACTAATTAGATTATCAATGGTTAGTAGTTTTCCCGTCCAAACAGTCCCCACCTTGCCATGAAGTGAAGATTATTCTGAACGCACAATCCTAACCATCAGCTGACTGCAAACTAACAGCTAAAGCAGAAGATGAACGAGGAAATGCCTTTGATTTCTCACCAATAAAATTTTTGCACTAGTGGTCCACTGCTACACTGGTTCCACCCATTACAAGGCTCATTGGCACTGGTCAAGATCTGATGGGAGCAATCATGAATAAATAAAGATAGGACCCATGGTCTCTAAGACTTGCAAGTTATGGCTCCATTTTTCTAACAGACGCCAAAATAAAAGGAAAAAAAAAAAAAAATTGCTTTACAAAAAAGAGAATCTTGAAAGCCATCCCCTTCATCAAAATACGAAAACAATGTGCAAGGATGCAGAACCATCTAAATCTCATTCCGGCAAACAACAAGAAGATTAAAATAAAAAGGATAGTAATAAGGCCAGGCAAAACAGTGTCCCATACATGTACAAATCTCTCACTTTCTTTATTTTCTATGTCAATATTTCCAGCCGCTCTTATACAAATGAAGATTGCTCAAATCACATGGTTGATATGAGCTTCCCGCATTCAAGAATTCAATTTGAAACATACAATTTTCATCATCATCATCACGCATATAGCAACCAAAAGCTACATAAAGACCTCTTCAACTCAACTCACTGTAAAATGACAGAGAAGAAAGGGGAAAAAAACCACTGCTGTGATGCCTGTGATGCAAATTTGTCGTCTCCTGTAGGGCTCTGTCCACTCCCAACAATCTGCCTCAATGTTCAATGCTAGTAGTGTCACTGCCATTGAGTTCATGCCATGATAAGCATCCTTTACGCATACATGCCATGTAAAAAGGGGTTACCCTTGGGTGCACCACCTTATTAGACGAAAATACAGTAGCCTACATGTACTACCAAAAAGAAAATGCATACATATACTGATACCTACACTCTCACCTCTTCGATCATCTAATTTCTCAATCTCAAACCAAGACCTTTTTAATGTGTGTTTGCGTATAGAACCAGCCTTACAAAAATGGCAACCCAAAGTGTGATACTGCCGACGTGAACTAGCTTCTGAGATAATTTGCAAGTCTATACAATTGCTTGAGTTGCCATGACTGGAGATGTGGGGAAAAAAAAATACGAAAAACGAAAAAGAAGAAAAAAAATGCTAACAAGTTAAACCAGATTGGCAGCGAAGTAACTGATCAAAATAGCGGGTTTCTTCTCCAAATAGGTAATAGCTAATTTACAGCATCGAAAAAAAAGAACCTGGGGTTGCATATTCCCTTCCTTACACATGATAAAAACGTTGTCCCAGCCACCAATCTCCTGCCAGAGTTCAAATGGGAAATGAAAAACAATATTTAACAGGCAAAATGGAGAGAGAGAGAGAGAGAGAGAGAGAGAGAGAGAGAGAGAGAGAGAGTTACTGTGAAGGTTAACATAATAATAATAATGGTAGATTTTAAGATAATGCCAAAACGTATTGGTATCTGCTTCTTAAGAAACAACTAGAGATGCATTTTCTTTAGAAAAAAAAAAAAAAAATACTACAGAAATGAAACAGACATAGAAAAAAGAAAGAAAGCCAATTCTAAAAAACAGGCTTAGCCATTAGTTTAGGAGTGAGACCTCATGGTCAACCATTCCTAGTATTTCATCCCCTCTTCAATCATAAAGTCAGCTCCCCATAATTAAGAAAAAGAGTCATGTTGTGTAGCATTGGCCTTGTTCATAGGATTCTTCCATTCACCTAAAACTACTACTACAGAACACAGATTTATTGTTTCAATTATAGAAACGGTGATTCCCTCAAAATATTCGTGCTTCAAATTGTATGAAAGAAACATATTGCCTATCATTTGCTTTCAAAGATGGGGTGAATATCTATTTATCTCCTTCATACGTAGGGGTCACCATTCTACCACCAAAAAATGATAAACATCAAATATTCCATATCTTAAGAATCTCAAGATCAACATTTTGAAACTTGCCCGAGTCCCATGCGACTTGTCTTGCTTGACTCAGACTCAGTCTGACCCAGTCCAAGTTCGATCATGAGAGTCAGAATTGAAAATAAGGGGTGATTCTGCCTGACTCGGCCAAGTCACCTTCACTTGGCCGAGTCGTGACTTAGCTCAAGACCAAATGAGTCAGTCCAAGTCATTGAGTTTTAAAACCATGCTTAAGATTATAGCATATTCATTATACAATATGTATTTCTATAAATACAATTTAATATAATTATGCACAGGAACACACATAGTACATATGATTTGTAGATGCTTTGCACTTTATCTATTAAAAAACAGGTGATTCTTGCTGCCTTCATGCATTGCGAGAAGGAACCCCATAAACATTTAAGAGTACTGGTTATCAGGATGCATCAAGGGAATATGCTGCAAGAATATTTCAGCCTTTAATATTAGTTGTCTACTGACTATGAGAAATTAAAATAATACCCACTGCTTAAGAAATCTCTGGCACAATAAAATTAATTCACTGTGGTTGTTTAAAAGCTTCAGAGGTGTATGACTCTTAAGGCATATCTCAAAGCAAAAATCTCACGGGGCACATGCATTACTCATGCACAAAGCATGCCTCAACAGTCCAGGTGTGTGCCCCCTCGAGTAATGTTCAAGAGGCAACATGAGTTTGGATCATTTTATCCTCTTTTTTTTTATATAGAAGTTTATCCTTTCTTTTCTCAACTTCTTTCCATCACTGGCCCTTAAGATTATTTAGTGTTGTGGTAGTAGGTTCAAGTAGGAGGTATTGAAACATAAAATAGAACTTGTAGATTTTCATTTGAAATCGTCATAATTGATACATGCACTTTAGTGAAACACTGAATCAAAGACAATAGTAGAAGTCAAATATGGATAACGTAGGATCATGCACGCATTTAAAGATCTTCTCACATGAACAATATCAAATGGAGAACCATGATTTTATACCAATACAACATTTTTTTTTTTGGCAACTAATAATTTCATAAAAGGAAACAAGGCGTGTCATGGAAATGGAAGAGAGTCCCTTATATTGAGGGACCAATACAAGAACTTCTCATCAACTAATTCATCGATGAGAGTGACTCTAGGATTTCTAAACTAATCAAGCAAGAATTAGTTACTTTTGTTTTTGGTAAAGTGCTCGAAATGTTTTGAATTATCACCTCCTTTGTTTATATTGTTTTTGGCCTCAAGTGTAAGCTCTGGTAAAAGGGCTCCTCTAGCAGCATCAGATTTCTCTTTGGCATCTTTGTCTGCTGGATCCTCCAAATGTGAAATGTTTTGAATTATCACCTCCTTTGTTTATATAGTTTTTGCCCTCAAGTGTAAGCTCTGGTAAAAGGGCTCTTCTAGCAGCATCAGATTTCTCTTTGGCATCTTTGTCTGCTAGATCCTGCAAATGTACCTGCAAAAGGAAGATAACCACCACGATAATTTAAAACTCATACTCGACATGGAATGCCTAACAGGTGGAATAAATAATTGAAAACCATTAAACCAAATCAATACAGACCCGCCATAACGGCCTGATGAGGAAGAACAGAATTTCCCGGTAATCAAAGGAAGACATGGCCCCAAGCTCACGTTCCAACTGCTTCATGGCAGCAAGGTTCTGCCTGATCCTTGCATCAAGTCTACAGAGCTGCAGGAGAGCACCCTACTAGTAAGACTTCAATAGAATGCCATTTCTGCTTTAAAGATTCAATTAGAAAAAGCAAACCTCCAGAGAGAACTTGTTGCCGTGTGTTCGGATTCCTAATAGTATGCTTTTGTCATATTGATGCAGGTTGTCCAGCATTCTCAAATCATCCTTGTTGCTGGACTCCAAATCACATAAATGTGAAGTGAGACCAGGTTGTCCACATTGAGTAACATTCAAAGCCTCTTTTCCTTTAAGAACAAGCGAAATAGCATTCTCCTTGAACCTACCGTTCATGAACACTGGATTGTCTTGGCTTTCTAGAAGCTCTTCCTGCTGCTTCCTCAAGAGAGACTCGAAACTTTGAGCAACATATTCCACAGACTGATGCCTTTTCTTAAATTCTTCATAACAGAGATCTAGAAGAGTACACAAAGCGTCCATATAGCACAGATGCTCGCATTTCTCCTGGCAGAGTTTCTGTAAGCGGTTAAATTCCTTCTCAAGCTCTTGAAGGATCTCCATTCCCCGACGACCTTTGTCTTCCCTTAGACGAATCCATGACACAGCTTCTACATCAGCCGAAGATGAGGCGAATAACCAGGATAAAAAGGCATCCCCACCCAGCCCTCCATCTTCACTGAGAACAGAAACTTTCTCACCCATGCTGGCATTTTCAGCTTTATTAGTCCCGACTGTCAACAAAAACTCGTTTGAAACGAGATGAGAGGAATCGCCACTGAGATTAACCCCCCCAAAAACATCAATCGCCAGAGTGTCAACTCCCTGGGAATCATCTGCTGAGGTGGCCTTCTCAGAGTCTTTGTGTAACTGACATGAATTGGAGAGCTCCTGCAATAAGTCGAGCACATTCTGAAGCTGGGTGGCATCCAAGAAGCGAATACAGGCAGGTGTTTGGTATAGCCCATGGTCTAGCAAATGCAAACCTGGCGCAAGGCCCTGGAGCTCATCCATGGTGTAATGTATCACCTTCTTAAGGTGAGTATCAGCAAGACATTTATGCTTCAGAAGCAACTGAAACATGCCATGAATTCCATCAAGGAGTTGGGCACGTTTGGGGTCATCAACCAATGGCCAACTTTGTGGTATGGGATATGCCTCCACCCAATGTTCATTACCATCTCCTCTTAAATCAGAGCTGGAAATGCCACTAGAGTTTCCACTTTCCGTAAGATCACCACCACTTACCACTCCTGCCTTAGATTCCTCATCCACGACTTGAACTTCCGACATATCTTTTGAGCCCCTATCATCAGATGAAAAATCCCTTTTCCTTTTTGAAAGCAAACAGATATTATTAAGAAGCTGTGCAATGGTGGAAAAGAATTCACATGAACACTCCTTGTTGCTCCCATTAGTATCAGAGACAACATCAGAGGATTCAGCCGTTGTGAGTGATTCGTGTCTCATCCGATTTTCGAGAATTTTCATAGAAGCATGGAGATCAACTGGTTTCCAACAACCATTGAGAAGCATATCAGCCCAGCCACTGTCAGCCTCTTTGGGCAAGACTGGCTGCAATTTCAGTAGGAGGTCTCCAATGTGCACCCACACATGCTGCTTATGGGATTCACAGTCTGCAAATTTCTCACCACACAAGCAGCACGCCCAGAACTTCCAGGTCTCGTTACTTTCGATAAATGAGAGAGCTTCCAAAAGCACATCCGCTGCCAACCCATCCTCTTCCGATGCGTAGTGGGCCTGAAGATCATGATGACTCACTAAAAGCAAACTCAATTTCTTCTCGATGCTCAATACATTCCAATACTTTCGAATTGCAATAATCTTGTGGGCCGGATCCATAATCTTCCATGGTTCTAACAAATATAATATAGGACCATGCATTCAATTAAGGATTTTCTCACATGAACAATATCAAATGGACCAAGAACCACAAATTTATACCAATACAAGATTTATTCATTTTTTTTTCAATAACAACTAATAATTTTATAAAAGTAAACAAGATTCATCAAGGAAATTGAAGAGTCCCCTATACAGGGAGGTCCATACAAGATTTTCACATCAACTCATTAGTCAATGAGAGTGACTTCAGGAGTTCTTAACTAATCAACAAAGAATTATTTACTTCTTTCTTTTTTCCTTTTTTTTTTTTTTGGTTTAGTGCTTGAAATCTTCATGTTTGCTAGTAGCTGGAAAAGACAATAGTCTGATTGAAATCACATGAAATCTTCACGTTTGCTAGTAGCTGGAAAAGCCAATAGTCTGATCGAAATCACATGAAATCTTCATGTTTGCTAGTAGCTGGAAAAGCCAATAGTCTGATTGAAATCACATATCAACTTGAAATAAAAAGAAAGGCCTAAATAGGTAATCTCAATTTAAACAAGAATGAGAAAAATGAAAAAGAAAAAGAAAAAAAAAAGAGTATATAAGGATGTGTAAAGTGATATGATATTTACCGAGGCTCAGTTGTACAGCTTTTCTAAGATCAGCCTGGAATCTTTCCTCATCAATTTGAGGAGGGCTATCTTCATGATTTTCTTTCTCAGATAAGGTTTGAGAATGTCCATCACTAGTAGGGTTCTGACTATGAGCTTGCCTTCCACTCGGTGAAAGACCATCCTCCGAAATTCCTTGGTTTGATGGGCCTGAAAAGATATCTCAGAAAAAGCATCCATCTTAACACTAAAGAAATAATATTAATGCACAAACAAGCCTAAGCTTGAGCTCTGGATCTGTAATCTTCCAAGGTTCTAACAAAAATAATATAGGACCATGCATGCAATTAAGGATTTTCTCACATGAACAATCAAATGGAGAATCATGAATTTCTACCAATACAAGATTTTTTTAATGGCAATTAATAATTTTATAATAGTAAACAAGATGCATCAAGGAAATTAAAGAGTCCCCTATACAAGATTTTCTCACCAACTCATTAGTCAACGAGACTGACTTCAAGAGTATACAAGGATGTGTAAAGTGATGTGATATTTACCAAGGCTCTCTAGTGCAGCTTTTGTATGGTCAGCTTGGAATCTTTCCACATCATGTTCCTCTGCAGAGAGCTGTCCTAGTTCCTTTGTTGCATCATCTCCTTGATGTGGATGGACTAATTTTCAAAGTATATGATAATCATGTTAGCTCCATGTTCCAGAAGCAATTCAAACTCCAGTACTGATTGAGCCAAAAGTAAACAAAAGCACAAGAATTCAGCCATAAGCAACCAACATGAAAATAATCCTTACCCCATTGATGAGAAAGGTTGGCTTCATTTTCTTTCTCAGATAAGGTATGAGCTTGCCTTCCACTCAGTGAAAGACAATCCTCTAAAATTCCTTGGTTCGATGGGCCTGGAAAGAGAGGATATGAAACACATTTCAGACAAAAGCATTCATCTTAACACTAAAGAAATCATGTTAATGCACAAACACCAAACATAAGGAAATTGAAGAGAGTCCCCTATTCAGGGAGGTCCATACAAGATTTTCTAATCAACTCATTTGTCAACATGAGTGTCTTCAGGAGTTCTAACCTAATCAAGCAAGAATTAGTTACTTCTTCTTTTTTTTTTGGTTCAAGTGCTTGAAATCTTCATGTCTGCAAGTGGCTGGGAAAGCCAATAGTCTGATTGAAATCACATATCGACTTGAAATAAAAGAAAGGCCTGAATAGGTAATCTCAATTTAAACAAGAATGAGAAAAATGAAAAAGACAAAAAAAAGAAAAGAAAAAAAGAAGAGAGTATATAAGGATGTGTAAAGTGATATGATATTTACCAAGGCTCTCTTGTACAGCTTTTGTAAGGTCAGCTTGGAATTTTTCGTCATCAGTTTGAGAAGGGCTGGCTTCATGGTTTTCATTCTCAGATAAGGATTGAGAATGTCCATCACCGATAGGGTTCTGAATATGAGCTTGTCTTCCACTCGGTGAAAGACCATCCTCCGAAATTCCTTGGTTCGATGGGCCTGAAAAGATGGAGGATATGAAACACATTTCAGACAAAAGCATCCATCTTGACACTAAAGAAATCATATTAATGCACAAACATCAAGCCTAAGCTTGAGGACTGGATCTGTGATCTTCCGAGGTTCTAACAAAGATAATATAGGATCATTTATGCAATTAAGGATTTTCTCACATGAGCTGGCTTCATGCTTTTCTTTCTCAGGTAAGGTTTGAGAATGTCCATCACTGGTAGGGTTCGGTGAAAGACCATCCTTCGAAATTCCTTGGTTTGATGGGCCTGAAAAGACAGGATATGAAACAAATTCAAGACAAAATCATCCATCTTAACGCTAAAGAAATCATATTAATGCACTACAAACACCAAACATGAGCTTCTCCCTGTAGAAGATTTACCAGGGACTGCAATCTTCTCAACGGATCCTGAATGCAAGCCCACTGAATCTTTTGGCAACCCAGAACCCACAGATTTTTCTGCGAGGCGTTTCTGTTTAGCTTCATTTTCTATTTGACTTTGATACTCAAGCCTTTCCATAAGCTTTCTTTCATCTGCTTCAAGGTCCTCTTCTAGTTGTTTCAGGTCATCAACACTTTCAGTAGTAGCTACAAACTCGGACTCTCTCTGATCAACATCAGTTTCAACAGCCAAGGTACTGCAGCAATGTACAAACAGAGATTTGAGTCAAATGCCAAAATCCCATCTGTGACAGTGACAGGGGATACAAATAAAAACTGTGACATCTCGGTGCATTCTTCCACATTAACCTTGAGACCAAAAATCAGCCCAAATTACCAGAATGGCAGAATCGCATTAGGGCTGTGTGTGGGGCCAACATGTATTGTATATATCCGTACATGGGCCTCCCGATTTTCAGATTGTCCTAATTTTTAAGAACTACGGTTATCATGAGGAGGCTAAAACCATTGGATGGAGAGGATACCTTGGTGACCCATAAAGATAACTCCATGGACGGAATGATTCCCTGATGGCCCGGTTGTAATATAGCGCAACAAATAACTTTTTTATTACAACTTATGTGACAATAGTTAGTGGGTTCTCTCTCTCATGGATGGTTCATATTAAAGGAGGCCTCTTATGATGGACAATTGAAGTAGTTAATGGAAAAAAATCGATAACAACATGCAGTAATACCTACCACCAAGTCGTGCCCCAAACCCATCTAATTCCGTATAGAAATCCTCCCACCACTAACAAACGATAAAATTATGCAAAAAAAAAATAGCGACTAATCGAACCCTTTTCAATTTTAATGGCCTAGATCATATGCCCCATGAGTGCAAATATACAACTGCACAAACCTTTGCCCCATTCCTTTGGAAAAAATAAGAAAAATGTCCCAAAGTTGCACATATAATAATTATTTTATTGAGCTTTATGGGAACCAAAAAAAAAAAGAGCCCTTGAATCAATACGTGCCTCTTTTTTTATGAAATGGTGGGGACAGGCTACAAAAGTATTATTGATAAAAATTAAAAAAAAAAAAGCTAATTACATGCACATTCGAGCAGGCCACAAAAAAACTCGAGCCACACCTATCATATGCTCTATCACAATTTATGCACCCTCAAGCCCACCAGACCACCACACAACCCAACAGTTAGTACTTCCTTCCCCTTCCTCACCTAACTAACCATAGCATTATCTATAGCCAGGAGCCCACGAATAGGGGCCAGCAACTTTGCCGTGGAAAAGATGTTATGATGAATCCTTGCATCAAGCACGAACTATGGATTGAATGTTATAATCTCAACCTTACAATTTTGTTTTAAAGGAAAAGACTAAATTACCCCTATCTATCTTAACTAAAGAAAAATGTAACTAAAAAGCACTTTTGTCGACCGGAAAGCATACTATGCATATCATAATGTGTGGATCATTGATGAATCTATGGGTTTGGCCAATTATAGAAGACATTTGGGCCCCTTTCCACACTTGAATCCACACCAAAATTCATCTGCAAGTAAATCAACCCAATCCATCTATGTTTGGTCGTACATATCCTCATCAACAACCCACAGAAGATGTACCCACATGATAGATGGTTCATATCAAAGGTGGGCTCCACATTAGGGGCGATGGATATTGAAGGTGGCCCTACATGATAGACAACAACATTGAAGGTAGGCCCACATGATGGATGACCCACAACAAAATATATAGGCCTAATATAATGGATGGTCTACATGAAAGTCAGCCCCTAATGATGAATGGCATACATGCATCCCAGGTGGGTCGTGCATGATGGATTGTCCACATCAAAGGTAAGGCACACATGATGAACGGTCCACATCAAATGTGGGCTCCACATGATGGGCAACAGACATTGAAGTTGGCTCCCACATGATGAACAATTCATATTGATGGTGGGCCCCACATGATGGATGACCCAAATCAAGGTAGGCCCCACATAATGGACGGATGAAATCAAAAGTTTTGATGATGAATGGTTCACATCCGAGGTGGGGCCCACATGATGGGTGGTGTATATAAAAGGTGGGCCCCACCTGATGGACAATAATTGATTTCGAGCTCTGTGCCAAATTTTTTAGGGCACAACTGATAGGTGCCATGGAGTGACATGCAAGCATCACTGTAAGCCTATTTTGCTTGACACAAGTTATGCCAGCGTCTAATACTAGCTAACCCTATCATCCGCTTTTCCATGCAACATGATAACCACCCAAAAGCCTCCAAAATCAGCATGAGACGCACCAGAGTGCAAACAACATATCCAACCCGTGCATCAGGTGTGCCCAAACATGAAAACGGGACAGAAAAATCTGGCCAATACAATCATAGGTGGGCCACACCAGGAGTAATTTTGTATTTTTTTTCATTTTTTTATATGGTGTGGCCCTGATGATTGGATTGGCCTGATTCTTTTGGCTTGTAGGCCAAGCACGGCACACATTCAGTGAACAGTTTGGATAACATGCACTGAGCACATGGAGCACACCTTTTTTCGTTAGATAGGACCATTGCTCTCTCTCTCTCTCTCTCTCTCTCTCTCTGGACAACTAAGTCATAGGCCACGGGCTTAAAAATCAGGCCCATGACTTAGTTGGGACACACAATAAGGAATCGTTGAGCGTAGATGCCAACCCATTAAAACCTTCTTATTGTTTGCGGGCCCACCTAGATGTGATTCAGACATCTGTCATTACATTGTGTGAACCTCACCTGGCTGAGGGGTCACACGCAAAATTACTAGCCATTCCAAAACTCAAGTGTTCCCAACCAGCCGATCATTTTAGGATGTTTGGGAGATCCCTTAATCTGGACCGACCGGATGCACAGTTCGGATGTTCGAGACATATTGAGGTGGTATGTTTGTGTTTGTTTATATATATATAGAGAGAGAGAGAGGAGCTCACCTGCCAACCATCCCTCACAAACTCTTTGAGGACTCATCACTCGTGATGTGTCCCAAAAATCTGAGCCGTTCATGTGATGCAGCACCCTGAAAAACCCTCAGGTCCACAAATATGGTAGGCCATAGAAAAAAGGAAACAGTTCTCTCCCTTGATTTGCCCCTCTCTCTTTTCTATGGCACACAAGAGTTTTCGAACAGATTGAAAGTTGGGCCTTAGGGGTTTTTTGGAGTACTCCATCATGCAGACGGGTCAGATTTTAGAGACACATTATGTGTGATTAGTCTTCGAAAAGTTAGAGATGGTTCGAATGTGAGCATTTCTCTTTCTGTATATATCTATTTAGATATATATAAAGACAACTTAAAAGATCATTCTAGAGAGAGAGAGAGAGGCGTACACTTGTTCTTCAGTTTCCTGATCACTAAGAATCTCTTTGTCAAGACCAACGCCCTATAAATAAAATAAAAATAAATAAAAAATAAATAAAAGAAGAAGAAGAAGAAGAAGAAGTAGTTAACAGGTATGAAATGAGTGCGGTCCTAATAAAAGAAACCGAACCAGACCCAACACAACTAAAAACCTGAGCTCTTCTTTTAGCCTTTTTCTTTTTCTTTTTCTTTTTCTTTGACTTTCCTTTTGTCTGTTTTGAATGATCAGCTCCTTTATTGGCATTGCTTTCGGCCTCCGCCGCTAAAAGTTCTTCTGCAACAGCATTAGATTTCTCTATGGCATCATTAAGCGCTGCTAGATCCTCCAAACGTCCCTGCCAATTAGATAAGCACCAAGAACATTTAAACTCAACCTCAATCTGGCATGCCTTTAACAGATGGCATATATATATATATATATATATATATATATATATATATATATATATATATATATATATATATATATATATATATAGCAGAAAACGATTAAACCAATGAATACATACCTGCAAGAACTTCTTCACGGGTAAGAACATAATTTCCCGGTAATCAAAGGCAGACATTGCCTCAAGCTCATGTTCTAACTGCTGCATTTCAGCAAGCTTCTGCATGATCCTCACATCAAAGTTACTAATCTGCAGGACAATAACCTACAACTGAGGCAATTCACTAAAATGGCATTTCTGCAATATTAACGATTCAACTGGAAAAAAACTAACGTTTAGATATGAAAACAGCCTTTCATCTTCGAATCCTTTTGCTATTTTCTCAACTTCATGCTTGTTGTCCAGCATTCTCAAATCCTCCTTATTGCTGTTTACCCTAGTTTTTTCAAGAACAGCTGAAATAGTATCCCGCTCAACACTGTGGAGAACTGGATCTTCATTCCTTTCCGCAATCCCCTCAAGCCGTTTATTCAAGACTGACCTCCAACTTTGAACGACGTATTCCACAGATTGTTCGCTTTTCTCAAGCTCTTCATCACAGAGATCTGAAAGTTCACTGAAAGCCTCAACACAGCACTGCTGCCTAAATTTTTCTCCGCAGAGGTTCCGTAAGCGATATAATTCCTCCTTTAGCTTTTGAACAATCTCCCTTCCCTGACGGCTTCTCTCTTCCCTCATACGAGTCCATGATACAAGTTCTACATCAGTCGAAGAAGAGCCATATATCCAGGATAAAAATGAATTACCGTGTGGCCCTCCTCCTTCACTGAGATCAGCATTTTCATCTCTATTAGAAACAGTCCCTTCTGTCAACAAAAACTTCTTCAAAATTAGATGATTTGAATCGTCACTGAGAGCAATCCCCTCTAGAGAATCACTCACCAGAGCGTCAGCACCCTGGGTATTCTCTGCTGAGGTGGTCTTCTCAGAGTCTTTGCCTGACTGACACAATTTGGAGAGATTTTGCAAGTAGAGGAATAAATCCAAAAGCTGCTCTGCACCCAAGAAGCAAACACAGGCAAGTGTTTTGTCCAGCCCATGATCTAGATTTTCCAAACCTGGCTCAAGGTCCTCGAGGTCACAAATTGCGTCATGTATCGCCGTCTTAACATTATCAGCAGAGAGACACTTATGCTTCAGAAACAACTGAAACATGCACTGAATATTTTCAAGGTGTTTGGCACGTTCGGGATCATGATCAACTAATGGCCATCTTTGTGAGATGGAATGGCCATGGGAGGAGTCGACTGTTGTGAGAGATTGGTGTTCTGCCTGATTTTCGATAATTTTCATTGCCGCACAAAGATCGACTGGTTTCCAACAACCACTGAGAATCATATCGACCGAGTCACTGTCCGGCTCTTCGGGCAAGAGTTGCTGCAATTTCGGTTCAAGCTTGCCAATGTGCTTCTCCGACACATGCTGTTTATGGGATTCGCAGTCCTTGAATTTCCAACTGCAATGACAACACACCCAGACCTTCCAGGTCTTGTTATTCTCGGCATCGGAGAGAGCTTCCGTAAGCATATCCACTACTAACCGATCCTTTTCTGAGGCGTAGTGGGCCCTGAGATCGTGAAAACTCACTTCAAGAAAACTCTGTCTCTTCTCGATACTCAACGTGTTCCAATACTTTCGAACTGAAAAAATCTTGTCGGCTGAGTCAGTGTTCTTCCGAAGTTTTGCATTCGTCCGTTCGTTGGCCAGTTTTTCTTGAGGCCCAGATAAAGATTCGAAGAAGATTGGATTATCATCTTTCTGGGGCTTTGGTGCATCTTGTTTCTGATTCAGGTCTTCCCGCGACTTGTCCACGTTCTTGATCTCATTGGGCACTTCTGACGTTGTGATGGTGGTGTTGGTGGGTTTGGATTGATTAATGGAAGGCTCATCTTGGACGGAAGTGGTGAGGGCTGGTGGAGCTGCTGGTGGTTTTTCCGGGGGTGCGGCAGGTCGCTTTGTTTTGTTCTTCTTACGTGCCATGCGCCAGAGATAGAGGGAATTGTAGGGAAGATGGTGAGATTGATACGTACCGATCGAGCTAGCTCGCCTTCCAAACGCGTAGATGGGGAGATTCAGATTGGGTTTTGGAGAGTTCTTTCTCTCTCGAATCTTGATTTCTTGATTTTCTTGAATTCTTTTCCTTCTTTGAATCTTGAAGAGGAAGATCGAGCTGTTTGTTAGAAGAGAGTGTGGGATTTTTCAGAGTGGAGATTAACGAAATGCGTAACCGTAAGAATGGAAGAACAGAGAGGGAGATTTATAAAGTCGACTGGACGTTTGCAAAACCCACACGCGTGTGAAGCCCATAACCTACACGCAATCACACGTGCCATTATTGGACATGTTTGGCAGATTCGAGCCGTCTATCATTTGTATCACACTCTTTAAATTATCCTTCATTAAAATATAATTGTTTCAGCTTCTAGAAAGGCTACAATATACAAAATAATTGGACGGCTATATGTTTGGTTCAGCCGTCCATTTTTTTTTTGTAGAATGTGTCCCACCTATATTTACTTTTTAAGATATTAAAACCTTAAAATCCACACTGTCCAGCCATTTTGAAAGCTCATTTTAATGCATGATGCCAAAAATGAAGCGGACTCAAATCTTACGTGGACCACACCATAGGAAATAATTGTGATTGAATCCCCACCATTAAAAACTTCAAGGATTCCACTGGAATGTTTATTTCCCATCCAACCCGTTGATAAGGTGACGAAGACATAGATGAAGGGACCGCACAGATATCATCTTGATCCAAAGCTTTGGTGCCCACAAGAAGTTTTTAACGGTCTATTACCATTGTTCCTGTACCATGGTCTATCTGAGATTTAGATTTGCTTATTTTTTGTGATCATTTACTTTCAATACGGATTGATGGCGTGGATGTAGTCAAATATATCTCAGTGAGCCCCACAGTCAGGGTCCCACCTAATTTGGATCCATCGAAGCCGCGCCGACTTCTGAGGGACCTGAACTTCCTTCCCCATCAGGGAAGCGGATTGGCTGGTGTACCGCACGCCAATTCCAGTGCGCCCAACATGCGGTTCGTGTTATATCCAAACCGTCCGTTCATTTTACGACATCGTTGTAAGGGTTGAACAAAAAAAAATAAGACAGATCCAAATATCAAATAAACCACACGTTAGAATGCAGTGGGAGATATGAAAGCTTGGGCGGCTTGGGTGTGGCATGCAAAACTGCCCCCAAAAATCAGTCTCTTTACTTGAAAGTGCTGAACAGTGCCGTTCCGGTGGATTGCAGAATCCAAAAAAAAGGTATCTAGTTGACTTCGAGATTTAGCTGCTGTAACTGTTGGGATAAAAGCCGGCAGCGGAAGTCGAACGTCGAAACCGTGAAGCAAAGTGCAATCAAACGAATAACAAGATGCGATCAATCACACACAAGCACACCATAAGAGACTCCGAATTTTACGTGGAAAAACCCTAAAATGGGTAAAAAAACCACAGTACAAACGATCCACTATGAATATCAGAAAATTATAGAGATTGACAGCCCACAAAGCAAGGAAACACAGAAAAAATCCAAGTTTTCTCTCACACACACATCTCCCCTCTTCCTAGTACGAATAGGAAACCTTGGACACCTTAGGATACCTCTCTAGGTCGGATTACAAAACCTTAAATAGGAAGAAATCCGAAAATAGATACACCTTGCGTAGTACTGTGGACTGCGCAAGAAATCCGCTCGCACAGCCGGCCGGTCGGCCTGACCGATCGGCCTTCACAAAAACAGTCCAGGGAGATCATCATCAACGCTACCTCACAGCCGACCGGTCGGAGCCCACTGACGACCGGTTGGCCGACCGGTCTGAGCACAAAACTGCACATGGGAGGGGGGTCTTCACAGCATCTGGGTCATGCTGTCCGGCCGGTCGGAGCACCCATTCGAGCAAGTTTGAAGACTCATCCCAACAAACTCCACCGAGGCTTCAAACGTCGAATCAACACATCCTTGCAACGTCATCTCATCTTCAATCATAGCTCCACCGCTTCTCGTGCCATCATCGACTCTATCCTTGCAAATTCATGCCCTTTACCGCTCTTCTCATGTGGCCCTTGGGCACTTGCCACATACGAGCAACTGTGGATCTCGCTGTCGTTCCCACAGCTCCACCGTGAATTGTGCTCCCGATCAACATGTAAAGATGGCCACACCTCCGTGCCTTCATACACATGAGTGCCCCTTTCATCACTTCACAACAATGATCGCGGCCGATAAACACGCACCCTTTCGCCTCGAGTGCACCAAGAGAAATTACATTCATCTTCATCTTGGGAACGTGCTTCACATCTTCCAGGACTCGTTCGACCCCATCGAATATCCTGATGCGCACAGTACCAACACCCACAACCTTATGAGCGACTCCATCGCCCACAAACACCAATTCTCCACCATACTCCCTGTATGTCATGAATGAACTACGGTCAGGACAAACATGACATGAAGCCCCTGAATCAAGGATCCACTCACTACCGTGAGATCCCTTGCCAGATACAATCAGAACTTCACAAAAATCGCCACCGTCCTCTACGGTATTGGTTCCATCTCCAGAAGAATTTTCGTACTTCTCTTGCCTCTACCTGGGATTCTGACAATCCCCTCTCATGTAGCCCTCTTGGCCACAATTCCAACACTTCACCTTAGACTTACCTTTGCCCTTAGCCCTCGATCCCGATTTCGAATATCCTCCATGCTTAAAACTTCTTCCTACCATACCCAGTGCCTCTGAGGAATAACGGGAAGCCACGTCACCGCTTTTCTTTCTCATCGCCTTCGACTGGAGGGCTAAGATAACGGTCTCGACTCTTATGGTTTCCCTTCCTGCACACACAAAGTCCCTAAATTACTCATATGAATATGGAAGAGAATTCAACAGGATGCATGCTTGATATTCATCCTTCATTGGTTCATCGATCTCCACCAACTTGCAAATTAACCAGCCTATTAAACGTGCTCAGGTGGTCCTCCACCTCAGTTCCCTCAGCCATCCTCAAGGTAAACAACTGCATCAACACGTACATGCAATTCTCTAGAGATTTCTTGGCATAAACTTTCTCTAGCTTCGCCATCGTTTCAGCCACAGTCTTCTCCTTCATGACATGATAGAGAACATCATCCATAAGGTTTAACAGGATTGAGGTTCTTGCCTTCTTGTCGAGCCTCGTCTACTCATCGTCTTTTATAGCCTCAGGTCGCTTTTCAAGAGCTCCATCAAGCCCTTGCTGAACCAAGAAGGATTCAATCTTCACCTTCCATAGCTTAAAGTTATTTTTCCCAAAGAACTTCTCTATATTGAACCTTGCGCTCGATCCCATCTTCTCGTCTCAGATTCGAATCTACTTCACCCCAACTTTAGCTCTGATACCACTTGTTGGGATAAAAGCCGGCAGCGGAAGCGGAACGCCGAAACCGTGAAGCAAAGCGCAATCAAACGAGTAACAAGATGCAATCAATCACACACAAGCACACCACAAGAGACTCCAAATTTTACGTAAAAAAACCCCCAAACGGGTAAAAAACCACGGCACAAATGATCCACTATGAATATCAGAAGATTACAGAGATTGACAGCCCACAAAGCAAGGAAACACAGGAAAAAATTCAAGTTTTCTCTCATACACACCTCTCCCCTCTTCCTAGTACGAATAGGAAACCTTGGACACCTTAGGATACCTCTCTAGGTCAGATTACAACACCTTAAATAGGAAGAAATCTGAAAATAGAAACACCTTGCGCAATACTGCGAACTGTGCAAGAAATCTGCGCGCACAGCCGGCCGGTCAGCCGACCGGTCGACCTTCACAAAAACAGTCCAGCAAAATCATCATCAATGCTACCTCATAGCCGACCGGTCGCTCGACCGGTCGGAGCCCACTGACTACCGGTTGGCCGACCGGTCTGGGCACAAAACTGCACATGGGAGGGGGGTCTTCACAGCATCTAGGTCACGCCGTCCAGGTCAGTTGGCCGGCCAGTCGGAGCACCCATTCGAGCAAGTTTGAAGACTCATCCCAACAGCAACAACATCCCAAGAGCCATCCCACAAGCCGAATCGATCAAACATCTCTTCATCTCTGGGCCGTTGGCTGACCAGGTTTGGAAACGCTTTAGAGAGTACATTCAGAGTCCCAACAACGCAAGTCATCGGAGTTTTGGGAGAGTATCCAGCTAGTGGACGTCGGCTCCCAACGCCAATGGTTTTACAATTCTTAGGGGTCTTTGCCCCAATATTATCCTCTGGGAGATATGGGCGGAAAGAAGCGACAATCGCTTCCAAGGGAGGTTACCGAAGGCTTCTAATATCATCTCCAGAGTGTCCATCTAGCTGAATTGTATCGGAGATAGTTATGCCCTTTAGCACGTTGGAAAGAGGGTAGGGATTGAAGCTCTTCAAGAGCTAGGGATCCACCTTGTGAGCCCCGCTATTCCTTCATGCACAGTGATCAAATGAAAGAGACCAGGGGAAGGCTGGGTTAATATCAATGTTGATGCTCTTCTTGCGGTAACCCGAGGTCGTTTGGGGGTGGGGGTATCTGCAAAGACCATGCAGGGGCCTTTATCTTTGCTCTCTCGTCAGGCTACGGAATAGGTACTAACAACATGGCGGAAATGAAGGCTTTAGTGGAGGGGTTACTCTGTGTGAGGCTAGAGGTTATGGTAATGTAGAAGTGGAAAGTGATTCAGCGGACACTCGATAAAAGGTCCCCCCAGAGATGGTCGATGTAGTATCTGTGGAATCAAGTGGCAGCAATTAAAAAAAAAAGATTGAGGTGAAAATTCAAGTGGTACTGAGAGAAGCGAACAGAGTTGCTGATGCTCTAGCAAGATGGGGAAGTGTCTCTCAAAGGAAGAAGATGATTGAGGTGCTGGTAGATTTATCTCTGATAGTGCTTGGGAACATGAATCTCGACAAATCTGGTTTGGGTAGCATTCCCATGAGTTAATTTTGTATAGTCCTCTAGGGGATATGATAGGTTGGCCCGGCTGACTTTTGGCGGTGGGGCCAGCCCGAAAATCTGGGGTTAATAGCAGCTGCAGGTTGCAGGTGGGAATGAAGGCTTGTGCAGAAAGGTCTGTGAGCAGCCATGTTGCTGGTGGGTTGCAGAGGAAGTTTGCTAATTGCATGGAGGTTGGGGTGTTTATGCAAACTGTGTAGCTTTTTGGTCAGCTTTGCTCTTTGGTGGTGGAGTTTGCTATTGTCTCTGCCAGTCCTCACTGTGAGTGGCCGCGAGCTATATGACAGGGGTTTTCGTCTTCTAGAGGTCAAGCTGGAGTTTGTGTTGGCAGTGTTGCTGTCCGTTATCTATTTGGTGGAGGCATCTGTGTGGTTCTCTTCATTTGTTTGGTGGAGGAGGCTGTGTGGATGTCTGCACTGTGGGTGCATGTAAAGTGCCTGTTGGCAGTGTGATTGTGCCCTGTGCTTGTTTTTACAATGTGGTTGTGCTGAGAGCTGCTCTCAAAGTCGGGTTGGGGAATCCGTGTAGCAAGTCCCAAGCGTTGTAACCAGGCTAGTTGAAGGGTACAAGGACAAGGATATCAGCATATATAGCTGTAACCGGCAACAGCATGGGTGCGGCCATTGCCTCTCTCAACGCAGCAGAAGGCTAGTTGAAGGGTACAAGGACAAGGATATCAGCATATATAGCTGTAACCGGCAACAGCATGGGTGCGGCCATTGCCTCTCTCAACGCAGCAGAATTTGTCGCCCATGGCATCAACAAGCCCAAAGATCTCCCTATCAAGCCCTGCCCTGTTTCCGCCATCGCTTCCCAGCCCTCGAGTCCCAGTCTCAGTCTTCTAGTGACTCTGGCTTCAAGTAGCCTTCTCTGCTATAGAATATCTGATGCAGGTTTTGTCTCTCTTGGAGGTTTGGTTGCTCTAGGGTGCTGATAATGCCAATGGCACTGGTGCGACTCAGTGTTGGTTCTAGAGTTGCCAAGGTTTTGAGTCTCTGTACATGCATATGATAGGCGGAGCCTTATTTTTGGTTGGGCCCTGCTCGAAGTATGTGTACTCTCTTCCCTTGGTTAATAATATTTTTGCCTTTGAAAAAAAAAAAAAAAAAAGAATGCAGTGGGAGATTGAACGTCTACCATTGAAACCTTCCTGGGTTCACAGAAGTTTTGGATCAATCTGATATTTATTTTTACCCTTCATCCAGGTCCATGTGACCTTATGAACAGTTTGGATGGAAATAAACATCATGGAGGGGCCTAGGAATTTTCTAAGGTTGAGAATCACCATCTCCATTGCATTTTGTGGCGTGGTCTAGTTGAGATTTGGATATAACTCATTTTTTCGATCATGCCCTAAAATGTTGAATGGACGGTGTAGATATGTTAAATACACCATTGTGGGGCTCACAGAACTTTGATTTTTCTTTAAATAGTTCATATGTTCACGGAGCTCGAGTGCTCATACGCTGATCAGCAGTGTGACACGTCCCCACACCAGCAAAGCTGGTACACCAGCCAATCCACTTCCACCGTATGTAAGCTCTTTGGGCAACCGTGGTGTATTTGTCATATCCATTACCCCATCCATCTGTTTTATATGCTCATTATGAGACATCAAACATAAGAGCATGAGACATGAATTTAAAAATGAAGTGCATCCAAAGTTCCAGTGGACCATAGAAAATAATGAGATTAAATGTGCACCGTTGAAACTTTCTTGGTACAGCAAGTTTTGAATTAAGCTGATACTTGCATTTTCCCTTCATCAGGTCATAAGCTAAGTATTACATACATACGATGGTTTGATTTAGGTTGAGGTCAATTCCTCTCAGGGTGGGGTTGGTTTCGATTCGGTTGGGTTGGCTGGCAGGCAGACTGTTGCGTGCACCTGTGTGTAGAGCAGGGCACAAACCAAGCCAGCTCAAAAGCTCGGCTCTTCAAATTGAAGCTCAAACCAATTAAGCCAAGCCTTGGAGTCAAGCTCGTTTGAAAAAAAAAGGAACCAAGCTCAAACTAGGGCAGTACATGCTTGACTCGAAGATCGGTTTGACTCAGCTTGGTTTGATTTGGCTTGATTCAGCTTGTAGATTGTAAGCACAATATTTCATGTGGTGTGATCCACTTGAGCTTTGGATATGACTCCATTTTGAGATCATTTCCTAAAATGATATGTAAAAACGGATGGACATCATGGATAATGCATATACATAATGACGTGAATAATACATAATACAAATACATGAATGCATACTGTTTCTTTGCACGTGTAAAATTATGCTTGCGTATATGTTTGGAAAAGGCTATTATATATTTATTTTGAAGTTGCACTCCTCCTTTGGAGGATGTTAAACATCATGTGGTGAGATATTGTTGCATTTTTTTTCTAACTTTTTAAATTCTTTTCTATTCCAATTTTGCCCGGCCTGATTCGAAATTTTCGACCAAACCGATCCCGGCTCGAACCAGATTTTTCTGGAGCAAACCAAACTCGGGCCGCATGGGTCGGCCCCAAGGCCAAACCGGCCGATACACAAACTAGAGTGGTGCAAGAACAAGCCAAACCAAACTAGGGCTAACTCGGCCTGGCCCGGATCGTTGCCCCCCCTCTACCTGTATGAGGTTGAAAAGATGCCCCCCATAGCAAGAAAGAGCTTGGCAACATGGTTTCCTTTCTTAATTTTAAGTCATCTAATGATGACTGATGACTCTTCATGGCATAGCTGTGTTGCAATCCAGAGGCTGCCGGACATCACTAAACTAAGTAGCATTTTTCAAAAAAAAAAAATAATGCAATGAGCATATGATAATGACCATCTATTTTCATTTTTTCTGTAGATTGTCTGTGATAAAGGCTCAGAAAATTCTCACAAGGGATTTTTACTAATCCCAATGCCTTATGTGGCCATCACGTGGTTATTGGGCCTATTTGAAGAGAAATTTAATCCATCCATTCTCATGTGGCCCACCATTTGGGCCGAAAGACACTAATTTTAGTTGGATACAAGCTCTCTGTGGCCCCACAACAATCAATAACGATGGCCGTTCACTCCCAACTATTTTCTTTTGGTGGGTCCACCTTATCTATGGATGTAATTTATTCTTTGGCTCATGTTACTAAACTAAATTCTAAATCCAATGAATGGAGTATATTCGACACATATCCCATGGTAGGCCCCATAACCTCTAACACATGATAACCTAGAACCTTAACACATGATAACCACGACTCAAACCCTTAACCCATGATAACCATAACCCAAGCCCATAAGGTAGACTTCTCATTGCTAGGAGTCAACTTCTCTTTAATAAGGTAGGCTTGGGTAACCTTCGAGAAGGTAAGTGGTTGTCTTTAAGGGTATATGATAGGCGAGCATGTTCCTTTTATTCACGGACCTGCCCGAAAGTTGTGGTGTAAGTTGAGTTGTTTCTCCTATCAATGAATTTGTGTCAAAAAAAAAAAAAAAAACCATAATACTTGACAACCTCAACCGTACTTAAAGTATGGCAACCACGTCCTTGACCCTGACCCTTAACACCACAAGGACACCATCTATAAGGCCCACCATCGGTTATGTGCCGAATACACTTCATCCATTAGTGTTGGCATAACATAAAAGATTATAAGTCAGAGAATGAGCTACATTTGCAGATCAAATAGATGACACCACAAGGAAACAATTGAGAGTGAATGCTACCATTATCGTTTGTTTAAGCCACAAAGAGCTTGTATCAGGCTAAAGTTAGTGTATTCTCACTGAAATAGTGGGTTACGATGATAATAAATGGATTGAATTTGCCTTCAAGTGGGCCCAATTATCGCATTAATTATGACTATCTCATGCATTGAGAGTGGAGCTTGGAAACTTTTCTAGTAAAGAAGAGCAAGTACTTAGCACAACTTCCCGAAGTAAGGACATTTTGGTCCATGAAAAAGCTAAAAAATTGTCAGAGGCTTTAAAAAAATGAAATGAAAAGAGAGAATATTATATTGAAACAACTGGTATTGAGGAAATTTGGTTAAAATAACGGCAAACAAACGCTTATTTTCTCTCTCCATTGTGTACTGGACAACATTACTTTTTAACTTATGGAACTTCTTTGGCCCAACATGATTTATGTGTTATATCCACATTGTCCATCAACTTTTTTTTCGAGATCATTCTAGAGCATGAGCCCAAAAATGAGAAACATCCAAAGCTTAAGTGGACTACAAAACAGAAAATAGCTAGTAAGGATTGAATGAACTACCGTTGGAACATTTCCAGGGCCAATCGTGAGGTAATTTATTTGCCATCTAACTTAACATAGGATCTGATGAGGGGAAAACACAAATTATCAACTTGATCAGAGCCTTCCGTCACCCCCAAGAAGTTTTAATGGGTAGGCAGATGTCAATTCTTACTATTTCCTATAGTGTGGTCCATTTGAACTTTTGATTTTCTTTGTTTTTAAGCACTCATATCCTAGAATAATTTGAAAAAAAAAAATGGATGGATAACAGCTATCTAAGAAATACGTCAAGGTGGGGTCACGTAATTTTCACATGTCAAGCAATGCCACTAGTTGCTTTGCTGTGCAACAGTGAAGCAATGACATGTGGAACTTCCTTAGGCCCCATCATGATGTATGCGTTAGATCCACATGTCCATCCATGTTTTCGTATAATTTTAGGGCATGAAATAGAAAACGTGGCAGACTAAAGTAGGTCACACCATAGGAAACAATGGGAATTGGATGCTTACCATTGCAAGATTCTTAGGGTCAAAAAAGGCTTTGATCAAGTTAATATTCGTGTTTTTCCTTCATTCGGGTTTGTGTCCCTATGAACTGTAAGCAAAATAAGCTCCACGGTGGACCCTAGGGAAGGTTTCAACGGTAGTTATTCAATCTCCATTGCTTTTTGTGGCATCTTCTACTTGAGCTTTGGATGTGTCTTGTTGGTTCATGCTCTAGAATGACTGAGATTTGATGGACGGTGTGGATCTAACAAATAAATCATGGTGGGCCTCAAAGCTCGACACGTTAAAAATTGTGTTGTGCAGTATGCAAAATTTATTAGGGAGAGAAAATCGGAGATTTTTATGAGGTGGTGTCCTCGCCCATGACATAGACCAATGAGAAGCCCTGGCACAGAATTTCCCCACGCCTTCAACACTAATGATCAGCTCTCATTTTTTTTTTTTCACAATTCAAATAATTTGTATTATACTTTTAACCCATTTGATGGTCAGTAATTGGATGGTTACGATCACTTGGTCAGTGTGCATTAATTTTAGAGATGTGCTCCATTCGTACTTGGACCTTAATTTGGATGGTCTAATATTTAAACGTTGTATAAGTGGCACATGTGTGGATAAAAAGTCACAAACGCCTTTGAAATGGTGCAAAACTAACAATGGACAATGGACAATGTAAAGAAAGGTGTACTACTTGTTGGGAAATCGGTCAGCGGAAGCATTGAGAAGAATCAAACAATAACCACACAACACACACGTAATCTACACAAAGACAATCCGATTTTTAACAGGAAAAAACCACAGCACAAAGCGACACCTCCACAATGAATCAGAAGATTACAAAGATAATCTACCCACAAGCAAAGCCCAAAAGATGAACAAAACACTCTCAAATCTCACAATCCTCTTGTCAAACCCTAATTTCGTATTAGGACTCCTAAGTATTGATTAGGATACATTTAAATATGTCTAAGAGTTGTTTATATACACTCCACAAAAATAAAAACAAGTTACGTAAAAAAAAAAAAAAGTTACGCAAAAACACATAACCATGCATAACACTGCCATGCCTGCTGACCGGTCGGATGTGGCACAAATTAGTCCACAGAGTTCTGTTGAAAATCGACATGTTCTGCCTAAAAAATGATCGGTCGGCGACCCACGAAAACTATCCAAAGACTCGTTGTGCAATCGGTCCAAAAAACGACTGATCGGCCACAGCATGTGACGGGTCGGTGGAACCTGTTTCTACACAGTTTGAAGTCTCCATTAACAATCTCCACTGAGGCTTCAAACATCAAACCACCTTTCATTTATTTCATAAAACATTTCATCTTCAATCATAGTGACGTCTCCTCTCATGCACCACTGCATCTTCATTCGATTTTCGCCAATCTCAGAGAAATTGCACAGAGCTTGAACTTCTCTGCAAGAACCACTTTGGTGAGCATATCCGTCGAATTCACGCTAGTATGAATCTTCTCCAGAGTAGCGTCTCTTTCCTCAAGCACCTGTCAAATAAAATAGTGAGGCACATCAATGTGTTCAGCACGAGAGCGATCAACAAATTTTTTAGCCAAATTAATAGCACTAGAGCTATCACAACTAACTAGCATGAACTCCTAGTGAAGCCCCAACTGATTTATCATGCCTTTCAACTAAACAACATTCTTGAAAGTTTTTGTCACCACCATATACTTCAGCTTCAGTAGTAGAAAGAGTCACCACTGACTAAAGTTTAGACATCCAACTAATCACTCCACCCGCTAGCACAAACGAGTAACCTGAAGTTGACCTCTTACAATCCAAACTACCTGCATAATCAGAATTAACATACTTAATCAATTTGTCCTCTGACCTTTTGAATGTCAAGACATAGTCTTACGTACCTTGAATGTATCAAAGTAGCCATTTCATTGCCTCCCAATGTTGCTTGTTATGGTTTGATATAAATCTGCTAACAACACCCATAGCCTGTGAAATGTCAGCTCTTGTACAGACTATGTCATACATTAAACTGTCATAGCAGTTGAATAGGGCACATGAGACATAACTTACTTTTCTTCATCTGTCTTAGGACACTGCTTTGAAGAAAGCTTGAAGTGAGCCACGTAGAAAACTGCTAACCAGCTTGGACTTGTCCATCCCATAATTTACTAACACATTCTCAAGGTATTCTGCCTTAGATAACCACAACATGCTCCTCTTCCTGTCTCTATTAATATCTATACCGAGAACCCTCTTTGCAGCCCCCAGATCCTTTTATCTCTAATGTCCCTAAAAGCTGAGTCTTAACACATCGATGTCAGACATGCTATGAATGACAATAAGCATATCATTAACGTATAGCACCAGTATGAGACGTATAGCACCAATATGAGAAACTTCACATCACTTAGTGTCTTGTAATAGACACAGTGATCATACTCGCTCCTAAAAAAGCCCTAACTCATCATGAAGGAATCAAAATTCTTGTACTACTGCCTTGACAGATTGTTTGAGACCGTATAACAATCTTCTTAACCTGCAAACCGTGTTCTCAGACCCTTGTACTGTATAACCTTCTGGCTACACCATGTAGATCTGTTTTTCCAATTTTCCATGCAGGAAAGCAATTTTTATATCCATCTGTTCCAGCTCGAGGTTGTATTGGGCAACCAGAACCAACACAAACTTGATAAATATCTGTTTTACAACTGGCACAAAGATCTCACTGAAGTTCACGCCTTCACGCTGAACATATCCCTTCACCACCAATCTAGTTTTATACCTATCATGCTTCTTTCGAAAAATCCATTTGCACCCAATCGCTTTTTGGCTTACAGGAAGCTCCACCAACTCCCATGTCTCATTCTTGTACAGAGAATCTATCTCGTTTTGCATTGTCGTCTTCCACTTTTGAGCATCTATATCCTGTAGTGCCTCATCAAAGTTAGACAGATCCCCCTTATCCATAATGAGGGCGAATGCAACGTTCGAGTCATTCATATACCTCATTAGTAATTTGTGATCTTTAGGTGAGTTTTTTCGCATAGGTGGCTGCTCCACCTGATCTTGTACCTTTGTCTACGCCTCAGTGTCAGCCCGTGTCTCATCTCTATCAAACTAAATGTCAATAACCTCAGATTTTTTAGGTTCCTTTGGTACATCCTTTAAGACAAAGACCCTTCATCGAACTTGATATCACGGCTCAAGGTGATCTTCCCTGTGACAAGGTTGTACAGTCCATAACCCTTTATTGCATCACCATAGCCCACAAAAATACATTTTTTGCCCCTTTGGTCGAGCTTATCTCTCTCAATTGATGGTACATGAGAGTAAGCTTCACGACCAAACACACGCAGTCCTGAGTAGTCTAATGATTGACTACTCCACACTTTTTCTGGAATCTTGCAATCTATATCAGTAGAAGGGGACTGATTTATCAGGTAACAAGCCGTGTTAATGGCCTCAGTCCATATCTCTTTTCCCAACCCAGCACTACTTAACATGTACCGGGCTCTTTCCAAAAGAGTCTGGTTCATTCGTTCAGCACGCCATTTTGTTTTGGTGTGTGGTGCACTGTGTTATATCTCACGATCCTTTCCTCCTTACAATATCGATTAAAATCCCAGAAGTGAACTCTCCACCATTGTCCATTCTCAACACGTTTAGTTTATACCCTGTTTAATTCTTCATCATCACTTTCCAATGCTTAAAAGTGGTGAAGACATCAGATTTATTTTTTTAGAAAATACACTCATACCTTCCTGTTATAGTCATTAATGAAAGACACGAATCATAATGACCCTTCAACAGAAACAACAAGCAAAGGCCCACATACATCTGAATGAACATACTCAAACACCCTTTACAAACATGTTTTTCCGTATTAAATGCTAGCCTAGACTGTTTATCATACATGCAATGCTCACATATACTATAGTCTACACTCTTAAAAGTAGCAATCAAGGAAGGATATGAAAGTACCTTTATGCCCCGCTCGCTCATGTCGCCTAAGTGCGTATGCCACATACTTGTAAATGTGGAATGATTAAGGCTACCTGATGAAACACTTTCAATTAACTTGTAAAGGTTCCCATATCGTTGTCCCTTCATAATGACTAAGGCCCCCTTAGAAACCTTGCAAAATTGATCATACCTGGTGAACTTGCACCCCATAGCATCAAGTGCACCAAGAGAGATAAGACTCTTCTTCAACCTAAGAACATAGTGCACTTTCGTCAAAATACGTTCGATCCCATCGAACATTTTGATACACACCGTACCAATGGCATAATCATTTTGATACCCTCACAACTTTATAAGCATAATCATTGCCTAGAAATACCATACCACCCTCATGTTTCCTATAGGAATCAAAGGCACTCCGGTTAAGGAACATGTAATACGAAGCCCAAGAGTCCATAGGCCACTCATTGTTGAGACGACTTTGACATCGTCAACACTTCGCACACATCGTTATCGCTACCCTCATATACTTGTGTAGTATTGGCCTCCCTAGGAGAATCTCTCGTCTTTTCTCTCTTGCCTCTAGGACTTTTGTAGTCCTTCTTCATGTGCCCAGATTGTCCACAAGCCAAATACTTCAACTTGTCCTTACCCTTGCCATTTGATTTGGATTGAGAACGCACGATCCTTCACCCCGCTCCGAATTTTTTCCTCTCATAACCAGTGCATTGGAGGAATATCCAACGTCAATATTCTTCTGTCTGATCGCCTTCAACTGAAGGGTTGAGACGACAGTCTCGACGCTAATAGTTTCCTTGCTCGTGCACAATGAGTCTCTCATCGACTCGTATGATCTAGGAAGCGAATTCAGCAGAATGCAGGCTTGATACTCATATATCTTTCATCTTCTCACCAATATTCCGCAACTTGCAAATCAACCGATTGAACGTATTGATGTGGTCATCCACATCGGTCCCCTCTGTCATCTTCAAGGTAAAAAGCTGCATCATGAGATATATCCGGTTCTCTAGAGACTTCTTTGCATACACTTTCTTTAGCTCGGTTCATGTATCCGCTGCGGTCTTCTCCCTCATGACATGATAAAGAACATCATCCGTAAGGCACAATTGTATTAAGGTCATAGTCTTCAAGTCCATCCGGGTCCACTCATCTTCCTTCATGGCTTCTGGTCGCTTCCCAAAGACATCGACGACCCCTTACTGAATTAGGATGGAACGCAACTTCACCTTCCATAATTCAAAGTTGTTTTTGCCGAAAACTTCTCCACATTGAACTTCGTGCTTGATGACATGAGATCATCTAAGATTTTTACTCTTCAACCTTTGAACGATATCTCTTATACAACTTGTTGGGAAATCAGTCAGCAGAAGCACCGAGAATAATCAAACGATCACCACACGACACACATGCAATCAACACAAAGACAATCCGATTTTTACATGGAAAACCCTTGTGGGAAAAAAACCACGGCACAAAGCGATACCTCCACTATGAATAAGAAGTTTACAAAGATAACATACCCACAAGCAAAGCCTAAAAGATGAACAAAGCACTCTCAAACCTCACAACCCTCTCCCAAACTCTAATTCCGTATTAGGACTCCTTAGTATTGATTAGGATACATCTACACATGTCTAGGAGTTGTTTATATATATAGACTCCTCCATGAAAATAAAAATAAGCTACACAAAAATGCGTAGTTGTTTATATATATAAACTCCTCCATGGAAATAGAAACAAGTTACGCAAAAACGTGTAACCATACAAAATACCGCCATGCTTGCTGACCGGTCGCAGCCCATGACCGACCGGTTGGATGTGGCACAAATTAGTCTAGAGAGTTCTTCTAAAAATCAACTCATTCTACCTCAAAAAGGACTGATCGGACAACCAATCGGAGCAACCACCAAATCGGTCGGCAACCCACGAAAACTGTCCAGAGATTCGCTATGCAATCGGTCCAAAAAAACGACTGATTATATGACATATTTAGTGTTAGTACTTAATACATAGAATGTTCTAATAAGTGATATAAAATATAGAAATATTTGTGACTTCTTTACTAATTATTTTGCATAAATTGATTTTTAATATAGTTAGTAGTTACATCACTTCTATGTGACAATGCATAGCTTAGTGCCCCCATATGAATGAAACTTATCGTGTATACTTGATTTTTGTAATCTTTTGAGTTCTAAGTACATGATGATGTCTTTTGTACATTATTTGAAATTTCATAAAAAAAATTCAACCAATTTTCTAATGTTTTTTAAAAATAGTACCGATGTTTTTTATGTGACACCCAATTATGCTTCTTTATCTAGAGGGTGCGTGGCGTACATGGATGCCAATATTGAAAGTTTTACCACAACTTAGGTAGAATCATCCGAGCAGACGATTTTTTAAATTGGATGAGAGGTGAGTCTCACATGATGTGGGTCCGGATAGACTTATACAATGTCGAGAAGGGGCTGTGTACCAAGTACCCAGTTCTGTCTGGAATCTGAATTCTGGATCAGAAACTGGATTACACAGCCACACAGTAAGTTTCAGATGGAATCTTAGTTTCCAGTTTCCGTAGTTCTGGGTTCCAACACTGGAATCTGGATTTAATCTGAAATCTGAAATCTGAATTGTGCAACCAAACAGGCCCTAATAGTTTTCCTATCTAAACACATAAGCCCCCATCTTGTCATGAAGTAAAGATCATTCTCACCGCACAATCCTAACCATCAGCTGACTGCAAACTATATAACAACTAAAGCAGACGATGAACAAGGAAATACGTTCAATTTCTCACCAATAAAAAGTGGTCCACTTCTGCACTGGTTCCACCCATCACAAGGCTCATTCGCAGTGATCAAGATCTGATGGTAGCAATCATGAAAAAATAAAGACAAGACCCATGGTCATTACGACTTGCAAGATATGGTTCTATGTTTCTAACACATGCCAAAATTGAAGAGAGAAACAAATTGCTTCACAAAGAAGAGAATATTGAAAATCTCATTACACAGAGGAGAAAAAAAAAGAAAAAAGATTAAAATAAAAAGGATAGTAACAAGGCCAGGCAAAACAGTATCCCATACATGCATAAATCTTTCACTTTCTTTATTTTCCTTGTTGATATGTACAGTAGCTCTTACACATATTGAAGATTGCTCAGATCGTATGGTTTGTTATGCACATCCTATATTCAAGAATTCAATTTGAAAGATACAATTTCCTTCTTCATCATCATCATGCATATAGCAATCATAAGCTACAGTAAAGATCTCTTCAAAAAACAGTTGAAAAGACCAAAAAAAAAAAAAAAAAAAAATTTTGCTGTGATGCCTGTGATGTTTTGTTCGTTCCCAACAGTCTGCCTCGAATGTTCGAGGCTAGTAGCTTCGTTGCCATTCAAAGTTCTCTAGCAGCATCAGATTTCTCTTTGGCATCTTTGTTTGCCAGATCCTCCAAAAGTGCCTGCCAAAGGAAGATAAACCACCAAGATAATTGAAACTCAAGCTCAATGTGGAATGTCCAACAGGTGGAACAGATAATTGAAAACCATTAAACCAACAGACCCGCCATAACGGCCTGATGAGGCAGAACAGAATTTCCCGGTAATCAAAGGAAGACATGGCTCCAAGCTCGCGTTCCAACTGCTGCATGGAATCAAGGTTCTGCATTATCCTTGCATCAAGTCTACAGAGCTGCAGGACAGCACCTTACTAGTGAGACTTAATTCAATAGAATGACATTTCTGCTTTAAAGATTCAATTAGAAAAAGCAAACCTCCAGAGAGAACTTGCTGCCGTGTGTTCGGATTCCTGATAGTATGCTCTTGTCAGCTTGATCCAGGTTGTCCATCATTCTCGAATATTCCTCCTTGTTGCTGGACTCCAAATCACATAAATGTGAAGTGAGGCCAGGTTGTCCGCATTGATCAGTAACATTCAAAGCCTGTTTTCCTTTAAGAACCAGCGAAATAGCATTCTCCTCGAAACTACTATTGATGAACACTGCATTATCTTTGTTTTCTACAAGCTCTTCCCTCCACTTCCTCAAGAGAGCCTCAAAACTTTGAGCAACATATTCCACAGAGTGATGCCTTTTCTTAAATTCTTCATAACAGAGATCTATAAGAGTTTGAAAAGCCTCCATATAGCACAGATGCTCACATTTCTCCTGGCAGAGTTTCTGTAAGTGGTTAAATTCCTTCTCAAGCTCTGGAAGAATCTCCATTCCCCGACGACTTTTCTCTTCCCTCAGAAGATTCCATGACACAGCTTCTAAATCATCCGACGTGGCGAATAACCAGGATAAAAAGGCATCCCCGCCCAGCCCTCCTTCACTGAGAACAGAATCTTTCATACAATCACCCATGCCAGCATTTTCAGCTTTATTATTCCTGGCTGTCAACAAAAAGTACTCGTTTGAAATGAGAAGAGAAGAATCGTCCTTGAGATTAATCCCCTCTAAAACATCGCTTGCCAGAGTGTCAATGCTCTGGGTATCATCTTCTGAGGTGGTCTTCTCAGAGTCTTTCCCTAACTGACACGAATTCGAGAGCTCCTGCAATAAGTCGAGCACGTTCTGAAGCTGGGTGGCATCCAAGAAGCAAATACAAACAGGTGTTTGGTCTAGCCCATGGTCTATCATTTGCAAACCTGGCACAAGGCCCTGGAGCTCATTCATGGTGTAGTGTATCACCTTCTTAACGTGAGTATCAGCAAGACATTTATGATTCAGAAACAACTGAAACATGCCATGAATTCCATCAAGGAGTTTGGCACGTTCGGGGTCATCAACCGACGGCCAATGAGTGCCAACATCAGAGGACTCAACCGTTGTGAGAGATTTGTGTCTCGTCCGATTTTCGAGAATTTTCATAGAAGCATGGAGATCAACTGGTTCCCAACAACCATTGAGAAGCATATCAGCCCAGCCACTGTCAGCCTCTTTGGGCAAGACTGACTGCAATTTCAGTAAGAGATTTCCAATGTGCACCCTCACATGTTGATTATGGGATTTGCAGTCCGCAAACTTCTCACCGCACAAGCAGCATGCCCAGAACTTACAGGTCCTGTTACTTCTGCGAAATGAGAGAGCTTCCAAAAGCAAATTGTCCTCCAACTCATCCTCTCCCAATGCGTAGTGGGCCCGAAGATCGTCATCACTCACTGATGAAAGCAAACTCAATTTCTTCTTGACACTCAACGCATTCCAATACTTTCGAACCATAGCTACCTGGTAGTCATTGGCAGATATGGCCACAAGCTCATCTTTCAACTGCTGAATGGCTGCAAGGTTCTGCTTGATCCTTGCATCAAGCCCAGATAGCTGCAGGAGACCATACTAGTGAGACTTCAATTAAAAGACATTTCTGATTTAAACCTTCAATTAGAATAAAAGAAAGAAAGAAGAAAAGAAGGGGGGAAAAGAAAACCTCTAGAGAGATCTGGCTGCCTTTTCTTCGGATTTCCAATAGAATGCTCTTGTCAGCTTGATTCAGACGGTTCAGCACGCTTGAATCCTCCTTGTTGTCGGGCTCCAAATCACATAAATTTGAAGTGATGCCGGCTGGTTGTCTGGATTGAGTAACATTCAGAGCCTCTTTTCCTCCAACAACATGAGAAATAGCATTCTGCTCAAACCTAGTATTGGTGGACACTGGATTTTCTGTGCTTTCTATGATCAGCTCTTCCTGCCTCTTCCTCAAGAGATCCTTGAAACTTTGAGCAACGTGTTTCACATCGTTAATCCTTTTCTTAATTTCGTCAAAACAGAGATATAGAAGAGTATAGAAAGCCTCCATATAGCACAGATGCTTGTGTTTCGATTGATAGAGTTTCTTTAAGCCGTTAACCTCCATGTCGTGGTCTTGAAGAATCTCCAGTTCCCGACTACTATTTTTTTGGGAAAGCCAATAGTCTGAATGAAATCGCATATAAACTTGAAATAAAACAAAGGACTAAATATGTAATCTCAATTTAAACAAGAACGAGAAAAATGGAAATAATCCATACCCCCCCATGAGAGAATTTGCTCTTTGAAGCAACCTGCAATTTGAGAAGAGCTGGCTTCATGATTTTCTTTCTCAGGTAAGGTTTGAGAATGTCCATCACTGGTAGGGTTCGGTGAAAGAACATCCTTCGAAATTCCTTGGTTTGATGGGCCTGAAAGGACAGGATATGAAACAAATTCAAGACAAAAGCATCCATCTTAACGCTAAAGAAATCATATTAATGCACTACAAACACCAAACATGAGCTTGTCCCTGTAGAAGATTTACCAGGGACTGCAATCTTCTCAACGGATCCTGAATGCAAGCCCACTGAATCTTTTGGCAACCCAGAACCCACAGATTTTTCTGCGAGGCATTTCTGTTTAGCTTCATTTTCTATTCGACTTTGATACTCAAGCCTTTCTATAAGCTTTCTTTCATCTGCTTCAAGGTCCTCTTCTAGTTGTTTCAGGTCATCAACACTTTCAGTAGTAGCTACAAACTCTGACTCTCTCTGATCAACATCAGTTTCACCAGCCAAGGTACTGCAGCAATGTACAAACAGAGATTGAGTCAAATGCCAAAATAATATCGGTTTCATGAGTGTGATTTTATTTCCGACAATTGTTAAGGAAAAGAGAAGATCGAAGGGTTGAAAGAATGTGTATCCTCCCCTTTTCAGCTTGTGAATAATATTTGTTTGAGGCTATAAAAAAATGTACAGCTTTTGTAAGGTCAGCTTCGAACCTTTCCTCATGATGCTCCTCTGTAGAGAGCTGTCCTTGTCCCTTTGTTTCATTATCTTCTAGCTGTGGATCTACTAATTTTCAAAGTACATGAGGATCATGTTAGTTCCATGTTCCAAAAGCAATTCAAACTCTAGTACTCATTGAGCCAAGTAAACAAAAGCACAAGAATTCAGCCACACTACAGCCAACATGAAAATAATCCTTACCCCATGGATGAGTTTGCTCTTCGAAGCAATCTTCAATTTGAGAAGGGCTGGCTTCATGGTCTTCTTTCTCAGATGAGGTTTGAGAATGTTGATCACTGGTAGGATTCTGACTTTGAGATTGACTTCCACTTGGTGAAAGACCATCCTCTGAAATTCCTTGATTCGATAGGCCTGAAAAGACAGGATATGAAACACATTTCAGACAAAAGTGTGTATCCATCTTAAATGGAGAACCACAAATTTTTACCAATACAAATTTTTTTTTTCTTTTTCTTTGCAAATGGCAACTAATAATTTTGTATAAGGAAACAAGATGATCAAGGAAATTGAAGAGTCCCCCCAATAAAGGGAGGTCCATACAAGATTTTCTTATCAACTCATTAGTCAATGTGAGTGACTTCAGGTGTTCAAAACTAATCAAGCAAGAATTAGTTACTTCTTCTATTCTCTCTCTCTCTCTCTCTCTCTCTCTCTCTCTCTCTCTCTCTCTCTCTCTCTCTCTCTCTCTCTCTTGTTTGTTTGTTTAAGTGCTTGAAATCTTCATGTCTGCCAGTAGCTGGGAAAGCAAATAGTCTGATGGAAATCACATATCAACTTGAAATAAAAGAATGGCCTAAATAGGTAATCACATTTTAAACAAGAATGAGAAAAATGGGGGGAAAAAAAAGAGTATACAAGGATGTGTAAAGTGATATGGTATTTACCAAGGCTCTCTTGTACAACTTTTGTAAGGCCAGCTTCGAATCTTTCCTCATCAATTTGAGAAGGGTTGGCTTCATGGTTTTCCTTCTCAGATAAGGTTTGAGAATGTCCATCACTGGTAGGGTTCTGACTATGAACTTGCCTTCCACTTGGTGAAAGACCATCCTCCGAAATTCCTTGGTTCGATGGGCCTGAAAAGACAGGATATGAAACACATTTCATAAAAAGCATCCATCTTAATGCTAAAGAAATCATATTAATGTACAAACACCAAGCCTAAGCTTGAGGGCTGGATCTGTAATCTTCCGAGGTTCGAACGAAGATAACATAGGACCATGCATGCAACTAAGGATTTTCTCACATGAGCTGGCTTCATGCTTTTCTTTCTCAGGTAAGGTTTGAGAATGTCCATCACTGGTAGGGTTCGGTGAAAGACCATCCTTTGAAATTCCTTGGTTTGATGGGCCTGAAAAGACAGGATATGAAACAAATTCAAGACAAAATCATCCATCTTAACGCTAAAGAAATCATATTAATGCACTACAAACACCAAACATGAGCTTGTCCCTGTAGAAGATTTACCAGGGACTGCAATCTTCTCAACGGATCCTGAATGCAAGCCCACTGAATCTTTTGGCAACCCAGAACCCTCAGATTTTTCTGCAAGGCGTTTCTGTTTAGCTTCATTTTCTATTCGACTTTGATACTCAAGCCTTTCCATAAGCTTTCTTTCATCTGCTTCAAGGTCCTCTTCTAGTTGTTTCAGGTCATCAACACTTTCACTAGTAGCTACAAACTCTGAATCTCTCTGATCAACATCAGTTTCACCAGCCATGGTACTGCAGCAATGTACAAACAGAGATTGAGTGTTTGTACACCGAGTCAAATGCTGAATCCAGATCGTCTGCTCGTCTTCAACAGGATTCTCCTGTTTGCCGATTTCTCTGATTGGCCCAGCTCAGGACACATCAGTACTGACTGCATTAAATGCAGCAGTGCTGGCAATGTCAGTTCTGAGCTTACCAAGCTGACCAATCATGTGGTTGGCAAACGCAAAATGCTGTCGAAGTCAAGCAGATGATCCGAACTCTCAGATGCCAAAATTCAATCTGTGATGGTGAAAGTGACAGGGCATACAAAGAAAAACTGTGACATCTCGGTGCATTCTTCCACATTAACCTTGAGACGAAAAATCAGCCCAACTTACCAGTATCTCATTAGGGCTGTGTGTGGGGCCAACATGTATTGTATATATCAGTACATGGGCCTCCCGATTTTCAGATTGTCCTAATTTTTAAGAACTACGGTTATCACGAGGAGGCTAAAACCATTGGGTGGAGAGGATACCTTTGTGACCCACAAAGATAACTCCATGGAAGGAATGATTCCCTCATGGCCCGGTTGGATATAGCCCAATAATCGGAAGTAAGTTTCGTGCGAAAACCTTTGGAGGCTTTTGGACGCTGGTAACCCAGGTGGTCCCACGGCTGATGTTTGTGAGAAAGTCACTCCGTTCATCCATTTTGTGAGCTCAGTTTAGGACGTGAGACCAAAAAAAAAAAAAAAAAGGGCGGCATATGTGAACCTAGTGGGCCGCAGTTGAAATATCCTTGGGTCTACAGTGATGTTTATATGCCTTCCATACCATTCATAATGTCATTCCCACTGGGATGAACTGAAAAAATATTAGCATGATTCAACACTTCCATGGCCCCATGAATATTTCAATTGTGGACATTCAATCCTCATGTTTTGGGCCCACTCAAGTCTTAGATCAGGCTCATTTTTTGTCACGCATTCTAAAATGAGATCACAAAATAGATAGATGGGGTGGATCTCTCACAAACATCATGGTGAACCCTACATAAGCTTCCATCACAACTCCGTGCGAAAGGCTTTTGGAGGGCTATGTAAGCTGCATCGTTGTTCAAATGGGCCCATTGTTCAGCAATCCAGACCATCGATGAGAAGGGCCTCACCATGAATGGTCACACATAAAAAATACCCTGATTGGAATACCGCACAATAGAATCTTTGAGCTTTTAGAGGTTGAATATGAATTGTTGTCTATTTGTTTTTCTTAACCGTTTATATTGTACTTCTATATTGCTGGAAAGTTGAGTAAAAAATTAAAGCACATCAAAGATCAAGTGGACCATAACAAGGGAAATCACCGTTGAAACCTTCCAAAGGCCAATGTTTATTTGTCATTAGACATGTTCATAATATCACACAAATATGGATGAAGGTAAAAAAATATATATATATATATATATCAGCTTGATCCAAAGATTTTGTGGTCCTCAAGAATTTTTTAATGGTAAATGTTCAATTCACACGGTTTCCTGCCGTATGATCCACTTGAACCTTAGATATGCTTCATTTTTTTGTTTCAAGCCTTAAAATTATCTGTTAAAATGGATAGACAGAGTGGATAAATTATATAAATCACAGTGGGCCCCATAGAGTCTGACTTACTCACAACACAATCCGCTTACTTCCCTATCCACATTTACCTTTAGTGCGGCCCACTTGGTTCACGGATGCAGCCCTTCTTTTTTTTTTCTCACGTGCTAAAATGAGCTCACAAAATGAACAAACGGGGTGCATTTCTCACAAACATCACTTGGGTCCCAGTGTCCGCACGAAACTGACTTCCAATTCTTGCCAGGCTGGATAGATTCTGGGAGGAGCGAGAAGGGAGAGGAGAGAAACTCACCCTCTCTACCTTCTATGCGCTTGGAGATTCGGATCCCACCCACGGCTGGGATTGCTGCGTATGCAGCATACGCAATTTGTGGGTCTCTCTCTCTCTCTCTCTCTCTCTCTCTCTCTCCATGTATGGTTCATATTAAAGGAGACCTCTTATGATGGTCCACATCAACAGTAGGCTCCTAATGATGAATAGCTCACATCCAAAGTGGGCCCCCGTATGATGGACAATTGAAGTAGCTAATGGAAAGAAAAATCAGTAACAACATGCAATTATATCAAATCCTAAGACTAAGTCATGCCCCAAACCCATCTAATTCCATATAGAAATTCCCCCACCACTAACAAAAGATAAAAATATGCACACACAAAAAAAAAAAAAAATCAGTGAATAATTGAAGCCTTATCAATTTTAATGGCCTAGATCATACGCCCGTGAGTGCAAATATACAATTGCACAAACCCTAGCCTAGGTCTTTTGGAAAAGGTGAGAAAAATGTCCGAAAGCCACATAATAATTATTTTATTGAGTTTTATGGGAATGAAAAAATAGAAGCCCAGGAATCAATATGAGCCTCTTTTTTTATGAGAAGGTGGGGACAGGCCACAAAAGTATTATTGATAAAAGTAAAAAAAAACAAAAAAAAGAAGCTAATTACATGCACATTCGGGCAAGCCCACAAAAATACTCGAACCACGCCTATTATATACTCTATCACAATCTATGAACCGTCAGGCCCACCAGACCACCGCACAACCCAACGGTCAGCACTTCCCCTTCCTCACATAACTAACCCTAGTATTATCTATAGCGAGGAGGCCACAAATAGGGGCCAACAACTTCTAGAAAAAAAATGTTATAATGAAGCCTTGCATCAAGCAAAAACAGATGTTATAATCTCAACCCTACAATTTTGTTTAAAAGGGAAAAGACTAAATTACACCCCATCTATCCTAACTTAAGAAAAATGCAGCTAAAAAGTGCTTTTGTGGACCCGAAAGTATACTATGGGTATCATAATGTGTTGATCATTGATGAATCTATGGGTTTGGCCCATTATAGAAGACATTGGGGCCCCTCTCCACACTTGAAACCATGCCAAAACTCTTCGGCAAATAAATCAACCCAATCCATCAATATAAGGTAGTACGTATCCTCATCAACAACCCACATAGAAAATGGACCCACATGATAGATGGTCCATATCAAAGGTGGGCTCCACATTAGGGGCGATGGATATTGAAGGTGGCCCCACATATGATAGACAATAACACTGAAGGTGAGCCCCACATGATGGATGACCCACAACAAGATATATAGGCCTAATATAAGGGATGCTCTACATGAAAGTCAGCTCCTAATGATGAATGGCACACATGCATCCAAGGTGGGTCGTGCATGATGGACTGTCCACATCAAAGGTAAGGCACACATGATGAACTGTCCACATCAAATGTGGCCTCCACATGATGGGCAACAGACAATATTGAAGTTGGCCCCCAAATGATGAGCAATTCATTTTGATGGTGGGCCCCACATGATGGATGACCCAAATCAAGGTAGGCCCCACATAATAGACGGATGAAATCAAAAGTGCTGATGATGAATGGTTCACATCCAAGGTGGGGCCCACATGATGGGAGGTGTATATAAAAGGTGGGCCCCTCATGATGAACAATAATTGGTTTCCGAGCTCTGTGCCAAATTTTATAGGGCACAACTGATAGGTGCCATGGAGCGACATGCATGCATCACAGTAAGCCTATTTTGCTTGACACAAGTTATGACAGCGTCTAGTACTAGCTAATCCTATCATCAGTTTTCCATGCAACATGACAACCACCCAAAAGCCTCCAAAATCAGCATGAGACACCAGAGTGCATACGACATATCCAACCGTGCATCAGGTGTGCCCAAACATGAAAATGATTTGGCCAATACAATCATAGGTGGGCCACACCAGGAGTAATTTTGTATTTTTTTTCATTTTTTTATATGGTGTGGCCCTGATGATTCGATTGGCCTGATTCTTTTGGCTTGTAGGCCAAGCATGGCACACATTCAGTGAACAGTTTGGTTAACATGCACTAAGCAAATGGAGCACACCTTTTTTCGTTAGATAGGACCATTGCTCTCTCTCTCTCTGTCTCTCTCTCTCTCTAGACAACTAAGTCATAGGCCACGGGCTCAAAAATCAGGCCCATGACTTAGTTGGGACACACAATAAGGAATCGTTGAGAGTAGATGCCAACCCATTAAAACCTTCTTATTGTTTGCGGGCCCACCTAGATCTGATTCATACATCCGTCAGTCCATTGTGTGCACCTCACCTGGATGAGGGGTCACACGCAAAATTACTAGCCATTCCAAAACTCAAGTGGTCCCAACCAGCTGATCATTTTAGTATGTTTGGGAGATCCCGTAATCTAGACCGACCAGATGCACAGTTCGGAGGTTCAAGACACATTGAGGTGGTGTGTTTGTGTTTGTTTATATATATATATATATATATATATATATATATATATATATATATATATATATATAGGAAAATGGTACTATGATGTCGACCTCTTGGGAAGTTCCCATGAGGTCGAGTTGTGTGGGCCCCACCGTGATGTGGATCGGACATCTACTCATCAGTTAGATGCACCATTCCATTATGGGACACAGGCTTGAATATCAGGTTAATCGATGACTTAGGTGGGCCACACCACAGGCAACAGTTGAGAGGGGTTACCCGCCCATTAAAACCTTCATGATTGCATATTGGCCCCACTGAGATGTGGTTCACAAATCCAACCCATCCATTGTGTGTGTGTCACTTGGATGAGGGGTCGGACCAAGTTTCCGCCACATCAAAAACTCAGGTGGGACCCACCAAGTGCTTTTAGATAATTTAGGCATGCCTTCACATGGTTTTTGATGGTATAGCCCACCAGAGTTCCTTATACGGCTGATTTTTTGATATCCCATATCCTAAAGGGGACCTATCAAATGCATGGTGATGATTTCAGATCCACATCACAATGGGGCCCACACAGCTCGACCTCATTGTGATGTGGATCGGACATCTACTCCATTGGAGATCAGATGCACCATTCCATAATGGGCCAAGGTCTTAAAAATCAAGTCAATCAATGACTTAGGTGGGCCACACCACATACAACAGTTGATAGGAGTTACCAACCCATTAAAACCTTCATGATCATTTATTGGGCCCCCCAAGATGTGGTTAAAAAATCCAGCCCATCCATTGTGTGTGCTCCAGTTAGACGAGGGGTCAAACCAACTTTCAGTCACATCCAAAACTCAGGTGGGCCCCACAGGCACTTTTAGCTATTTTAGTCATGTCTTCACATTGTTTTAGATGTTATGGCCGACCTGAGTTCCATATATGGCTGATTTTTGGGATATCCCATGAACTAAAGGAGACCCATCAAGTGCACGGTGTTGATGTCCGATCCATATCACGGTGGGGCCCACATAGCTCGACCTCATGGGAACTTCCCAGGAGGTCAACCTCATAGTACCATTTCCCTGTGTGTGTGTGTGTGTGTAGAGAGAGAGAGAGAGAGAGAGAGAGAGAGAGGATTAGGTGAGACCCCGAGCTCATCTAACACGGTGCGCCCTTACTGTGGGTTACCGTAGGGCCTGATGTATGTATTATGTATCCACGCCGTTTATCTATTTTCAAGATCATTTTATAAGATTATACCAGAATGGAAGCATATCCAATCATCAGGTGGACCATAACATAGGAAACAGTGGTGATTGACCATTAATGGGCCACAGACATTTTGGATGAAGCTGATATTTGTTTTTTCCATTCATCCAGGCTCATGTGACCTTATCAACAGATTGGATGGTAAATAAACACTAAGTAGAGATGAAGGTTCATCCTCCTGAGAAGTTTTTAATGGTAGGATGGTCAATCACCACTGTTTTTATGGTATGGTCCACCTGATAATTGTCTTTGCTTCAGTTTTTGGATAATGCCCTAAGATTACTTGTAACAACGGATGGACAAAGTGGATATATAATACATACATCAAGGTGGGCCCACGGTAACCCCACGGTAAAGGACCCACCATCTTAGGTGAGCCCCACTAATCGGCTCTCGAAGAATGCTCACATGCGAACCATCTCTCACCAACTTTTTAAAACTCACCACACGGATGTGTCCCAAAAATCTGAGCCGTCCATGTGATGTTGCACCCTGAAAAACACTTGCGGTACAACTTTCAACTTGGTCAACAAATATGGTGGGCCATGAAAAAAGGAAACAATTTTATCTCTTGATTTTTCTCTCTTTTATGGCCTATAAGAATTCTGGTTGAAAGTTTGCCCTGGGGTTTTTCGGGGTGCTGAATCACGTGGACAGTTCACGAGTTCTCATTAGAGATGATTCTCAGGTGGGCATTCCCATTTAAATGTATATAAAGACAACTAAAAAGATCATTAGAGAGAGAGAGAGAGAGAGAGAGAGGCGTACACTTGTGCTTCAGTTTCCTGATGGCTGAGAATCTCTTTGTCAAGACCGACCTGAAAAAAAAAAAAGAAAGTTAACACAGTGCGGTCCTAATAAAAGAAACCGAACCAGACCCAATACAACTAAAAACCTTAGTTCTTCTATCACCCTGCTTCTTTTTCTTTTTCTTTGACTTTCCTTGTCTCTGTTTTGAATGATCACCTCCTTTATTGGCATTGCTTTCGGCCTCCTCCGCTAAAATTAGTTCTTCTGCGATAGAATTAGATTTCTCTATGGCATCATTAAGCGCTGCTAAATCCTCCAAACGTCGCTGCCAATTAGATAAGCACCAAGAACATTTAAACTCAACCTCAATCTGGCATGCCTTTAACAGATGGCATATATATATATATATATATATATATATATATATATATATATATATATATATATAGCAGAAAACGAATAAATCAAATCAATACATACCTGCAGAAACTTCTTCACGGGTAAGAACATAATTTCCCGGTAATCAAAGGCAGACATTGCCTCAAGCTCATGTTCTAACTGCTGCATTGCAGCAAGCTTCTGCATGATCCTCACATCAAATTTATTTATCTGCAGGACAATAACCTACAACTGAGGCAATTCACTAAAATGGCATTTCTGCAATATTAACGATTCATCTAGAAAAAAAACTAACCTTTAGATATGAAAACGGGTCTTCATCTTCGATTCCTTTTACTATTTTCTCAATTTCATGCTGGTTGTCCAGCATTCTCAAATCCTCCTTATTGTTGTTTATCCAATTTTTTTCAAGAACAGCTGAAATAGCATCCCGCTCAATACTGTCGAGAACTGGATCATCATTTCTTTCCGCAAGCTCTTCAAGCCGTTTATTCAAGACTGATATCCAACTTTGAATGACGTATTCCACAGATTGTTCGCTGTTCTCAAGCTCTTCATCACAGAGATCTGAAAGTTCACTGAAAGCCTCCGAACAGCACTCCTGCCTAAATTTCTCTATGCACAGGTTCCGTAAGTGATAAAACTCCTCCTTTAGCTTTTGAACAATCTCCCTTCCCTGACGGCTTCTCTCTTCCCTCATACGAGTCCATGATACAAGTTCTACATCAGTCGAAGAAGAGCCATATATCCAGGATAAAAATGAATTACCGTGTGGCCCTCCTTCTTCACTGAGAGCAGCATTTTCGTCTCTATTAGAAACAGTCCCTTCTGTCAACAAAAACTTCTTCAAAATTAGATGATTTGAATCGCCACTGAGAGCAATCCCCTCTAGAGAATCACTCACCAGAGCGTCAGCACCCTGGGTATCCTCTGCTGAGGTGGTCTTCTCAGAGTCTTTGCCTGACTGACACAATTTCGAGAGATCTTGCAAGTAGAGGAATAAATCCAAAAGCTGCTCTTCACCCAAGAAGCAAACACAGGCAAGTGTTTTGTCCAGCCCATGATCTAGATATTCCAAAACTGGCTCAAGGTCCTCGAGGTCACAAATTGCGTCATGTATCACCGTCTTAACATTTTCATCAGAGAGACACTTATGCTTCAGAAACAACTGAAACATGCACTGAATATTTTCAAGGTGTTTGGCACGTTCGGGATCATGATCAACTAATGGCCATCTTTGTGAGATGGAATGGCCATGGGAGGAGTCGACTGTTGTGAGAGATTGGTGTTCTGCCTGATTTTCGATAATTTCCATTGCCGCACAGAGATCGACTGGTTTCCAACAACCACTGAGAATCATATCGACCGAGTCACTGTCCGGCTCTTCAGGCAAGAGTTGCTGCAATGTCGGTTCAAGCTTGCCAATGTGCTTCTCCGACACATGCTGTTTATGGGATTCGCAGTCCTTGAATTTCCAACTGCAACGACAGCACACCCAGACCTTCCAGGTCCTGTTATTCTCGGCATGGGAGAGAGCTTCCTTAAGCACATCCGCTACTAACTGATCCTTCGCTGAGGCGTAGTGGGCCCTGAGATCGTGAAAACTCACTTCAAGAAAACTCCGTCTCTTCTCTATACTCAACGTGTTCCAATACTTTCGAACTGAAAAAATCTTGTCGGCTGAGTCAGAATTCTTCCGAAGTTTTGCATTCGTCCGCTTGTTGGCCTGTTTTTCTTGAGGCCCAGATTCAAAGAAGATTGGATCATCATCTTTCTGGGGCTTTGGTGCATCTTGTTTCTGATTCAGGTCTTCCCGCGACTTGTCCACGTTCTTGATCTCATTGGGCACTTCTGACGTTGTGATGGTGGTGGTGGTGGTGGTGGTGGGTTTGGCTTGATTGGAAGGCTCATCTTGGACGGAAGAGGTGAGGGCTGGTGGGGCTGGTGGTGGTTTTTCCAGGGGTGCGGCAGGTCGCTTTGTTTTGTTCTTCTTACGTGCCATGCGCCAGAGATAGAGGGAATCGTAGGGAAGATGGTGAGATTGATACGTACCGATCGAGCTAGCTCGCCTACCAAACGCGAAGATGGGGAGATTCAGATTGGGTTTTGGAGAGTTCTTTCTCTCTCCAATCTTTATTTCTTGATTTTTCTTGAATTCTTTTCCTTCTTTGAATCTTGAAGAGGAAGATCGAGCTGTTTGTTAGAAGAGAGTGTGGGATTTTTCAGAGCGGAGATTAACGAAATGCGTAACCGTTAGAATGGAAGACGTTTGCAAAACCCACACGCGTGTGAAGCAAATAACCTACACCCAATCACACGTGCCATTAGTGGACACGTTTGGCCGATTCGAGCGGTCTATCATTTGTATCAAACTCTTTACAATATCCTTCATTAAAATAAGATTGTTTCAGCTTCTAGAAAGGCTAGATGTTTGTTTCAGACGTCCATTGTTTATGTAGAATGTGTACCACCTTATTACTGAAAGGGTCCTATATTTACTTTTTAAGATCTTAAAATCGTGGCCCTTCTGATGGAAAGATCTGATCTTGCAAAAATGTTACTTATTTGCACGTTTTCTTGCCTGTTGATTGGGAGGGTTTCACGCGTTTGGACATGGCGAACCGCACGTAATTAATCTACACGCGTGAGGGAGATGACCTCACGCATGCGGGAGCGGATTAGGTGAGACCCCGGATCCACCAAGGTGGGTGGGACCCACCAATGATATTTATCCACAGATCTCATGTTCTCTAAGGAAGCACACATAAGAAGTATTGAAGTGATCAAATGCAACATAAGAAACAATTCCATGTTTTACTTGCTAAGATAACATTTGAGGCTCAACATAGAGAGCATATTGTGTAAAACTCCTATTAGGTGGTGCCGCGTGATCATCAATTTTGATTTGACTGTTGGATTATTTAGATTAAGTAATTCAATGGGCCCCACTACAGGTGTGATCAATACATATCTTAGGTTTGGGGAGAGATGTTTGAACTATGGTCCTATACGCAATTATTAAGACGGATATAAAAACCTACGGTGTGGAGATTCTAGAATAGAGAAGTGTGATGGATAAGTTTTTATATCCCTCTTTTTTACAAATATATATCTTGGTTCCTCACCCACATATATAGAAAACCCTAGTCTCATTAAGAGGTTTTTCTAAGAGTGTAAGGTATGGAAGATCAAGATCGATCTCCTCTCAACCACATCGCAACATTAGGAATTCTCCATTGTTAATACACAGGCAATTTGTTTATTCCACTATTCAAATTACATCTTGCACTCTCCCCCCGACCCACCCTACTATATCCATAGTGGTTGGGATCAATCTTTTGTGCCGCAACCCAAAAAACGTAGAGATCATACCTTCTTTTGGCTATTGCATTAGTTCTCTCTCTGTGCATGGACAATTCAAATTTTTAACCATAATAATAAACAAATAATAATAATTAGTCCAACTTCAATGAGAAAATATTACGTTGATTGGACTGCTAGAATTATCTGATCACGGTCTTAAAGCTATACATCGCTCCACAAATAGGTCCCAATCACCTTAGACGTGTTCCATGAGAATGATAGAGAAGGAAAAGAGGGAGAGAAAAATGCTGAGATAAGAGGGTTTGCTACCAAACCTATTATTATTATTATCATCATCATCATTATTCCAAAACTCACACCGGTGATAATCACTTATGGCTAAAGTTTATTAGCGACTCTTTGGGCTTTATAGTGGAAAAGAAACCAATGTTGCTTCAACAACAAAATGAGTAGCCCTGTGCAAGTTTTCAATAAGGCAATCCTTAATTTGAAGGATTGGGTGGAAGCATAAATATCTTGTTTCTTTCAGGGAAGTTTCGGCTGGGTGCTATTGTTCCTATGTACATATATATATTTGTATTGTTTGGCCTTGGCCTTTTTATATATCACTAACGTTCAAATAAAAATATTATTCCAAAACCCACACTTGTTACACTAGTTAAATTTCATGCTACATCAACTTAGAAACCAAGCAATGAGAAGTGGAAGCAAATACAAACGAAGAACAGTGCACACTTACAAAAAATCTGAGTTAGTGATGAAATATAAGTAGGATACAGGACAACAAATACGACTTTTACCAAGGAAGTTTTTCCTGGCTAAATGTAATAATTTCCTAGGTAAAAGTTATTACCAATGAAATTGTCAGTTATAGTTTTCGTCGAAATATCACCCTCAGGAAAAACAATTACCGATGAAATTTAATTTTTTTATAGGTGGTTATCACAGGAAGAAGATAACGAGGCAATTGTAACAAAGGCATCACCCCAAGGTCATAGCCCTGCCCTAGGGTCAGCCTATTGGCTCCTCTCTTCTCCTCATCTAAGATAGATTTGGGAGAGAACCTTCTCAATTGATGGTATGACATTGGTAATCTATATGTTTTGAATGTCAATGATCTATAGGTAATTTAGACTTGGAATTCTCATAATTTTCTTTTTCTACATAAACTTGGCAATATCTTAATCGAGATCCTAAGGCCACCCAATAAATTTGGAACTTCAAAAATTTTAATTTTCTTCTACATTTTAAAAACTCTAACAAAACTAGTATCAAATTAAGCAGTCCCTTTTGTAAATATTTATCAGTTTATATGTTTTGTAAATTAATATGTCAGTTTTGCACTCTAACGACCCAATTGTAGAAACCTTAGTGAGGAGCGTTCTTTCCAAATTTGATTCTTACGTTGTGGCCCACTCAAAGACTGAAATTGCCTGATTTGTCGAGCCAAAGATCCAAGCATTATTTCCAACCCTTTTAAAGCTCAGATCTTGTAAAATCGTTTCATACGTGCACATGTGTAGGCTTGTTATGGTGAATGGCTCTACACTGAAATTGGCGTGCCCCTAAAGAGTAGAGTGATTTTCTGATTTGTAGGGATCATAATCATCAACATCACCTCTTTTATATGCGTGAAACACCCAAGCTCTATGGGGCCACCATGTTTTATATGTAAATCCACTTTATACATCAGAAGAATCGTTTGAACCGTACTTACAAAAGATCAGGCCAATAAAGACTTTGATGGGCCACATCAATCGGAAAAATGTAAAACTGCTCCTAAAACCTCAGAGTTCACATGCTGTGGCTCGCCCAATATTTGGAACAAGCTGATTCTTGTATTTTCACTTCATCTTGGTGAGTTGCACCTGATTAAGAGGTCTGATGAAAGACATACACTGCAGGCCCCACACACATGTTGGGGTTAGGAGCCCCGCAGCGGAAGCAATCAAAGCAGGCGAGGAACACACCACAATAGCAATCAACAAGCAAATCATCACACACAAGAAGGCAAATCGATTTTTAACGTGGAAAAACCCCTCACGGGTAAAAAACCACGTTAAAAATCGGTTTGCCTTCTTGTGTGTGATGATTTGCTTGTTGATTGCCATTGTGGTGTGTTCCTCGCCTGCTTTGATTGCTTCCGTTGCGGGGCTCCTAACCCCAACAAGTGGTATCAGAGATAAAAGTTGGGAAGGAGGCAGAGAGAATCTGAGGCGAGACATCAATGACATCTTCTGGCATGAGATTCGTTGTGGAGGAGGATTCCGTGAAAGAAAAACATGGAAAGCGATCGGTATCTATGGAAGAAGTAGAGTTGAAGAAGATGGATCGGTACGCCAATATCTCAATCAGATTTGTCGACTGCGATCGGGCTTGATCGGGAGCACTATTCATGGTGGAGCTGTGGGATTGGCAGCGGGATCCACGATTGCTTGTGTGTGGCATACTCAAGGGCCACATGAGCGAGCGGGTGATGAAGGTGCAAGTTTGAAGTCGATGAGGCATGAGAAGTGGTGGAGCTATGATGATGACGAAGTAGAGATGAAGATGGTGCGTAGCGAGGTGTTGCATGAAGTTTTGAGTCGTGGTGGAGTTTGTTGGGCTTGGACGCCTCAAACCTTCAAGCATGAAGACCACCGATCGGCCGGCCGGCCGGTCGGTCACGTTGGAGATGAAGACAGCCGGGCGCCCCACGGTTTTTGGTGACCGGGCGCCCCATGACCCGGCCGGGCGCCCGACCATGTTGGTCCGGGCGCCCGAAATTCAGTTTTTTCCCACTGGACTTTTTTTGGTTGGCCGGGCGCCCGACCCTGCGCGAACTGCTTGTACGCAGTTTCCTTCTTGGACTTGGTTTCTTGCGCGGTTTTGCGCAAGGAGTTTCTAATTCCGGTTTTCTCCTATTTAAGGAGATGTAATCCGAGATTAGGGTTGCCACTAAGGGCCGCCACTAAGGGCCGCCAATGAGCCGAGGGATTGAGAGAGTTCTAGGGGAGAGAAAGAGCTATGGAGGAAGCTTGGAGTTCTCTGGGTTGAGGGAAAGGGATGGGTTTATCCTCCTCATGTGAGAATTAGCTTCGGGTGGCTTGGGATTTCTCTTGTGGGCTGTGATCTATGGTTTTCTTCTGTAATCTCTTGTAACTTCTGATTCATAGTGGATTGGTGTCGCTTTGTGCCGTGGTTTTTTACCCGTGAGGGGTTTTTCCACAGTAAAAATCGGTTTGCCTTCTTGTGTGTGATGATTTGCTTGTTGATTGCCATTGTGGTGTGTTCCTCGCCTGCTTTGATTGCTTCCGCTGCGGGGCTCCTAACCCCAACAATACAAACATATGGTTGGCCCACTTGAGTAGTGAGTGGGTCTCACTGATTATTTTCTCCAAGTCTTAGAATCAGGGATAGAACTTGATGGACAGAGTGGATTTTACATATGCAGCATGGTGGGTCTCACAAGCGAGGGTGTTTCACCTGTTTCTTAAATCGAGCGTCGTAGAAGATACTGTTCCAATGTGGAGAAACGGAAATAGCCTCTCGAGGGTAAAATCAAGGTATTCAATGATGGCAACGATAGCCAGAAAGACCACCGTCTTTACTGTTACCATACTAGCCGTAATGGCCGTTACAGTTCCCTTAACAACCTTTACAGCCATTTATTTAACTGTATCGGCCCTGTAATGGCTGTCACAGGCCTTTTTTGCGTAACAACCATTACCCAACTGTTTTGAATACCTTGGGTAAAATTGTCATTACACATGAAAGCTAATGGAGAGGGTAATAGTAGTACGCAAGAGGTGTCTTTTGGAGAAAAATTTCGTGAGATTTAGGTGTTTTAATAAAAAATTTAATATTCAAGTAGTTCTTAAATAAATAAATAATTTGAAATGTATTTACTTTGGTAAATTTTGTAAACGGAAACAAGATGCATCCAGCATCCAGGAGCCGAGGAGAGTACCTTGTATAGAAGCTTAGCGGCTATCACGTAACGGTAACAGTAAAAACTATACGGGGTTGTACCGGCAAGTAACAGTTGTTAATGATCCATTACAAGGCTGATACAGGTTTATTTAATAATAATAAAAGAAGAAGAAGACAATAATGGCCGTTAATCCCTGTATGGTAATGGTAATGGTGGTGGCCATTACGGGCCACCGTTACTATTACTGAATACTGTTGGAAACGGACACCTCAATTCAAGATGCACTGAGGCCACCAGCCGGTTGGTGGGGGTGTCCGACCGGCCAGGTCACATTGAAACACAGGCAACATTGCTGTTGTGCAATTTTTTAGGCCATCCGGCCGGTAGGGGAGTCCGACCGGCCGGACGACCGATCGGCAGTCTCCTTGTACGATGCGGATTCTTGCACGGTTTTTGCGCAAGAGGTTTCTAATTCCGTCTTTCTTACTTATTTAAGGTGTATTTTGGGATTAGAGGTTTCCAAGGTTGCAAAGGGAATTGAGAGAGCTTCTAGGTGAGAGAAAGAGCTTGAAGAAGAGGGTTTTCTTCTTGGATAAGCTTAGGATTTCTCTTGTGAGCTTGGGTTTTGAATCTTAGGTTCCATCTCTTGTAACTTCTGATATTATAGTGGATTTGTGTCGCTTTGTGCCGTGGTTTTTTACCCGTGAAGGGTTTTTCCATGTTAAATTCGAATTGTCTATGTCTGGGTGATTGCATTCATTGTGTGACTTGTTTGATTCAATTTTCTGTTTGTATTCGGCTTTGCTTCCGCTGCTGGCCCTCCTATCCCAACAAATACCTATATGGACCAATACAAGGTTTTCTCATCAACTGATTATTCGACAAGGTGACTCAAGGAGTTCTAAACTAATCAAGCAAGAATTAGTTACTTTCCTTTCTTGATAAAGTGCTCGACATGTTCTTGTTTTCTGGTAGCTGGGAAAGCCAAAGGTCTGAATGAAACCTTGTATTGGTGATCTCAATTTAAATGAGAATGAGAAAAAGGAATAGAATGAGTATATAAGGATGGGTAAAGTGATATGACAGTTAATGAAGCATCTCTCGTACAGATTTTTCAAGGTCAGCTGGGAATCCTTTCTCATCATGCTCCTCTGCATGTAGCTGTCTCAGTGCCTTGGTTTATTATCTCCTACATGTGGATAGACTAATTTGCAAAGTAAACTATTATCATGTTATTTCCATGTTCTAGAAGTAATTCAAACTCTCTAGTACATATTGAGCCAAGTAAACAAAAACACAAGAATTCAGCCATACTTATTGCAGCCACCAGGAAAATAATCCTTATCCCTAGGAAGAGTTTGCTCTTTGAAGCATCCTTCACTTTGCAAAAGGCTGGGTTCATGGCTTTCTTTCTCAGCTACGGTTTGAGAATTTCCATCACTAGTAGGGTTTCTGACTATACTCATGCCTCTTTTTTTTTTTTTGAAAGATGAGAATTTTATTAGAAAAGACAGAAAATGCAAGGGGAAGACCCCTAAAGAAGACGAAAAAGAAAACAGAAAAGGAAAGAAAAAAGAAGAAGACCTAAACTGAACCTAGAAAGAAAGACCAAGAACAAAACAGGCCCACACCTGGCTCTAAACCCACCACACTGTTAAGAGCCCTAATCCCTGAAAACACCAAAACTCTGGAGAAAACTCCCACCATGTATACACTTCTGTTTCGAAAGCAACGATTGTTCCTTTCCTCTCAAATGGCCCAACACACCGCAAGGAGGCATCTCCACTTCCTCTTTCCTATCGCAACTCCTGAGCCTTCCGGTTGGTGAAACACCTTCTTTTGAAATTACTCGGTTCAGTGGGCCTGAAAAGACAGAGGATATGAATGTTGGAGGCGTCAGCAAACCCCCTGATATACATTGTTTTGTCGTTTACCAGGGACTGCAGTCCTCTCAACAGATTTTGTATGCAAGCTTGCTGAATCTTTTGGCAACCCACAACCCACAGTTAGATCCAGATCAGTGTAAGGCTCCTGAGGCTTCGCGTCATAGCTAAATGAGACTTTCTCTACTTTTGACTTCAGAAGCAAATCAGGTGTAATAGAACCAAATATCAATTCAATATTCTGATCGCCCTTGAGAATCAAAGCTTGCGGAGAATGGGAGCCAGCAAGTTCAATCCCCTTTAAACTAACTGGAGAGCCTTCACCTTGTAGGTTTACTTGCTTACTATGTTGTAACTGCTCCATTGGATCTTGGTGATCAATGTTGGACTTTGCATCAATTAATGATCCCTCTGTTACACTCTTCCCGCTTACCTTCTCATATTCTTCTGCTAGGCATTTCATCTTAGGCTCATTTTCTATTCGCCTTCGATACTCGAGAGTTTCGTCAAGCTTTTTTTCATCTCCTTCAAGCTCAAACTTACGGCTAAACTCCTCTTCTAGTTGTTTCAAGTTATAAGCACTTTCAGTAACTACAATCTCGGACTCTCTCTGATTAGCATCAGTTGCACAAAACAAGTTACTGCAGCAAGGTACAAATAGAAACTTGGTCACATGCCAAATTCCTGAACTAGCATTAAGGGGACACAAGGAAAGAATTCAATGTGTACATCACATCTACCCATCCACCAGGTACATCTATTGACATTAGCCCTTGGGACCAAAAATCAGCCCAAACCAAACCTCAGGTGAGCCACACCATGTGGAACCCTGGGGATGGAGACACGAACTGCAGAAACCTTTCAGAACTGGTGTGTGGCGTCAGTTGTTTTATATATGCCATCCAGCCAATAATCAAGTGTGCCCCCATCAACAAGGGGCATCCGAAAATTAAAAAAAAAGGTGATTCCAAAACTAAGGTGGCCCACACCATGTGGACATTAGAGGTTTTAGGTGTGATTTGACATTGTTCCACATGGTGTGGGGCACCTGAGTTTCAGATTGACCTATTTTTAGGCTCTACGGCAAACATTAGGCAGTGAAAACCAATGGACAGAGAATGATATCATATAGCCCCACAAAGTTCAACTCCATGGATGGAATGATCCCTTAATTTCAACTATACCGTTAAGTCTGTAAGTCATAGTAGTTTCAAGCTGTGGTCTCCACTATGATATGAGCATGGCATCCACTCTGTCCATCATGTGTGCCCTCTCATGTTCAGACTAGAACCCAAAAATCAGGCAGATCCAAAGCTCAAGTGGGACATATGTAAACATACAATAGGGAACAATGTAAAATCATGCCTAAAAAACCCTAAATTCACATGATGTTGCCCACCTGAGTTTTGAAATAGCTGATCTCTCTCTCTCTCTCTCTCTCTCTCTCTCTCTCTCTCTCTCTCTCTCTCTCTGTGTGTGTGTGTGTGTGTGTGTGTGTGTGTGTGTGTTAGAGAGACTTACGCTTGTTCTGCAGTTTCCTGATGAGAGAGAATCACCCTGTCACAACCAACGCCCTGTAAAAATTAGCACTACATCATGAGAGGGTATCAAATGATAGGGTTCCTAATAAAAGAAAACCAGACCCAACATATCTGAAACCTTTAGATCCTTAGCTCTTCTATAATCCTTTTTCTTTTTCTTTTTCTTTGACTTCTCCTGCATCTGTTTTGAATTATCACCTCCTTTGGTCTCAAGTGAAAGCTCTAGAAGGGCTTCTCTAGCAGCATCAGATTTCTCATTGCCATCTTTGTCAACTAGATACTCCAAATGTGCCTGCCAGAGGAAGATAACCAACAAGAACATTTAATCTTGAGCTCAATGTGCCCAAGAGGTGGCAGATATAATGGAGAACTGTTAAACCAAATCAATACAGACCCGCGAGAATGCCTTCACAAGGAAGAACAGAATTTCCCGGTAATCAAAGGCAGAGATGACCTCAAGTTCATGTTCCAATTGCTGAATGGCTGTGAGGTTCTGCCTGATCCTTGCATCAAGTTTACCGATCTGCAGGACAGAACCCTACTAGTGAGACATCAACAAAATGGCATTTCTGCTTTAAAGATTCAGGTAGAACAAACAAACCTCCAGAGAGAACTTTCCCTTTAGTTTTCTTATTCCTAATATTACGCCCTTGTCAGTTTGATGTGGGTTGTCCTGCATTCTCAAATCCTCCTCGTTGCTGGACTCCAAATCACAAAAATAGGAAAGGACGCCAGGTTGTCCAGATTGAGTAACATTGGAAGCCTGACATTCTTGAAGAACAACTGAAATAGCAATCAACTCACTATTGATCAACACTGGATCATCTTTTCTTTCGGCAAGCTCGCTCTGCCGCTTCCTCAAGAGAGCCTCGTAACTTTGAGCGATGTATTCCACAGAGTGATCCTTTTTCTCAAATTCTTTAACACAGAGATTTAGAATAGCATTCAAAGCCTTCATAAAGTTCAGATGCTCGCATTTCTTTTCACAGAGTCTCTTTAAGAGGTTAAACTCCTTCTCGAGCATTTGAAGAATCTCCATTCCCCGACGGCCTCTGTCTTCCCTCAGATGAGTCCATGATACAGGTTCTAGATCAGTCGAAGAAGAGGCAAACATCCAGGATAAAAAGGCATCCCCATCTGGTTCTCCATCTCCACTAAGAACGGAAACTGCCATACCATCACCGAAGCTGGCATTTTCAGCTTTATTAGAAATAGTTCTGGCTGTCAACGAAAACTCATTCAAAATGAGATGATATGAATCGTCACTGAGAGTAATCCCCTCTAGAACATCACCTACCAGAGTGTCGATGCCCCAGGTATCATCTGCTGAGGTGGTCTTCTCAGAGTCGCTGCCTAACTGACATGAATTCGAGAGCTCTTGCAAGAAGAAGAGCATCTCCCAGAGCTGGGCAGCACTCAAGAAGCAAATGCAGACGGGTGTCCGGTCCAGCCCATGCTCTCGCAATTCCAAATCTGGTGCAAGGCCCCGGAGCTCATACATGGTGTTTTGCATCACGCTCTTGACATGACTATCAGCAAGACACTTATGCTTCAGAAGCAACTGAAATGTGCCATGAATTCCTTCAAGGAGTTTGGCACGTTTGGGATCATCAACCAATGGCCATCTTTGTAAAATGGGATATGCCAACATGCTTTGTTTATTACCATATCCTATTAAATCAGAACTGGAAATGCCACTATGGCTTCCACTTTCCGCAAGACCTCCACTACATACCACTCCTGCCTCAGATTCCCCATCCACTGCCTGAACTTCCGACATACCTTTTGAGCCCAAATCATCAGATAAATGATCCTCGTTGCTCCCATCAATACAGGTGCGAACATAGGAGGAGTCAGCTGTTGCGAGAGATTGGTGTCTTGCCCGATTTTTGAGAATTTTTGTGGCAGCATGGAGATCCACTGGTTCCCAACAACCATTGAGAAGCATATCTACCCACCCATCATCAGGCTCTTTGGGCAAGTCTGGCTGCATTTCCAGGAAGAGATTGCCAATGTGCACCCGCACATGCTGCTTATGTGATTCGCAGTCCGTGAACTTCTCACCGCAGCTGCAGCAGGCCCAGAACTTCCAGGTCTTGTTACTCTCAGCAAATGAGAGAGCTTCAGAAAGTACATCTGCTGCTAACCCATCCTTTTCCGGCACGTAGTGGGCCCTGAGATCGTGAAAACTCACTTCAAGAAAACTCTGTTTCTTCTCAGCACTCAACGCGTTCCAATACTTCTGAACCCAATTAATCTTGGGGGTCAAATTTGTAATCTTCTGACGTTTCCGTTTGTCGGCCACTCTGTCCAGGGACCCATAAGAAGATTCAAAGAAGGTTCGATCATCATCTTGCTGGGGCTTTGGTGAATCCAATTTCAGCTGCAGGAGGCTCGCGGCTGCCACTTGGGCTTCAATCTCCTCCCGCCACTCTTCCTGCGTCTTATCTGCCTTCTTTATCTCGTTGGGCACTTCTGTTCCCCCCATTAGGTCCTCCGACTCATGAACCGGGATCAGCCCGAACTTCTCCTTTTGCAGCCTGTCCCCATGATTCATTACCCTTATCAAGGCTAATGCGCTGTTTGATTTCTCAGTAAGGTGCCGGAGCTCTTGCTGGACATGGGCAATCCGGGTATCAGGCGTTGACAGCTCCGGCTCAATCTCATCAATCCAATCAATCTCATCCGGTAAGTTCTCATTGGCGGGATCGACCGGATTGGAAATTAACAGGGCCCGCTCGCATTCCTTCACCACCTCATCATAGCCCTTCCCGTCATTGGCAGCAGCCAACCCATAGAGGAGGTTTGCGTGAAAGTATGCGTACTTGATGGAGTTGGGCGACAGAGAAACAGCCTTTCCTAGGGACTCGATAGCATTCTTGAGGTGGCGGTTCTTGATGCCGGGTACCTCAATAAGGGCCGCCACCTTGGCGGAAACAATGCCATGGATGCAGTACAGGAGCGCGGATCTATTATGGCGCTGCATTAACTCTTTTATGAGCCTCAGGGCTTTGCTGTAGTTCCCACGGCGAAGGGCAGAAAGGGCCCGCTCGCACTCAAGCTTGACAAAGTCGGAAATGGGGGTGGTAGGTTCGGGTTGATTGCAGGGGGAGGGATTGGACGGCTCATCTTGGAAAGAAGAGGTGGGATCGGGTGGAGATGCTGGTGGTTTCGTGACGGTTGCGTTGCGTTGCTGCAGTTTGCTCTTCTTACGTGCCATGCGTTAGAGCTAGTTGGGCTTGCAAAAGCACAACAGCGAAGGCTCTCCTCTCTTACAGGGAGAGATTCTTTTGGAAAGAAAGCAAACAGGTATAGGGCAATGTAGGGAAGATGATGGGATTGATACTTACTGATCGCTTTCACGTACCCGAAAGATGGGGAGATTGGAGATTGGGTCTTGCAGAGTTCTTTCTTTATCGAATCTTCATTTTCTTGAATTCTTTCCTTTCTTGAATTCTTGAAGAGGAAGATCGAGGGATTTTTGATAGCGTAGATTAACGAAATGCCTATCGGTGAGGACTAAGGAGAGAGGGAGAGAGAGGGAGACTTATAGCGTCCGCGGGAAGTTAGCGGAACCCACAAGCGTGTGAAGTCCGTAATCATGCCAGGTGTTGAAACGACCTTGTTATTTTCTCTTAAGGAAAGTATATTAAATGGCCCTCTTGATGGAAAGTTCGGATCTTATAAATGTGTTATAATCGCACACGTGCTTGCGTGTTGATGAGGATGGCTTCGCACGCGTGTGGGCTTAGCAATCCTGACTCGGCGGGAAGCGATGAACTAGGTTCGGTATTCTACACGCGTGTAGGATTCCTACAGATCCTCCCGCAGACGGAAGCGGATTGCGTAGTAACTCCGCACGCTTATCTGTGGGGACCACCGTAATTTACGTATTTTTCCACTCCGTCCATCCATCTTAAAAGAAAATTTTAGGTATGGTTCCAAAAAATGAAGCATATCAAAATCTAAAGTAAACCACACCACAGGAAAAGTTTGAACTGAATGTCTACCATTGAAAAATTCTCGGAGGACCCAGAAGTTTTGGATCGAGCTGATATTTGTGTTTTCCCTTCATCCATATCCATGTGATCTTATGAACAGGTTGGATGACAAATAAACATCAGTGTGGGACCTGGGAAGGTTTCAACGGTGGAAATCATTATTCCCACTGTTTCCCGTGGCATGGTCCACTTGAGATTTGGATATGCTTAAATTTTGGGCTCAACCCCTAAAATGAGCTCGAAAAACATATGGACGGAATAGATAAAGCACATACATTTTAGGTAAGCCCAATAGAGTTTACTCCGCACGATAAAAGTGTGCGGAGTTACTACGCACGCAATCCGATTCCCACGCAGACATACTTGCCAATACGAATACGTGTGAGAGATCCGAGCTTCCCATCAGGTGGGCTACGCTGTTTCGATCATTCGCCCCAAAATTCAGGCTATATAATAACTCGGGTGGGAACAGCACACCAAAACAAATGGACGGCTAAAAGAATTGTTTTAGCGGTCAGTTTACTCTCCACAAAACCGTGCCACTAGCCGGGTAGCTAGTGGTCGGTGCTCTGTGGGTCCCGTAATGATGTATGCATTTTATCCATGCCGTCCATCCATTTTTCCGGGTCATTTTAGGGCCTGATAAAAAAAATGAGGCAGGTCTAAATCTCAGGTGGACCACACCACAGTAGAGATTGAATGTCCACCATTAAAAACTCCCTAGGGCTCACTGTAATGTTTATTTGACATCCAACCTGTTGATTATACTGACCTGGATGAAGGGAAAAAACAAATATCATATTGATCGAAAACTTTTATGGGCCCACGAAGTTTTTATTGGTGGGTGCTCAATCACCACTGTTTTCTGTGATGTGATCCACTTGATATTTGGATCTACCTCATTGTTGGTCTCATACTATAAAATGATATGGAAATATGGACGGACGGGCGTGAATGAAACACATACATCACGGTGAGGCCCACATAGCACCGACCACTAGCCAATGGCCAGTGGAACGGTCACTAGCACATCCGCGTCTGCCTGAGGGGACGCGGATTGCCGGCGAAAGCCTTTGGCAGACATCTCCGGTAAGAATCTAGGTGGGGCCCACCTTGATGTTTGTGAGAAATCTAGCTGTCCAACCGTTTTGTGAGATCATTTTAGGCATTGCTGACCAAAAATGAATGCGATTCAAGACTCAAGTGGGCCGAAAACATGACGATTGAACTTCCACAGTTGAAATATTCGTGGAGACACAGAAGTTTCGATTAGTGTTTTCAGTTCATCTTAGTAGGAATGACATTCTGAACGGTATGGATGGTGTATAAACATCACCGTGGACCCCATAGAGGTTTCAACTGTAGAAATTTCCCTACCCACCTTTTGCTTTATTGCCGCCCACTTGAGTCTTGGATCCCGTTCATTTTTTGTCGCAACGCCTAAAATGATCTAACAAAACGGTTGGACAGCGTAGATTTCTCACAAACATCACGATGTGCCCCACCTATATTCCGAGCGCAGGAGATGCTGCGAAAGGCTTTCGCAGGCAATCCGCGTCCGTTCTGTTAGGTCCAGCTCAGAGTTCATGGCCCACCAAGCGATAATAACAACTGTGTAATCCGGTGGGGCTGGGCCCAATCTAAAAATTCAAAGCCTGTTTGTAAGGGATTGGGCTTGGGCAATCTAAAGCCTATCAGCTTAGCCCAGGCAAGCCCCAACCCATTTAGTCATTTAATTTCAAGGGCATTTTCGTAAGCATCCACTTTCAAGGGACTACATACAGGCTTTCAATGGCATTTTCGTAAACGTCAGATTTCAAGGGATTATGTACAAACGCACGGGTTAGGACTTTCCAAATTTGGGAGATCCACTGGACAAGATCCATTCATGATGGCACGGCATGTACAAAATCAATGCCCAAACAAGGTAGTTTTCTCTTGGTGGGCCATTTGGATGGTGGTAAATCATTTGCGATATAAATGAATTACTAGTGAATTACTTAGGGGTTGTTTGTGTTAGTCATGAGTATGTGGAGCCCACTTGTGGGCAACCACTAGTAAGTGGGACTCATAAGTTTTTTTTTACTTTTTCTCTCTTACTAGAATTTGAAACTTGAAAAGAATTAGAAATTTGAAATACAAAAGAGGATTAGTTGAGATAAGTATAAACTTTATCACATTTAATCTTATCTCATCTTTCTATCGTATTCTATAAATATAAGAGAATTCTCACCTATTATTACCAAGAAATTAAGAAAACAAAAGATAGCAAGGAGAGAAGAAGAAAATGGTAGTTATTTAGTGTTCATTTGGCTCGTCTATTAACGATCTAAGTCTTAGATTGTGATTAGGACTATCTTAACTGTAGGATCAAAGGGGTGATCAGACTCATCTGCTCCCGTAGCAGCTAAGCAGATCATTGGATTACACCATACATCCTCGACTTTGTGAATGTTTCTATTTTATACATCGTCAGATCCTGAGGCTCACACTTTCGCAACTCCTTTTAATGATTACAGAGCAACTCAACGGCGGATCATCGTTTTGTTGAGGAATAAATTGCAATTGAGGTAGGTGGCCTCAATCTAATTTCAGAATTTTATATTATTTCTTTTATTTTAATATAATTGGATCATCATTTTTTTCCTCATCATCCGTAATATTCCATTTATTTTATTACTTTAGATAATGATACGAATTAAAATTATTTGATTATAGAGGAATTAATAAAAATATTAAATAATGTTTATCTCTTTTTTCTTTTATCTATGAAGCATGGAGATTAAAAAAATGTAGAATATTATTTTGATTTAAATGGAGATTTGATAAAGCCCAAAAGAAATATTAATAATTTGAGGGGGATAATAATCTGGATTAATATCTATATTAATTCATGAGATGAGTTTATGAGAGAAAATAATTGAAAGGGACGGAGAGGGGTTTTCCAAACTGATGCCGCCCCTGCATCTCTCTCACCAGTGGCAGCTGGGGCCTAAGCCACCCCACGCAACAGCGGCAGCCATGGTCGTTGCCACACAAGCCTCCTCTCTTTTTTATTTAATCTAAGGGATAGGCCGCCCACCGCAGCAGCCAACAGCAACGGCAGCCATGGCCGCCGCTGCCAGCAGCATCAACTGCGGCAACAACCATGGCCGCCACCGCTAGCTGCCGCCGTGGTAGCCTCAGCCGCGACACCCCCCCCCCCCCCCCCCCTCTCTCTCTCTCTCTCTCTCTCTCTCATGGTCCTCTCTCTCTCTGCTTCACTTGGTCCAGCCGCATCCGTTGCAGTGGCAGCCATGGCCACTACCACTCTCTCTACTTCACTTGGTCCAGCTGCAGCCGTTGCAGTGGCAGCCATGGCTACTGCCACCAGCGGCAACCGCAACAGCAACCATGGTCACCTCCACCAGTGGCAGCCGCAAGCAGAGGAAGCCCCTTGCTGGAGGCCTTTGCACCTTATTTTTTAGGGGGGTTGTTGTACAGATGGGTTTTGTAAAATCCTAAGTAGAGAGAAAAAGATGAGAAGAAGAGGGGAAAGGGTAGTGGGCTTTCTTTATGGGCCCTGGACATACAAGTCAGGTTATGGACTTGATGAGCTTGACTACAATTAAGGCTTAAGATGAATGGTCTTCCAGCCCATTATAAATCCTACTCATAATGTAAACAATGACCAGTTACTAAGAGGAATATAAAGAAAAGAGAGTGGATCTTGGCTCTTGATGGTCCTTTTAAAGGAATATGAGCATGCTCCATATTGAGATTGTTTAAATAAAGCTATTTTAATGGACTCATATCTGAAAGACTTCGAAATCATATTTAGTAAAATAAATGGATAACAATTTTGTCAAATAATTGTTGTCTACAACTTTCTTTAAATGGTGGGCACATATATAAACTTGGGCCCATAATTCCTTTTGTGATTTTTTTTTTTTTTATATGAAATCATTCCTTATCTTCTTGTGATAAAAATTATAGGGACCATCATTGGCCGTCCATATGTAGATGGATAGCCTAAATAAGCCACCACAGTTGTACACGAAATGAATTGGGCCAAATTAAAAGCCCAATTCACTTCCTTTTAAGATTAAGTATATCTTATAAATGGCCTTTAATCAGTCATTTATAAGCATGTTTAGGTCAAGTGTTGGGAAGTGACTTAAGGTTTTTCGGTGAGATTTAAACGATGGTGCGGTCCAGTTTTTGTGATTAACGATCAAGATCTCTTGATATGATGATGATCAATGTATGTATTAAAATAAAAGCATATAAAATAAAATTTTAATTTTTATCATTATTGATTGTGATGTATTAATATTGTAATTGAAATCATGTTAGGTGGGCCACTCATTTTGGTACACGACAATCAAAATGTGTAACCCCACACGTCTCTTGATTATTAAATGTACATATGCGTGCATTATTACACGTATACGTGCATGTAAATCATTCTTTATACCCATATAGACTATTGATCAAGGGTCCACTAGTGATCGAAACCATCATCAACCGTGATGATCAACATTGATGAAATGATACATCATCAATGGTGAACACTAATGGTGATGATCAGATCCATTATGAACAAACATGATCAATGGTAATGATTGGGTTCTCCTTTCATCTTAATACCTTTTTTTTTAATTCAATGGTGATGATAGTTTCTTTAAATCTAATGAAATATATGTTGCCTTTAGTCTTGATGTGTTTAAATTTAAGCCCCCTTTCATTATAATATAAAAAACTTCTTTAAGGTTGTACATAACCTAAATGGGAGTTAAACTTCCTCACTAAATGATGCATAAACTCATAATAATAGATTGTAGGTTATACAAATAAATAGTCATAAAGGCATCAACTTCATCTTATTTTAGGGAACTTTATTGATCTGCACCTCCCATTTGGGTATATGGACTTTCAGATCTCCTCTAAAATTGATTAAATACTTTTATAAACTTAAAATTTTGAATAACTAGTAGAAATGCTGATGATTAGTGTCAATACCCTAAATTATAGCTAAGTAGTGATACTTGATGCAATCACTACAAGATATTCTATTTTTACCGACGCATGATTTCGTCGGAAATCAGTAAAATTTCGTCGGGAAATCTTTTTCCCGACGAAATTTTTCGCGGCTAACATCGTCACAAAAAGGCCGTTGGTAAAGGTTTTTACCGACGAAACAAATTTTCGTAGGTAATAATAAAACCATTACCGACGAAAAAATTCGTCGGGAAAACATATGAACATTTGTCGGAAATAAAAATGAGACGTCGGTAAAAAAACTTTTACCGACGAAAAAGTTCGACGAAATATTTCGTTCGTAAAAGTTTTCCGTGTTTATCACCGACGAAATATTTCGTCGGCAAAACTTTTCCGTGTTTATCACCGACGAAATATTTCGTCGGTAATTTTTTTTTTTTTTTTACTTACGAATAATTTCGTCGGTAATAGTATTTCCTGTCCCGGTTTCATTTGTTTTCAGAATTCAGGAAAATTCCTGATATACACCTGTAAAGAAACCTATACATTTTTCTCCTATTCACATCCACATACATACGAATAAATAGAAACTACACCATCCATACACAAATAATCCATTCCACATCCACAAACAAACAATATTCATCAACACACAAATATATATAAGTTAAAAGTCGTATAGTAAAAAAAATAATCAGGAAGATGAAAGTGGAGGTGGCGGGGCATCGGCGCCAAGGCGTGCAGCGAGAGCCTGAAACATCTCCTGCATCCGTCGCTCATGCTCCTGTCGCTCCTGCCGCAACTCCTCGATCCTCCTCTCCTGCTCTTCCCGTCGCCTCTCCTCCTCCTCCCGTCTCCTCTCCTCCTCCTCCCTACGCCTCTGCTCCTCCTCCTCCCGTCGCCTCTTCTCCTCCTCCCTACGCCTCTGCTCCTCCTCCTCCCTACGCCTCTGCTCCTCTCTCTGCCTCTCCAGCTGCTCTCGAATCTCATCGACGACGACCCGTAGCTGCTGAACCTCTCTCTCTGCGATATCAGCTCGGCGTTGAGCGCTCTCACCAGCTACGGATCGGCTGGAGCCAGCTCTAGTTTGTGCCATGAGCTTGGCACCATGGCCAAGCCCACGCACATATCCAGAACGGGTGCCAAGCACCTCGCTCAGGATTTCTGGCTCACTCCGGTGACTACCATCGGGAGTGGGCTGACTGCGTATGGTGTCAATCGCCGCCTGTAATGAAAAGATATGAAATTTCATAAAAAATGACATAAATGACATTATTATCAATCAATGTGCAATTAAATTTTACAAAGTTAAGATTTTTACCCAATGCTCACTAGCTCTAGGATGAACCCAAGATCCCGTCGCCTGCCGACAGTGAGTCCCTCTGTAGAGGTCTACTAGTCCAGGCTCCTGGCCGGTGACGGAATCTCGCTGCGCAATCGAAAGGAAAAAAGACTTATAATAAATGCCAATCAAAATAATATATTAACTTAATAATCATCAATAATTTCTTACCATGTCGTAACGATGTCGTACAAATGACTTTGAACCAGCTACGTGGTTCACTTGTAACTTTTCCCTGTTCGCAGAATTTATTCTACTCCTCTTCTAAACGCATTATACAAAATACATTTCTATTAATTGCGAATTCAATTACGAATTTAATTGTTACCGTAAGATATCGTACATGTAAATATTACCTGAAAAGCCTCCGACGAAAATCTCTCGCAAATTATCCGCCAGTCGTCTGTAGTAACGTGTGGCGGTGCGGACAGTACGGCCTCATCGTGTGTCCTGCACCGCTTGTACCGCTGGTGCAACTCTCCGCGGTACTCTTTGAACCGCTCTCTAATCATGTCGTCGACGGCATGAGAAATGTAGGGAACATTCAAATCGAATTCAAATTTATCCTGCAGTTTCGTAAATAATAAATTAAGGCAATAAACTTATTAACAATAGGACTTAACGTAAATGAACTTTCACAAAAGAAAATTTCAATTTACTAAACTTTACCTGAAGGCGCTGACGGATGAGCTGTCGCACATCATCTGTCACGTCAGTCCAACGGGGGTGGTGGCGGGGATCAGAGATCGGCATAGGACACCGACCTCAGACGTAAACAGTCTGGCACTGTCCCCAACAGGTCTAAGGCAGTCCTGTGGGAACTCTACCGCCACCCTACCCTCACGCGTAAGTCGCTCTAAAACTAACCCACGCGTGGGTCCACGTCCTTGTCGGCTGGTAGAAGATGCTGCTGCGAAAAGATATATGTAAGTAACAATATAAACAGAAATCACTAAATAAATGTCTAGACTTACATGCAGTGCCCGGTGTATGCTGAACCGAAGGATCAGATGACTGTGATGCACCGTGCGATGTCGATGCTGTCTGCGTCACATCACGGGTGGAAGGGGTAGATCCAGTGCGCGAACGACCTGATCTCCCACCTGGTGCCATGACTGAATATATCTGAAATACAAACTTATAAATTTAAACAATGTCAATGCAAGTTTATGAACATCATTGTAGAGTGAATTTGTGCTTATGCTTAGAGACATGATAAAAATATGATTAGACCATTACACTATAATGCAAGCAGAATATAATAAGACCGTAAACAGAATATAAAAGTTGAAAAATCCATTACACATTGTCATTCTATATTAAATACATATATCTCATTGTAATACAAATCAACTTCGGATCAACTATCCGAAATACTCCCTGCGTAAGTTATCGTACGCTGCAGATGTATATGTCAAGCTGTATGAAGCACTCGACATTGTTACAGCCAACATGCCAGTCACAATAGGAGAAATCTGATCTCTCGGGACTCCATTCAGATGTGCAAGTGATAATGTCACATCTTCCATACAAAGTTTTCCGCGGTTATATTCCTCAATCAGGTCCGGAATTTCTTTGAGATTGTATAATCTTTCATCTGAGTCATCGTCTTCCTCCCTACATTTCTCGACCAGACCGGGTATCTCTCTGGCCCTACTAGAAGAATATAGGGCCGGAAAGTCCATCCGCAACAGCTGATGAAGTATGCTGCGTGCTTCCACTACGCTCCAGTTTGTGGAGGACATGATCGGAAAGTGACTTAACTGTAAATGTAGATTATAAACAGTCAATTCAGGAAAAAAATCATGACTTGTAAAACATATATACATATAATAATTAAATTAATCGAATTGAAAATTACATGTAAATCTTGTATACATTTAATAATCGTCGTCTGAATCATTATCGCTTAGGACTCTTTCTTCTTCACCATCACTATCGCTGATCAGAATTTCCTCTTCATCGTCTGCAACGTTGTCATCGATGAAAGCGCTATCATCTCTAACAATGTCATTTATGATTGAGGCATCAACATGATCAGGTGGCACATCATCTCTATTCAATTGCACCACATCAATATCAACATTTGGATCATTCCCTCTATCCCAAGATGGCATGTCTTCTTGGTATGCTTGTTCAACTGACGACGTTCTATTACTCCCTTCATCGTTATCTTCAACGTCTACTTCGGGAACGTCAAATATGTTCCTGGGCTTGATTTTCTGCACCACGTGCCAAGAGCCGCCTAACTTGGTGTCAGCGAGGTAGAATACTTGTTCGGCTTGGCCGGCTATGATAAATAGGTCATCTTTAAACCACTTCCAAGATAAATTTACGCTCGTGAAGTAATTATCAGTCTGTATTCCCAACTTTTTATTTCCAATGTCCCACCAATCGCATTTAAATAAGTACACCCGCTTTCTCATACAATAACTCAGCTCAATAATATCTGTCAAAACGCCATAAAAATCAATTTCGACATCCTCATGTGTTCCCTTCACAACCACACCACTATTTTGTGTGGTCCTATATTTCTCACGCTCCTCAGTGTGGAACCGAATCCCGTTTACAATACAACCTGTATATCTAGATACACGTCTATCAGGGCCACACGCCAGTGAGTAGAGCGCATCAGACGCATCCGCAGAGTTGCTAGCGCGCAACATTTTCATCTATCATCACGTACAGAATATAAATGTACGTTTAGGCATTTAAAATTACGTGTAAATATTGTGCAATAAAACAATATTGTAAGTGTGGTGAGATAGAAGGTAAATTAATCTTACACGTTTTGCAAACCATTCTGGAAACAAATCCTTATGCATTTGATCATAATTTGTAGGGTATTGGGACTTCATCTCCTCGATGTGTTCGCTATACACAATTAGTACGTTGTAAGCAAGAAATTTTGAGATTAAAACTGTATGTAGATATACAATTATGTGCGAAGACTTACTCCAAGTACGACTCTATTTCTTCGCAGTTATCCAACACATACCACCACGCCTTCGCTTGATCCTAAGGGTCCATATCCTGAAACGTCGGCGATCCTAAAGGACGGACGTTATGTGCGAATACAGATATGAGTCCTTGTTCATGCTCCTGCCCTGCATCGGCATTCCGATCTTCTCGGTTGAATCTAGTCTCTATGCCACGAAGATACATGGAGCAAAATGTCAGGCACTCATTATCAATGTACGCCTCAGCAATGGATCCCTCTGGACGTGCCTTATTCCTCACATATTGTTTTAATGTGTGAAGGTATCTGTACACAAAATCAATATGTTTAGGACATGAAAATATGGATATACGTAGTTTATGGAATGAATAAAAATTTATGATCATTGTTCTATCACCTTTCGATCGGATACATCCAGCGATATTGTACTGAGCCTGCAAGCTTCGCTTCGTGCGGTAAGTGAATCGCTAGGTGTACCATGACATCGAAAAACACAGGTGGAAATATTCTTTCAAGTTTGCAAAGGATTACTACAATATCCTTCTCCAGTCGTTTAATAACCTCTACATTCAAAGATTTCGAACACAAATCCTTAAAGAATATCCCCGACTCAATCAGCGTAGCACTGACATCCTTGTTAAGAAATCCACGAATCGCAACCGGTAGTAGACGTTGCAGAAAGACGTGACAGTCATGACTTTTCATTCCTGTTACCTTACTGTTGGGGTCCCAAAAGTGAAGGTCCCCGAAACGATGATTCCAAATGCCCAAACCATCACTTGGTCAAATTTAGGGCCAGTGCATCGAAAATCGCGGCACGAATCGCGACACGCATCAGACTTGACCAAGAACAGGAAATTGAGCCTGCGTTGGACCCCACAGATCCTTATGACCAAAACTGTCAAAATCCGGGAGGATTACCTCAATTATAAAAAGATGGGAGCAGTGCATCGGCATTCATCGCGAGGTGGACCCCACAAATCCCCCAATTTGCAAAACCCAAGTTTGGGAGACACGTATACGTCCAGCGCATTCAGAAAATGAATTTCAGGACGCACTACCCCCAGCGCATCACAAAAATCCTCCAGCGCATCAGGAAATTCGGACGGATTGAATTTCAGGACGCACTACCCCCAGCGCATCCACAAATTCACCCAGCGCATCATGTAATTCAATCATTTTGAATTTCAGGACGCACTACCTCCAGCGCGTCTCAAAATACGTCCAGCGCATTCAGAAAATGAATTTCAGGATGCACTACCTCAAGCGCGTCCCAAAATTCGTCCAGCGCATCCAAAAAATCAGCCAATTTCAGGACGCACTGACGGCTAGCGCGCCCTGAAAATCAGCTTCCGAACTCAGCCATTTTGAGACGCGCCGAGTGACTTTAATCGACGCGCTGACCCAATTTCTTGACGCGCTACACGTGTCGACCGCCTATTGGGCGACTTTGCCTATAAATACCCCCCCCACCGCCTCATTTGCACGAGTCAGCGAGAGAGAGAGAGAACCTCGTCGCCGGAAAACCTTTTTCCGATCGCCGGAATCCTTCTCCGACCACGGGAACCCCTCGCCGAAAATCGCACCTCCGATCATACCAGGTCCGGAGGAATAACTTAAGTCACCATTTTCGACGCGCTGATCTCAGCGCATCGTAAAAGTGATCCGGCGCATTAGAAAAATCCTCAGCGGATTGGATAAATACACACAGTTATTTTTTGGACGCGCTGGGCCCAGCGCATCGCTAAAATCAGGCCAGCGGATCAGAAAAATACATCATTCATGAACAATGCCATTTTTTGAACGCACTGGCCCCAGCGCGTCGCAAAATAGGCCAGCGGATTGGATAAATACATAAACAGTTATTTTTAGGACGCACTGGCCCCAGTGCATCGCAAAATAGGCCAGCGGATCAGAAAAATATATTTTTGGACGCGCTGGCCCCAGCGCATCAGTAAAATCAGGCCAGCGGATCACAAAAATCAGCACCATGAGCACTCATTCCAGCACCCTTAAATTTTCATTTTACAACGTTTTCAAGCCCCGTTTGAGCCTATTTTGGGTTTTTCGAGCATTCCGGATGCGATGGAGCAGTCAAATGACTCGTCCGGGCTGCCCAGGGAGCGGAATACAAGCCTTCGGAGTCTAATCCGATCCAACGAGCTGAACGGAGTAATTCTCCTGAAAAGAGGCCGCCAGTGCCCAGAATCATACTGATGCATCATCATTACATGTACTATCACAACATGACCCGGATTCAGGCCCGGACTAAGCAAAGGGGACTATGGTTACCACGATAAACCATACCAGGAGAGTTCTAAATTATCACACACAATTTGTTAAAGGCTGATACTTCAAGAACAGTCGATGCCCTACCCATCCAAAACGGCATCCGCTGGTTGAGCTGTTCAGGTACATACAACTGTGGAATGGACTTTCCGAGGTCACCTGTCCCTACATTGACAGGCGCGGGCCCAGAGTCGTCCATCTCGGCCATAAACCCTAACAGTCTCAGCCCGGATCTCCGGTCAAAACATGGGACATAGACATCCGACTGGTACAAAGATGGGTCAGTCTATAACAGAACACAACAAATACAGGTCCCCGTGACCATACAAATATAGGTCCCTGTGACCATATAAATACAGGTCCCCGTGACCATACAAATACAGGTCCCCGTGACCATACAAATACAGGTCTCCACGACCACCAAAACACGGGTCTCCATGACCCAAGAACTCTGAGACTATAGTCCCCGCTGACTAGTCTTTTGCCTTTTAATCAAGGGTCATCGATCATTCGATATAATTAAGGGCTCGTGCCAGATCACTGCCTGGAATGTACAAGATCTCAGAATCTCTGGAATAAAATTCGCCTTGCGATATCTCATCTCTTGTGTACTTTTGTGAATGCTTGTGATTGTCTACGAATGTTTCTATATTCAGAACCCCAGAGCGACAAAACCCAACATTTCCAGGGAATGTTCATTCTCTAGTTCTAACAAACTGGCGACTCTGCTGGGGATCGAACCCAGAATCTCTGGTTATATCTGAATATAGGAATACTCTAAGATCAATCACTTACAAACACAAATCTACGCATAAGAAAGTTACCGCGAGGCGTAATGTTTCGGCGCCCCTCGGGTGCCAAACTGACGACTCTCAACGGGAACGTTCTTCCCTTCATCTTTAAGGCAATAGACATTCAAAAAGGTTTTCGAACCCACAATTTCCACAACTACACGAAATTTTGTCTCCTTCTTGCTTATTTTGTCGATTTAGGCACTGCGATCGATGGGCTCATACTCCCGACCGCGCTTGTGAACTGTTCTAACGATTTTTATGACGTAACAGAATTAGCAAGATACTAGGATAGACAGAAGAAATGGCATGCTCAATGACCAGTTTGTGCACCTTCCTTACCACTGGAGGCTTCAGCTTCCCTCGCTTCATCCCAACCGCGACGACTGCTTCTAGATCAGGATGGCAGTTGGTCGAAATGCGCCGGCAGAAT